>CM032452.1:86806206-87403706 GCA_019049505.1 Pachyrhynchus sulphureomaculatus | reverse complement strand
AAATTAGCACTATACACACTGCCTTTGTGCCAAAGACGGCAAAATCCCAACATAATCTGAACACTGATTAACCGTTGTCAGTGTTATTTGCAATAAAAAAATTATCATTTCAATTTTACTGTATTTTCTTAGTGGTCTGTATGCCTGAATAGGAAAAGAAAGAGGCCCTATCATAACTGCGATAAGGATAACAAACTTCAAATAACCTCTCTTATAAATTCCTAAATAAGGGAAATCGTTATCCTTAATAAAGGTTTCTCTTATTTTGTTTCAGTACTGCGCAAATAACGATAACAGTTGAGTCCTTATAAGTAATTTCTTCCCTTTACTACTGCGCAAGCGCCAAACGGTGGGCGCATGTTTCAAGTAAAAATAAAGACATTGGCCTACCAAAATAATCGTTGGAAAATCTCTCTAATATTGATTAACATTTATTCTGGAACTAATATATTTCAGTTCTGAATTTAATAAGAATGCAT
This sequence comes from Pachyrhynchus sulphureomaculatus, assembly GCA_019049505.1. Lineage (NCBI taxonomy): Eukaryota > Metazoa > Arthropoda > Insecta > Coleoptera > Curculionidae > Pachyrhynchus > Pachyrhynchus sulphureomaculatus. The sequence continues at coordinate 87,403,227 of CM032452.1, read as the reverse complement.
AAGGTAACTTAATTTTTAATGAATTCTTGTAAAGAAAGTTATTACTTTAGTGAAATTTATCCTGTATGTAGCTCAAAAAGCAATAAATAAAATAAAAAAATGTAGCTGTCAAATTTTCTGTCACTTATATACGAAAACATACCTTTATCCAATGATTTATTCAAAAAGGCAAGAGAAGTTGCTGTCTACCTTAGCCCGACCCTAACATATGTTTCTTATATCAACTTTTTATTAAAAGTAAACATTGATTTTTCTCGCTTTTTTTCAGAGTCACGAGCCAATTGAACTAAAATAATTTCTCAAAGTACGGCATTAAGCTAGCTACACGTTCCATCACACATGTTTTCCAAATTAAATTTTGCTGATAAATCAAGTTTGAAAGTCCAATATATCATTTTAATAGACATTTATTAACTGCCATATAGAATGAAATCAACTATTTTATTTCTTTCTGGCAATTAACAAGATAGGTAAATCTAATTAAATATTTATTGAATTAGAACTAGAAAAAAAAGATAGATAGTCATGATATTTGCTTTATTATATTAAGTTGGAAATAAAAGCGTATTCTGTAATTGAGAGGATCCCTTATTGGCGATTTTTAAAACGAAAATACTTATTGATGTTATTAATCCGTGGGATGCGAGACAGAATATCACCCCCGGTACGTTCTACCTGCCGTTAAAAGTGACTAAAAGAACAAATAGTTGATCGTCGTGGCCGTTACTATGTGGTAATTTATCATTTTAACGGAAAGAAATAAAACACTTATTATGTATTATTACCACTATATTGCACAAGTTTTGCGACTGCAGTTTCGACCTATGCGGCCATTATCAAGCTTACGTACTAAACTGAATTAAATAGACAAGTCATACTAAAATTAAAGTTAGGTGGTAGATATAAAATATTATAAAACATTATTATTTAATTCTAGGGTTAATACAATTGATCTTAAGTGGTAGGTAGTAATTTTATGGTTTTATGACGGTAAATAGCGGTGAATAGAAAAGGTCTAGTTGGTCGTTTAACAGATTACAGTTTTGGTTTTTCCGATGTTTATAAATTTCCAATGATTCTAAGATATTTAATTTGAAACCTTTCTCCGCATAATGTAGAATTTCTGTATTATGTAAATCGGGGAAAGGGGTGTTGGTTTTCTGTACAGTGGTTTGCAAATGAGGAATCTGTTTTTTGTAGTCTATATGATCTAAAATGTTCTGTATATCTGGTTTTAATGTTTCTTCCGCTTTGTCCAATATATATGCTGTTACAGTCCGAGCATTTTAACTTATAAACTCCACATTTTTGAAATTCGTCCGTCTTATCTTTGGCATTGTAAAGGATATTTGATAGGGTATTTTGCGATTTGAACGCAATTTTCAGATTATGTTTTGAAAAAATATTGGCTAATTTTTCGGATAGCGTGCCATGGTAGGGTATTGTAATGTATGTATGTTGTTCCGTGGATTTTATTTTAGGGTATATTAAGCGAAAAGTAAGTTGCTTTTGTTTTTTGTTAATTAGTTTTCCAACCCACTCTCGAGAGAAGTTATTTTTTGTGGCAATGTTTTTAATAGTATTTAGTTCATCTTCTAGGTCAGCTTTGGATAACGGGAGTGAAAGGGCTCTATGTATCATTGAGTTGAGTGCTGCCATTTTATGTTGGTTTGGGTGGAATGAATCTTTTGGGATCGTTGTACCTGTGAATGTGGGTTTTCTGTATACTTTAAATGTGCAACTGTTATTCATATGTAAGATGCTTAGATCTAGAAAGATAATTTTGTTATCTGCTTCCTGTTCTAGAGTAAACTGAATTTTTGGGTGGATGCTATTAATGAAATTTAAGAGATTGTCTAGTTGTCTTGAGGAGCCTTTGAAACAAGCGAGGATGTCGTCAACATATCTGTACCAAAAATGAATGTGGTTTTTGCCATGATTAGAGTTAAGAATTTCTCTTTCTATATGTGTGATGAAAATATCTGCTAAGAGAGGACTAAGTGGTGATCCCATTGGTAAACCTGAGTTTTGAAGGTAAAATTTGTGATTGAATTGGAAATATGTTTGAGAGAGGCATGTTTCAAAAGCAGATAATATTTCGGAGGAGATCACAGGGTTTATATTAGATTTGTTCAGTATTTTATGGATTATTGGTATGCATTCTTCAGCTGGAATGTTGGAGAACATATTCTTTATATCAAAGGAGACCAAAAAGGAATTTGTCGGGGTTCTTTGGTCTTTTAGTTTTTGAACGAGTTCAAGTGAGTTCGTTACACTAGTTTCTAATATGAATTTTGTTAAGTCTTTAAAAATTGAATTCAGTTTTATACTTAGATCTCTAGTTGTGCTATTGATATATGAGACGACAGGTCTGATGGGGTTCCCTGGTTTGTGATTCTTAATAAGGCCATATAATTTCGGGGCAGTTGGATTGATGTTGACTATTCTCCTTTTCTCGTATTCTGAGAAAATTACATTGATTTCGGAGAGTGTAAATTTTAATTTATTTTGAAAATGCTTAGTAGGGTCACTTTTTATCTCGGTTATGTCTTCTGACTGGATAAACTGATGTATTTTGTTGCTGTAATCACCTCTTGTTAGGATAGCGGTTGCGTTTGACTTGTCTGTCCTGGTTATTACTAGAGCATGTCCGCTGCAGTCGCAAAACTTGTGCAATATAGTGGTAATAATACATAATAAGTGTTTTATTTCTTTCCGTTAGACTAAAAGAACAAGTTAGATGGTAGATGTCCAGATCCCACCAGCCATCGCCCGGTGTGACACCATCGGCAAACTGACACCAGTTTCCTGTAGACTTTTCAACGTATATAACAATTAAGATTTACAGATAGACCGCACAGTACAGTAGCACCCGATTTACTTTGTGATTCGTTGGGACAAGACATAGCATTCTCAGTATCAGATGCAGATACAAGTTTTTGTCACAAAATACCGATCTAAATTTCATGAATGCTGATCATGCTAATCATACTAATTCTAATCTAACACGAACTTCTTGATCTTGATTCAATTCTGAATTAATATTAACTCTCAAATATTTATATTTTCCCACTCTTTCTATTTAATGCCCATTGATAGTTAGTTGTGGGTTGTCAGTAGCTTGTTTTGAGATTATCATACATTTAGTTTTATCCGTGTTAATGATTAGTCCCATATATATGCATTCATTGTATAGAGCAGGAGTGCTCAAACTTGAACTGCTGGCGATCTACCTCAATATTGTTAGACTACGATCGATCGACTCTGAGAAGCTGCAAGTAAGTGTGATGCAGGATTGTCGTCTAGGTAGGGTGTATCGTGGCATAGATATTAGTTTTCCGCACAATATGCATTTTTTAGACAAGGTAAGTGTAGGTCTGCTCTAAAATGTCAATGAAAAAAACTCATAATTATTCAAAATTGCGAGTTTATTGGTTCTTACAAAACAAACGAGTTCTAGTGTGTAAACTTAACTAAAGAGTGACTTTGGATGTTGAAGCGTGGCACTGCATGTCCTCAGCATACTTTTCATAAGATGGTACGTAATTACCGAGTGCTAATCGCAGGCATGATGACATATGTTCGTCAGTTAGCCGATTGCGATATTTTGACTTAATTATCTTCATTTCAGAAAATGCAGACTCGCACAAGTAAGTTGACCCAAACATTGCCGTCAGTTGAAGGGCGATATGCCTTAGATTCGGTTATTTATCTTCAGATATAAAACACCAGAATTTTGTATCAGATGCTGTGGCTTTGAGATGTATATCTGATATAATCTGCACTAACTCATTTTCAACAGAACATGAGTCCATGTTAAACTGACTTGCTATTTCAGTAGCTAATTCCTCAATGTTTTTATACGAAAAAGGATAACTCATAAATGATGCGATATTTACTGAAATCATAAAAACGTATTTCGAATTGGCCCAAAATATTTGATAATTCTGTCTCATAAATATCATAATTCAACTGAGGAATCCTTGCTTTCAAAGACGGAAAATTTTTCAGATCCTTTCTTTTCAGTTGATTTATCATGAGTTGCAATTTACTTTTGAATGCGTTTATTGCGCTAATCATCTCAATAATAGTTTTTCCTTTACCTTGAATGGTGTTTAAATGCAATGTGATGTCTGTCAAAAAATGCCAAATTAGTTAGCCATTTTCCGTTTTTCAGCATCTGAGTGTCATCACCTCTTTCGTCCAGAAAAGCTGTTATTTCGGGCAATAATTCTTGAAACCTTTCTAGGAATTTTCCGCGACTCAACCACCTGACGTCCGTGTGAAGAACTAAATAAGTGTGTTCAGTTTGACTCACTATCTTCCAACTGCAATTTAAAAGAGCCGTCGTTGCAAGCTACGTGCACGGATAGAATTCACAATTTTTATTGCAATGCCCATAATCTCCTCCATGTTTAGAACTTTTGAACACAAAACTTGTTGATGTATAATGCAATGGAAGGAGAAAAATGAAGGGAAATCATCATTAGCTCGACACAATGCCACAAAACCGTTTTCATTTCCAGTCATTGCTGGTGCTCCATCGGTTGCAATGCACACTAGTTTATATATTGGTAGCTTGAAGAAAACGTCATGTATATCTTCGCCACGGGTCTTTCCTTTCAGAGGAATCATTGTCAAAAACTCTTCCTTAGCCGACATGTCATTGAATACCATTCGAATAAAAATACACAGCTGGGCAGTGTCTGAAGTTCTCTAATAGCAGACATAATCTCTGTTTTATTTTTAAAATCTCCAAATAAAGTCTCACCCGCTTCAATAAATGCTTCCTTCACAACCAATCCATCATCAAATGGTTTCTTGTGTTTCGCCAACATATGAGATATTTTAAATGACGCGATCGTTGCAGCTTTTGATTGTTTGGCTGGTCTTGTGAACATGGTTTGTTCTTTTTTCAAACAAGTTATCAAATCACGTACTTTTCGTTTTCTTAATTCATTCTGTGACGGAAAATCCTTTTCATAATTTTTATGAACCGTTTTTATGATGCCTCTCTAAGGTATTGCAACTGACGCACGGCAAATGAGACAAATGCACTTATCCTTTACCATACAAAAGAAAGATTCTTCCTCCCAATCGTTATTAAAATGATAAGTTTTACTTTTCTTCGCCGCACTCATTTTGGACTATTTATTAATAACGTTTGTATCGATGTATCGCCTTCAAGTTACAACTCAGACTGACTCCTATTCCTGTAGGCGCAACATTTATATCGGCGCGAACGAAGTCTCGAATGTTCCCGTCAAACACGCCGACCGAAGTTTCTAGAAAAATCGGCGGGAATCAAAAACGCGGCTTTTCTTTGACAAGTACCGCGCCGTTCCTTTGATAAAGCCGCCTTTTGCCGCTAGCAGGGGGTTATTACGATAAAAGAAAGTCATGAGGGGGTTATTCTGGCCTAATTATGGATCGAATAAATTTTAGTAATTTATTCATTACATTTTGTTTTAGTTACCTAAAACAAAATCTGTGAATAGTTCTATATCGGAATTTTTTTCTCGAGGTCGACTCAAAAAGCACTCGCGATCGACTTGTCGATCGCGATCGACCGTTTGAGCACCCCTGGTGTAGAGAATATACCCGTGCTTATAAATCTGTAAATTACGGTGTCATCTCACATTATTTATGATCTCGCCACCAGTTCTCAATATTTTCTTGCATCTGAAGACGATCTACAATTCAGCCGATACCCAAAAAAGGCAAGAAGATTTTGCCAAACAACTACCGATCAGCTTTCAATAATATCGAAAATCATGGAAAAGGCTATCAATCTGCATCTTCTAAAATGCCCTTCAGGATACAATATTATTAGCATCCATCAATATGGCTTTCGTAAGCAAAGATCAACAGGAAATCTTCTAACTTATGTTATATATGATTGAAACAACTTAATTAAATATTTAACCGTGTTTGGCATGACGGATTATTGGCTAAGCTACGCTTTTGTATCTCTGAAAAATTCTGTTTACGGCTCTCGTGTTTCTTCATAGCGTTTTTTACGGTCGACAGATTTCGTTTTAGAACCTTCACAATGTACCCCAAGACAGCATACTGGACGAATAATCCAATCTACAGCTTTGCAGATGACAATACGCTTATTTCTTCATTCACTTTGAATGCTCGAACATCGGCTAGTCGTGCAAATCAAGTAGAATTTAATCCAGGCCGCAGTGTTTAATAAACTAACTGCTAAACCCGACATAGTTATGTCGGGATACGCCATTCCTCTAGGATAACACCGAATTTGCTGGGCATCAATTTGAACGCTGGGAATATAATTTCGAACTAAAAAGCTTTGCACTCCACAATACCTGTTAATTCTGTACAGTGCTCAAATTCGACCAACAATGGAATACTGCTCCCATGTTTGGATCTCTGCTTTCAAATATACACTCCATTTGTTGGATTATATTTAAAAGAGAGCTTGTTTGCCTGATTGTAGACTCAGAACTCATCAGCAACCTTTATTCCTTGGAACATCGAAGAACGGTTGACGACTTGAGTCTGTTCTACAAGTATTTTCATGGAAAGTTGTCGTTCCTCCTACAACCCAAGCAGTCTTTTATAGGGAAAACCTCATCCCTTTAGAATGATTTTAGCGCTATAGGGATTTTCCAACAGCGCGTATGCTATGATCATATAAAAAAAAATTGAGCAAGGAGTTTACATTAAATTTTGGCTTAGAATCAAAATTTTTTATACCGTTGCGGTAAAAAATCTTAGATAAGTGGTGATAAATGTTTAGCCAGATCAAACGAATTCAAATGATAAAACATTTAAAAAGGATAGAGCTGGAAGACCATCTAACGCAATCACAGAAGAAAACATAATAAAATCAAGGATCTTGCCCTCAATAATCGCCATTTAAGAATTAGAGGTCTTGTAGACCTTACGAAACTAGCAGCAATACAATGGGTTTTGAAGAACAAGTTTGAGCTTATTTCATATGTCATCTCGTCGGATTTTTTTTTTTTTTTTGAAAACATCGTCTTGTTGAGATCGCTGAAGCGTCGCTTTCTTTGGATGAGTCGATGGTTGTGAGACATAGATCTACTTATATGATCTGGAAAGATACTATTATATCATATAGATAGATACATTTCTTACTTAACAGGGAGCTCAAATCCTTAAGATTTTTTATGGACCCGTTGTGTTTACCTGCGTTGTTTTAAAATTGTGGAAAGACAGTATCATTTAAAAGGACAACTACCTTTCCAGTTGAATCCTCTTAATATACTCCGTGTCCAATATGATGAGAGAGCTCAGGTGAGTATATCTAATCCTCGTAAATGCAAGACGAAACATAATTAGATAAAAAAAGTATTTCTTCTCTTCACTGCGAGTGAGATGCTCAGTTTCCCAGAAGGATTTATGTTACCTTTATATGTATTTCCTGCTTAATGTCAGCAAAAACGTGTATCTAGGGTAAAGGACTCTTTGGTTGCATTATGGCTTACTATTGTGTCATCTATCTATCTGTCTAATAAGCGTTCTTCCATCCAGTGTCGGACATAGGCTTCACCTTCTTTTTTCCATCCCTCTCAATTCTGCGTCTTTCTGATCCATCCTAAACCAGCCGTTCTTTTCAGCTTATCTTTCCATCGTGTTTGAGGCCTTCCTCTCGATCTTTGTCCCAACCATGGCCTCCATTCTTATATTCCTCTATTCCACCTCTCATCTTGTCTTATTATGTGACCTACCTATCTCCATTTCAAACTTGCTACCTGTTCTCTTACGTCTGTCACTTTGGTCTTTTGTGTTATACTTTCGTTTCTGATTCTATCTTGTAATCTTATATTCAACATCTGGCGTTCCATTGCTCTCTGTGTTTTACTCAGTTAGTCCATCATCTTCTTAGTCAATGACCATATCTGGGCCGCGTCGGGTGATCTTAGTTTCATAAGAATTCCTTTGTTGATTAGTATTTTCCTTTGTTTGCCAAATGCTGCCCATAACAGTCTGATCCTTCTCTGTACTTCTGCCGTTTGATTTGCTTGTCCACACTTTATTATTTGTTCTAGGTAGATGTATTTCTCTATGTATTCAAGTTTCTGCTCTCTATTCTCAAGCCTCGCGGACTGTCTTCGTTTGTCACAGCCTTTGTCTTATCTCTATTCAGCAGTAGTCTTACCCTCTCTGATTTGTTTTGTAGTTCAGTAATCATTTCTTGTATGTCATCAAAATTATCTGATATAGCACTACATGATCAGCATAACACAGATGATTTAACTTTTGTCCATTTTTACTTATCCCCTTTTTTTGCCATTTGAGTTCCTTGAAAACTTCTTCTAATGCTGCTATAAATAGTTGTGGACTCGTTGCCTTACTCCGCTGAGTAACCTATAGTCTATTCTGCTATTATACAAGGCTCTTTCTATGACCGAGCTCTCTATATTACACAGGGAACAGCTGTTTTGATGCCGAGGTTTCTTGAGCTGGTTCTATATCAATTTGATGTCCTGAATTCAAATAACGTATTCATTTGTACCTAGGTGCTCAAATTTTTAAGATATACAATTTTAGAGAAATATAAGTTACATTATTGTAACTCAAATCCGTAAGTGTAGTAAACAAAAGTAGATACGAAATTTTTATTTTAGTTATACAAAATACAATATTATGTCGTACTTACAAACAAAAAAAAAACATTGAAGAAATGAAATAGTCACTCAACACTTGGAAAGCTTCTTTTCCGCGACATTCTTGAATGTTTTTTTAAACAGTCCCTTTTTAAACTCCAGCAGTAATCTGCCATCATGTGCATGTCCCATCTTCCTTGGTAGCGGTCCTCCATAACTTTAATATCTTGGTGAAATCTTTCACCTTGTTCCTCACTCATGTCTCCCAAATTTTCTGGAAAACGGTCTAAGTGGCTGTGTAAATAGTGTATTTTAATACTCATATTGCACCCTAAGGATTTGAAAACTATTAAGCATCTTGTTAACCATTTCAACATAGTTTTGAGCTTTATGTTTGCCTAGAAAATTTTCTACAACTGCAACAAATGATGTCCAAGCTTCTCGTTCAACTTGATTCATTGAATTTATGAAGGCAGGATCCTTAATTAATTGTCTTATTTGTGGGCCGTCAAATATCCCTGCTTTGAGTTTTTCTGTGCTCAACTGATGCATTTTTACCCCTATATATGCAAAACAAGACCCATTCTTATCAAGAGCCTTTACAAATTGCTTCATTAAGCCCAACTTTATATATAACGGAGGAAGTATGATTTTTTCTCTTTCAACCAAAGCGTCGTTAATGACATTATTTTCCCCAATGTCCATGTTTTCTCTCTAAGGCCAATCTTTTCTAACCCAGTGGTGTGTTTTGTCCCTACTATCCCAGAGGCACAAGAAACACGGATATTTCGTTGTAACCACTTTGCTGCCCAAGAAGAAAGTTTACCATTTTTAAGTCTACACAAATCATCCAAAGCTATGGTATTATATTCTTCTTTCAGTTTCGTTGAGTGAGCTAGTGGTATTGAACCATATTTATTCCCATTATGTAGAAGGACACATTTTTAAACTTCGCTTTGAACTGTCAATAAATAGGCGCCAATCATCTGGAATATATTCAGAAAGTCCCATTTCTTTCATGAGTCCCCTAATTTCGTGACAAAATACAAGATTGTCTTCTTGAGAAAAGAATGGTAGCAGATCTTTTTCTCTTGTACGGTAAAAGGTAATTTTAGTTCCTTGTTCCAGTAAATTTTTGTCGTTCAACCTAGAAGCCAGTACTTCAGAAGCTTTTTTTCGATAAATTGAGATCCCTGGTGAGATCATTTAATTCATTTTGATTGAAGCGTTAAGGAACTGATGACGTCCCCTCATAGTCACTGTTAGTTTCATTAGCATCAGAACTTTTATTAGCATCAGAAGAGCGATCAGAGGGGAAAATATTGGTCATCAGAGATATGTGGTAGCTGATGAAATGTTGGAATCGGTATTTCATCTGAGTGCGGGATAGGGCGTATTGCCGAGTCTAAATTGGGATAAGTCCACTTACTGCCGTTATTTCGATTGATTCCATTAGTATTTACTAAACAGAAATAACAATCATTGAAGTGGTTTTTTGGTTCTCTCCAAACCATTGGTACGCCGAATTTTAGACATTTTCTTTTCCCGGTAGTCCACTGCCGTAAATGCTCTGTACAAGTTTTACATACGAGATGCGGAGCCCACGTTTTGTCCTGATCACCAAGCTTAACTCCAAAGTATCCAAGATACGCTCGCTTTACAAAGTCAGTAATAGTTTGTCTGTTTTGTTGAAACATGTATTCTCCGCATATATAGCAAAACACATCAGGTTAATTTACACAACTTCTTCTTGAACTGGAACCTGAACTCATTTTAATTCTGTTCAATAACACAAAAACACTCTTTTCTTAACATAAAATAACACGCCGAATTCGATCTACTCTCATTAGTAAGAACGCACAAACTGACGAGACTTACCCGAGTTAGGTGATTAAAAGGGTCAGTTCAGGATACCCGATAGGCAATGGTTCCACTATTTATAGATTTACCTGGAATTTACTCAATTACAGACTGACAATAAAACCATTGTACCTACATTAATGAATATATAATAATTTTAGAACTCTCATAAATGAATATACTGAATAAAAACCACATTGGTACATAAGTTGATGTATCTAAAAAAGTAGAGCTGATAGAGAAAAACGGATTGCATGTATAGATTTAGCGTCCCAAATATAGTTAAAATCAGCTCTAAAATCCCAGGCACCAAAACAAAAATATTTTTTTGTTGCCCTGTGTTATCAAAAGCCTTTTGATAATCTATAAATACTAGGTACAACTTTAAGTTATATTATGTTGCTTTCTCTATTAAAGGTCTGATAGTTAAGAGATGATCACAAGTACTAAGACTCTTCCTGAAGCCAGCCTGTTCTACCGATTGGTTTAATTCCAGCTTGTTTTCCAATTGATTAATTAGTATTTTGGTAAACAATTTGTATATTTGTGATAGTAATGATATTGGATGGTAATTATCCAACTTAGTCTTAGCACCCTTTTTAAAAGTAAAATGTTGTTATAATTTTCTGGTATCTTTTCTTCTTCTAGACATTTATTGAATAATAGTTTCAGCACCTGTACCACCAAGTTTCCTCCTTCTTTCGTTAATTCTGTTAATACTCCGTCCGGTCCTGGTGTTTTATTGTTTTTCATAGTTTTTACTGTTGTTAATATTTCTTCATCTGTTATCTCTGGTATTTCTTCTGAGTTAACATTCATTATTTCCATACAAGTTCTGATAGTATGTTTGAATTATGTGTGTTATTTTTTCTCGATCTTTCACATCTTCTCCATTTTCATACTTTAAGTTGTGTATTGCAGTTTTTCCTAGCCTTTGTCGGAGTGCTTTCATGTTTTTGTTCTGTTCTACCATTTTTTTCTATCTTTGTATCGAACTGTTGTCTTTATCTTCTTTAATGGACTTTACTTACTTACTTAATCCTTATGCCTTTCTACCTCTTTTGTTTTGTTAGGAGTTGAGTTATTCTATATCTGTCTTTTCCATATTTCCTTCTATATCCTTCCCTCCTGTTTAAATTTCCGATTGTCTCTTTTGTTTCTTCTGTATTAGTTTCTTCTGTTTGTGTGAGTTCTTTATCTTGCTCCGGTTTTGTGTTTCAATGTTGATTTTTGTATACTATGTCATTTCCATCTGATAGATCTTTATAGTATTCCCTCCTTATTTCCATAATTTTATCTTCTTCTTTTATGACATTTCCTTCTAATTTTTTGCTTCCATTTCCTTTCTTTTCTGTTTCTGTGATTCCTACATAGTGCATTTGTTGTTCTTCTATCAGTTCATCCTCTTTTCCGTTTATACCCCTATTATTCCGTGTTCTCAATCTAATAACTCGATAAATATTTCCCATTACTTTCCTCCTATCTATTTCTTTGATTATCTTCTAATTTGTATTCATTTTACTAGTCCTCTCTTCCGTATCCTTTATCTTTGCCAGGGTCGTCGTCAATCTACCTATCTCTCTCCTTTTTCTCAGTTTTTTTAACTTGATGGTCGTAGTATTCTTTGTTTGTTCTTTCAGTTTTTCTTCCTCAATGTCCCATTTATATTCTCTTCCTTCGATTACGATTTTTTGATATCCTATTTTCACCCTTTTTCCATTCTTTCTCTCGTTCTCTGATATATGCTTCAATTTCTTTTGAATTTCCCGTTCTTCTTTTGTTAAATCGTTGTTTATGTAAATTCTCTGTCTTAGGTTTGTCATTTTGTTTTTATCTTCCGTGTTTCCAAGTTCTATCTTGTATATAGTCGCTCCTGTTTTTTATTACATCATTAATCTGTACTTTTGTGACCATACTCCCCTTCATAAAATGTTCTACACCCATTTTCAGATCTGGTTGGCTATTCGCTTCAAATCTCATTACCGATATTACAATATTATTCCTTACGTTGTCTTTTTCCAGTCTATTCATCTTCAAATCCATATTTCGCATGGTTTCTCTAATTGTCTTATTTTCCTCTTTCAATACTTCATTCTCCTTTCTTAATTCCTTCAACTCTTGTTGGTATCTTTTCTGATCTTGTTTTATATCCTTTATATCTGACATTAGCTCTCTGATCATTTCTATCAAATTCTTTATCTTATCTACTCTTTCGTTTTTCTCTTTCTGTGGTGTTCTTATCAGCTTTTTACCCTTCTCGAATAATCCCATTTGCTCTTCTTTTTCATCGACTCTTCCTCTTTTCAGGTCTCCTGAGGTATAATCATCGCTATCCATTTTTCTTTCTGTTATAAAAACTTTACATGTGTTCCTCATATATTCCATTTTCAAACACGGGAGAAAAAAACTGTTGTTTATACTTGTTATCACCGTAAACAGTAAAACGATCAAGGTCGTCGCTTATCGTTTAGTTAGCTTCATAAAATTTCACAGAATTATTCTCATAAACCTCCAAAATTTTTTACTTATTGTCTTAATTCTAACACTACACTCTGCTTTATTTCTAGTCCCTCTCGTTTGCAATCGACAAAATAATTAAATAGATCGAAACACTACCGTAATAATGTTCATTGAACGAGTTGACTATTGCCGGGCGTTCGATTCACATGTACACACTTCGCGATCCGAAACTTAACTCCTTAATGGACTTTTTAAGGGTTTTATTAGTTTCTACAAACTGAGTAGTATTTCTCTTTCCCTGACCTTTTGTGCCATACAGAGCTTAAAATAAGGAGGATATTAAATATAGTTTCTTACACTCTTGCAGAAATTCATTTGGTGGTCCGAGATATGGTTTTGCTCGATAACGCCCTGATAGCTAAAACCTAATAATGATTATACTATAAAATAGAAATAAAAATTTATTTGGGTATAATATAAAATCAAATAATAATAATGGCTCTCCTGATATTTTTTACGTAGCAAACTATGTGGAAAACTAAGATTGATTACCTTTGATAGGATCCTAAAGTTTTTTTACTTAATAGAAAATACCTATAAAAACTTTTTTAATTTACCAAATCAATGGGTTAGCTATAAAACGATAGGTGGCGACTATAAATAAAAATAATGGATGTAACAACTCCAAAATTTATTATATTCAGTGATAAATGTTGTACTCAAACTTCTGAATCCGACGATTTCATTACAAAATTTCAATAAATTGCCATAGTTTAACATTTTGAATGTGATATTTTATTTTTATTTTGATACGTTATTTTGATTTCATAGATTTGTTAACAGTAATAGCTATACAATTTTTATTTTTATCGTTATGCAGCAATGGAAATTCAAAAGATAATAAAGATTTTTGTGGTTTAATGAACATAATAAATTAAAATTTAACTTCGTTCCTAAAAAACTCCACATAACAATTATAATTGTATACGGGTTAGGTTATCTAACGATTAAATCTGGGATACATCGAGCATCGAGAAACTTACAATGGAATAACGGCTAACCAGAGATCAAAGTGCATGTCTCCTATTAGCTGTTGGTGGCCTATCATAGATACGTCCTGAAAAAGGAAATGATAGGGGAAAGAAACTAAGCAGACAATTCCAAAACAAAAGAAGTAATTTTCAGTGAATTCAATTTGTTGGGCGTTAATTTGTTAGCAAATATGTCCTAGCATGAACATGTTGCAGGCATAGCAAGGAGAGCTTCTCAAAAGTTGGGATATTATTTCGAACCAGAAAGCTTTACACTCCACAACAACTGTTAATTCTTGACAAAGCTCAAATTCAACCATCTATGAAATACTGCTCCCATGTTTGGGGCTCCGCTCCCAAACATACACTGCATTTGTTGGATTCTAATCAGAGAAGAGCTGTTCGTCTGATTGGAAACCCGGAACTGAACGGCGGCCTTGATTCGCTGGAACATCGAAAAACGGTTGGCGACTTGAGTCTGTTTTACAAGTATTTTCATGGAAAGTGTTCGAAGGATGTAGCCCGGTGCATGTTAGAAATATATGTCGCGCTAATACTTCACATGCGTATGAGGTTCAGCTTATTACTCCGCATACAACGCTTTTCAAGCACTCTTTTATATGGAGAACATCATCCCTTTGGAATAGTTTGATCAGGGCTGGGTGTCCCACCGAGAGAGCAACGTGAATCGCTTTTCCCGCACACATGCCGCTCCTGGAGCGCTTTAGGGACTTCCCTGCAGCACGTGTGCTAGACCCATAAAAAAAAGCTAAACGCACGATGACATCACTAAAACGGTAAGCAGTCCCATTTATCATAGTAAAAAGGAATGCCACTTAATGACGGCAGATGGCGACTCGAACTAGTAAAAAACAATAGTAATAATCGGCATCAGTGGCAGACGGGTGACGCCAGAAATCTACAATGGACGTTACTCCATGTGAGGACGGTTGGCCGCACACTGGGAATGATGTACGATTGAAGATGATCCTTCTGGCAGGCATTATGGCTCTAAAGTCGAAAAGAAGCTCTAAGGATCGGTCAGTTGTTTTTTTTTTCTAGCCACAGCACACGTACTGCAGGCGCGACGCTTGTGCGGAAAAAACGATTCGCGTTGGTCTTGGTTGTAAATTGTACTCGGTGAAAAACACGGTCATTGGCAAATCATTTCAAAGGGGTGAAATTCTACATGTTGGCATTGATAATGGTTTTCTTCGCATCCACATGGTCCCCCGTAAAAATCTCTTCCGGACTCACAGCAGATGGATTTCGTTCGAACTCTAACCTACGGCTACGGCCGATTTCGTGGTCGAATGGCAACTTGCCATTGGTGGTTTCTGGTACTGATATGTCAATGTATGTGCGACCGAGATAGAGTACTATTGGTCATACAGGGCCAGCATCGTCTGTCTGTGTGTGTGCGTGTGTGTGCGTGTGTGTGGGTGAGTACATACGACAGAGAAAGACTACTGATCACACTGGATCCAGCAGCAACCCGCTCTGTCGGCGTAAAAGCGCTGGCTGTGGCGTAAAGTTCTACTATCATTATCATGTCGATGTGCCTACTTCTATGAAAATGATATACACTACTGTCAGAAAGGCAACAAAAACCTAGATAATATTTTTTTTTTAAATTTTAATTCACATTATTTACAGTCTAGAAAATCTGAAAAATATTCATGATTTTCCAGGATTTTTCTCATCTATGTGATCTCCTTTGTTTTTAATTACCGCTTTACAGAGTTTCGGCATTCTCTCCAGTAGTTTCTTCCGAGTTTCTTCGGTTATTTTAATCCATTCTGCTTGTAAAAGTTCCCACAAGTAATTTTCTGATGTTAGATTGAGTTTTCGAACACACCTGTCCAAATAGTCCCACATCAATTCGATGGGTTTCAAGTCGGGTGATTATGGATGCCAAGTCATCACTTCCAGGACGTCATCGGATTTCCATTGATCTACTGTAGGCAACTGACAGGCTTTCAACATCCTCTCTCCAGCTGACCGCCGCATGTAAACTCGTCGATTTAAACCGAAAATTTCGCATTTAGATTCGTCGCTCCAAAGGACGGAATTCCATTGTTCTGATGTCCAATTTTCATGTTCTTGGGCCTATTCTAATCGTTTACGTTTATTCACTTGCCTAAGAAGTGGTTTCATTACTGCAACTCTCCCGTGTAGTCCACCTTCTGCTAACCTGTTCTTCACGCTGATGGGGATGGGCTGCTCCAGGTTTAATTGAGCCGTGATTTCTGATGCGGTTAGGCGGCGATTACGTCTGCTGGATATTGTTATAGCTCTGTTTTCAGCGGGAGTCGTTTTTTCGCGGCATTCCTGAACATTTTTGGTTGGGAATTCCATGTCCCGCAAAAAATTTTTACGATGTAGTCTACCGTTCTCCTTGGCATCCGCATATCACTGGCAATTTGTCGACTTGAGTGACCATTTTGATATCTCGCAATTATCAGAACCCGATTTTCAACGGAAACTTTCGTTTTTGGCATTTTCACAAAACAATTGAGCCTGTATCAATGACAAAGCACTGTTTGCGAATGGTTAATTTCCAAAAGGTATTTACAGCATAGTTTTTTATCATAAAATGTCACTAGGAATTTCCATAATCCCCAGAAACTTGAAATGAGTTCTTATTTCAACTGGAATTCTCAGAAATCGCCTCAAAACGATTATCATGCAAAACTTGGAAATTTGTTCTAATTGGTTTTTAATTTGTGATTTCATAAAAAAGGCTTATCTAAACAATTTTATGACAGATACTTGTTAAGAACAATTAAATTTACCTCATATAATATAAGGGTTTAATTAGGTATTAAATTTTGGCAGTTACATTAAAAGTTCTAGGTGGTGTAGGCACGAAACGTTCCTGAAAAATGAGAAAGCCGATTTCCTGAATTTTTTGCTTGTACTTTACCTGAAGGATTAAATCCTGCGAATTCATAATTACTTAGTGAAGCATGAATGAACTTTTTGCGTTATTTAATGCGAGATGTATACTGCTCTAAAGAAACTACGTAACTTCGTTACATCATAATAAAATAACACTCTACCTCAAGAATTGCACCCACGATCTCAGGGTTTACGTTCGTTAGTTTTGTGGGCATTCGCATAAAAGGTGTCTACTTAACAAATATTGCTATGTCCGCCGTTTCTAATATTTCTTTCCTATATCGAGGGATAGAACCATTTAGGTTTTATGGGCAGTTAAGAAAAATATATTGCTTGTTCTAAATGATAATAAGTCTAGAAAAACTGTGTCCTTTAATATAAAATGGTTTCATTACACATCAGTAATGGGATATTTGCGTAAAATGAATTAAAAATGAACAGCTGGGCAAAATTAAGAGATATTTAATTTTCACGTATAGTTTTAAGCACGTGTTAAGTAAAAAATTATTAGCCAATTTCATTTGTACAAAATCTCAATTTTCAGAGTTTTTTTCTTAAGGGGTTGCAAAACTATGTATATTTAAAATAACCGATTAAGAGCAAGTTGAACTTGCGCAATTAATGTTCCGTACGTTGATTGCTTTTAAAATACAAATTTTTGTTATGGAGGTATAAAATGATCAGTGACTTCACAAAACACACTCCAAATGAGTTTTCAACAAAGTTTGTTTCCAATTTTTACTGAAAACTGATGACCTTGAAATTTTTGTTTTTTTTATATACGATATAAATTACTAAAGGTAATGCACTCATGATAATTTTCATTCAATCTACACCTCGTGGAGAATATTCCAGATTTTTTTCAAAATTTTTTATCAGCACTTTTCGAGATAAGGGTGGACAGCGATTTTTTAAAAATAATCAAAGTCAAAATTTAACTTTCAAAAACTACACTGCTCCGATGAGGCCATCAATTCGTGTATTATTACCAAATTTCAACTTTCTGTGACAAATAGTTTCGGAGAAAAACAGGTGTGAGAGACAGATAGGCAGACAGACACCGAAGTCATCTTATAAGTGTTCCGTACGGAACACAAAAAATTATTGTAAAGATTATTGAGTAAATAATACAAAAGAATGGCAATTATATATTTTTATTATTTTTTATCGGGTTTTAAACGGACCACTGATGAAAACTATGGCGCCTCTTTGCCTGCAGGATAACAAAAAATAATTCAATCTACAAATATAAAAATTAATCTTGTAAAATAATGGTAGTAGTTAAAAATTGTCGAAGGTGTTTTTAAAAAAAAAAAAAAAATTACGGTGTTTCAAACTTTAGTATGCAATTTTCGACCAAAAAATGTATGTTTAATTATTTAAAAAAAAAAACTGTCTATTAAGAAAATTTTAAAAGCCTCTCGACATCTTGTAGAAAAAGTAATTATTAAGATTTAAAAAAAAATAAAAACCCCCCAAATATATATTAAAAATTGACTGAATAATATTGCAGACAGTGTCTGAAAACGTAGATTCGAGAAAAACGGGTTTTAAAGTTTCGGGTAGATAAAAAGTGAACTTGTAGCTAGTCTCCCATTCGAGCTTCTTACTGTATGCCTTCTTCCTCTTGCATCTTGGTGTTATTTAATAAGAGATAAAAAAAAATTGAAAATTCGAGATGTATGTAAACCCCTGTCTAGTCTTGTTAATATCCAGGGGAGGTATCTATATAACGTAACTTGCAGAGTAAGAAATATACTGCTCTACCGCTATTAGAGGATTGACATTAAATGTAAAAATAAAAAATCTATTTCAGTGAGAACAGAGCTAACCCTAGTATAAAGACCAATTTTAGGACTTCACCCCCATTTTTGCGATACTGCGAACTCAAAAAAAATTGTACTCACTGTGAGCTTTGCTCTTGTATTAGAAGTTTTATTTTGCTTTAGGTCTGGTATCGCTGATGTGACAAGATATATATATATATATATATATATATTATATATATATTATATATATATATATATATATATATATATATATATATATATATATATATATATATATGTATAAGTATATATATATATATATATATATATATATATATATATATATATATATATATATATATATGTCTCCATATCCCACCTGCTTCGCCTTTTTCGAGTGCTAATTTTTGGACACTTTCTTATATTGTCTCTCAAAATGTTCAGATAAACATGCTGATCCATGGTACCATTAATAAAATGCAAATTTTCAACCCTCCAGCGGACATGCATCCCCAAAGCAGAACACTGCCACCCCCTTGTCTCATCGTGGAACAATTTTTTTTTGAATATCAAATGCGGTATTCTTCTTTCTCCAAACTTTAGTTCTGCCATCAGACCCAAAAAGGTTAATTTTAGTTTCATCACTAAAGATTATGGATTCCCCAAATTCAGGTGGTTTAGTAACGTATTCCCTAGCAAAAGCTAACCGCTTTTTGCGATAAGCTTCCGAAATTAATGGCTTCTTCCTGGCTACACACCCCTTACAGCCTGCCTTGTGTAAACAATTTCTCACTGTGGGAACAAGCATTTTTCGAAAATAGTTCCCGTACTTCTTCTTTTAATTTTGGTGCACTTTTGTTGGGATCTATAATTATTTGTCTAACAATACTGGCCTCTTCACGTGGAGTCAGTTTCTTGGGACGACCGGAGCTTGGTCGAATTTTATAGGAACCCGTTGATTTATACAGGTTTACAATATACTGAACAGTAGCATGCGACTTTTTAACAATTTTTCCTATATTTCTTTACGAGTCTCCATCTTTCCACAAATCAGTTATGATCTTTCGAACTTGAAATGGAATTCTCCCGCTCATTTGTAATACTACTTTGAAAACTTACTACAAACTTACTAGCAAGAAGTGACAGATTATAAAGTATGGCCAAAAATTATTCATTTGTTTTCAGTTTAGAGAGCAATAGATAGCTTGATAGAATGCAGCTGATTATAACGTGTTTTTTTCAATGCAGTTCTTGTGTGTATCTAGACTTTTTGACATTAATTTTGTTTATATTTTTATAACAATGATGTAAATTCTAAATAAAATGTTCCGTAATTGTTTTTAATACGAACCCTCGTTGGTTAAGTTTCAAATATTAATTTAAACATGTTTTCTTATAGTTCCAATTAATTAGTTTAAACGGAAGAGAGAAATAGTATAGAAAACAGGTGGTGTATGGAGACTTTTTGGACTGACTGTATATATATATACATTTCGAACTAAAAAGCTTTACACTCTCCAACAACTGTTAGTTTTGTATAAAGCTCAAAATTGACCAACTATGGAATATTGGTCCCACGTTTGTGGCTCTACTTCTAAACATACACGATATTTATTGGATTCTATTCAGAAGAGAGACGTTTGACTGAATTCGCCAGATACCTCGGGACATCGAGGAATGGTTGGCGACTCGAGTCTATTCTACAAATATTTTTATATGGAAAATATTCGATGGATGTAGCCCGCCTCATTCCTCCCAAAGCGGTGCATGCTATTAATACACGTCATGCTAATACATCACATCCGTATGAGTTTCAGCTTGTTACTCCTCGTACTTTTATATAGAGCACTTTTCAAGCTGCCTTTTATATAGAGAACATCATTCCTTTGGATTCATTTACCCAGGACTGTGTTTCCCTCCGAGTCCAACGCACAGCAATTCAAGACCAACGTAAATCGCTTTTTTCGCACAGATGTCGCTCCTGTAGTGCTTTAGGGAAAAATTTTTTAGAGGTAGTACTATGTTTAATCGTTGCGGTTGCCGCGATTGTGTTGCGATAGCTCTCTGAATATCATCTTCACCTATAACTTTTCAGTACATGTAGTCGAAGAAAAAAGTTGGTGTTGTTTCACCACCACATGGAGCTATGAATGATTTCAGTACATGTAGTCGAAGAAAAAAGTTGGTGTTGTTTCACCAACACATGGAGCTATGAATTACTGTCTCATTCGCCGTATTCACCGGATCTGGCACAAACCAATTATTACCACTTTCTAAAGGATTCGGCACAAAATTATAATAAAAAGCCGTTCGGTCAAAATTTTTAAAATTTAAAAAAAAAGTTCTTCAAGTTATGCTGAAAAATAGTTCTCATGGGCACAATGCTCAAAATTCAATAGTTCGGCTGCCAGGGGCCTTTGAAGCCTAAATATATAGACTTCATGATGGGTTCGGTAGTGGGACTCCGTTGCCCCACGGGAGGGGGTGTTTCCCCGCCGTCGATGGTCCCACGTGATAGCCCGGAAAAAATCGAGAACATTTTCTTCAAAAGTGAAAATAATTCAAAAATAATAGAGAATGAAAGAATCTAACTGGTCTATATTTTTAGGCTTCAAAGGCCACTGACGGCCGAATTTTAAGCATTGTGTCCATGATAATTTTTGTTCAGCATAACTTGGAGAACTTTTTCCCAAAATTCCAAAAATTTCGACCTAGCGGTTTTTTCCTATAGTTTTGTGCTGGGTCTTTTGAATAGGTGGCTCCGGGGACAAAGATTTGGCTCAGATGAAGAAGGCAAATGGGAAACTGAGAGCTTGACAAATTTTACTATAGTATACTAAAAATGAATACCAAGACTTCATTATATATCATTTTTTCAAATAATAATTTATCCGCCACTCCTATATTATACTATTATAACGTAATTTCGCAACTTCATATAAAGTGAGACTGGCAAAAAGGTTTTCTAATCGGATACTCTCAAAAGCAGAGGGTATTATGCATACAACTAAATAAGATCTCAAATTTCAACTATGTCAGAGTTATTTTCAATAGAATATTATTAGCTAAAATTTCGTAACTGAATACAGCTCTAACGCCAAGTTGTAATTTATATGGTTTCTCTAAGCCAAGCCCTATTTTATAACAAACTTTAGCCGATATAATGCATCTTATATCTTATACGATACATCATCTTTAAGTACAAGAAATTCCCTAGAAAACCAGTGATAAAAACTTGTATTATAGTATAATTAATTAAGTTTAGAGAATAAAACATATAGGCTGATACGAGGGTTTATCGAAAAGTTTCCAACTTGACCGGCAAAGAACAAAATTTCAAAGAGTTGATTGATTGGTCCGTTAATTTGTGACAGTACATTTTAACAATAAAACTACTTCATTACTTTGTTAGTTTTGTAAAACCGGAAATTATTTTCAGTTCAATAATTAATTTTTCAAACAAAGAGATAGTCTGGCCATGGGGTCTCCACTTAGTCCTTTGCTAGCGGAAATTTTTATGTCAGAATTGGAAAATAGTGTTCTAAAAAACTCAACACGCAAAACATATTCTCTTTTGGTTTAGATATGTGGACGACATCTTGGTATGTTTCCATGGAAATGAAATTGAACTAAATTCCACTTTAAATCATCTAAATAATTTACACCCCAACATAAAATTCACACTGGAAAAGAAAACAGATAATAAAATAAATTTCTTAGATGTTACAATTTGAAAGAAGGGAAATAGACTAGAATTTGATACCTTCCGCAAACCAACCTTTTCAGATGTCACCATCCCAGCTGACTTAATTACACCCTAACTCCCATAAACTGGCAGCCTATAGATCTATGATCCATAGAGCCTTCAATATCCCTCTTAGTATAAATAATTTAAAAAAAGAACTGGACACAATCAAAAATATAGCACTCAATAACGGCTTCCAACCTAAAATAATTAATACCTTAATAAGCCGTAAACAAAAACAAATCACTTCAGCTTCTACCCCGTAAAAGAATACCGAGAAAAGAAAACATTCATACCTCTGGCGTATTTTTGGTCCCATCTCGGATAAAATATCCCAAGTTCTCACTGCCGAAAAAAAAACAAGAATAGCTTTAAAACCCGCTCAAAAATTATCCAATATATTTTTCAATGCCAAAGATGAAACTAATAAACACAATAAATCAGGAGTTTATAAACTTAATTGTTAAGAGTGCAATATCTGTTACGTAGGCCAAACGGGGCGGAATTTCAAAACAAGATTCGCAGAACACAATAGGCTAAAAAATGAAAAAAATCACACTTTGCTAAACATTTCTTAGAAACAGGCCGTACTTTTCCCAATATCAATTGTTTACAAATACTCCATACAGCACCTAAAGGGTCAAAACTCAATTTCTTAGAAGCCATAGAAATTTACAGACATTCAAAGGACCATAATATAAATTTACTAAATAGTCAATTAGACATAGCAAATTCTATTCTATTCCAACTGTTTTAACACATAATAGACCCACATCTGTTTCATCATATAAACATAAAATACCAAAAATCTGTTTTAGTCTTAATTAAGCGTTTTGACAATGTAGTTGTAATACGAAATCGCGATAACGCAATTGTAAAATCTTTACAAATATATTTAGTGACAGTTAACAAAGTAATTAAGTAGTTTTATTGACAAAATTTCAGTCAAAGTCGAACACTTATTCGATGGATGGCAGTAAAAGGAACACAAAAAGTTAGGTTTGACGACGACTTACGATAGCTGCCAACAAACAACTGTGCGTTGCATCTATTTGAAACTTTAAACACAACTGTTACAAGAAACACGCTTACCAACAGCAAAGCCTCTTGACAAAATTCTTGCCATTTTTTAGAAATTTACCAGACTTACCAATCCATCCTCGAATTTGCCTGAGAATAATGTATTTTAGTTAGCTAGATTAGTCAGTTCGGAAATTTCTGAGTCCACCCTTTTATAAAAGAACTTTTGGAATTGGGTAAAATACACCGAAAGTAATTGTCCTTTTTATTCCAAATTGTTCATATATGCCAAAACGTGAGTATCACAAACAGTATGAAGGAGTCATAAGACTTTTGTCCAAGCCGCTATAAGAAATTTTTGAGAGATACCTTCGCCCTCTTTCAGAGAGCATGTCAAAAAAGGGAATCCTGAATTTTTGGAGTCGAAATGCCCTACTTCAAAAGCTTTTTTTTTATTTATTTTAACTTTTTCTTTGGGTAATTTTTAAAAAAAAGAAATTTGGCATTTTTTAGCCCCCCTCCTTCCCCTTAAAGCCCCCAAAAACCACATTTTTTTTACATTTATTTAGTCTTCTTCGATTTTTCTTAATAAAGCATCGCAAAAAAAAATTGTGATGGTGGGTGAGCATCAGGGCAACAACTAAGTAACATTTTTTTGTTCGGGGTGCGCCACCCTTATAAATTGAATTTTCCTAGTTTTTTACCATTTTAACGTAATTTTTTTAGCATCAGATTTGGATTCTACGAAAAATTTTGCAGAAGAAACTCATATCTGAATGCATCCTAATTTTTTTTTCTAGTGAAAGTAAAATTAATTCGAATAATATAAGGAAATTTTGCTTTTGATTAAATTTTTAGTTTCTATCATAAATTGTTGCTTAAAGTCGTAAAAATGTAAAAAAAGCGAAAATCGTCAGTTTACTGCTAAAAAGGGCCGTTTAAAAATACAAATAAATTATCCTTTAGCTAGGTGAAAATATTCAAATACATACAGATATGAGATTATTGTATAAATTACCACTAGAATCCAAATTTGAGTCCGAAAGTATTATTTTGAAAGGAATTGTACATTAAAATGGCCAAAAAAGCAATAAATAGTCAATTTAGAGCTAAAAATTGCCTGCAAATTGCAATTTAATTTTCCTTTATGTCCATAAAAAAATTCTGACACATACAAAAATTAATTTCTTGAGTAAAATTTTCCGTAGAATCTAAATCTGAGGTTAAAGGTACTTTCTGAATGCAATTGTTCGTTAAAATGGCCAATAAAGGGAAAAATAGTTAATTTAGTGCCAAAAATATCCTCAAATAATTTGAATTAATTTTCCTTTCACTAGAAAAAAAAAAGGATGCATACAGATATGAGTTTCTTTTATAAAATTTTCCATAGAATTCGAATTTGACGCTTAAAAATTTTTTTGAATACAATGATACGTTAAAACTTTAAAAAACTCAGGATACCCTTTGCATTCTGCATATTAGAGCATGCGTCCCGTATAACAATACTATGACACAATTTTTGATATTATGATCACACGTTGTTGTAAATGATTTTTTTCTTTAATTATACACAATTATGGATTTTGATTTAATTATCAAGGCTGTGAAAAATCATTAAGCTGAAAAACTAATGACTGGTCTTGTGCACCACCACTACAAAAAGTTGTAACATCAGACGGTGGTTGAACCCAACGAAAAACGGTAAACGATAGAGAACGGATGTTTTGGAATCGGAATTTGAGAAACAAGTAACATAAAAAAAAACACACTTTACTACAAACTTTACATTTTCATTTTTGGAACCACATAAACTAGCAAAACACCGTGACACAATTGCTTAATGTTATCACAAGCCTAGTACCATGGTGACTGTGACGTCAAACCTTTTTATTTTGTCGATAAAACATTAATCAAAGTATTTAATGATTTTAGAATTTCATTTTTGTTACTTTTGAGCCATACATATTAAAATAAAGTCAACTCAACTGATTAACCTCAGCATGAACCTAAATCTGATTACGTTATATTTTATACTAACCGTGCCCGCGGTTCCGTTCGCGTGGAATTGATTCACTGTTATCGTAATAAAATATATTCTATAATCTGGCCAGAGAACATATATTTGAATTTAAAAAAAAAACACATAAATCGGATAAGTGGTTCTGGAGTGATAAGTGCACTAACAGATAGACAGATAGACAGACAGACGTTGCATTTTATATATATTATATTCTTTGCTACATGATATCGTTCCATATTTAATGGTTTAGGTAGCGTATTGCAAGAGAGCGCGCTAGCGGCAAACTTTTTTCCGATTTAATTTACTATTATCGTCACTGCTTATTCCATATGTTACCTAACGTAATAAAATCTATCCTATAACCTGACCAGAGAACATATGTATGACTTAAAAGAGAAAACACGGAAATCGGGTAAGTGGTTCTCGAATGATAAGTGCACTAACGGATAGACAGATAGACAGACAGACGTTATAGTATTGGAACCTATGGTAGCGATTTGTGACAGCTGAAGACATCAACCGAAAGGACATTGGAAGCGACAGAAATGGATTATTGGAGAATAGCAGCCGGAAAGTCGAGGCTCGAGCATGTAACTAACAACAAAATTAGAGAGATAATGGAAGTTTCCCATAGTATAACAGAAGACGTAAAAATAAAACAACTTAAATGGTATGGACATATGCAAAGAATGTTAGAGAAGCAACTCCCGAAACAGATATTAAATTGGGCACCATAGAATAGGAGAAGAGGACGACCACGACGAAGCTGGAGAGAAGGAATATACAGGCAAATCCGAGAAAAGGAATTAAAAAAACATCTTTGGACAGACAGAGAGATGATTCATATATATATACGAGTATATATATATATATATATATATATATATATATATATATATATATATATATATACATATATATATATATATATATATATATATATATATATATATATATATATATATATATATATATATATATATATATATTATTCCGATTATCTAGTTAATACAGTTTTTTGTTTTCATATTTCAAAAATGCTTATCTTATAATTTGAGCGAGGATTTCGATATAATCTGGTTTAGAAACCATAAAAACGCGTTGTATTTTGGTTTGTAGATTAGGAACTTTCACAATTACAACAAGGCTTTTATCTCTGTGACATCGACAGTAATTTTGGTGATATTTTCACGGAGACAGGCATCCGAAATATCCCTAATTGAAAAATTTGAACTTTTTGATTTAATAAAAAAAAAAACAATTAAAATTTTATCTTTATCATTAAATGGATGGAATTATCTGCGTCTGTAATAAAGGGATTAATTTGTTCTCGTCTTAAAATCTTCGACTTCTGAACACAGTGTTCAACTGACACTGAAATATGGGGCCAATTTAGTAAACTTTCTAATATTTACGTTGTCATTAACATCAAGTCTTGATTATAACATTGATCATAAGATTTGACTTGCACTTTTACACAAAATATGCCAAAAAACATTACTTGTTTATATCACATCATTCTTTATTCGGTAAAAGATCGACCACCAATGTAGAATTTTTCTCACTAGATAAAAAAAATATTTAGAATGCAAGCCTATAATAAAATTAAAAGTGAAAAATGAAAAAAGCGGATTTTTTGGAGTATTGAAAATAAAAATATAGAGACTAACTAAACTTTCGCATTGGACGATTTCAAATGAAATTACTAACTATAAATTAATGTTTGCTGTACACATGTTCCATAGTTAAATGCCTACACTTCGTCAAACAAAATATGGTAATGCTATACAAACTAATAGCAATGTCAACGAATAGTACTGGACATTTACCAATAAAATATAATGATCGGAACCGATTCAGTTGACTTCATTTTAATATGTATACTTCAAAAGTGACAAAAATGTATTTCTGAAATCATTAAATACTTTAATTAATGTTTTATCACATGTACAGGGTGAGTCAACGATAGAGTAAAGTTCATTATCTCATTTGTTTCGGGAATGACGAAAAAATGGTAAATACAATAGTTTTAGGGAATGTTAAGGTGCACAGTTTAAAATTATTTTTGAGTATACAGGATACTTCTAAAAGTGGGGCCGATATAACATATGTTTTTTTAAATGAAACATCCTATTTTCTAATTTATTTTTAAATTCTGCGTAAAATTTTATAACTTTTTTGTTAATAATTTTATATACCTAACCCTAATAGTTTTTCTAATATTTCAATTTTTAAAAAAATACTAGTACTCTATCGTTGACTCACCCTGTACATGTGATTAAACATTAATTAAAGTATTTAATGATTTCAGAAATACTTTTTTGTCACTTTTGAAGTATACATATTAAAATGAAGGCAACTCAATCGGTTCCGATGATTATATTTTATATTTTTATAAATATTAAAAGAAACCCTGGAAAATTTTGGAAATGGTTCTTCTTTTGTAGCGACCGAAATCAACCGGAGGTAGTGTGAAGAGAACAAAGGAATATTCTTTCAAAATTAACAGCGTTTGAGTAGTAATTAGTATGCAAAGTGACACTTTTTCATTGGCAATATTTTTTTGACTTTGCCATAACACAGAACGGGAAATATTTTACGCTAATGCTTTTTGTCCAGGTATTACACGAATTAATTTGATTTCAGCTGCCTAGTTGGTACATTTTTTGCTTTGATATTTCAAAAATAAACATCGTCTTTTCCTATGGTTTGAACGAGGGGTTCGGTATAATCTGATGAGAAACCGTGAAAATGCGTTATATGTTGGTTTTTGTATCAAGAACTTTTACAGATAAAAGAAAACTCTTATCTTTTATGACATCGACAGTCCGGTCAGTTTTTCACGAAGACAGGCAACCGAAATATCCATAATTTAAAAATTATTTTATATTTATTATTAATTATTAAATAATTATCTGCTTCTGTAATAAACTGATTAATTTGTTCTTGTGGTAAAATCTTAAACTTCTGAAAACAGTGTTCAACGGACATTTTTTTGAAATATTGGACCAATTTGGTAAACTTTCTAATATTCATGTTGCTGTTAACATCAAGTATCGATGATGGACATGCAGTATACTATACATAATGTTTCAGGTTTGACTTTCTTGCAAAATATGCCAAAAAACATTCCTTGCTTTATATATATTACATCATGCTTTATTCGGTAGAATATTGATCACCAAAGTAGCATTTTGCTCACTAGATAGAAACATAACTACTTTAGAATGCAAGCTATAATAAAATTAAAAGTAAAATATGAAAAAAGCAGACTTGTTGGAGTATGGAAAATAAAAATATAGAGACTAACTAAATTTTCGTAACAATGGATGTTTTCAAATGAAATTATTAACTCTAAATTGATGTTCGCTGTACACATGTTCCATGGGAAAATGCCTACAGTTCGTCAAACAAAATATGGTAATGGTATCCAAACTAATCGCAAATATGTCAACAAATAGTATTGGACATTTGCATATAAAATATCACGGTATATGAATTGATTGATTTTTCAGTGGATTTTATTATTATATATAGTGTCCAAATCAGTAGATTTTATTATGTAAAAAGTTTTTCAAATGTAACTTCCAATACCGTAAATAAAATAACAACTATTAATGATATTAAAGTAATTGTTTGTTTCATATTAAAGTGGAATCCATGGCATTATTAACGAAACTCAACAATCATTCAAGGTTTATTTAGATTCTGTTTAAGGTAGTGGATTCCTTTAACCTAATTTCGAGTCACTTTTTCAGTTAAATACGGTTCTATGCACTCGCACTTACTGCTTTAGCACTCGATTGTTAGTTACGCTAGGCAAAAGGTATGGTCAAAATGAAAGATCTAGTAGATTGGACCAAAATGAGGTCAGAAATTCCTATAAAAATGTCTCCTATCTCCCTCCGTTAGGGAGCTACAGCCACCTAAATGGGGAGACTGAAGATGGGTTTTCATTAAATATTTTAGAAACCGTTAAAGATAAAAACATGAAATTCAGGTTCTAAAGTGAAGTTTATGTGCTGAATCGGAATTTTACCTTATAATCGTAGATAATTCAACCGGTGCGTCAAAAGTAGGGGAGGGCGTAGTAAAATGGACTTAAATTTTTTACAATAACTTTTATTGCATTTTCGCGTCGAACTAGGAAAGCTTGAGATGTTTAGCGTAAAAAAGGTACTCTTAGTTTAACACGATTAGACGCACCAATTCCGCGTTAAAATCGATAAAGAATTTCCATGTCAGAAAAAGAGCCTAATATTATTACGGTTATTAGCAATACTTCAAAATATCCAGATATTTTTAAATGACCATACAACTAAATAATAATTAAAGAAAAGGTAATCATCAAATGAAGGAAAAAACTTTTTTTTATTTATCAAATCAAGAACACAATCACAAAACACCGCTAAAAAATCGGAAATATTAATTTAAAGGAAAAATAAAATCCATGCGTAATTTCAACTGGGGAATATGTTCAATGTGGGCACCTTGTACGGTTATGCATTTCCTTAAGTTAGTGAGTGAACTCTAAATAACACGCCGGGATTATTCCTTATTTCAGCACAGTGAAACAAAATTCTTTCTAACAGCTCTTCTCTAGTTTGTACAGGAGTCGAATAAACAATATATTTAAGGTGGGCCCCATAGAAAGAAGTCTAAGAGATTTAGATCTGGTGATCAGGGTGGCCACGGGAATGGCCCACCCCGACTTATCCAACGATTGGGAAATTGGTTATCTAACTGTCCCCCAGCAATGTTGCTGAAATATGGTGATGCACCGACGTGCATTAATCATATATTGTTACGAATATGTAACGGAGCTTCTTTTAATAAATTTAGTCTGAATTATCCCATGTGGGTTATCCTTATCCCATAAGTGAAGATTATGGGAGTTTATTACACTATCCCTAGAAAATCCCGATTTATCTGTAAAAAGCACTTTGCTTACAAATGTATTATCTTCTCGTTGCTTTTGTAGAAACCAATTAACGAATTCGACTCGTGCAGGATAATCATCGGCATAGAATGAACTTTTTGGAAATGGTAGGGATGGAGTAATTGCTCTTGAAGCACCCTATGCACCAACGATTTGCAAGTGTGAAGTGGTGCTGCCAATTTCCTTACACTATTAGTTAGATCGTTCGTTATTAGGTCCAAAATATTTTCTTCCATTTCAATGGTACGAGCAGTTCTTGGACGACCTACTCCCCCAGGTTTTGGTATGACTGCCTAAAAGATATCCGATAACAAGCACACAATTTGAAAAAGCAAGTCACAATAAACCTGAATCCTGCAGATTGCGATCAACTCGTTCAGTAGTTCTGCGATCAGGTAGCGTTACCAGAAGCTAAGCCATACATTAAATGCATATCCGCATACTCTACAAAAGTTAAATTTGGCATAATGAAATCAACCGCAATTTTTTGAACTTTCAGATTTGACTTGTGTGTTGACATTTGATTAACTATCATGGCACCTGGCAAAAGCCAAGTAATAGACTCTTTTTCTGACATGGAATTTCTTTATCGATTTTAACTCGGAATTGGTGCATCTAATCGTGTTAAATTAAAAGTACCTTTTTTTCGCCAAAGATCTCAAACTTCTCTAATCCGACGCGTAAATACAATAAAAGTTATTGCAAAAAAAGTCCATTTTTACCACGCCCACCCCTACTTTTGACGCACCGGTTGAATTATCTACGATTATAAGGTAAAATTCCGATTCAGCACATAAACTTTACTTTAGAACCTGAATTTCATGTTTTTATCTTTAACTGCTTCTGAAATATTCAATGAAAACCCATCTTCAGGCTCACCATTTGGGTGGCTGTATCTCCCTAACGGAAGAAGATAGGAGAAATTTTTATAGGAACTTCTGACCTTATTTTGGTTCAATCTACTAGATCGTTCATTTTTGACCATACCTTTTGGGACACCCTGTATAAATCTGAAATCGATGCCTTATCTGCAGTGCATGTTGAAATTGATAAATTTGGATCATGAGCAACACCTCGTTCAAAAGCAAGTTCCTTGTCGTCGAGAATAGTATAATTGACGCGAAAATGCTGAATAAATGAATATGTCGTTCACTTGGCCATTTCTTGTAACCAAATACTAGAACTATTTTTTTTTCAAAGTAAATTTTTACAGTAACGTAAGGACAAGAATTGCCCCATTAGCGTAGAAGGAGATCTCATTGCAGTCTTTTTCGAATCATAATAATAAGACATTATTTGAAACCCAATAGGTCTTTTCCTCTTGCAATCTTTAGCTGTGGTCAATGGGAGGAACAAGAGATCAACCTCTCCCAGGACACTCTGGTGTGCTTCACTGATGGGTTACAGATGACCGAGTTGAGTCGGAGTGGGCAGATGATTACTTGAAAACTCCAAAAGCACGAAAGAACAGGACAGGTACACGACGATTTTTGCCAATGTGATGTCGCCTTTAATGGAGGAAGTGGTCATGGCCATAAGCGTACTG
This sequence comes from Pachyrhynchus sulphureomaculatus, assembly GCA_019049505.1. Classification (NCBI taxonomy): domain Eukaryota; kingdom Metazoa; phylum Arthropoda; class Insecta; order Coleoptera; family Curculionidae; genus Pachyrhynchus; species Pachyrhynchus sulphureomaculatus. Next base: position 87,371,336 of record CM032452.1, on the reverse strand, counting down.
TATAAAACAGCTCGAACAGTCAATATGAAAGAGTTGGAGTGGTTAAATATTGTATGGTTAGTTCAGGTTTTATGAGAAAGTTTTTTGTTTCAATAGTGAACAAATTTTAAGCATAATTATGAATTTGCTATGGCTACAATGTAACCTTCTGCCTCGGGAAATAAATCACCCCGAGCCAGCCAAAAATTGAGCGACTTGTGGTCGACATAGCCAGCACTCATGTCATGAAGATGCCTCCCATGGAGCGGCTTTTGTCGCTATAAGTTAATTTGTTTTTTTCCAGCCTTGTTAGGCTGTGATCTTGAAGGATAGCTTTGAACAAATTTATGGAGAGAAGATGTTTCCTGTTCAAGGAGAAAGTATTTTGGCAAATTTGTAATTTGCTTTTGATGTAGATATTGTATGTCAATGAGACCTCCTCCTCCTTGGTTTCTTGGTAATGTTAGTCTCTCCATATACGATTTAGGAGGGTGAACTAGAAATTTCGTGAAAGTAGTTCTTGTCTTCCTCTCAACGTTCTCTAAATCAGTCTTCGTCCATTTAATAACGCCGAATGTATATTATTTTGGTTCTTCTTTCTCACATTTGGTCGGTGTGGTTCCATGTTTGGTTGTCGGGCCCAAACCAAGTCAGCACAAACGCTATTACCATTATATATTAAGGAATGACCTGACAATGTTACATGTTCTCAAAATCACTGAGTTCTGAATATTTCTGTGTGTGTGTGTGTGAATGTTATTGGTGTAAGGCCTGTGGCTGATATGACAAGGCGGACAATGATGACTTTTTCTTGTTTCCATAGTCTTTTTATTTCTGTTGCAAGGTCTGTGTATTTTTTCTATGTATTTCGTTTGGAAGTTTGTGTCGTTGGAGACAGATATGTCAATTAGATAGGTGACTTTTCCTTTTTTGCACTGAAAAGTAATATCGGGTCTATTGCCGGAGACTGTTTTATCTGTATTGATACTGACGTCCCAGTACAGCTTGTAACCTTTATTTTCAAATATAGATGTTGGTGTGTATTTGTAGTAGGGATCTGTGTTTTCTATGAGTTTGTATGTTATGGCTAGTGCTTGGTGAACTACTTTTGCCGCTGAGTCATGTCTGGCTGTGTATTCCGTTCCGGCTAATATTTTACATCCGCTGGTTATGTGTTCGATCGTTTCTTTATGCTGGTGGCATTTCCTGCATCTGTCTTCTAAAATAGTTTGGTCTTTGATGATATGCTTTTGGTAGTTTCTGGTTAATATTACTTTATCCTAGATGGCAAGTAAGAAGCCTTCTGTTTCAGAGAATAGCTGCCCATCCTATAACCCGATGTACGATTGTTTTTTATTTATGTTGTCTTGTTCTATGTTTTATCTGTGTTTTCCCTGGAGTGTTTTTTCTAACCACGTGTTCATCTTTTCCTGTTGTAATTGGGTGTGTCTGTGTGTGTCTGCTGGGTGGTCTGCCCAGGATAAGTCGAGAGGGTGTGTAGTTTTTGTCTGCTTTCACTGTTTCTGTGTGGAGGCTGGTTTACTTGATGTGAAAGAGTTTCCTAAGTGCTTGTATTTGTTTTGTGTGTAGTAATATTATATCTATGACTCCTCTTCCTCCTGCCTTCCTCTCGATAGTAAGTCTTTCTTTGCATGCATTGGGGTGTAATTTCCTGTATTTGGTGAATTGAGAACGTATAGGGATGTAAATGTATAGTAGAGTATAGGTATAGCGAACGTGTTGATGGCTTTAGTGAGATTTTTGGATTTCAGTTTTGTTTGTATAAGTTTCCTGAGTCTGTTTTTGAATTCGGTTCTGAGGTTGATGTGAGTGTGGTTGAGTTTGGTGCTTTGATCGAAGCCTAGATATTTGTATGTTTCTTTGTCGAGCATGTTATCGAGTGGTTCATTGTTGATGGTATCTGTCTCATGGTGGCTTTTCCATTGGCCTTTGTTGATGTGGAGCACTTTACATTTATTTATATCAAATTCCATATTGATATCTAAGGTGAATGTTTCTATGATTTTGAGGAGTTCTTTTAGCTGTTTTTCTGTGGCAGCGTAGAGTTTTATGTCATCCATATATAGGAAATCAGTCTTCATCTATTTAATAATTCCGAATCTATATTATTATTATTATTTTTATCTGAAAGGGAAAAAATAATCCGACGTAACAAATCCTGTGGCTCTAACCCACACAGGCCGTAATGCGATATTGTCCGAAAATGATGATCACGCCTCACATCCGTTTCCGTTAGTGACCATCAACCAAATTTATTTGCCTAAGCAATCTGAGCGACCCAAGAATAACTGCCCTCTGCATATTCATTGTTAATGAATCAGCTGAGACACGGCAAGCTGGTATCATTTTAAGGTTCTTCTGGAATGTGTTCTTAGTTATTCCTTAAACTCCGATGACTAGGACGACCATTGCTACTGAATGTCGAGGGAACAAAGCACGAAGTTCATAGTTTCAGTCTTTGTACTTAGATTCTCCTCTTCCTTGATTGCTATATTTGTTTCTGCAGGTGCCGAAAACCCAATTACATAAATTTTCTTTGCTATTTTATCGTGAAGTACTATATGGGGTTTGTCGGCTTGCAAACGCCTTGTGGTCGAAAAGGCAAACTTCCAGTAAATGCGGCACCTACCATTTTCTACAACCGAGTCGATCTCTTCAGGAAGATACAGCAGTCTGAGAACGTCATACCGTACAAAGGTCTTAAGATGGTAATATAGGACACGCAACGCAGCATTATGACGATGGATGTTAGATGATGTAGCGTGAACAAGACACGCTGAAAGTAGATGCGTCAGTGATTCTGGTTCTTTGTTGCATCCCCTACACTTAATGTCAGCTAGTTCGGTAAATCGACTACGATACATTAGGGTTAATCACACCATCCTGACAAGCTAGTAAAAATCTCTTGGTCTCTCTTGCTGACTATAGAAAACTAAATGTTAGTTTTTTTGATAGCTGCAGTGAATCGACGTTCCTATAAAAGACTCCATGTTGGGGTTTTTCTGTATACTGCCTATAAAATTGTCATTATTTTTATTGGTATTTTTATTATTATTATTTTTATACATATTATTATTTTTGCATGGATAAAATCGATAAGTATATTCTATCACTGCTGCTACTGCTTATATTAAAAATGTCTTACTTACTACTTAAAATATGAAAAAATTTTCATCGATTTGACAAAACTGCTGCAGTAAAAGAACAAAGTGAATTAACCGGATTTCCTAAATTGAAAGAAAATAGCAGAATAAAGTCTCTGAAAAAGAATACGACTTAACATATTAGCAGTCAGCGTTTGGATGAATCCCAAAATTTATTTCAGTAAGAAAAATCAATGATACGTACAATAAACAAGTTACACCTAAATTAAATCCATTAGACAGAACCCTAATCAGAGGCGGCAGAAAAAATAAAAAAAGAAAGTTCATAGTAGAATTATACAATACAATACAATACAACGATTGTACAATTTTTATACATTTTATAACACTGTTTTTTTTCTTATATTTTAATAAATACTTTATTTATTAAATAAGAGCCGTTATTTGCCCCTTATTTATGGTATATCTTAATTTTTGAGAATGAATTGAGTGGGTATTAATACTGAGAGAGAACAAAAGTAAGATATCAGCTAGTCCGTTTGTTACTGGTAGGGAACATGGAGAACGAGGTAATTTTTGTACGCCTTTTGAAAATAATCTCTATAGTTGTTTTAAAACCTAGTTGTACTGTTTTGGGTACCATTCATTTTGTGATATAAAGAATCTAAATTCAGCTCAAAAAAATGAAAAAATACTGAAGAGTTATTTAGTTGTTGATATAAAATTGAATAGAGTACAACCTTTATGTCCTGTAAGATAGAACGGGAGTTCAGTGAAACACCACGCTAACACAGAGAAAAGTATATTAACAAAATAAAAAATTCTTACATTTATTAAACCCTTAAAATTACATAGACTAAATAAAAAACTTCTTATGCTATGAGAGTGCACTTATTTACAGAGAGTCTTTAAATTAGAATTATGAAGGTCGTGTCGATTCTCACATCACTTATTCTAAGTATGAGAAATAGCTTTAAAGGGTACGATATAGAAGGTTTGTTTCTGATTCACTTTCTGTGAAACCGGCATCACGCGTGTTACGTAGTCGTTGGAAACACAAGTTCTAGAAAGGAAGTAAGATATTCAAACTGGTGTACTAATGACTTTCTGCTTGGCTTCTCCTCGTGGGTTCTCTTCTCTTCAAATATTAATGAAAAAACAAGCACACAAACAGTACAAATTAAGAGGCCATCAAAGAGATTTTCAAACATTTTCTGCTCTATGGTGGGAATGTAAAAGTTTAGCTGAAAGGGATTATAACAGCTATATAGTCAACACAGAGAGAAGTCTTTTTGAAAATCCTAAACATTTTTGGTCATTTGTAAACAAGTCTCGTGACCTACCCAACTCTTTGTTTTATAATGACAAGAGTGCTGTTAATGACCAGAATATAGCGGATTTGTTTGCTGAATTTTGTTCTAATGTTGACTCAAATAATAATGGTAAAATTCTGCACTTACCTACTGATGAGAAGCTTAATTTTTCAATTTGTGATATTAGCCTAAGTGAAGTATTTGAAAAAATCTCTCATTTACCTGGGAAATTATCTTATGGCCCTGATAAGTTACCAGAATTTCTAATAAGAAACCTTAAATATAGTATCACTCTTCCTTTATGTTTATTATTTAATAAGTCCCTAGCCGAGGGTGAGCTTCCAAGAGTATGGAAATCAAGTTACATTATACCAGTGTTTAAATCTGGAGGGAGAGAGTATATAGAAAATTACAGGACTATCTCAAGGCAGTCAGCCATCCCTAAGATACTAGATAGCCTTATCTGTGACCAATTGAGTTGGACATGTAGGGGAATTCTTGATGTGAGGCAACATGGGTCCATCAGGGGTCGATCAACTACCACAAATCTAGTTTCCTATGTTCCTTGTTAGAAGCCTTTGAGTGTAGCTATCAGGTGGACTCTATATACACTGATTTCTCGAAGGCCCTTGACAGGGTCAATCTTGAAATACTGTTGGCAAAACTTAAGTCTCTGGGCTTTGGTGAGAAATCTTTGAAGTGGTTTCGGAGTATGCTGATGGATCGTGTGCAATTTGTAAAAATTGGTAATTGCCAATCTCAGTATGTAGGAGTAACTTCTGGGGTACCTCAAGGTGGACACTGTGCTCCCCTTTTATATAATTTATTTTTGTTTGATCTGATAACTTACTTATCGGACTGTGATTACCTACTATATGCTGATGACTTGAAAATCTTTCGTATAATTAAGTCCCAGGATGACTCTGATATACTGCAAAAAAATCTGGACTCCTTTGAAAACTGGGCTAAATTAAATTACCTTTCTCTGAATATCAACAAATGTTACTCTATAACCTTTTTAAGACTTGGAAATATAAAAAACAATTCCTATACTATTGAGCATCATGAACTTCAATCTGTGAATTCAATAAAGGATTTAGGGGTTGTCTTTGACAGTCAACTTTCGTTCAGGGAACACTATAACCTTGTTGAGGGGTTTTATTAGTCGCACCTGTAGAGATATGTCATTACCGACACTTAAATTATTGTACTGCTCTCTGGTCAGAAGTCACCTAGAATATGCCTCTACAGTTTGGTCTCCATTCTACAACTGGCATAAAATACAACTTGAGAGAGTACAAAATAAATTTATAAAATACTGTTCATTTAAGTTAGGCATGCATAATGATCTAGCAGGAGTGGCAGCAGTACTAAATCTCCAATCTTTGGAGTCCAGGAGAGATCAGAGGGATCTGAGTTTTGTATACAAATTAATAAATGGTATTATGGATTGCCCCTCACTTATTAACAGCTACACAGCTCTCTCTTCCAACTCAAATGGGACTTGGAAGATCCCAACAACAAATTATGGTCCATCAAAACCAATGTATTTCCTCCCCTTAACTCCGCAGAATTGAACCGAAGACATAATGTAATAATGAGAAGACTGGCATTGGGACACACCTACTCCACGCATGTACATCTATTAAAGAGAGATCCCCCTCCACTCTGTCCTAAATGTGACTCCCCCTTAACAGTGTTACATCTAATCGAATCCATTCAACATCAAAACTTGAGACACACCCACGGCATCCCATCCAACATCACCATCCTCATAAAATCTTTTTTCCCACTTAAAGAAAACATAACCAATTACTTAAAAGAATTCAACTTCATAGTCTAATCTATTTATACCAAACTAACTCTAGTGGGCGCTAAATGATCTTAGCTGTCGATGCGCCCTGCCCAACAGAAACAAACAAAACTTATTAACAGCATCAACCTGAAGATTCCCTCTAGGACTCTTAGAAAACATGAGCTCTTTCATATACCTTACTCCCGTACAAATTATAATATGCACTCTCCAATCTCGCGCACTCTAACTTATTTACGAATAAATTCTCATCCAGATATTGATCCTTTTGTGGGCTTACTCAGTAAATTCTTAAATCGGCTGTGATGACTGTTATTTTCCTGTATGTGATTATTTATGATTACCTTATTGTGATTTTATCGAGAACTTATTGCGACTTTTTTTTTGTTCATCTTTTACCTGTATTGTATAATTTTAAAAATTTTATTGTAAAATAATGGGGTTTCCCGTATATTGTTTAAATAAATAAACTGCTTGGCCGCTCCTGGTGAGATTCTCATCAGAAATAAGGCCTCACACACTACTCTCCTATTCTCATTTGGGTAACTGGTCACTCCTTGACCTTAGGATGAGTAGAATATTTCTGGAACGGAAAAAGGCCTCAGGCTTGAGGTCTGAAATACGGCACCCACTCGGTGATAAAAAAGACACTTCACTACATGATGGAAGAATAAGCCATCACTACTTGATAGAGGAAAAAGCCTCGAAAAATCGAAATGGCTGTTTATATATCATCGTTCTCGTTCCTTCGAAGTGAAGTCTTGACAATGTACTGGTTCACTTCAGGAACGCAAAATGAGACGGGAGTGTTAAACTCGCGACTTGATAGACAAGGACCGATGATGCTCGTCTTAATTAAACCAGACACATTCAGTGCAAATAAAATAAAATAAATCGATCGCATGCGCGTAATACAGTTTGAGTTACACTGCTCAATCAAATATAAAAAAGGCAATAAAATATAAATTCACTGCTTAACTTAAATTAGCAATTATTACGTGAATTAATGAAAGAAAAGCGGTCTTGTAACATTATTTTAAAATCTAGGAAAAAATGAATGTTACAATTTAATAATAACTTATTATATTGTACTTTCATCATTACTATTATTTTAAACTACAGAATACAATAATTTATAAATTTAATTTACTTTAATTCGGTTCCCTATGTTTACTCAGTGTGTCACCAAACAACAGAAGGCCAGTCTATTGTTTTTAGGTATTTGCATAATAATGTGATATGAAGGCGCGTACAATAAGTTGAGACAAAGTATATCGTACGTATGCTGTTCCCAAGAACATTAACCTACTTATTGCTTTATAGAGCACTCGAGTTTTAAATAATATAAAACTTATTTCTACTTCATGTAAATAATAGTTTCATTTTCCTTATTACACTGATATTGCCTAAATTCTTCTTATTATTATTCTTTCTTTGTATCGTGGCAATTTCTGGTTTATTACTATCTTACGCCTATATATTTTATATTGCAATGATTATCGCTCCAAGTTCTCCAACTCTAAACATGTTTCTCCTTCCTTCTTGGGACCTGTCTCTTGTGATTCCAACAGTTCTTCCTTTCGTCATTTTATCTGTTTCTTCCATTTTAGCTTTCCATTCAAGATTCAGTCATTTATTAGTGTTCCGTTCGGAACACTTGGAGTTACATGAGTTTTGAAATTTCAAAAAATCCATTTTTTTTATATCTAACAGTACATGTCAAGAATATTTTCCCAAAGGAAATAGAGTCTTTGGAAATTCATGTCATTAGGTTCGCCGGCCGGCCGGGAGCGTCGCAGGTATATCGAGGCAGCTGCTTAGCTATTGTTTGTCTGCCTTTCTCGCTCGATTCTCTCACTTTCTAAGGGTTATTCTTTTCAAATATTTTAGTTTTATGTTGCTTTATGGGACTGCTACTTAAGACTTTTTCTCAAAACTCTTTTTTTGAAGTCGGTAGGCACGATTTCTCAAAAACTAATGCACCGATTTTATTGAAATTTTTACACACTTCTAGATAGGATTGACTAGTGATTAGACAAAGGTTTTTTTTTTTTTGATGACAACTTATTTTACAAGGCAATAAGTAGTGAAAATTTTACCAAAAATTGTACCTTTTTGTATACAACTCTGCCAAAATTTCGATCTTTTTTAGTGTTTCGTACCGAACACTTATAAGATTACTTCGGTGTATGTCTGTCTGTCTGTAACACCCGATTTTCTCCGAAATTATTTGACATAGAAAGTTGAAATTTGGTAATAATATAGGAATTGATGGCCCCATCAGAGCCATGTAGTTTTGGGAATTAAATTTTGACTTAAGGGGTTAGTTTTGAGGGGTGAAATCGGAAGTGAAAAAGAAAATTTTTTACTAGGTCATCGAGTGTGGTGTCAAATAAAAGCTTGTGAAAACACAAGTAAAATATAAATATATATATATATATATATATATATATATATATATATATATATATATATATATATATATACGAGGCTGGTTTGAAAAGTCCGTGCAAAAATAAAAACTACTTATGTGTTTGGGGTAAACCTTTTTTATTTTTCGACATAGTCTCCTTTTAGGCTTATACACTTCGTCCAACGATGTTCTAGTTTGTTGATCCCTTCCGAATAATAGGATTTGTCCAAGTCTGCAAAATATCCATTAGTGTCTGCAATCACCTCCTCGTTTGAATAAAATCTTTGTCCCGCCAGCCATTTCTTCAAATTGGGGAACAAATAGTAGTCCGAGGGAGCCAAGTCTGGAGAATAGGGGGGGATGTGAAACGAGTTGGAATTCTATTTCCATTAATTTTGCGACCACAACTGCTGAGGTGTGTGCTGGTGCGTTGTCGTGATGGAAAAGGACTTTCTTGTGGGCCAATCGCGGGCGTTTTTCTTGCAGCTCGGTTTTCAAACGGTCCAATAACGATGAATAATATTCACCTGTAATAGTTTTACCCTTTTCCAGATAGTCGATGAGCATTAACCCTTGCGAATCCCAAAAGACAGTCGCCATAACCTTTCCGGCCGAAGGAACGGTCTTCGCCTTTTTTGGTGCAGATTCCCCCTTGGTAACCCATTGTTTAGATTGTTGTTTGGTCTCAGGAATATAGTAATTTATCCATGTTTCATCCACAGTGACGAAACGACGCTTAAAGTCCTCCGGATTCTTCTGGAACAGCTGCAAACCATCCTTGCAACACTTCACACGATTCCGTTTTTGGTCAAGCGTGAGCAATCGCGGCACCCATCTTGCGGATAGCTTTCTCATGTCCAAATGTTTATGCAAAATATTATGTACCCGTTCAGTCGAGATGCCCACAGCACTAGCAATCTCACGCACCTTAACTCTTCTGTCATCCATCACCATATCATGGATTTGATCAATGATTTCTGGAGTCGTAACCTCCACAGGCCGTCCAGAACGTTCAGCGTCACTTATGCCCATATGGCCAGTCCGAAAATTTTGAAACCACTTATAAACTGTTCTAATCGAAGGTGCAGAGTCACCATAATGTTTATCAAGCTTCTCTTTAGTCTCCTGAGGCGTTTTTGCCTTTCATAAAGTAATGTTTAATCACCACACGAAATTCTTTTTCGTCCATTTCTTGAAAATCACTCGACTTCCTTGATTCACACGAATGCCAAACACAAAGAAATAGACCAATATGGCTGAAACTTGGTGTGCGTTCATTCAAGAGATGCTACTAGCTAAACATAACCTCGATACGCGCCGGTGGTGCCATCTCTCGGACTTTGCACGGACTTTTCAAACCAGCCTCGTATATATATATATATATATATATATATATATATATATATATATATATATATATATATATATATATATATAACGCAAGACTTGCGCGCACTTTTCTTTGTATTATTTTTAAAAAATTGCGAAAAGTCGCTGCCCCCCCCGCCTTATCTCGAAAAGTACTTATCAAAAAATTTTGAAAAAACTCTGGAATATTCTCCACGGGGTGTAGATTGAACGAAAATTATCATAAGTACATTACCTTTTATAATTCATCTGGTATTTAAAAAAAAAAAAAAAATTCCAGGTCATCAGATTTCAGTAAAGATTGGAAACAAACTTTTTTGAAAACTCATTTGGGGTGTGTTTTGTGAAGTCACTGATCATTTTATACCTCTGTAACAAAATTTTTTAATTTAAAAGCAACCAACGTACGGAACACTAATTACGCAAGTTCAACTTGCACTTGACCGGTTTTTTTTAAATCCTTCGTTCAACCAGGAGCTATACTCACCTGCTAACAGGAAATATTTGGTTTTTTGATTTTTCAGATAAAGCTATCATCCTGCCTACCGCAAGGATACTTTTTTCCAAGAGGTCTCCAAAAATCAGATCCCAACAGCTGAATTTTCAAAATTTTTAAATGAAAATTTCAGAAAATATTGTTTAAATTACTTCATGTAAATAATAGTTTTATTTTCCTTATTACACTGATATTGCCTAAATTCTTCTTATTATTATTCTTTCTTTGTATCGTGACAATTTCTGGTTTATTACTATCTTACGCCTATATATTTATATTGCAATGATTATCGCTCCAAGTTCTCCAACTCTAAACGTGTTTCTTTTTCCTTCTTGGGACCTGTCTCTTGTGATTCCAACAGTTCTTCCTTTCGTCATTTTTTCTGTTTGTTCCATTTTAGCTTTCCATTCAAGATTCAGTCATTTATTAGTATTCCGTTTGGAACACTTGGGGTTACATGGGTTTTGAAATTTCAAAAAATCCATTTTTTTATTTTTTTATCTAACAGTACAACATGTCAAGAATATTTTCCCAAAGTTTCAAGTCAATCGGAATAAAACTCTAGGAGATAGAGCCTTTGGAAATTCATGTCATTAGGTTCGGCCGGCCGGGAGCGTCGCAGGTATATCGAAGCAGCTGCTTAGCTATTGTTTGTGTTTCTCGCTCGATTATCTCGCTTTCTGAGGGTTACTCTTATTTTAGTTTTATGTTGCTTTATGGAACTGGAATCGACGATTCTATGTACGTTTAAAAAAAATCTCCGTTTTATTTCTACATAACACTTTAATGGCCTTTTTCTCAAAACTCTTTTTTTGAAGTCGGTGGGCACGATTTCTCAAAAACTAATGCACCGATTTTATTGAAATTTTGCACTCTTCTTCTAGATAGGATTGACTAGTGATTAGACAAAGTTTTTTTTTTCTTTGATCACAACTTATTCTACAAGGCAATAAGTGGTGTAAATTTTACCGAAAATTGTACCTTTTTGTATACAACTCGATTTTTTTTTTAAAATCCTTCGTTCAATCGCGGGCTATACTCACCTTCTAACAGAAAATATTTGGTTTTTTGATTTCAGATAAAGCTATCATGAATTATCCTGCCTACCGCAAGGATACTTTTTTCCAAGAGATCTCCGAAAATCAGATCCCAACAGCTGAATTTTCAAAATTTTTAAATGAAAATTTCAGAAAATATTGTTTAGATATTGTTTTTTTATATGCTTAAAAGTTTGAAGAAAATAAATCTTTTATTATATTCAGTATAAATTAGAGAAAATAGCCTTTGTTAGCCTTCGAAATCCATGTAACCCCTTATAGAATCACTTCGGTGTCTGTCTGTCACACTTGATTTGACATATAAAGTTTAAATTTGGCACAAATATAGGAATTGATGGCCCAATCAAAGCCGTGTAGTTTTGCAAGTTAAATTTTCAGTTAAAGGGTTAGTTTTTGGGGTTGAAATCGGAGGTGAAAAAAAAAATTTACATGATCAGCGAGTGGGTTGTCAAATGAAAGCTTGTGAACACACGAGTTGAAAAATATATATGATGTAATACTCGGCCGCACTTTGCTTTGTATTATTTGAAAAGAATGGCCAAAAGTTACCATCCCCCCATCCAAACTCACTGATCAAAAAATTTCGAAAAAATTCTGGAATATTCCCCAGAAAATATAAATTGAGCGAAAATTTTCACTAATACAGTGCGTTGGATAATTTATCTGGTATATAAAAAAACTGTTTGACTTGACAATATGTTGGAGATTTTTTCGTTGAAAGATGTGAATTTACCGGGACTAAGAGCTACGAAATATCAAAATGTATTCGGTGCAATCAGTAATATCCTATATATACATTACTGTCTTAAGCATTTGGCCAAGCACAGATAAAATAAATTTGCCTGATAACTGGTGACCAACATATAGGTACCGAGACAAAATAATTTCATTTTATTTGTTTATAATTAAACAAACACTCGTATATAGATATTAAATATTTGTTTTAAACTTTTGCAGATGTCTCCTTTTTTTTTATATTCTTGTTCTTTCTTATATTAAAGATGAATGAGTGACTGAATTTCATAGAATATTTCAACAATCACGGTACAGAACATTAATTATGCAAGTTCGACTTGCACTTGATCCGTTTTATTACCTATTTTGTATGTAGGTCTAATATTATCACTGCTCTCGTTATGCATTAGGATATTCTCCGCAATTGTCAGTTCTATTTACATTTCCATTATTTCAAGTATTTGTTTTGCTTTAATGTTTTGAGTCAGGTTTCCTCCAAGTATGTCTGTATAGATCTAATTTTCTTCCTGTAAATTCAAAATTTGATTTCAAATACTTAGGGAAGCAATTATGTTGGTGAGTGCTATAACCAGTTAAAAATAATGTATCAACTTAAAGTACACCCTTTGTAAACCTATCAGTGCAAAAAAAAATACTTTTGCCATACTCGTATTTAACATCGGAAAAACCTTGGCAAATTTTCACTCACGACTGTTGCCCGACACGTACTCCTTTTAAGTATAACATTCAACACTGAATGTTCTACTATGTTAATTTTTAACCCCAAATTTATTTCAATTTTGAAAATGATTGATGCATTATTTAATCCTTTTTGTTTAAATTACTAATAATAATTCCTTTTATTGCTTATTCGCCAAGTAATATACGCAATATTGCCTGCAAAATCATATTAACAAACTAAATATTGTTTGAAAATAATATATTCTGTTTGTTGTTGGTGTGTCGAGGTATTACTTCCTAACTGTATATGCCATGTTGTTATTGAATGGATATGTTGATTCATGCGTTATGAGCTCGTGCGTTTGTATACATGTATACTACTTATACGTATACAGTCTGTCAAGTAAGGACGTGTCCGTAATTATTCATTTTTGGTAAATGCGACTCTAGCAATTCAACAGAAAATCACAAATCTCACCGGAAGTCGAAAAACGAATCGTGTCTGCGTCAAGGAGGGGCAAAATTAAGAAAATGAGGTTTGAATGTGTCTGATTAGACCATTCGACCAATACGAGCAGTAACGTTCTTACTTGACTAACTGTCTGTATTTGAAAAAAGATTACATTGAATAAACAATTTTTGTTTTTAACATCTGCTTATTCTTTCTATACTAAGTTAGAAAAAGTTTAACACCGAACAAGTAACAAAAGTAATCGAGGAGAATAAAAGTCTAAAAGTTTTGAGATCCAAATTATCTACGGAAACAAAAATTATACAAAAACTAAAGAACGAGTAATAACGGATGGGGAAGAGATTATGAATATTGTTGAAGGTTTTCATAAACAGCTTTATAAAAACACTGATAACGACACACCGTATGATATTCCACATATTCAAAGTCAAGGTTCACTACCAACGCCGTTGTGCCCAAGGTTCCTACTGTCTCCTAGTCTCTTTCTCATTTACATTAACGATCTGCTGGAAAAGACCGGGAATCCCATCTACAGATTTCAGATGACAGTACGCTTATCTCTTCATTCACTTTGAACACTCGGACATCGGCTACTCAGGCGAATATCCGTAGACAACAGGAGGTCGTTCAACTTAGCAAAGATCTGGAAGAAATTCTATCTTGGGGTGACAGTAACCAAGTGGAATTTAACGCTATAAAAACCCAGGCGGCAGTTTTTTCTAAAAAAGTTAACGTTGCTGAACCCGACATAGTCATGTCGGGGCACTCCATTCCCCTAACATCGTCACTTAATTTGTTGGCCGTTAATTTGGGAGCAAATATGTCCTGGCATGAACATGTTGCAGGCATAGCAAGGAGAGCTTCTCAAAAGTTGGGCATATTATTTCGAACCAGAAAGCTTTACACTCCACAACAACTGTTAATTCTTTATAAAGCTCAAATTCGACCAACTATGGAATACTGCTCCCATGTTTGGGGCTCTGCTCGCAAACACACACTGCATTTGTTGGATTCTGTTCAGAGAAGAGCTGTTCGTCTGATTGGAGACCCGGAACTGACCGGCGGCCTTAATTCTATGGAACATCGAAGAACGGTTGGCGACTTGAGTTTGTTCTACAAGTATTTTTATGGAAAGTGTTCGAAGGATGTAGCTCGCTTAATTCCTCCCAGAGCAGTGCATGTTAGAAATACACGTCACGCTAATACTTCACATCCGTATGAGGTTCAGCTTGTTACTCCGCGTACAACGCTTTTCAAGCAGTCTTTTATATGGAGAACATCATCCCTTTGAAATAATTTTTCCAGGGCTGTGTTTCCCACCGAGTATAATTTACAGCGATTCAAGAACAACGTAAATCGCTTTTTCCGCACACATGCCGCTCCTGGAGCGCTTTAGGGACTACCTTGTAGCACGTGTGCTAGACTCATAAAAAAAATGTATTCCCGAAATAACAAAAGATGAGATCATATAAGTTTTGAGTGAGATAAAAAAATAATAAGTCTCCAGGTGAGCATGGTATCGTGGTTGAAGCCATAAAGCTGGCTAGACCTACTGTCAGCAGGGTCCTCACAGTATTGTTTAACCTGTGTCTTACTAAGTCTATAACACCAACGCAGTGGAACAACGGTATTATTATTCTCCTCTATAAAAAAGGGGATTCAACAGATCTATCAAACTACCGTCCTATAAGCATCCTCTCCCATGTTTATAAGATGGTCACAAAAATATCAACAAAACGTTTGACCTCAAAGCTAGGCTTCTACCAAACACCCGATCAAGCTGGAATCCGAGCAGGTTATGGTGTCAATGATCACCTCTTAACTGTTAAGTTAATTGTGGAAAAGGGTGTCGAATTTAACAGGCCTTTAATATTAATCTTCGTGGATTATGAGAAGTCCTTCGATTCAGTGAACCAGGATATGCTTTTTAAGGCTCTTGCTGAATGCCGTATAGATTCAAGGTAGATCGAAATCCTAAGACATATCTACTGTCAGGCAACATCAATAGTTAAATTACATAGGGAAACAAACAAATTCCGAGTCGAAAAAGGTGCGCGTCAGGGTGACACTATTCCCCCAAAGTTGTTTATCACCCTTCTGGAAGATATGTTTAAAAAATCTGAAATGGAGCAACATGGGCATAAATATAAATGGAGAAATGCTGAGTAACTTGGGATTCGCCGATGACATAGTCCTGTTAACAGATCGCGCAGATCATGCGTATGTCATGCTTAACACCCTAAAAGAACAAGAAATTGGCCTAAAGATACATTTTTTGAAGACCCAGTTTATGAGAAATCTAGTTTTTACCAAGCCACTACCAGTAAATGTGGTAAACATCGAGCAAGTCATGATATATAAATATTTGGGACATGGGCAGAGATAATCAGACTCATGAACTACAACGAAGGGTCACTCTAGCTTGGGTCACATTTGGCAAACTACGAGAAACGCTGAAATCAGGCATACCTATTTGCCTTAAACGAAAGATCTTTAACCAATGTGTGTTACCTGTGCTTACTTATGGAGCAGAAACTTTGACAAAAAAGACAATAAATAAGATAAGGGTAACTCAAGCGGCAATGGAGCCGTCAGTGTTTGGTTTGTCTCTTTGAGATGAAGTCCTAAATAAAGAAATTAGGGACCGAACGAGAGTGATAGATGCAGTTGAGAAAGTTCTATCTTTGAAATGGAATTGGGCCGGTCATCTAGCCAGAACGCAAGATAACAGATGGACTAGGAAGGTGTTGGAATGGCGACCTAGACAAGAATCATGTAGGAATAGGGAAAGGCCTCCCACCAGATGGACAGATGATCTGAGAAGAGTAGCGGGAAACTGGATCCAAAAAGCCCAAGATCGGTTTAACTGGAAGATATTAAGGAAGACCTAGGTCTAGCAGTGGGCGCTAAGGGCTGATATATGATGAAGCTAGAGACTTATCAATACGTCCTCATAGAAGGAATATTTATTTCCTGTTCCTGTTTCCTGTGAAATGTGCACGAATTGAGCCCTTGATTTCCAAGGCATTTGATCGCATTTGATACGACGGATTATTCACTAAGCTGATATGGTTCAACAGCTTTAATCTTTTGATTCCCTAAAGATCGTTCTTTATAAATGGCAGTTAATACATTTCATTCCGACACCACTGTCAACGTCAACCTACCTTAGGACTCCATACGGGCTCCTAATCTATTTTTCCATTACATTGACAATCTGCTGGAAGATACAAAAAATCCAATCCGTGGATTTGCAGTACGCTTCTTTCCTCATTTACCTCAACTAGCTGCCCATGCAAATATCTCCAGATAACAAGAAGACAATTTAACAAAGATCTGGAAAACATCTCTCTTAAGGTTGTAGTAACGAAGTAGGGCTTAACACTACAATAACCCAGGCTTTTTCTAAAAAGTTAAATTTCAGGGCCCCTCAGAGTTACATCGGAAATCTCCATTTCATTGGCGTAGTCAATTTACTTGCTAGGCAGTTTACAGCAGATAAGACTTGGCAAAATCACTTTTTCATTTCTAGCGAAGAAACGCTTCAAAAGCTATGAAAGCTGCATACTTTAGAACATCTTTTAATCCTGTACTCAGCACAAATTCGATCATCGGAGAAATGTTCTTCCCTTTTTTGAGTTCCGTCTTCCTCGTCATTTGTAAGTTTTTATCTTTGACACAGAACTCATTAAATACTTGTATCACTCTCTTTAGGAACTCTCATCAATTTAAAATGAACCAAGAATGCGTGTCCCACTGTGCAACAATTCACAACCAACTACTTCTGAGCACCAACCATTCTTATAGTGATTTTTCCTTCAGGTCTTGTGCTGTTCCTATAAAAAATAGCTCTTAAAAACCTTATAATCTTCATTTATAACTACACATTTTTCATCCTTTCTAACCTTTTATCGTCATGAGCCGATATTTCAAAGATAAACAGTTTTGAAAGAGTAACTTTAAAAACAAAGCACCCATTGTTAATGTCTTGATAAAACCGTAAAAAAATGGAAACCAAGATAAAGTAAATGGCTAAATTACTTGAATTTATTAGCAAATGAACCTTTTTTAAATGAAACTCCACCTTATTAATGTTTCTAATTTAAGTTTATTCCGCTGGGATTTAAGAGCATCATTTTCCTTGTAAAATTCGAGATTTTTTAACTTTTATGCGAACATTGTAATAATAGTAAGAGCTACTTTATTTATTTTTTTAAGTTACAATTCATAATTAATCAATGCCTTTCAGCGACATGAAGACGAATTTCGGAAATCGATCACCGGAGTTCGAAAGCATAAATTCCCCTGAATGTCACTTCACTGCAAAAAATAGAGAATTCTGGATTCATTTATAACCATCAATTATCAACAATCAAATTATACCAAAATTCTTTCCAAATTTTTATGTATGTTTCCATAAGATTATGTAAACAAGGTTACATATATTTATGGAATATACTACACAAAAATACCTGTATGTAATAAAATCGATATATTTATGTAAAATTCCATGTCCTACACAGTAATATTTTATATTCGAAGTATATAAATTGCGATTTATTATGTTACATATTCTTCTCTTGTGTTACCTTTCTCAAGAAGAGTCTAGAGAATAGTAGTTGATTCACGTTTCATCGATAGCTATTAATCAACGCAAAAAGGAGTTTTATTTACACTACACCAAAATCTTTATTTTTTCACTCGACGCGTGTTTCGCTAATCATGTTAGCTTCATCAAAAGCGATGATTGACTAAAGCTAAACTACCAATCCACCCTATTTATACTTAGCCTAACCCTTGAATTACTCAGGTGGAACTAATGCCATCAAAAAACAGTGTTTGATCAACACATGAAATTCGATTTTTTCCATTGTTTTGAAAATATCAAAAGTAGCGTCACTAAAACCACTGTAACTTGTAATATCATCGTCGGAATGTCATGAAATTTTGACACGTATCGTTTGAAAGTTGGTACTTTCTAAAAATCATATGGATTTTTTGAAAAGGGTGACATCTATGTGTCAGACCAAAAACTTTTCAACCTACGTGTTAGTTATGCCGAGGCACTCCATTCTTCTAGCATCGTCACTTAATTTGCTGGGCGTTAATTTGGGAGCAAATATGCCTTGACATGAACATAACTTCTCAAAAGCTGGTAATTTTATTTCGCTAGCTAGCAAACTACTTTTACATTTTATAATTTCCATGCGTTCGTATTCGTTCAACAATCTCCTTTCAGGTACATGTTTAATTAATCCTAGATTATCTAATGTTACAATATGATCAGCTTCAAGGGCATGTTCGGCAATACTAGACTTTTCTGTTCTACTGTATTTTAAGTGTGCTAAATATTCTTTAAATCCTGTTTTAATTGTTCTTTTAGTTTGCCCAACATACATTTTGTCGCGATCATTACAACTAATTTCATAAATTCCACTTTTCTCACAATTAGGAATCTTATCTTGGCGATTTCCTAAAACATTCCTCAGATTGTCTGATGACTTATAGACTAAGGTGAGGCCTACTATATTTCGGATTATATGGTATGGAGACATACTTGGTCTTATTTTCTTCGCGTGTAAAAAAAGTGGAATTCTGAATGTTTAACTTATATCTATTTATTAACTTGTTTACTAAGTCATCGTCATAACCATTAACTCTAGTTATATTTCTAATACGATTCCTTTCATTATTGAAGTTTACTCTATTCAGAGGATAAGTGACCAAACGATGAACTAAAAAATGCAAATAATTTGTGTTGTTTGCAATGAAATGAATCATTAGAAATATATTTATCTGTTACTGTGTCTTTCCTATAGATATAAAATTCTAGAAAAGGCAGTTGTCCTTTGTTCTCAATTTCGTAAGTGAATTTAATGGAATCATACCGGCTATTAAATTTGGAAACAAAATCATCTCTATTTGCTTTCTTTGTATCAAAAATCGCGAAGACATCATGCACATACCTATACCATACCCTTGGGAAATATTCAAATTCTTGACTGGCTTCGGTTTCAAACTTACTCATGAATAAATTGGCTATGAAAGGTGATAAGCAATTACCCATAGCTATTCCTTCTTTCTGAACATAAAATTAACTGTTTTATTGAAAATAATTTTTATTCATACAAAGCTTAGATAATGTTAAGTATTCATGAATAATTTCGTCCTCAAAGTCATTCATCCTAAGTAATTCTTCGAGATATTATAAAGTTTGTAGTATTGGTATACTTAGGAACAAAGAACTGACATCAAAAGAAATTAAGATTTCACCTTCAGTAAGAACTAGATTTTTTGTTTTATTAACGAATTCTAAAGAATTCTTCACTGTGAAAGTATTTAATGGTAAATTCTCAAATTCTTTTGATAACCATTTGGATATCAAATATATGAGTGATCCGACCGATGAAACAATGGACCGCATTGCTTTTCCAGGTTTGTGAATTTTAGGTAAGCAATACAACCTTGGTATGGTCGGATTATTCACATTCAATTTAAATTTTAGCGAATCAGAG
The DNA here is from genome assembly GCA_019049505.1 of Pachyrhynchus sulphureomaculatus. Classification (NCBI taxonomy): domain Eukaryota; kingdom Metazoa; phylum Arthropoda; class Insecta; order Coleoptera; family Curculionidae; genus Pachyrhynchus; species Pachyrhynchus sulphureomaculatus. The sequence continues at coordinate 87,351,368 of CM032452.1, read as the reverse complement.
ATAAGGTTCTTACATTTCTTTAAAGAATTTTTCTCTGTAGGTTTAAATAGGATAGATTTGTAGTTTAGCTTTAGTCAATCATCGCTCCTGATGAAGCTAACATAGTTAGCGAAACGTGCGTCGAGTGCAAAAATAAAGTGTTTGGTGTAGTGGTGATATATACTGAGAAGAGTCATCGTGCCTAAGATTCGACATTCCCAACTTAGTCCTTTTATTTATGCCGAAGCAAGGCCAAACATCGCCCTGAATAATTGAAACGATGTTGTTTTTGGTTGTTTGTGGGAAAACGCGGCACTCATCTTTCAAAAAACTTTTTTATATACCAATATACATGTAAAATATGCTACACATGGTATGTTGGTATCTTTACAATGTCTGCTATCTGATGCACTTTCACTTTGTAATCTTGTAAAACAATTTGATGGATTTTTTAGATGTTCCCTGGCATTCTTGTCTCATTTGGACAAATGGGAACGTTAAGCATCATTTATGCTTGTACGATCACGTTTTAGGTCACGAATACTTTATTATTGAATTTGCTGAAACAGATGTCTCATAATACTTATCAATCATTCCTTTGTTTAGACACCAATTTTACCCATCGAAAAAGCAATGTTTAATTAAAATACGAAATTCAAGAAAAAAAACAAAAGTCGCTTCGTTTGAATGACTGTAATTCGTAAACTATTTGATGACATGTCACAAAATTTTAACATTACTCGTCGATATTTCAAAAATAATATGGATTTTGGATTAGTGATCTCATCTCTGTATTAGGCCAAACACTTTTCTTCCCATGTAGTAAGACGAAAATATGGACACCTATTCTTGATCTGATAAACAACTTATACACCGTTGGTTTTTGCATCCTGTGATCACCTGAGTAATTGCAAGGGAGGAATTTTTGTCGGTTTCGGCCGATGATAATTGTACTAGGGTGATATAATGCGGTAGTTTTCCATTATTTTCTGCGTTGCGGCATCGTAGTCATCTGTTGCTGTAACTCCACCCCCAAATCTTTGATTTTAAGCTAGGCTGATGTCGTTTACCTTCAGCTTTAATTCAGTACTGGTAAAACTGCCATTCTTCACCAGAGGATATACAGTCCCTGGCCAAATTATTAGACGCACTGCAAGATTTCATGTAAAATATTAATTACCGAGTGATATTGTACCGTTTTATTATTTTAAATTGATTTGTTTTTTATTTTTATATTATCCAATCAATTACCTATTTATTTGACATAAATAAAACAGCATTAATTTAGAAAAGCATAAGTTTATTAAGTTTTAAAGAAAAGTGAAATTAATGTTAGTAAAAGTCAATATTTAGTTGAGCCACCTTTAGCCGCTATCAAAGCTTTAATTCTGCGCGGCATGCTATCAATGCAAAATTGTACTGTCTCCTGCATTTGAGGATGATGATTCCACACATGAATAATCTTTTCTAGAAGCTGGGTTTTGTTGGTAATCACATCTTTAGCCACTTCTCTTTTCATCAGCTCCCACACATTTTCAATGGGGTTCATATCAGGGCCAATCCAACAGAGGGATATTTTTTTCTGCCAAAAAGCTTTAACAGACCGAGCAGTGTGGCAGGGAGCTCCATCTTGCATGAAAGTGAATGGTTCCCCATTTGGAAACCATTCTCTGAGCTGCGGAATCAACCGATTTTGTAATACTTCTTTGTACTGATCTTGCCTCATTATTCCTTTGACGACGTACAGACGTCCAGTGCCCTTGCCGCTGATGACTGACCAAATCATCACTTTGGTGGGATGTTTAACCGTCGGGACGACACAATCAGGATGAAACTTTTCTCCATGACGACGACGCACATACTGAGCTTTATTCTGCAAAATTTCGAATGTGCTTTCGTCACTGAAGCAGACCTGTCAAAAATAGGAAAAATATATAAACTTCCATGTTTATTTGCTTTATTTAACTGAAAATGATAATAATGTATCAATTATTGATTAAATTGCTGTATCTTACCGATCTCCAGAAGTCCACATCTTTGTCTTGCCATTGTTTGGCCCACTTCAGGCGCTTTGCTTTCATTGCAGCTGTTAACTTGGGCTTCCTGGCGGGGCGACAGGCCTTAAAATCTAATTATTTCAATTTTCTTCGAACAGTGCGCTCAGAAGCATTTACGCTAGCATCCTGGAGTTGTGATTTTATTACCTTTGTGGTAGCAAATCTGTTTTCTACACAAATTTTCTTCAAACATCTCTCTGACCGTGTAGTGAAAATTGGTTTTCTACCGCATCTTTTCTTTCTTTTCGGGCTTAATTCCTTCCCTGACTCAATTTTCTTTTTTATGCGTCGTACACTAGCTTCAGAAACCTCCAATCTTCGTGATATTTCTCGGTTTGTAAATGTTTTCGCAATCACAAGGGCCTTCACTTCAGCTTTTTTACGTGGTGAAAGATCGCCTTTTCTACCCATAATGAAAATAGTCCAATTACTTTTTTAAAATACTGCATACAAAATAAACTAATAACTGAGTAGTATAAAACTGTTAAACAAACAATCACAGTCCATAAAGCCACAGAAACACGTCCGTACCTGACTCGATTCCGATCGCGACTGATACAGATTTGTACTTGTTTACGTTCATGTATCACTTTGTCAACACAGTGTTGCCATATGTTAAAAATAAATACAAATATGTAGTCTACAACAATTCTTTTAAATAAAAATCAATAATATTGTAGTTTAAATATACTATTATTGCATAAAAACTCTTAAGAAACATAAAATTACTAAAAAAAATACAGTGCGTCTAATAATTTGGCCAGGGACTGTACGTGTTTAATAGCAGTGAGACATGCCATACCTACAAACTGTTCAATACAGGTTGACATCAGTTCACTTGCACTTTGATTTATCCGATATAATTGCCTTAAAAATCAACTTGAAGTAGATATCAGCAAGAAGTAATATGTTTTCCTATGTTACCGACAGTTAAAGAAATTTTAAAATTAAAAAAGTTTTTTCATGTTCGCTGAAAATTGGAACCATAATATATTTCCCAGCCCTAAAAAACACCTTCGGACAATTTGATTGATTGATTTATTGGCGCTTTTAAGTTGAAAATTTATTTTAATTTAATACAGGATGCCTAATGTAATCTGTTGTTTTTAAAAAGGTTCGTTTTCTAATTTAATACTGTCAGTAAAATCCAAGAAGCCGATATAAATAGGTTTTTAGATACTCAGTCTATAAGTTTAAGATAGTATATTTGAAAGGGCATTCTCTCCTGTGAATAGTCGTGTAGCGCCGGTAACAGAATGAATTGATTGAAAGAGTAATGAAAGAAATGAAAAAGTCGGTCGGTGTTAGTTAATAATAATATGAAATTGGGCTCCAGAAACGCGATTTTCAGACGTTAATTTATTATAATTTTAGCAATTGTACAAGACAGAGACACTCTAGGTTACTCTGTAGCTTGTTGCCCTCCCTATAGCTGACGTTATCTAATTTTGTTTGTACAGGGTGAGTCAACGATAAAGTAAAGTTCATTATCTCATTTGTTTCGGGAATGACGAAAAAATGTTAAATACAAAAGTTTTAGGGAATGTTAAGGTGCACAGTTTGAAATTATTTTTGAGTATACAGGGTGCTTCAAAAAAGTTTGGCCGATATAACATGTTTTTTTAAATGGAACATCCTATTTTCTAATTTAATTTTAAATTCTGCGTCACATTTTATAACTTTTTTATTAATAATGTTGTATACCTAAACCTAGCAGTTTTTTCTAATATTTCAATTTTTTTAAAAAAATACTAGTTTTCAATTTTGTAAAAAATTGCTAGTAGCGCCATTGTTTCTGAACATGGAATACTCATAATTGGTACAAGCGTTCTATAGAGATGAAAAAAAAGATATATGTAAAGAAATTTGAGTTAGATGCTACAGGGTGTTCAAAATAAATTTATGCATTTTGACTGTTTTAAATTGAAAAATCTCATTTTTTTTAATGGCACACCCTGTATATTATTATTTTTTCTGATAGATTTTACAAAACTCTCCAACTTTTATTAAGTATGTCATATACCTATTTCTAATAGTTTTCGATTTATTTTGAATTCTTCAATTTTTACTCTTGTTTTTAAAACTTTTAAATTTAGATATCCATTTTATCGATCAAGTTCAACCATAATCACTTGAGTACGTCATATTACGGGCAACTATAAACACGTGGTGATGTCATACCGCGTCCAAAGACATCTGCTGGCGAAGTTCAAAATTTTATTCGGAAACAGATACCCTCTAAAATTCACCCAACATTATAAATGGCTGTCCGTGGCTCGGTGACGGAGTACCTTGGTATACCTATTTATTAATTTATTTAAGTATATTTGGCCTGTCCACGTACATTGGTAGTAGTTGTTTGCAGAAATGCAAATAACGTCCGTGGCAGCACTACAGCGTTGTTTAAAAGGTGCCGTGAAATACAAAAATGTATGTTTCGGCACCTGAACAACGTTGACGGGTATTACGTCATCCTCGCCGATATCCTTGAGGTATGGAAAAAGGGTAAAATCCCTACTGAGGCGGGGAGGTGAGCGATAAAAAAAAAGATTTCTATTTTACCGACATTTAGCAAACCTGACAGATGACACCGCTCACTAACAGATGTGCGCATGCGCACTGGTACAACACCCTCCTCCGGCAAATACGCACCAATATCTGATTTGAAGTTATGTTACAAATTTTGCAATTAAACATATATAGTACATCTACTTACGATAGTAAAGATTTTTAAGTCATTAAAACAGAAATTCGCTGGAAGGAAACAAGAGGCACTTAGGGTACACCGAACGAGATCACAAATATCTAAGAGTAAAATCTCTGTACTGAGACGTATTACAACCAACTTTTAGTATAAGGTTTCTGTCATATATAACTAGCAAGCAATTTACTAAAATACTGTGACTAACTTTACCAGATACCTTACAAAAGTATAGTCAGCATTCACCTGAATCCTCTTTATTTAATAGGTTTTGTTTAGCATTGTATATATTTTTCCGTTTTATTTGTTGAGATTATGATAAAATATTAACCATAATTATTTGTAGTTAAATATATAATACATGAAGTGTAAAGGAGAGGATTGGAGCTTCGAGTAAAGCAGGTTATATATCGTGATCAGGATTTTTAGAGTCGGGGAATCAGAAAATCATATATTTTTTTCATTATTACTAATTGCCTCGTAAGTATAATGCCAACTTCAGTGTTAAAAACTAATATTCTACTAACAAATTGGCCGTATATATTTGAAAGCAGGTCATCTTTTTAAGTGTGGTCAAACTCGGGAGCTCATTTTACAAGCACGCTACTTTAGAAAAATTGCAAGTTTTTTACCTTTAGTACAAAATTGGAAAACCCTAAGTTTGATCGTTTTCTGAAATGACTATCCGTTTTAAAAGGTCATTTGGTACATCAGGATCTGATAATATATTTTTAGAGATAAATGTGTTGTTGAAGTTAAAATTTAAAATGATTCAGCATATCAAGGAAAAGGCTAAGTGGTAGCTGAAAATGTGCTGTTAAAGACGTAAGTTTAACGGGCATACAGGCGAAACATGTAGTCCATTAGACTAAATTAGAATATATTAATATTTTCTCTTATTACGAAACAGATATTTTCCTTTTTTGAACCGACGACATAAGCGAGAAGGGAAATATTTTGCAGCGCAATGTATAAAAATTTCTTCATTTCCTCGTGAAAGCTAAACTAGATTTTCATAAATGACGACTGAAAAGTGCTAGTGACACTAGTAGAGGCTTTTTGAATCGTAGGAAAAACAAGAAAAAAAAAAGAAAATTAATTGTGTTGATTACCAAATGAAAAGGCTTTTTTGGAGATTTTAACTACGAGTATACAAGGACTTATTGATAAGCCTATAGACCAGGAGTCGGCAACCTTTTAACTAAGGGGTGCCAGTTTTCATCCATACAACATTTTGCGTGCCGACATAGGTACTTACTACAACTAAAATTAACAAAAATTAACTTAAATTAACTTAAAATATTGCTTTTAGAAGGTTTAATTACAAAAAAATTTTAACATTTAACAAATAATTTTATTAAACTAGTCCTAGGACCTAGTGTGAACCCTGTGCTTGAATTGAAGTTCTTTAGAGAGTTTTCTTATATGTTCATGTCTGGTTATTTTCAGTGTCACACATGCTTCCGAGTTGTCTGTTGTCAGCCTGCTTCGGTACGGGTTTAAAATCACTCTCATATGGGAAAAAAGTTGTTCACAGATATAGGATGATCCGAAAGCTGTAAGCATGGCAAACGCTACTTTCTTAAGACAAATAAATTTCTCTGGTAAACTCATCCAACAACTGAGTATCTCGTTTGAATGGTTCTGGCAGTCACCTTCTAATACCCTTCTTAATTCTACAAATTTCGTGTTCCATAACTCGGAGCTTTTAAATTCAATGTATTGAAGATCAAAATCATTAATGTCCATCCATGAGAAAAGAGATATGTCAAAGCAAATGCTGGAAAAATCCATTAAATCTGGTTTGATTAAAAAAGCGAACATAGGACCATGTTTATCAAAATCCTGACCCCTTTCGATAAACTCCTCTTTTAAATTAGTCATATATTTAAGAATTTCGAATTAGTGCACCATCGTCGACACTGGATATATAAGTTTTTAAATTTGGAAAATATTTATATGTGTTTGTAGTAATATCGCTGATAAATAAATCTATTTTTAATTTGAATGATTTCCAGGATTCGTATAAATCCAGAACTGTTTTACCTGAACCTTGTAACTTTAAGTTGAGTTCACTGAGATGGTTTGTAATATCAATAAGAAACATTAACATACAGATCCAGTTCTTATCTTCTAGTTCAGAATAAGCATCCACTTGATTTTTTCCCAACAAGAATGATTTAATTTCACCCAGACATTGCACAAATATAGAGAGCACTTTACCACGGCTGAGCCAGCGCACATTATTGTGCAATGGTATATCTGAATATGCACTTTCTAATTCCTACAGAAACGCCTTAAATTGTCTATGGATCAGTAAAGAACGACCGACAATGTAGTTAACTATTTTAACCACCCTATCCATCACGGATTTTTAAACTTCCAGCGGAGATTTTAGCGCACAAACTCTCTTGGTGAATTATGCAATAAAAATTCAAAACTGATCGACCCATACGTTCAATAAGAAGGGAAACAAATCCTTTATGTCCCCAATCATAGCAGGAGCGCCATCTGCCGTTACGCAAAAAATTTTATTTAAATCAATGTTCCGCTTTTCAAAATGTTTAACAAATTCTGAAAATATATCCTCTCCTCTTGTAGTTCCCTGCAATGGGAGCAGACAAATCAGCTCTTCATACACACTGCCATCATCGAAGTATCGCGCAACGATTGCCAGACGGGCAATGTCATTAAATCGACACTTTCATCCAATGCTATACTAAATACAAAACTCAGTTTGATAGCGTCTCTCTGCTTGTTTTGGACATTTTGTGTCATTTCGGTAATTCGTCTCTCGATGGTCCGCGCTGATGCCGGTATATCCCTAATCCTGGCCAATATTGTATCCTTATTGGGCAAGTCGTCGAATAAAATCTCGCCAGTACTCAAAAACGTTTGCTTCATAAATTCTCCGTCAGTGAACGGCCTACCCTTTTGTGCCAACGATTGTGCAATTTTGAAACTGCATTCAGTTATCTGATTTTTTCCTTGGAAAACTTTGCTAAAGAATGTTGACTGTTTCTCGTATTGTTTACTTGCTCTTTGTATTACCTCCCTTTTATGAGCGTTATCTTTAAATGACGATTCATGTTTTATCTGGAAGTGTCGTTGAACACTAGATGTCCGGAAAACTACGCTTTCCCGACATAGGACACAAATGGCCCGATCGTTTTGCTGTACAAAACCGTAATCTGTTGTCCATGAAGTTTGAAATGATCGAACGTCTACCTTCTGTTTCTTCGCGGCCATAACGCAACGTCATTTTAATTTTTAAACTTTTCGACGACTATTGACTGGAATGGATGTTACTTCTATACTAAATGATCCAAACGTGTAGCCGCTTCCTTTATATAGATAAATAATGTTTCCAGAAAATTCCAATAATTAAATTTCTTAGAACAAAAATTATTATCTACAACGCGCCCATTGCAATCAAAGGGCCGCCTAGAAGTTAAATCTGACAAAAACTAAAGTTCGGCAATATAAAAAGAGTTCGGGGCGCGTCGGAACGATTGAAGTCAAGTCAACCAAAAATCGCCTTATAGCGGCTCATTTGATCTGAATTGAGGACGTTTATTCGTGTTTTTGCCTAGGCTTATATTTTGAGGCTTGCCGTCTTTAATACTTGCCGAAATTAAAGCCAAACCAATGCATTCAGTAAAATTATAAATTACAAAATATATATTTTGTAGTTTTTGGTAATAATACCTAGTGACATATATAATATATCGTTTTTGTTTGTATCGTTAAAGTAATACTGTCTTCGATTATTTACTTAATTTCAAAACATCTCACAGATTACAGAATTAATGTGTAAACTTTGAATAGATACGCGTCCCATTCAAAATTGCTTGGCGTGCCAGAGATGGCACGCGTGCAATAGGTTGCCGATATCTGCTATAGACTGTCAGAAAAAAAACAAGCAAATCTGAAAAACCAAAATTGTTTATTTAAAGTAATCTCCTTTCGACTTTACACACTTGCTGCAAAGCAAGACGTTTAATAAAAATTATTTGTCTTCATTAACAAGCCGGTCTTCTTCTTCTTCCACCCCCACCCCTTCCTTGGCGATTTTACAGGCGAATCGCGCCTGTAAAATCTGGTTACTGTTCTTATGATGTTGACTGCCAACTTTCTCGTTATCTCTCAGGTGGTCCCTACTGTATGCGTTGCGAACTAATTTCGCCATGCTAGTGTCCGCCATTTGAGTGGCATGTTCATTCCAATCACGTCTTCTGGCTCTCACCCATCGCACCCCTTCCCCAACTTTGCATTCCTCTCGTATAGAGATGTTTCTTTGTCCATCCCATATTATGTATCCTGAGATTGGTCTGAGAGTTTTTAGTTCTGTTTGCCTTTTTGTCACGGTACTATCTGTTCTAGTCTCAGCTCCATAAGTAATAAGTCAGTCTTCGATAACATTTATCACTTCTTTATTTGAATGAAATTCCTGTCGTTTCAAATGTTTTTTCAGTTTTTGGAATCACACCAGGGGAATATAGGGATGACCAATTTTATTATTAATTAGTTTTAAAAAATAATGCCTCGAAGATGCCAGGCAATCATGGTCTCCGATGGGAATTGGACGAACTACTGAATCATTAACATTTTAATAGCGAACGTTTACTGTTGAATAATGTGAAAAAACTTATTTTATTATATTTTTAATGAGGAATGCGCGACATGTTCTTACTTGACCGGCTGTACTTTTAGGGGTATGTAGTCTGTACTATGTGAGAGATAGGTACTTTTTTATGAAATAAATTATCGTATTAACTTAAACTATTAATGATTACATAAAGAATAAATTTGGGAACAATGAAAAACTAACCACTCTGTAAGTTTGTACCTTAAATAGATACAAACCACAATAGTATTATCATGACTTTGAAGAGAGGATATCGTATTAAAAAGATTTTTTAATTAAGTAGTTTATAAACTGTCTATCAAGAAACGAAAGTAATTACGAAGATTTTTTCCCAAGGGTTTTTTAATTACATTAGGTATTGCGGTTTTTCGAGTAGTCTGCGTTTGACAGCCTAGTGAAGTGGATGGGCCCTGCTATATTGGACTAACGAAGTCTCGAGCGATAATTAAATAGCATTATAGGAAAGGTTAGAAACAACATCCAAGATAGAATGTGAAACACATACTGTCTTATTGTTTCTACGATGAGTTCTCAGGACGTTTTAGATTAGAAAATGTAACGTTGGTATTCGATTTATTATTTTAGATAAGATCTTTGGCATGTCACATTTCCTTTTATTTTATATAGAATGATAGTCGAAGGATATGTTTCCATTTTGATTCCTTCAGTAACTTTAAATATATTTTTCCGAAATAACAATAAGCGTATCATAGAGAGCAATGCTTATTTTGGTATGCCATTGCCATTATCTTTTTTTAAGCATGCGCAGAATTAAAGGGAGGAAATTAAATATAAAGACTGTTGTTTTTTTTATGGGGCTAGCACACATGCTGCAGGGAAGTCCCTAAAGCGCTACAGGAGCGCCACGTGTGCGGAAAAAGCGATTCACGTTGTTCTTGCATCACTGTAAATTGTACTCGGTGGGAAACACAGTCCTGAGACTGAGACTTCTGAGAAGCTCTTCTTGCTATACCTGCAACATGTTCATGCCAGGACATATTTGCTCCCAAATTAACGCCCAACGTAACTATGTCGGGTACAGCAACGTTAACATTTTTAGAAAAAACTGCCGTCTGGGTTTTTGTAGCGTTAAATACCACTTGGTTACTGTCACCCCAAGATAAAATTTCTTCCAGATCTTTGTTAAGTTGAATGACCTTCCGCTGTCTGCGGATATTCGTCTGAGCAACCGATGTTTGAGCCTTCAAAGTGAATGAAGAGATAAGCGTACTGTCATCTGCAAAGCTGTAGATTGGATTCTCGGTCTTTTCCAGCAGATCGTTAATCTAAATGAGAAAGAGAGTAGGAGATAGTATGGAGCCTTGGGACACACCGGCGTTGATAGTGAAGGTGTGGTGAAATCCGTCGACTACCACTTGAGAACCACAAACAGAACTTTTCAGACAAACCATGAGCGCGTAGCTTAACCAACAGTCCATTGTGCCAAACACGGTCGAATGCCTTGGATATGTCAAGAGCAATCGCTCAAGATTCTCCAAAGTGTTCAATTGCATTGTTCTAAACATGTATTACATAAGTCAGAAGATCCCCTGATGATCTATGTATATGAAAGCTATATTGGTGATCGCGAATAATGTTGAATCCTTCAAGATATTTTAGAAGATGCTGATTGATAGCCTTTTCCATGACTTTCGATATTATTGAAGGCAGTGCGACTGGTCGATAGTTATTTGGCAATTTCTTCTTGCCTTTTTTAGGTATCGGCTAAACTGTGGCATATTTCCAGCAGGAAGGAAATATTCCCTTTCTGTAGGATAGGTTGAAAAGTCTACAGAAAACTTGGGTTAGTTCCCGCGCATGTTATTGTTATTTGCAGCATGTGCAATCGTAAGATAATTGATTTATTACAATAAATGTTGTTAACAGATTTAACAGATAACAATGACATCTAATTGGAACCCACCGTTTGAAGCCTGCGCAGTATTAGAACAAGATAAGAATTCCTTTATTAAGGAAAACAGACTTCTTTATTGACAAAATAATAAAAAATACTCCAGTCAGAATTTGAGGTAAAATCGTCGGCTACTGCTACTTTTTGTTTTAGAAAAAGATATTCGTCTCGACGAGTATATTAAAGAAAAAATATTACGACCGCTGAAAAATTAGAGCAACACCCTCAAAAGTGGGAGAATTGGCCCGTTTTTGGGCTTTTTAGCGTAGTTTTGCAGTTGTTTCATAAATTTATGGAAGATAAACTAAAAATTCTGACAGGTTTTGATTCCACATATTTAAACCATTTAAACCTTCTGGGCGGGGGAAATTGGCTGTTTTTGTCATTTTTATGATTAAATAAGTGTACTTGCAAACTGTAGGCTAATTTTTTTTAGTTAACTCCGGAAATATGTTCCATGAACATTACTTTAATTGATCCAAATATAATTTTAACCATTTTTTTACATATTAGATATATTTTTCACTCCTCACAATTTTACCGATTCACATTTTTTTCTTCTGACGGATTTTTTAAACAAACAAACAAACAACATGTTTTCAATATACTACTACCTTACCTAAAATATCAAAAAATGTTCCTTAGTCCCTAAGTTTTAAGTTAACGAAGACCATTTTTATTAGTTCAGATTGATTCATGATTACCATATGTCTTACAAGGAGAGGCCAGAGCAATTGGGTTACCGATTGGGATAAAAGTTGATGGTATATCACCGATATATTAAAAATCCTGTTTTATGTTTTATCTCATAGAATTTTTTTAAACAAAATTAATTTTATTTGGCTTCATAATGTTTTGAAAAAGTAATAATATTCTATTAAACAAAAAAATACATTGCTGCAACAATTTAAATATAATTTATTATTTTATGTAACTAGTTAAACTTGTATCATTAAAATTATTATTTTATGCAGTAACTTTATAACTTTTATTAATTTAATTATTATATCTTCATATAAAATTTACATGTAGTTAGTTAATTTAAGAATTTTTCTACTTAACAAAAAGAGAAAATGAATTTTTTGTTTACAAAATCGTACCGTTACAAGAGAACTATTTTTTGCAAAACGTCACTACTATATTACAGTGTACTATTAGTACGAGGCTGGTTTGAAAAGTCCGTGCAAAGTCCGAGAGATGGCACCACCGGCGCGTATCGAGATCATGTTTAGTTAGTAGCATCTCTTGAATGAACGCACACCAAGTTTCAGCCATATTGGTCTATTTCTTTGTGTTTGGCATTCGTGTGAATCAAGGAAGTCGAGTGATTTTCAAGAAATGGACGAAAAAGAATTTCGTGTGGTGATTAAACATTACTTTATGAAAGGCAAAACGCCTCAGGAGACTAAAGAGAAGCTTGATAAACATTATGGTGACTCTGCACCTTCGATTAGAACAGTTTATAAGTGGTTTCAAAATTTTCGGACTGGCCATATTGGGACAAGTGACGCTGAACGTTCTGGACGGCCTGTGGAGGTTACGACTCCAGAAATCATTGATCAAATCCATGATATGGTGATGGATGACAGAAGAGTTAAGGTGCGTGAGATTGCTAGTGCTGTGGGCATCTCGACTGAACGGGTACATAATATTTTACATAAACATTTGGACATGAGAAAGCTATCCGTAAGATGGGTGCCGCGATTGCGCACGCTTGGCCAAAAACGGAATCGTGTGAAGTGTTGCAAGGATGGTTTGCGGCTGTTCCAGAAGAATCCGGAGGACTTTAAGCATCGTTTCGTCACTGTGGATGAAACATGGATACATTACTATACTCCTGAGACCAAACAATAATCTAAACAATGGGTTACCTAGGGGGAATCTGCACCAAAAAAGGCGAAGACCGTTCCTTCGGCCGGAAAGGTTATGGCGACTGTCTTTTGGGATTCACAAGGGATAATCCTCATCGACTATCTGGAAAAGGGTAAAACTATTACAGGTGAATATTATTCATCGTTATTGGACCGTGTGAAAACCGAGCTGCAAGAAAAACGCCCGCGATTGGCCCACAAGAAAGTCCTTTTCCATCACGACAACGCACCAGCACACACCTCAGCAGTTGTGGTCGCAAAATTAATAAAAATAGGATTCCAACTCGTTTCACATCCCCCTATTCTCCAGACTTGGCTCCCTCGGACTACTATTTGTTCCCCAATTTGAAGAAATGGCTGGCGGGACAAAGATTTTATTCAAACGAGAAGGTGATTGCAGACACTAATGGATATTTTGCAGACATGGACAAATCCTATTATTCGGAAGGGATCAACAAACTAGAACATCGTTGGACGAAGTGTATAAGCCTAAAAGGAGACTATGTCGAAAAATGAAAAAGGTTTACCCCAAACACATAAGTAGTTTTTATTTTTGCACGGACTTTTCAAACCAGCCTCGTATGTATTATGTACTCAGTATGGTCTTAAAAACACTAGAACTATATCTAGTTATAATCTAAGGCCACTGTTTCTGATTTGATAATTGTCGCTGAGTAACTAGACGTATAGGTAAAGTAGGATCAGTACGATTAAAAACTCTAGTTATAAAGCAGCATTATACTAGTTACTTCACATTTAAGATATAAAAACAAAATTGATCAAAAACGGGAGAATAATTATATTTTTAAATGTAGTAAATTTCTTGGTCGAACAAGGCTGTACAGGGTGAGTCAACGATAGAGTAAAGTTCATTATCTCATTTGTTTCGGGAATGACGAAAAAATGTTAAATACAATAGTTTTAGGAAATGTTAAGGTGCACAGTTTAAAATTATTTTTGAGTATACAGGGTACTTCAAAAAAGTGTGGCCGATATAACATGTTTTTTTTATAAATGGAACATCATATTTTCTAATTTATTTTTAAATTCTGCGTAAAATTTTATAACTTTTTTTATTAATAATGTTATATACCTAAACCTAGTAGTTCTTTTAATATTTCAATTTTTTTTAAAAAATACTAGTTTTCAGTTTTGTAAAAAATTGCCAGTAGCGTCATTGTTTCTGAAGGTGGAATACTCATAATTGGTACGAGCATTTTATAGAGATAAAAACAAGATATATGATAAGAAATTTGAGTTAGATGCTACAGGATGTTTAAATTAAATTTATACATTTCAACTATTTTAAATTGATATACCTCAAATTTTTTAAATGGCACACCCTGTATATTATTATTTTTTCTGAAAGATGTTACAAAACCCTTCAACTTTTATTAAATATGTCATATACCTATTTCTAATAGTTTTCGATTTATTTTAAATTTTTCAATTTTTACCCTTGTTTCTAATACACTTACGCTAATACATCATAGTTACCAAGACAAAACAAAAATGTAGGCATTGTCAAATTTTGACTTGTCTATTAAGCCAGTAAAAATAGTTTAATTTGTTGTAGTAAGTGACGTATAAAGGTAATAATTATGGATTTTCCTAAAAATGAATTAATTGATATGGTTTATATACTGGGCGAGGCGGGAAAAAATTGTCTTTTGGCAGTAAGGCTTTACGGACCGAAGTACCCTAATAGACGTATACCATCTAGAAAATCTTTTCAGTGCTTAATGGAACGGTTGGATGGTAGTGGTAGCGGTGAGTACACGAAACGGAAAGTAGTAAACCAGAATGCTGTCAGTGAGGAAAAAGAAATGGAGATTTTACTTCATGTTGAAGATAATCCCCAGATCAGAAGCCGTTAACTAACTGACTTATCTGACACATCCCAATCTACTGCTAATCGCGCCACGAGAAAATACAAGTATCATCCCTTTCATATGGAACTACACCAAGAACTTCAAGACCGTGATTTTGGACGACGAGTAAACTTTTATACCACCATGATTGGAGCAATAGAGGCCGATCCAAATTTTTTATCCAAAATAATATTTTCTGATGAAGCTATTTTTCGCAGTAATAGAGCAATTAACAGCCATAATATGCATTATTATTCAACAGTTAATCGCTTTGGTCGCTTAATTTATGGTGTGGAATATTAAATTTTCGAATTATTGATCCATATTTTTTCCGCTAACCGCTTAACGGGCCTAGGTATCTAAATTTTTTGCAAAACGAATTACCCCAGCTTCTTGAAGAAGTTGATAACTTTGAAAGGGAACAAATGTGGATTCAGCAAGATGTAGCTCCTGCTTATTACCACCGGGAAGTTCGGGAATTTTTAAACGATCGTTACCCACAAAATGGATCGGTAGGGATGGATTCATTCAGTGATCCCCTCGATCATGTGACTTAACACCTTTAGACTTCTCTTTGTGGGACTACAGTAAAGATCGCGTTTACGCGAATCCCCGTACAACACCAGTAGATATGGAAAACAGGATACGGGATGCGTGCAGCACAATAACGCCATTTATGCTAAGGAAAGTGAAAGAAAATATAGTAAAACGACTAAACATGTGTATTCAAGTAGACGGGCATATTTTTGAACATTTATTACGTCATAATAATTAATCATTAGATAAGTTAAACTACACTCCTGGACAAAATTAACGCAACAATATATTAAATCATACAAATCTCTATAATGAATTAATTTTAATAATTTTTTATGAACATTGGTTACACTAAAAGTTAGAAAAAACTTATTCGGATACTTTAAAGGTAAATTAGCTACCAAATTTCTCTATAAGATTCGAATTCAAATTATTCTTAAGACCTAATAACAAAATCGTTGAAATTATGTAATAATGAAAAAAATAAACTGGGAAACTAGTAGCAAAATTAATGGTGTAACTGGGACACTAGTAGCGTGTGTTGCCTTCTCTACTTCGGATGACAGCATTTATGCGCCTAGGCATGCTTCTAATTAAATTTTGGATAAAATCTTGAGGAATTTGCTCCCATTCTGTAACATAACACATAACTGCATTTTCAAGTTCCCTCAGGTTTCTAGGTACAGGTATATGACATTTCACATTTTTCTTAAGGTGATCCCATACATGTTCTATCGGATTCAGATCCGGGCTTTTTGGTGACCATTGCATAATCGGTATATCAACTTGATTAAGATAATCGAGTACCTCCCTAGCCACGTGAGGTCGAGCGTTGTCTTGCATAAACAGGAAAATTGGGCCCCACAAAATGACCGAAAGGCACCACATGTTCTATACAATATACAAGATAGTAGTCAATATTCATAGATCTCGTACGGACAGGAACTAACTCTGTGCGAGCATCAAAGCAGATGCCATCCCAGAACATAACAGAGCCACCGCCGAATGGAATCCTTGCAGAGATATTGCAAGGAGCAAACCTCTCTCCTGGTCTTCGCCATACTCGCTCACGACCATCTGGATGTTTTAGACTAACCCTAGTTTCATCTGTGAAGAAAACTTGTTTCTAATCATCCACAGGCCAGTTTTCGTGATTTCGAGCAAAACGTAACCTGGCAACTCTGTTCTCTCTAGTAAGCAAGGGCGCAGTGGCTGGTCTCCTACTGTTTAATCCAGCCTCATTTAACCGTCTTCTAACTGTTTTAGAAGACATTGTGACATTGCGAACAGCTTCGTGTTCGTTTCTTATTATAGAACTAGTGACAGTCCTGTTTCTTAAAGCATATCGTCTTATAAAACGTTCATCTAGGTCGCTAGTGCATCATTTTCGCCCTTGCCCTAGCCTTCTAGAATAAGTTCCTACTTCATTCAAGCGTCTTACCATACTACTTATTGTGGAACGATGTTTGCCTAACAAATTGGCAACATAACTCTGACAATATCCCTCGTCCAATAAAACTGAGGCTCGCACTAACTCGTGTTCAGTTAAATTACTTGTTCGATTCATTTTTCTAATTCTTCGGGGTCAAAAATAAAACAGTCTACCACAAAAACGTCTTACTTTGAAAAAGGGAACAATTTATAAGCTTACTTTTAAAGAAAATATATCACATTATTACAGAAAATTGTTTATCTTCTAAAAAATTCTTTAAAACTGTAAATCTAAACGAATTGTTTTGATTTCTGTCATGAACAACGAAACAAAATATGCATAGCCTACTATTCAAATACTCGATAAACTTTAAAACTGACATAAGAAAAAGATAAATTAATTTTCAGATTGTTGCGTTAATTTTGTCCAGGAGTTTATATTAAAATTGTTATTAACTATTTGTTTATGTTTTCACAATAGCGTAAGTATATTAAAAACAAGGGTAAAAATTGAAAAATTCAAAATAAATCGAAAAATATTAGAAATAGGTATATGACATACTTAATAAAAGTTGGAGGGTTTTGTATAATCTATCAGAAAAAATAATGATATATAGGGTGTGCCATTTAAAAAAATTGATATTTTTCAATTTAAAATAGTCGAAATATATAAATTTATTTTGAACACCCTGTAGCATCTAACTCAAATTTCTTTACATGTATCTTTTTTTTCATCTCTATAGAATGCTCGTACCAGTTATGAGTATTCCACCTTCAGAAACAATGGCGTTACTGGCAATTTTTTACAAAACTGAAAACTAGTATTTTTTTTTTAAATTGAAATATTAGAAAAAATACTAGGTTTAGGTATATAACATTATTAACAAAAAAGTTATAAAATTTTATGCAGAATTTAAAAATAAATTAGAACATAGGATGTTACGTTTAAAAAAAAAAACATATGTTTTATCGGCCACACTTTTTTGAAATACCCAGTAATAATTTTAAACTGTGCACCTTAACTTTCCTTAAAACTATCGTATTTAACATTTTTTGGTCATTGCCGAAACAAATGAGATAATGAACTTTACTCTATCGTTGACTCACCCTGTACAATCGTACAGTTAAGATTATTTTCCACATTTTTTGATTAAGATTATATTCCAAAAAAATTGATTACATCATAATAATTGCCCCGTTGAATGCACAAAAAAGCTTATTATTAATGTAAATAATATCAATAAAGTGACATTAACGAATGTTTTAAAATATAAACAATTTTGTTCGAATCAGACAAATTAAAAAGATGAGTAAATAAATCGATGGTATAATAAAAATACCGAATTAATACAGAAACATAAAGGGTGATGAATAAATTTTAGTGTCGTGTTAAATCTCAAACATAGCACGGTTAAGATTAGTGTTATTCTAAAATAGGTGACGTTCCGAAATTTTAGTGTTTAAAATGAAGAAAAAGAAACGCTTTTCAAGTCCGCATCTAGGACTTTCCAGGACTTTTAAGACTTCCTAAGATACGTCGTGGATTAATAATAGATTTACGACTGCACTTACGAGAGTAATGTATTTCCGTATTATTTTTATTCTGCCTGAGAGTCGTTTAAAGGAACTGAATATAACAAATGATCGAGTTTACTAAGAGGGACTTTGGAACGTGATTACTATGCTTTGTTACGTAAGTATTTATGCCAGTTAGATATAAGAGATTATTATTGTTCTTTGGATTTGCTACTCTAAAGTACTCCATGTACACAGTGCGACAATTATTTTCTGGACTAGTTTTTTATATCAAACACTAATAGTGTCATTTACAAGTTTATTGTCATTTTAAAACTGTTTCCTTTCGGATTTTTATTTCAAATTTTAGCGCAAACTATTAGTAAATTACTGAGATACGATGATGTCATGGAAAAGGTTATTAATCAGCCTCTTCTAAAATATCTTGAAAGATTCAACATTATTAGCGATCACCAATTTGGCTATCGTAAACATAGATCAACAGGAGATCTTCTGACTTATATAACACATGTTTGGAACAACGCAATTGAACACTTTTTAGAATTAGAATTTAGAAAGTTCGAATTGCTTCATCTACCGTGTTCTCCAGATTTGACCTCCAGAGACTATTATACGAGGGTTGTGTAAAAAATAAGGTTTCCTCATTTTTTTCAGGTGTAAGGCATTTTTTATTTGAACTGAAAAATACATCATTGTAAAGCTTAATTTCTCCAGATTTTTCCACGCATTTTTGTTGACGACTAATCCACTTTTGGAATCCCGCTTCAAACAAGTCCGCCGCCAGTCCGTGGAGGAATTTGGTGACCGCTTCCTGCACTTCTTCATCAGTCTCGAAACGTTGTCCACCCAAGTATTGCTTTAATTTTGGAAACAAGTAGAAGTCACTCGGTGCAAGATCAGGGCTGTAGAGAGCATGTTCAACGAGATCCCAGCCAAAATTGTCGATTAAATCCTTGGTTTGGCGAAAGACGTGCGGGCGCGCATTGTCGTGGTGCAGTCTAACGCCTTTTGTCAGTCTTCCTCTCCGGCGATTTTGGATCGCTCTTCTGAGTTTTTTCAAGGTCTCACATTAATTTTCCGAATTTATTGTGATCCCTCGAGGCATAAACTTAACAAGTAGGATACCCTTACGGTCCCAAAAGACCGTAACCATCACTTTCCCTGCGGACAGCGTCTGCTTGAACTTCTTCGGTTTAGGCGATCCGACATTGTCGCGATTGTTGTTTTGTTTCCGGGGTGACGTAATGACACCACGTTTCATCTCCGGTAACAATGGAGTCTAAGAAATCTTCGATATTCTCGGCGCATTCTCGAAGAAACTCCTGGGCACACTTGACACGATCGGCTTTGTGGGTTTCTGAAAGCATGTGCGGGACCCACCGCGCACACACCTTGTGATAACGTAACCTTTCAGTCAAAATCGTGTGGATTGTTTTTTCACAAACCTCAGGAACCCGGGCAGCCAGTTCCCGAATCGTTATCCTCCTATCCTCGAGCAGAATTCGCTCAATCTTCGACACAACTTCGTCGGAGATCGATGGCCTTCCGCTTCTTTGCTCATCGTGGATGTCTGTGCGTCCTTCGGAGAACTCCCTACACCATTTGCAGACGTGTTGAACGCTGATACAAGCTTCCCCATAAACTTCACACAACTGCCTATGAATATCAACCGGTGATAACTTTTTAGCGTGCAAAAATCGGATTACCGCACGAACTTCGCACCTGGCGGTGACGGCGATCGGGGGTTCCATCGCGGATGGCTGTCAGGCCGGCACTGAACGTGGCAGCGAGTTCTACCAAGGCGGGATCTAGAGTGAGGGAATCAGCGCACAAGGTGGTGTTGCCGGATTTCGCCTACCATCTCGCGCGGCGTGTTTACAGCGTTGGGAACCTTATTTCTTACACAACCCTCGTATATTCGCAGACCTCAAAAAAATGCTCGCAATCAAGAATTTATCGCCGAAACTGAGGCAAAGACAAATCCTTTTACAAGAAAGATATAGAAATGTTAGAAAAGCGTTAAACAGATTGTATCGCTTTTGAAGGAGACTATATTGATGAATAAAGACGAATTTTGCAAAAAAAAAAAAATGTTTTAAGTAGCTAGACCAAAAACTTTTCTGCCTACATGTTATGCTAAACTAAAAACTTATCAATATGCCCTCATATAATACTTGCTGTTGCAAACGAATTAAAAATTTTACGTTCATTTTTATCAGCAGCAGTCACCTTTAAATTAATTTTGAAATTATCGCACGATTTATATACTCCGAGAACTATAATTTAATTTTTAATATCATTAAAGCTGTAATTTTTAGAAAGAATGATGAATGAACTATATTTTACCGATAAGTTACTGTATTCTTTTCTAATGGGTTTATTTTATTTCATGAAATTTTCTATCTTAGTGAAAAATATGATGTAATTTCAAATGGAACCGGTCGAAATTAAAATAATTATTTACTTTCTTTTGTGAGAAATAAATGAGATAGAAGATAAACGTACAGTATACAATACGAGCAGCAGTTTGGTTCAAAGTGAATAAGTTCATACTTCAGCAGAAAAGTAAATTTCGATCTGAAACTGAATACTGGAATAGCCAGCGATTTATCATATGCGAAGTTTATTAAAAATAAATGATACGGAACGCCAAACAAACTTTCTTGCATTCGGAATACTGCAATGCGATAAACGTAATATTCTGCTACTTAATACCAAAGGTCGATGTTATAAATGTTTTAAGCTATAAATTAACAATTTTTTAACTTGACCAATGGGAGATCATAGACGTACTATGGACAGAAGTTAAATAAAATGATAAAATTTATGTTTACCCTCATTGATAGAAGATCAAAGTGCCTGCAGGTGTAAGCTTCCAAGGAGTCTGTACGTCATTGCGTCTTCCCCTTCCTAGAGATTTAAAATAATCTTGTGCCATCTAAATACTTATACTCTGGTCAGAGAGTTTCCATAAACCCTTTACAACTTTCTAACTGTAATGCGAAGCAGGAGGCAGCAACCTTATTGGTTCGTGCATAGCGTTACTAATCTCATTAGTTTTCTGCAACATGTTTATTGTCAATTTTCTAAGTGGTAAAAAGCCATAATCGTACATCACGAAAAAGAGATATTTACTTTTCAAGAGTCATATAATACCCAATAATGCCCTACATCATTCATCTGTTATTATAGTTCAAGAGATTGTGATATATCTAATTGTCTTTTCTTTACAATCACATATATACAGATATATATATGGTTGTATATACATAATATATATATATATATATATATATATATATATATATATATATATATATATATATATATAGTGTACAAGTATGAAATGCGGATTTTTTTCTAAAAAAACATGTTAAATCCGGAAGAATGATAAAAAGTGCTTTATTCAAAGTATGCTCCATCGCTTGTTACACATTTTTCAGATCTTTCGGGCAATTTGTGAATACCACGCCAGTAAAAATCTTCCCCTTTTGCTGCGAACCATTCATCGAGCCATTTTTTCACATCTTCGTACGAACCAAAGCGCTGCTCAGCAAGTGCCTGACCCATCGATGCAAACAAGTGGTAATCGGAAGGAGCCAAGTCTGGTGAGTAAGCCGCACGGGGTAGAACTTCTCAGCTGAGTGCTTCCAACGTGTCGCGAACTGGTTTTGCCGTATGTGATGAAGTATTGTCATGAAGAAAAATGACTTTGTGTTGACTCTTTCGGTATTCTGGCCTTTTTTCAGGCAGCGAACGATTCAAATCGGACAATTATTGTTGGTAACGTTTAATATTAACCGTTTTTCCAGGCTTTAACAGCTCATAATAGACCACGCCCCTCTGGTCCCACCAAACACAGAGCATCGTCTTTCTGCCAAAGCAATTCTGTCTTGCGGTCGATGTGGATGGTACGCCTGGGTCTACCCATGATTTTTTGCGCTTGAGATTCCCAAAATAAATCCACTTTTCAATCCCTGTAACTATACGATGCAAGAACGACTTCCTTTTGTACCGAGCGAGCAAAATGTCACACGTGTTTTTGCGCTTTTCCATTTACCTGTCGTTCAACGCATGTGGTACCCATCTACCGGTCTTCTGAATCTTTCCCATCTCTCGTAGCCGATTGGAAGCAGCTTGATCACTAACGCCCAATTGCTCGGCGAGTTTTTTTTGTGTTTGCGAATCATCTTCTACCAACAATGCTTGCAATTCCACATCTTCGTATTTTTTTGGCGGTTTTCCACGTTCCTTGTCTGCAACATTGAAGTCACCACTTTTGAAACGCCGAAACGATCGTTCACACGTATCTTGCGATCGAGCATGTTCACCATAAGCTTCTCGAAGTAATCGGTATGATTCAACAGCAGTTTTCTTCAAATGAAAACAAAAAATTAATGCTGTCTGCGAATGCTGTTTGTTCGGTATAAATTTCGACATATTGAACACAACAACACAACACTATGCACATACTTTTCCAATTTATCACTCGTGCGCGTCTGACTCTTGTTGATGACACAACAAAATAGCGCAGTGTCAAATCTTTATAGCATAAACTGCATTGGTGCATCATCTGTTGCCTGAAATCCGCATTTCATACTTGTACACCTGCATATATATATATATATATATATATATATATATATATATATATATATATATATATATATATATATATATATATGTATATATATTAAACTGGCCCAAAAAAACTAAAGGATCATTTTTTTAGGCCACTTTTTTTAGGCTCCACTATATGTCAGAAATAAGCCCTCCAAATTTTAATAAACAGTGCCTAAAGTAATACTATTAGGTAGATGATGCAGTTTTAGAAAAAATTATTTTTTTTATTAAATATCATTTTGATATAAAAATGTCATTGATAATTGGGTTTTGCAATATCTAATAATTTTATCATTCCAGAAAATATTTTTCTCCTGGAATGGAAAGTTCAGTGTATGTACAATTAAAAATTAGCCCGATCTGATCGATAAATTACGTACAAAGTACATTTTACACATAAGTTTGGTTATTTTTGTTGCTAATTCGAATTATACTACAGTAACGGCCAAACCACTAATGGCATCGTGTTCAGAGACCTCGAAAGCATATTACCTTATAAAGAAAATCAATCCCAACTTCTTATAGAGCCCGTCCTAATCGATAAAATACTTGCTTTTTTTAAAAAAATTTCGTTAGATATTTTTGTTGATTACTCGTACTTAATGGAATCGTGTTCAGAGGCCTCAAAAACATTGTATATATATATATATATATATATATATATATATATATATATATATATATATATATATATATATATACATATATACATTATATATATATATATATATATATATATATATATATATATATATATGAAACTCAATTATTTCTTACAACTCAATATTTCGTCAATTTATTGTTGACATCATCAGGAGTTAACTACAAAACAAATCTTTACTAGCTGCGTGTACACAATTCTACAATAACTTATGTATATATAGTCTTTAAAAAAATTCTAAAACATTATAACACACATACAACATTCAAAAAAAAAAAACATTTAAAAGTTTCATAAAATACAGAAAACCGTACCATCAACAAAAAAAAAAATATGATCTGAAAATCCTTACTAAATTATAAAAAATACGTACGAAAATAAGGGTTAACCCAACATAAACTGAACAAAACATATATACTGTACTGCAACTCACGAACCAACTAAAGATGTTTACCGTGTAAAATTTTATTTAGTTAGTGTGTTGATCTTTTTTTATATAGTTTTGTTGTTTTCTGATTCTATTGTTATTAATATAACAACTTACTCTATTAACAAAACACGGCCACGTTTAAAAGTAATAAATTGTGCTGTTGCAGAATTTCCATGAACTTCCTTCAGTTCAGTTTTTATCTGGGCCTCAGTCCACTTTTTTAAATAAAAATGTTTTATCTCATCACGATACTCGACTTTATTTATTTCTACCCAACGTATAACACCGATCACTTGCAATAGCTACTAACATACAACTGCTCATTGCATTCGTTTGAAATTTTGAACACAACCGTTACAAGAATCACACTTACCAACAGTCATGATGCTTAACAAAATTTCCCGCCATTTCGTAGATATATATATATATATATATATATATATATATATATATATATATATACATACATATGAAATGTGTATTTTTTAATAACGCATGATACTTTGAATTAATCACAATGGTAGATTCAAAATGGCTGCCGTTTTGCAAATGTTGCAGTAAAATTAACCTCTTTGTAGTAATTATTTCGATTATTTTGTTTTATTTTATGTATTTTTCACTGGTTTTCTATGTTTTTTAAACTGCTAAAAAACAGTCAAAATTGACCAATTTCTCTTGACCATACAACTTCTGGTGTCTTTTATTATCACTATCGTTTTCAGCGACCTCAAAAACGTACAAAACTAGGTAAAAATACATAAAATAAGGCAAAGTAATCAAAATAATCGCAAAAAAAAAAAAAACGTTTATTTTAAACATTTCCAATCTGGCCGCCATTTTGAATCCGCCATTTTGATTCATGCAAAGTATCGTACGACATCAATAAACATTTCAACGAAAATTTTGAGCCCCTTAGAAAAATTTTATCTCAAAACAACAAGTGTGCTGGGGATGGGACAGAGAATCACCCATTGATATATATATATATATATATATATATATATATATATATATATATATATATATATATATATATATATATATATATATATTATATATATATATATATATATATATATATATATATATATATATATATATATATATATATCGACATTTGAAGCAATTATCTAAGACCAAAATCTCACTAGTTGTATCCTCATACAGTGCTCTTTAATAATGAGATCTACTTAAGTCGCGTCAAATATTACTCGAAGGTCACTTAATGGTTTTTCTAGGCATCATCCTTAGAAAAAGACAGAATTTAGGACATGCCTGAGTAATAACGCTCTAAGCCGATAGAAAAACATTCCAAGAAATAATTTTTATTATCTCCCGGACTATTACCTTCTCGGGAAGCTGAATATAAAAATTAATGTCCGTAATTCTGACATTATTTTTTTCCCGTCCTTCCCCTGTTTATCGCATTAAATTGAATTATCGTCCCCACTTTCCGTAGCTTTTAAAGATAAGGTTGTCTATTGTTTTTTAAAAGGAAAAAAAAGGAGAAACTGCCAGAAAGCGATATAGTTACTTAGGAGGCTTCGTAAACAACTTAGACATATAAAGGAGGCTTAATTTGACATTTGATTCCTTTCATTATTTTTGCCAGAAGGTTTAAGGAAAAAAAACAGACCGGACGATCCAGAACAAATTGAACGTGAGGTATACTTTTTCTGAGAAACAAAAAGAGAGCAGGTCTATTTATTTTTCTATAGAAGGTGGCCTAAATTCAAGTTAGAAAGATCGTAGGATATCACCGACGAACATATTTCATTGCGATGCCACGAGGACATTCATAGATAGGGTGGCCGTCTATCAAGTTTCGTAACCAGCAGGAAGTAGAGAATAAGACTGCAAACTGTAGTTTCCGATTTGACACACAATTATACGCATCGTTTTCCCCACAAGAATTGCATGCGGCCCAAGAAAAAATTAACGAATATTTGCGTCGACGAGAAGAATTTTCCGAAAAACATAATAAATAACACGTAGAAAAGTTTTTGATCTAACTACTTAAAATACATTTTTTGCAAAATTCGACTAGTCTCCTTCAAGAGTGATACAATCAATCCAACGCTTTTCTAACATTTCTATATCTTTCTTGTAGAAGGATGTCTTTGCCTTCAAAGAAAGGCCTCAGTTTCGGTGATAACTTCTGGAGCCAAATCTCTTTCCCGCGAGCATTTGAGGTCTGCGAATAGCTAATAGTCACTGGGGGCCAAATCTAGAGAATACTGTGTATGAGGAGGCAATTCTAACTTCAATTCATGCAATTTTGCCATCGTAATCATTGACACGGTGCATTATCTTGACGAAAGAGCACTTTTTTCTTGTTCATTTGGGGCTGTTTCTTTGTGATTTCTGCCTTCAAATGCACCAATAACTTTATAATATTCACAACTGATGGTTTTTCCCTTATCAATATAGTCGATGAAAATTATTTCATGCGCATCCCAAAATACAGAGACCAAGACCTTCCCAGCCGACTATTGTGTCTTTGGTCGCTGCGGGCGGCTTTCACCGGATGTTGTCCACTTAGCTGACTGCCGATTTGATTCCTGTATATAGTGGTGGATCCATGTTTCATCTGTTGTCACATATCGCATGAAAAAATTCTTTTTATTGCTCTTAAACTAATCCAAACAGCGCTCAGAATCATCAGCACGTTGTTGTTTTTGATCCACTGTGAGCAAACGCGGTACTCATTTCGAGCAGAGCTTTCTCATTCTCAAATGTTTATGCAAAATATGACCAACACGTTTTTTTGATAACTTTAGGGTGTCAGCCATCTCACGCAATTTCACTTTGCGGTCATCCAAAACAAGTTTGTGGATTTTTTTTATGTTTTCCTGTGTTACCACCTCATTTGAGTGTCCAGAGCGTTCAGCATCATTTGTGTCTGTACGACCGTGTTTAAATTCAGCATACCAGTAAATGATGAGTGATTGAACGATATTTTTTTCCACCAAAAATAGTGTTTAATCAACACGAAATTCGATTTTTTCCATTGTTTTCAAAATATCAAAATTAGGGTCACTAAAGTCACGGTAACTTGTAAACTAATGGTCGAAATGTCATAAAATTTTGACACGTATCGTTTGAAGGTTGGTACTTCCTAAAAATCATATGGATTTTTTAAAAAGGGCAACATCTATGCGCCAGACCAAAAACTTTTCAACCTACGTGTTACATCCAAATCAACTTTTATGTATTAAAATAAAAATCGGTGCAAATGAAGTTTCACTCTCTGAATCCTGTAAATATTGAAGATTATTTATTGATATCTTCTTAAGGTTCAGACCACATATAAATAAATTTATTCAAAGACCTTTTATCTTAGTCTTAGGAAATAAACCTTGCGGATTCTCTAGTTCCTAGCCATTTCAATTTTTCTGACGCTATTTACCATCCCTGCATTGATAAAAAAAATAAAGATAGAATTCAATGCGTCCAAAAATCCTGCTTAAGATTTATATACAGTATTCATCGAAATGATCCTAGTTATTCCAAGTTAAATGAAACGGCATCGTTTTCTATGGGAAATCTCAGAAAACTGCATGCAGCATTACAATCAGTAATGCTCTTTAATCGTCGCAGCTAAAATTCTCGACAAAACTAACGTTCATATACTTAATTTAAGGTATCGTCGTTACTACTCAACTCCTACTCACATCACTGGTTTTTACGATAGGTCCTTTTCTTACAACATCTATATACTGTACAACAATATTCCTGAACGTTTTAAAACCTTATCAGGTACAACATTTAAACATCCATTTAAAAAGTTCTAAGTTCTGAAGAACATTTACAGTGACTTTAAACTCCTATAATTTTATGAGGAAGAATTATCTATTTTTACGAACAGTAAAATACGAGTAATTACTTATTTTAGTTTTCTAAGAGGACTACCAGAATCTTTTTAAAATCGATTTTTAACCTGCTTTTTACTTTTTGTCTGTTTTTTTTGCTTTTATATCGATTTTTTTATTAGAGGTTCTCGAGTGCGATTTTTTTTTTTGGTTATTTTTAGTTAGTCTGTATGTCAAGTATCAAAAATCATCAAAAAAATTTGAACTAGTTACTAACAGTTTCAAATGGCGGCTTGTTAATGTTTCTAAATTACGAATTTTTACCAAGTGTTTCCTACTTTGAATCAATAAAGAGAAAAAAAAATGTATGGAAGTTATTCTGCAAATTATTTTAAAAACTTTTACGTCTTTTTAGCTATCTAAAACGGTATAATATCTACTGGATCTATTGAAAATTCTAAGAAAATGAAATTTCAATAGGCCCAAATGTAGAGTAACATAATAATTCAAACAATAAAAAGGGTTGGGTAAGCATTTTTTCCGGTCGGGGTACTCTCTGTGCGAGTGACATTTTCTGTTCACTAAACATTATTGAATGATTTTTAGTCTGCTCATGCGATTCGTCCGTGGTAGATGTGCTATACCGTGCTTTTCAAAAATATCTGTGTTTCATCTTCTGACTGTGTGAATTGGCTCGTAACTGGATTTTGATCTCTGCTTGTGAATATGGCAACGTATACCAACGAGGAATATGCTGACATCCTAATGTGTTACGGATTTTGCGAAGGAGTGTCGTCGCGTGCACGTGATGAATACATACTGCGATATCCTACTCGTCGTGTACCTGATGTTAGCGTATTTGATGGAACTTATCGAAGACTACGAGAAACTGATTCCGTACAAAGACGGCGGACTGACATGGGACGACCACGTATCTTTGACGAAGACGAAGAAACCGAAATACGACGTCTCTTTGAGGTGGACCCAACCACATCTACAAATATTGTCGCACAACAGCTTGGTATTTCGCAGTGGAAGGTATGGTTTGTAATGCATACTGTTGGGCAACACCCTTACCACTATACGCCCGTGCAAGTCATTGAAGAAGGGGATCCGTTGCGACGATTAGAATTCTGCAGATTTATGCTCAATACCGATGTCGAAGATGCATCTTTTTTTAAGAAAATACTATGGACTGACGAGTCGAAATTCGACAAAGACGGTCTTACAAACTACCACAATGCCCACTATTGGGCTTCTAAAGAGAAAGGCAACCCTAACAAAAAAAGAACGAAAGGATCACAAACAAGATTCAGCTTAAATGTTTGGATGGTATAATTTCAAATTATTTGGTTGGGCCATTCTTCCTGCCAGATAATTTGAATGGCGAGGAATACGACAATTTTTTGCGGAACGATTTACCTAAATTGATGGAAGACCTACCTATTGGTTTGAGACAAAACATGTACTTTCAACACGATGGCTGCCCAGCTCACTACAGAGGAAGTGTTCGTGCATGGCCCAATGACAATTATCCCAACAAATGGATTGGAAGAGGCGGACCCATACCTTTGCCGGCGAGAAGCCCAGAGCTAACACCGATGGATTTTTTATGTGTTGGGTCACATGAAAAGTCTCGTATACGACCAGATGACTCCTATTGAAAACGTGGATGTCCTAAGACAAAAAACAATTGATGCGGCTGACGAAATGAGGCGGCACCTCACAACCAGCGTTGTGAAAAGTAATTTAAGAAAAAGAATGAGAATTTGTATTAGAAATAGGGGCGACCATATAGAACACGAATTATAATTAATAAAAAATATTAAATTGCAAGGTTTTTTGTTTTATTTGTGTATTTTTCGTATTTTCACCTAGAACTAAAAATTTACCTTTTGCTACCCGAGCCCGCTTTAGGTGTCATTCTGTGTACAGTTTTCCTATTAAACTCCTAGTATTATACCTTTTTTGATAGCTAAAAAGACGTAAAAGTTTTTAAAATAATTTGCAGAATAACTTCCATACATTTTTTTTTCTCTTTATTGATATAAAGTAGGAAACACTTGGTAAAAATTCGTAATTTAGAAACATTAACAAGCCGCCATTTGAAACTGTTAGTAACTAGTTCAAATTTTTTTGATGATTTTTGATACTTGACATACAGACTAACTGAAAATAACCAAAAAATCGCACTCGAGATCCTCTAATAAAAAAAATCGATATAAAAGCGAAAAAACATGTTTTTTTTAGAAAATCTTTAAACTTCAATATCTTGAAAACGGTTAAGTTTAGGATATCATGTCATAGAATCAAATCGGTCAGAAACGACCTAAACTATAACGTCCTTAATTATCTAGGACGGCTTTCCCTGTAACCCTGTATATATATATATATATATATATATATATATATATATATATATATATATATATATATATATATATATATATATATATACAGTGACGTGCAAAAGTTTCCGGCCAGTGACCTTTCGTACTCTAATTTATTAAAAAAAAGACCAATGATTTTTAATCATTATGAGATGTAAGTATGAGACATAGAAAACAAAATAATATAGTAAAAGAATATTATTTATGTTTGTGAATATATTTATTATTATTATTCTTATATTTATATGTGCAAAAGTTTCCGGCCACATAATATACATTGACGCAGTAGGACGTTCATAGACGTATTTACGAATAATAGCGCGTGGAATGTTCACATTTAGTTCATAAAAGGTCGTGGGAGCATAAACATGGCTCGGCATATGCAAATCCAAATTCTTGAGAAAGTAATAACATTTTCAAAAGAAGGAAAGTCTTCTCGTGAGATTGCTTCATTATTATCGATAGGTAAATCAACCGTGAACGATATTATTGTAATATACCGTTGTGGATATGGTTTAAAAGATCGTCCGCGTAGTGGAAAACCAAGGAAAAAGTCTAAAAAAGTAGATCTTATCATTAAACGCAAATCAACTGCGGATGTCAAGAAAACTGCTGCCGAAATTGCATGCGAGCTAAAGGATGAAAACCTAGCTAATGTTAGTCGTAGCACTGTGACATGAAGACCACATGATGTGGGACTTTTTGGCCGTATAGGTATTAAAAAACCATTAATCAGTAAAAAGAATAAGAATGCCCGATTACAATTTGCCAAAGATCACCTAAATTGGACAATCAAAGATTGGAAAAAAGTAGCTTTCTCAGACGAATCTAAATTTAATCTTTTTGGAAGCGATGGTAGACATGTTCGACGTTCTATTGGTACGAGCAATGATGTTCGGTACCAAATTCCTATTGTAAAACACGGTGGAGGAAGTGATGGTTTGGGGAATTTTCTCTGCACAAGGAGTCGGTCCACTGATCGAGATCAACGGAAAGATGAACGCTGATATTTACAAGGACATTTTAGAAAACAATTTGTTATCAACATTGCCGCAGAATTAGATATTTTAGCAGGATAATGAGCCCAAAACATAAATCCAAGTTATTAAAACAGTGGTTTTCTGCTTTAAGTGTGAGAGTTTTAAGCTGGCCATCTCAATCACCGTACTTGAACCCAATAGAACACTTATGGGAAACGCTAGATCGTTAAGTTCGAAAGCATACATATTCAAATAAAGCCGCATTATTCAAATCAATGAGGGAAGATTGGATAAAAATTCACCTGCTTGTATTAATCGATTAATTGAATCAATGCCTCATCGTTGTGCGGCTGTTATCGCTGCAAAGGGTATGGCTAAAAAATATTAACATAAAAATATAATTTAAGTCTATTATAGAGCAATATGAACTAATAATTTTTCTCGTAGTACAAAGTGGCCGGAAACTTTTGCACATATAAATATAAGAATAATAATAATTATTATATTCACAAACATAAATAATATTTTTTACTATATTATTCTGTTTCCTATATCTCATACTCACATCTCATAATGATTAAAAATCATTAGCTTTTTTTTAATAAATTAGAGTACGCCACTGCATTGGTAATTTTTCTGTTATTATGTATATTTTACTATTGTATAAAACACTATTGTTATTATTCAGATCTTTAAGGATGGTTCTGAGAAAAAAGAACATTCTGATCTGATTGCTTAGCTGCCTCTCCACTCTCACTACAACTACGTACTTAGCGGATTCCATTAGCAATCTTAATATTTTTGTACAAAGTGAGGTATAAAATGAAAGCTTCGCTGTTTGATGGATTAGTCTTATGCTCTTTTTATTAGTTCTTATAAGATTTTAACCGGTAGATCAAGAAGTACGTTGGCGAATGCTTTATTGTAGTCTAGCTTTTGTTTTTTAAACTTTACTAAATCGACTACGTTCAGATAATCGTTTTGCAGCAACACCTATTGAGAAAGCCAACTTGTGGGCTATATTCTTTGCTTCACATTCTCCTGTCGATTTCCAAGAAAAAAAACCACCAACTATTCCCACAGCGCAATCAAGGATGCCCGATATTGTCTTCAGATAGTGTATCATAAAACGTATTTTAATGAAGCTAAACACCAAAAAAAGCGTCTGGCGTTTATGGAATATATGCCATTTTAGTATTTTCAACCTGTCCTACAGAAAGGAAATATTTCGTTCCTGCTGGAAATGCGCTACACTTGAGCCCCTACCCATAAAAGCAAGAAGACATTACCAAATAATTACAGGCCAGTCGCACTGCTTTCAGTAATATAGAAAATTAGGGAAAATGCTGTCAATAAGCATCATCTAAAATATCTAGGAGAATTCAATATTATTATTATCAAGAATCAACAGGAAATCTAATGTAACACATGTTTAAACACTTTGGAGAATCTCGAGCGGTTGCACTTCATATATCCAAGGCATTCGACCGTGTTTGGCATGACGGATTGTTGGCTAAGCTACGCTCTTACGGTATGCGTAAAAAGTTTTGTCTGTGGCTCTCGTGCTTCCTCGGAGAGCGTTCTTTACGAGTGATATGCCCCAAGGTTCCACTCTCCTACTCTCCTTCCCATCTACATTAAAGATTTGCTGAAAAGAACCACGAATCCAATCTACAGCTTTGCAGATGACAGTACGCTTATTTCTTCATTCACATTAAACATCGGCTACTGTTGCAACTACTCTCAGACAACAGGAAGTCGTACAAGTTAACACCACCTTCTAACTTGAGGTGACAGTAACCAAGTAGAATTTAACGCTACAGGCGGCAGTTTTTCCCACAAAAGTTAACGCTGCTCAACACACCTTTCCTGTAGCATCGTCACTCAATTTTCTGGGCATTAATTTGGGAGCAAATATGTCTTGACATGAACAGGTTGAATGCATCGTGTAGAGAGCTTCTCAAAAGCTGGGAAAATTATTTCTAACTGTTCCACAACTGTTAATTCCGTACAAAGCTTAAATTCAACCAACGATGCTTCCATGTTTGGGGCTCTGCTTCCAAACTTACACAGCAGAAGAAAGCTTTTCGCCTGATAAGAGACCCAGAACTAACCAGCAATCTTAATTGCGTTACATGGAAATGGAATTAAATATGTCCTAAGCTTCGATAATGCATCATCTCAACGTTCGACGCTTATTACTGTTTTCTTTTGCCAAAAACGGCATTTTCACCATTGACCATCAACCATTCACCGGATTTGGTTCCTTGGGACTTCTGTCTATTTCCAAATTTATATTTGTCTATGAAAGGAAATCATTATGGGGACATTAAAGACATCTAAAAGGCATCGACCAGGATAACGAAGGACATCTCAAAAGATGAACTACAAACATCATTTAACATGCTTGACCATGCAAAACACCGTATCGAGTCTGAAGGCAACTGAACATAACAAATGAATTTTGCCGAAATAACAAATTTTTGTTTTCATTTCGAAAAATTCCCATTTACTTTTACACACCATATATTATAACATCTACAATGTAGTAACCTCGTTAGTTTTTCTTAAAGTGGGCCATACTACCTGACTCCGATACTGAACTTCACGCACTACTGGATCATCCTGTACGTTAGCAAGTAACTTCCACCAACGAGAGCCAACAATAAACTTTGCAACCCAAAACCATAAAGAACTTTTTAAAATGCCTCCAGACAACTTGTGTCGTTTTTCTTTCGCCAATACCCAGCGGCTTTACGAAGGGAAGGCAAAATAGCCCAAAGCCACTGCCGTATAGTAAATAAAGTAAAATATATGTGACTTATTCCTAAAGTGGTAACTTTAGAAGTTGGGGAAATATAATATAAGGGAGTTTTTTTTTTGCTTGGTGAGAAGGTAAAAAACATTTTTTTTATTGAGCATTATTTTTCACGGCTATCTTGAAATGACTTTAATTTCAAATTTTTGTCAGTTGCATTATTATTGGTGGAAAAGGTTTGTGAAAGTATATAAAGTAACCGGTGTACCCCAAGGCTCCATACTGTCGCCTACTCTCTTTCTCATTTATATTAACGATCTGCTGGAAAAGACCGAGAATCCAATCTACAGCTTTGCAGATGACAGTACACTTATCTCTTCATTCACTTTGAACGCTCGGACATCGGCTGCTCAGGCGAATATCCGCAGACAGCAGGAAGTCATTCAACTTAACAAAGACCTGGAAGAAATTCTATCTTGGGGTGACAGTAGCCAACTGGAATTTAACGCTACAAAAACTCAGGCGGCAGTTTTTTCTAAAAAAGTTAATGTTGCTGAACCTGACATAGTTATGTCGGGGAACTCCATTCCTCTAACATCGTCACTGAATTTGTTGGGCGTTAATTTGGGAGCAAATATGTCCTGGCATGAACATGTTGCAGACATAGCAAAGAGAGCTTCTCAAAAGTTGGGAATATTATTTCGAACCAGAAAGCTTTACACTCCACAACAACTGTTAATTCTTTACAAAGCTCAAATTCGACCAACTATGGAATACTGCTCCCACGTTCGGAGCTCCGCTTCCAAACATACACTGCATTTGTTGGATTCTATTCAGAGAAGAGCTGTTCGTCTGATTGGAGACCCGGAGCTGACCGGCGGCCTTGATTCGTTGGAACATCGAAGAACGGTTGGCGACTTGAGCCTATTCTACAAGCATTTTCATGGAAAGTGTTCGAAGGATGTGGCCCGCTTAATTCCTCCCAGAGCGGATCATGTTGGAAGTACACGTCGCGCTAATACTTCACATCCGTATGAGGTTCAGCTTGTTACTCCTCGTACAACACTTTTCAAGCAGTCTTTTATATGGAGAACATCATCCCTTTGGAATAATTTGCCCAGGACTGTGTTTCCTACCGAGTACAATTTGCAGCGATTCAAGAATAACGTGAATCGCTTTTTCCGCACACGTGTCGCTCCTGTAGCGCTTTAGGGACTTCCTTGTAGACCCGTAAAAAATATATATATATATATATATATATATATATATATATATATATATATATATATATATATATATATATATATATATATATATATATATATATATATATATATATATATATATATATATATATATATATATATATATATATATATATATATATATATATATATATATATATATATATATATATATATAAATTTTGGAATCTTTCATCGAGCTATTTTTGATGTAGCGCGACATTTTTTTAAAACAAAATGTGTTTTTTTTCGAATATAATTATTTATATTAACTATTTAAAATAAAATAATGCGTGTGTACGTACTTACCACATGTGCGTGCGTCGTACATTATTCTTTGTAATGTGTGCGTGGACACGTTTATTTGTGCTCGTACACGTACAAGTGTATTGGAAAATGCAAAGTAATATTTAAGTATTTAATAAAGCTTAAAATAAGTAAAACCGAAAATTAATAATGTTTAAATGAGCTTGTATATTTATGTACAGGGTGGTCCAAATTGGACACTTTTAAAGGTAAACCCCTTTATGTAAAGGATATAGACGAAAACTGATGTGGGTATTTGAGGTTCAATTTTTATGATAAACTCAATGGTGGAAAACCGCATATCGATATCAAGTATCGTTTCAGATATACAGGGGTGTTTTTCAAAAATCTGCATTTTAGAAAAATGTTTGTAATTCTTTTCCTGTTGAAAATTTTTGAGTTCTGTAAAAACATTCTCAAAACACTTTTTCACTTGGATTTCAACAGTGTAAGTTACAGTTTTTTACAACTAATATTTTAATAGTTATTACCGCAAAAATATATTTTTTAAATGGAATATCCTGTATATTTTTCCTTATTCGAATGGAGCTTTAAATTGCCATTCTAAAAATATGGCATACTTTATATTTCGCTTAAATCTACTTTAAAATATAAAGGCTATCAGTTTTTACGCGAGTTTTAAATGCACATTTTGTGAAGTAGGCTTTGAACGGAGCGGCAATATCAATTGTTTACTGATAGCAGTCAGATCGTAAAAAAAAAATCCTAGAAGTAATTCTAAGAGTCATAACTACAATGAAATTTATTAAATGCTATAGTACTTTAAACTACGTAGAAAATAAAACAAAACAACAATAAAACAATTTATTCCGAGTAGAGCAAACTAAAGCAAAACAATTTTCTATAAGAGATGTTCAAAATGTGTTTATTTACACATAGGCGGCACCTTTTCTGGACACTTCTTACCGAGTTGATTAGTTCAAGAGGAGTGAGAGCTGCAAAACTTTGTATCACTGCGACTTCTAACTCTTGCCTGGTGTTTGTCGGCAATTTAAAAATTAGGTCTTTCAGTCTTCCCCCAGAGATTGAAGTCCATGGAACTTAAATCCGGTGACCTTGCCGGCGAACGGTTCGGACCTTGGTTGGCTATCCAGTTATTGTCGAAATTGGCCGATAAAAAATTACTGATAACTGCAGCGTTATGAGGGGGTGCCCATTCGTGTTGAAAAAATATATTTCTATGGTCCATTAACGCCATTTCATCAACAAGAGGTTCTATTTGCTGCCTTAAAATTTCTAAATATCTCTGAGAGGTGAGTATTCCTTGGTAAATAAGTGGACTTATAACCCTGCCTCTAAAAATTCCTGCCCACACATTAAATCCAAATCTGCCTTGATTTCTTTACTCCACAACTAAATGAGGATTTTCTTGTGCTCACGTATAAGAACTGTAACGGTTAAAAATACCTGCATTGCTGCTGCTGCTTCGTCTGTCCAATTGCAATTTAATGAAAAATTCGGAACATGGTTACAATTCTCCAGAAACCATTGGTAAAAATCCATTCGCCGTTGAAAATCTTCGTCTCTAAGGTGATGAACCTTTCTTATCCTATATGGCCTGAATTTATGCTGCTTCAAAGTACGATTGACGTTAGTTCTTGGTAGTCCAGTGCATCTCTTTAACTGTCGGGTTGAAGTGTTGGAAATATTTCCGATAGTTCCTAAAACTACTATTTCTTCTAACTCCTTATCCCTGTTTGATGCATAATTTTTGGGTCGTTTCTTTTCAAACTGGCCACTATCAACTAGGTTATGTCGCAATCGAGCGCATATATCCTTGAAGGGTTAACGCCTCTCTGGATACCGTTCATGGTACAAATTACTCGCCGCTTCTGAATTTTCTCCGGTTTATATGAAACACACTATCATATCCCATTTTTCGTAATTTTCAAACTTCATTGTGATTTATTTGACAATTCAATAACTGATCCTGAAGTAAAATTTGACAACTACAAGAAAAAGAATTACAAACATTTTTCCAAAATGCAGATTTTTGAAAAAAACGCTGTATATCTGAAACGGTACTAGGTACTGATATGCGGTTTTCACCATTGATTTTATCATAAAAATTGTGCCTCTGACACCGACATCAGTTTTCGTCTATCTCCTTTAAATAAAGGGATTTACCTTTAAAAGCGTCCACCGTGTACATGTATTTTTTTCTCACTTCTGCAATTTCTCACGATAACTTGCGCTACTGTATACTTACTTATATAGAATGTATATGTAGATATTCTTTTGGAAAAATTCTTTGATATTACTCATTTATATGTAAAAATCGATATTCCTTATTATATATAAATGTCATAAAAAATTATGATAATTATAATAATATACAAAATTGTAATAAAATAATCGCTATTCTTTGCTTCACAAAATCATACACAAAAATTTCCTGTTTTTGTTCTCATTTAACTTAGTACTATTACCTCGTCAGTTCTTGAGTTCGGTAAAAATTATCTCGCGCTATTAAAAAAATAATATAAAAAATTGTTAGGCTAATCATGCCCTCTCACATTCAGAAAATAGGATAAAATTCGTTTATTGTGCTTTCAGAAAACAAAGGTAATGACTAAAATCCAAAGTGCATTTAAAAAAA
The DNA here is from genome assembly GCA_019049505.1 of Pachyrhynchus sulphureomaculatus. NCBI lineage: Eukaryota > Metazoa > Arthropoda > Insecta > Coleoptera > Curculionidae > Pachyrhynchus > Pachyrhynchus sulphureomaculatus. The sequence continues at coordinate 87,313,001 of CM032452.1, read as the reverse complement.
AATTAGCTGAGTTATTAAAGTGTGATATAAATGACAATAAGCTGCCTCCAGTTCTGTGTTCCTGATGCAATAGAAACGTATGTTTATTATATTCAAACTATAACACGTAGGCTGAAAAGTTTTTGGTCTAGTTACTTAAAACACTTTTTTTTGAAAAATTCTACTTTATTAATCAATATAGTCTCCTTCAAGAGCGATACAACCAGTCCAACGCTTTTCTAACATTTCTATACCTTTCTTGTAAAAGAAGTTGTCTCTTTGCCTTCAAAATAGGCCTCAGTTTCTTTATTGGAACCAAATCTCTGTCCTGCGAGCATTTTTTGAGGTCTGCGAATAAATAATAGTCGCTGGAAGCCAAATCTAGAGAATAGGATGAATGAGGAAGCAATTCGAACTTCAATTCTTGCAATTTTGCCATCGTAACCACTGACTTGTGACACGGTGCATTATCTTGATGAAAGAGTACTTTTTTCTTGTTCATTTGGGGCCATTTCTTTGCGATTTCTGCCTTCAAACGCACCAATAACTTTATATAATATTCATTACTGATGGTTTTTCCCTTCTCAGCATAGTCGATGAAAATTGTTCCATGCGCATCCCAAAATACAGAAGCCAAAACCTTCCCAGTCGACTATTATAACTTTGGTCGTTTCAGGCAGCGTTCACCGGCTACTGTCCACTCGGCTGACTGCCGATTTGATTCCGCTGTATAGTGGTGGATCCGTGTTTCATCCATTATCATATATCGCATGAAAAAATCCTTTTTATTGCGCTTAAACAGGTCGAAACAGCGCTCAGAATCATTAACACGTTGTTGCGTTTGGTCCAGTGTGAACAAACGCGGATTTTTTGAAAAGGGCGACATCTATGTATCAGACCAAAAACTTTTCAGCCTACGTGTTAAGTTTACCTGATTTTTTAAGTTTCACGGGAGAAAATACAACCACAAGATCAACAGCACTGAAAACCTGTCAGTCAAGTTAGCAAGATTTTCAAAATTGAATTTAGTAAATCATTCCACATCAGTAACGTTACTAATAGTAGGTAAGAAAAAAAAAACTAGTACTAAATGTTGTGTAAAATGTTTTAATGAAATGAAAAAAGGAATCACACACTTATGCACACCAACAACTACTGTAGAGTATCGTCAAGATCAAATTACAAAGTTGACTTTAAAACAAAAAGAGCGATAATAGTAACAAAACCTTGTTACGGATGTCAGTTTGGTAAACAAAAAGAAAAATAAAATTTTTTGTTTATGATTTTGTGAGGTCAAGAATCGCGATTCTTTTTATACAGTTTTTTTGTTATTATAATTATTATAATTTTTTGATTACATTTATATGTAATAAGCCATATCGCTTATTACATACAGTTGTGGTCAAAATAATAGCAGTGCTTACTAAATTTTTATCAAAACATATTTATTAAGTTTTTTTAGAACAACTAAAACATAGATATGGTAACTTTGAAGCCCACCTAAGATGCATCAAAGTAATATAAGGCTAATTAATTAAATTCTTAAAAATCAAAGAAAAACGACAAATTTCTAAAAATTATGCTGGACAAAATAATAGCAGTGTTTTACTAAAATTGCAGTTTAAAAAAACTGTACAACTAATTAACAATATTTTTCTTTTATGAGCATCAGATACACCTAATACATAATTGTAAACCCTTTATTGGTTATGACAACTTCACAACGTCGCGTCGCAGCATAGAGTTAACCAAATCTTGACATCTAAAAACAGGAATGCTTTTCCAAGAATCTCTGATTACAGCCCAGAGCTCCTCTTGATCCTTAGGTTTTTCACGTACTACGCTATCTTTAATATCGCCCCACAGATTTTCTATCGGGTTCAGATCTGGGCTTTGAGCTGGCCAATTTAAGACATTAATTTTTTTCTTTTCTAAAAATTGTTTATATAATCGACTGCTATGTTTTGGGTCATTGTCATGCATAAAAACCCATTTAAGTGGCATTTCATATTCTGCATAGAGCAACATAACGTCCTGTAAAATTTCAACATAAACACTGGCGGTCATTATGTTTTTAATCCAAAATATAATCCCTACTCCGAAGTAGGAGAAACATGCCCATACCATTATTTTTGAACCTCCATGTTTAACTCTCTTAATAGTGTACTGAGGCTAATATGCAGTTCCTAAAGGGCGTCTAACGTATGTTCTGTGGCCTACATTTCCAAATAATACAATTTTGCTTTCGTCGGACCACAGTATATTACGCCATTTAAATAGAGGTCATTCAATATGTTCCTTCGCGAACTCTAATCGCCTCTTTCTGTGTCTTTTATTTAACAAGGGTACCTTACGCGGACTTCTTACTGGTGACTTTGCTTCTTTAAGTCGTCGTCGTATCATCCAGGAGCTACATCCACTCCCACAATCTCCTGAAGTTGTGTTGACGAAGCAAATGGGTTTGCTTTTGAAGCTCGAACTATAAATGTGTGCTGTCTGGATGTAGTTTTGCGTTTACGACCGCGAGTTTCAGGTGTGGGTTGCCCTCTTAAAGCGTTTGCTACCATTTTAGCTGAGCATCGCAAAATATTTTGAATCTGCATGTAAGATTTTCCATCACGACGCAATTTTCTTATCAATTCACGATTTTCTTGAGAACAGTGCTTCTTCCTTCCCATAGTTGTATTGAAAACAGAAAAAATGTTGATGGATCTGACACAAAACTATTCTAAATTTGACAATTTAACCGAACACAAGGAGCAAAAACCATTTAGGTTTGAAACACACCAGTGTTAAGCGAACACTGCTATTATTTTGACCAAGCAAAATTCATCTCCTGCTACAAAAAACGTAAATACTTTGTTTATATTTATTTTTATATACATATTTTTTGTTGAAACCTCAGCACAGTTGATAAGTTTTTAAACGATAAAATATTTTTTGCCTTAATGGCATTTTGCAGTTACCTTTCAACAGTTTTAGTTATTTTTATTGAACCACTGCTATTATTTTGACCACAACTGTTTAAATGAATGAATTCGCAGAATTATTCCAAAATAACATCTGCGTATAAATTCTATATGTATAAGTAAATATACGGTAGCGCAAATTATCGTGAGAAATTGCAGAAGTGGGGCACTTTAGGTGAGAAAAAAATATATATGACGCACGCATATAAGCACGTACCCATGCATTATTTTATTTTAAATAGTTATTACAATCAATTAAATTCGAAAAAAAAAAAAACACGTTTTCTTTTTAAATTTCGCGCTATATCAAAAATAGCGCGTTGAAAGATTTCAATTTCGGTGTCTGTCTGTCTGTCCGTTGGTCTGTCACCCCAATTTTTCTCCTAAACTATTTGTCACAGAAAGTTGAAATTTGGTAATAATATAGAAATTGATGGCCTCATCAGAGCCATGTAGTTTTGAAAGTTAAATTTTAACTAGGTCATCGAGTGTGGTGTCAAATGAAAGCTTGTGAAAACACGAGTAAGAAATATATATATATATATATATATATATATATATATATATATATATATATATATATATATCTATATATCTATATATCTATATATATATATATATATATATATATATAAATAAAATCTTAGTTGGGGAACTCGGCAAGAAAGGGGGCGTGATAAGAGATCACACAATTTTCATTAAGCCAATATTGTCCATCAATCTATATTGGCCAAACTTCTCAATCCTTGAATCGTCGTATTGCACTCCATAAAAGTGGTACTAGATGCCATCCACACAGATGTGCTTTGGCGACCCATTCTGTTGACAATGGTCATTCTTTTAATTTCAGGGAACCCAAAATTCTTCATTTCTCTAACAATCTTTCCAAGAGAGAATTCCTTGAGATGTGTTACATCCAGGAGAATCACCTTAATATCAATAAAAGAACCGACCTAGATGGTCTTAGTAGCATATATAGTTTCCTCCTCTCCTGTGATAAATCAATTCCACACAATAATTCCCTGTCTTCAAGTGTTTTATGATCCATCTGAACCGCGTTGGTCGTCTCTCTTTTAGCTCTGTAATTTCCAGGGTTTCTCTCCTCCTTCCTCTCTTTATTTACGGTTCTCTTTGATCCTGGGCTCCACAGATTCCTTCCACTTTATCTGGGCCATTTTGTGCACCTAACGATTACTGTCTTCCTTCCATTGACAGTACCTTACGTCACCCCTTCATCACCTCCTGGTGCCTCCAGTCTTCATTGGTTTTTGCAAACAATCTCTTCCTCCAATCAGATTCCAACAAGAAATTAATAAATTAATAATTATTTCATTAGACAATCTTCCTCTTCATTGCTCCCATTATTGTCTCTCTCTCTCTCTCGCTCCCTCGCTCACCCTTTACCTATAATTAGGTTATGATTTATCCTTCCTCGACTACATACCGGATTTTTGGTCGCTCATTTGGCTATCTCCTTCTCACTTAAGGTCCAATGTTTGCACTTCCTTTTCTATCGGTTCCTTCCAGGTGTCGACCCCGCATTCTGGTTAATTGAGTTTTCTTGACTAAACCCCTTATCTCTGTCGGGCAGCTGTCTCCTGTCGTCCTTGTCATCTTTCCTAAATGGCGGTGGCCATGTGTGGTGGTCACAGGTGAAATAATTAACAATGTTCTCAACATCCAAGGTTCCCAATTACATCCATGTTTTAAATTTGGTTTTTAGAATTTTGTCTACAGTGTTCTAGTGTGTATTTTGTATATTTTATGGATTAACCAACTTTTATATGTAACAACTTTTGTATGTATAAGCTACCCACGGCCATTCAGGCTAACGAAATCTTTGCACTTCTCATGTGAGTTTTTTAACTTATTATGACTAATATCTTATTCTTGTTCTACACTAATTTTATTTATTATAACAACCTAACGATAACATCATTAATTTAAAGTTGTCCCAGACACGATCAGTGAATACGCTTTGTTCTTCTTTTCAGTTCTGCCCTGAAGAAGGTCCCAATCCAGGACCGAAATATTGGCTTAATGAAAATTGTGTGATCTCTTATCACGCCCCCTTCTTGCCGAGTTCCCCAACTAAGATTGTATTTTTAATAATTTTGGTAGATACGGCAATTTTTTGCTTTCTTTCTTTATTCTGTATGTATATATATATATATATATATATATATATATATATATATATATATATATATATATATATATAATGTAATTCTTGCGCACACTTTTCTTTGTATTATTTTTTAAAAATCGCAAAAAATCGCTGTCCACCCCCCTTATCTCGAAAAGTACTTAACAAAAAATTTTGAAAAAATTCTAGAATATTCTCCACGGGGTGTAGATTGAACGAAAGTCATCACGAGTGCATTACCTTTAATAATTTATCTGGTATATAAAAAAACAAAAATTTTAGGGTCATCAGTTTTCAGTAAAGATTGGAAACAAACTTTGTTGACAAATCATTTGGTGTGTGTTTTGTGAAGTCACTGATCATTTTAAACCCCCGTAACAAAATTTTTTATTTTAGAAGCAATCAACGTACGGAACACTAATTGCGCGAGTTCAACTTGCCTTTGACTTGATTGTTTATTTTATACACTTTCACAAACTTTTTCCACCAATAATATTGCAATTTAAAAGAACTTAGAATTAAAGTCAGTTCAAGATAGCCCTGTTTTACCTGGTAACGATACTCATTATATAAAGTCACATTGTCAAAACTAATCTATCTAAAAAATGTCAAAAATTTCAACAATTGTTCATTACTTTCTTTCCATGAAATTAAGAAAATAAGTAAGTGGAGTCAATCTAAACTCAACGTTATGTTTATAAACCTTTTTCTGCTACTTTATAAATATTAAAACATTATTAGCTTTAACCTCAAAACCAAAATTGCGAAAGTTTAGGGTCTGTATTTAGTGAAAAGTTTGTCCTTGGGTCAACCCTTTGTCTAGTTTAGCCAGCTTTTATACATGACACCTCGTTTTTAGTGCTTCATAGGTAAACTAATGCCTTTATTATGTAGTCCGTGCAGCCTTAAGCTTGGTTATTAGTATAATTAATACGGGTCTCATAATGTACATAATAGAGTAGACCGTACCTGCAATTTTAAAACTCTGAGCATTGAAAAGCTGAAAGCAACCATATTGTTATTACGCGAATTTCTGTAGTCTATAGTCATATTTGACCTGTCAGATTAAGCCGGATATCAAATTTAGGTTTAGCGTCTCAAAATACCTAAAAGTATCATACCTTGATCATTTCTTTTTTCAATTAAATCATAATCCACTGTATCCCAGCAAACAAATCGTATTTTGAGAAGTTACGGGGTATTATATAAGCAGTTTAGGATATTGGATTCTGGGATAAAAATTAATTTTTATTTCGGAAAATTCAGAAATTATTTTAGAATACCTATCAAAGAGGATTATAAAACACATCTGGTGAAAGCATATTTATATTTTTGTTTGATATTAGGTAATAATACGCGCGTTATTAAAAAACTGCAGACAAAAATAATCATTGAATAATCATCTGTCATCCTACACAAATTAAGTTTCTTAGTACAAAAACACAATGACAAATAAGATCCAAAAGAATTTTCCGGCGATTTTTTATTATTTTTTTATAATTTAGTAAATAATTTATTATTAACAATACGATTGCTTTAATTTTTTTTTATCTAATTCGCTTTTATTATTTTCAAAGGTAAAATTTAAAGCATTATTGTACATCATTATTCCCACAGAGCTAGAAACATTTTCTGTCTACTACTATTAGGTAATTTATTCATCCTTGTCCATTTTATAGTGATACTAGAATAAACTTACTTTCCGAGAGATGGCAGGACAAACAAAAATAACCGGTCAAGTGCAAGTTGAACTTGCGCAATTAGTGTTCCGTACGTTGATTGCTTTTAAAATAAAAAATTTTATTATAGATGTATAAAATGATCAGTGACTTCACAAAAACACACCCCAAATCAGTTTTCAACAAAGTTTGTTTCCAATCTTTACTGAAATCTGATGACCTTGAAATTTTTTTTGTTTTTTTTTTAAATACCAGAAACATTATTAAAGGTAATGCACTCGTGATAATTTTCATTCAATTTACACCCCATGCAGAGTGTTCCGGAATTTTTTCAAAATTTTTTGATAAGTACTTTTGGAGATAAGGCGCGGGACAGCGATTTTTCGCGATTTTTTAAAAATAATACAAAGAAAAGTGCGCGCAAGTATTACATTATATATACATTTTTTACTCGTGTTTCCGCAAGCTTTGATTTGACACCACACTCGATGACCTAGTAAAAAATTTTTTTTTTCACTTCCGATTTCACCCCCCAAAACTAACCCCTTAAGTCAAAATTTAACTCTCAAAACTACATGGCTCTGATGAGGCCATCAATTCCTATATTATTACCAAATTTCAACTTTCTATGTTAAATAGTTTCGGAGAAAATCGGGTGTGAGACAGACAGACACCGAAGTGATCTTATAAGTGTTCCGTACGGAACACTAAAAAATAAGATTTTCAATTAGTGTTAACTATGAGAAGATTCGTGGAAAATTCTCATGACATTTTGTCAATTAGTTTTCCAGTTACAACTGTTTGAGTGACACTACTTTTGATTTTTGCAAAACGATGGCACAAAAAGAATTTGCTTCTTGATGGGAAAAAATACAGCCAGAACCCAAGACTGGCTAGCAAAGAAGTGTTATGGTACATATACTCCATCGAAAACAACTTTATGTCGATAGTTTAGTGAACTTAAATAATAGTTATTGTAAAGCAACTGAAAATAGACAGAAGTCCATATCTTAGCAGTTTACTAGCTGTTCTCTTGTCCGTCAGATCCATCCTGAGACGCGTTTCACCGTATCACGGTTCGTCAGTCAGGCTAGAATTGACTAACAAGAGAATTTTTAAAAATTTTTACAGGGAGAAATCCACCTTATGGATTCTGGAGCAGTTTGCGTCACCATAAGGGTGCCCCAAAATGCTCCAGATGTGTGGGGCTCTCCAACCTGAAGGGTTGGCATACCCACTAAAATTCCTTGTGAGCTGGGAAAAACCCTTTACTCCTTTTACATTTCTGAGCTTGTTAATGACTAGATGTTTGATGTGTTTTAACTCTAAGGTTAATTTTAGTAATTATAACTAATCTAACTTATCCTAACTTACGCTAGCTTAACCTAATTCCCTGTTCGGGAGTGTTGTGTTAGTTGTGTGCAATGTTACACTTCAAATTGAAGTGTAACATTGCTCAACTAAACTACGGCCTTATCCTTAAATACAAGGGTAGTCAGTCAAGTCTGTGTTTAGTGTCACGTTATTTTGTTTATTCGTAGTCTAAGTCAAATTAGACAGACCCATGAGAGTTTTTAAAATGATCAAGGATTGTCTCCTTGAACATTTGGGCTATTTGCGCTAGTTGCGCAGGAGTCAAGAGAGCCTCAGACGACGCTTGGACAGGGATAGACTGTTTTTGGAGGCAAGCCGGGTATTGTCCTGGGTTCCCCAACCTTTGAACGTGGAATTCTTAACTTTGGTTTGTGAAGGATGGCGAGGGCATCCACTGTAAGAGGCGGAATGATCGCCTCCACAGTTTGCACACTGCGGATCTTCTTTCTTGTTGGAACATTTGGAAGTGTGGTGATTTCCACCACACTTCAGGTATTTTGAAGGGATATGACAGCTTGATGCTGCATGACCATGGTCTTGACAGTTGAAGCACTGTATACCACGTGATTTGGACTTTTGAGCTTCCACCCGAAGCTCAAAACCGTAGACGACTTTTACCTTGTAAATATCCGTCTCTGACTTAGGCAGGAAAACAAGCACAATAGGCATGGGCTTATTATTGGAATGTGTCCAACGTATGATGTTTTTAGGGCTGAAGCCCTGTTGGACAAGATTATCTCTAATATTTTCCTTTGTTAAATTAACAGGAGCATCACGTAGAATCACGTGGTTCATTTTCTCTTCGGGAAACAGAAGGTGAAGTAGGGTTCTTTAATCTTTTCGAAAAGGGCGGTAGCCTTATTGAAATCGTCAATAGACGATGGAAAGATTTTCACACCATATCTAACAAGAATGGCTGAAGAATAATTGATATTCTTGGCCTTGAAATGGCCGGAAATACTGACAAAATTGACCGCATTGCTAATCACAATGGGCGGGATTTCTTTGGGTCTGAGGGGTCTTCTTGCGACTTTACACTGAGAAGTGGAATTTCAGACATCCGTTACAACTAAAGTCGTTGTGGGCTGAGTAGGAAGCAGGGGAGGGAAATTGTCTTTGTCAATGGATAGTTTAGTAGCACTAAACTTACCTGTTCCTTCGTCTAGATTTTCTTCCCGTTGGGTATTCATTTTAGATGGACCTCCTTTATCTTCTTCTTCAGAAGCTGATTGGGCGGTCTTCGTCTTCCTCTTCTTGTTTTTCTTCTTCTTCTTTCCAGTCTGGGTTTCCTCGAACTCCTTCCTCCTTGAATCCTCATTGCTGGAATCCATGGGCGTGGCATCCTCCATTTTTATCTCGTCCTTGGTTAAGGAGTCGTCGTCGACAGGGGTCGCATTACTCTCCCTCCGTAGAAGGGTGACTAGCTTGGTCATTTCTTGGATTTCTTTCCTGTATTTCGTTCACCATTTTACTGATAAACTCATCTTTCTGACTGATAATCTTGTCGTTCCTAGCCATGGCCTCATCCTGTAGGATAAAGGCTTCCTGATGTATCCGGAACGAAGTTTCCAACTCATTAGTTGGATCCATGATGAGATAATACTGTACAAAATCCTATACTTAAATAGAACTCGGTCATAAACCATAAATCACTAGGGCGCCCGGCCTCTCACCGGGCTTCGCTTTGCAATAATCGACCTTTCCAAGCCGAGAGCTTTGCCCACACTACTATCAAGAGAACGGAATCAACTGGTACTTATCCCAGAAGTTACGGAGTACGATGGTAGGATACAACGAATTGTATTAAGTACGCATACCTATTACTCCGTCGAAAGCTGACACAGCAGCTACCTGCTTTTAAGCATTGACTGTATCAACCACTCTGTCGGCTCGAAAGCTGCTGTGTCAGCTTTCGTTGGAGTAATAAGTATGCGTACTTAATACAATTCGTTGTATCCTACCATCGTACTCCGTAACTTCTGGGATAAGCACCAGTTGATTCGGTTCTCTTGTTTGTCAATCCTAGCCTGACTGACGAGCCGTGATACGGCGAAACGCGTCTCAGGATGAATTTGACTGACAAGAGAACAGCTAGTAAACTGCTAAAATATGGACTTCTGTCTAGTTTTAGTTGCTTTACAATAAATATATATGCCTGAGGAGGATCCCTCGAAAAGCGCTACCTGCTTTTAAGCGTTGAGTGTGTCAACCACTCTGTCAGCTCGGAAGCTGCTGTGTCAGCTTTCGATGGAATATTAGGTATGCGTACTTAATACAATTTGTTGAATCCTACCATCGTACAACTTAAATAATACTGATCGGATATCTTGAGGGCAAACAATCATCGGAGACTACCAGCCCGGATACCCGGTTTTGCCGGATCCCACGTAACCGGGTATCCAGTTTTGCCGGATACTAAAAAATACTAGCCGTTACATCTTTAGTTATGTGGCAAAAAAATTTAACGTTGCTGAACCCGACATAGTTATGTCGAGGCACTCCATTCCCCTAGCATCGTCGCTCAATTTGTTGGGCGTTAGTTTGGGAGCAAATATGTCCTGGCATGAACATATTGCAGGCATAGCAAGGAGAGCTTCTCAAAAGCTAGGAATGTTATTTCGAACCAGAAAGCTTTACACTCCACAACTGTTAATTCTTTACAAAGCTCAAATTCGACCAACTATGGAATACTGCTCCCATGTTTGGGGCTCCGCTCCCAAACATACACTGCATTTGTTGGATTCTGTTCAGAGAAGAGCTGTTCGTCTGATTGGAAACCCGAAACTGACCGGCGACCTTGATTCGCTGGAACATCGAAGAACGGTTGGCGACTTGAGTCTGGATGTAGCCCGCTTAATTTCTCCTAAAGCGGTGCATGTTAGAAATACACGTCGCGCTGGTGCTTCACATCCGTATGAGGTTCAGCTTGTTACTCCACGTTAACGTTTTTCAAGCAGTCTTTTATATGGAGAACATCATCCCTTTGGAATAATTAGCCCAGCGCTGTGTTTCCCACCAAGTACAATTTACAGCGATTCAAGAACAACGTGAATCGCTTTTTCCGCACACATGCCGCTCCTGGAGCGCTTTAGGGACTTCCCTACAGCACGTGTGCGAGACCCATAAAAAAAATCAAAAATTTGACATTTATAATACGTTATAGAAGAGTCTTCACTCTAGTGTTTTCTTTTATCACCAATCTTACAAACTTGGGTTGTACTACTAAACTTGTCTCTATATTTGTTGTTGATTGATTTTATATTTGCTCTTTCTTTTCTTTAATTAATTTTATATTTGGTAACAAAATATTGAAAAACTCAATAGAAACAGAATATTTCGCGTTATATTTATATTATTATATAACGTAAGCTAATACACTATACTCCTAAAGCTATTTATGTTTCGTGTGTAAACATCAAATATTGTGTTAAACTCCAGAACTTTGTATGCTTCAGAGCTTATATACCTAAAATTTATGGGACATATTTTTTATAGTAGTTGTAGTAATAACAGTTACACTAAGGTTCCGCTGAGTTGCTCATATCATTTTAATGATAGAGAAGTAACAAAACACGTCAGCAACGTCCTTCTTTAAACGTCGAATATATTTCGCGGCTGAATAAATAGTTTCAGAAACCGGATAGTGTTATAAACCTGCCAGTACAACAATGGTTCACTTTACAATAACTATTTAGATAAAATTTACACTCACGACTTAATAACATGGGCTTTCAGAAGAAAGGTGTTAGAAACTAACTAAAGCTAGCTTACTTCACCTGTTTTATTTATATATTTGTCGTAGTTAATAGAAATGTTTATGCTCTTAAGAATTTTAATGAAAACTAACAGTGGATGGACGAATTATATATATAGGAGGTGCATTTTTTAAGTAAATATTGACTAACCACAGACCCTATTACGGAAGCATTCGTTCGAGTTTACGATTGTTTATACGCATTTAAAATGCCTCAATCTATTGAAAATCCTGCAGATTGTGAAATACGCGCTGTAATTCTTTTTTTAAATGCAAGAGGCGAAAATGCGTCCAAAATTCATCGGCAGATTAGTGAAGTGTATGGCAGAAACGCATGCGAAAAGGGATTAGGGTATTTGAAAATAGCGGTAAAAACGTGCACGATTAGGGACGAAGTGTATTTTAGGATAGGCAGGGGGTGTTGCTGGTGGATTTTTTGCCTCGAGGGACACAGTAAATATTAAAACATATTATGAGACCTTAAATAAACTGCATCGTGCAATCTAAAACAAAAGGGGTGGCATGCTCAGTGGAAGGATCGTTTTGCTTCACGACACACGTGGCTCATCGAACTCAAGATCGCATCCCGTCATATCAACTTGATCACCTTTTGTATACCCCGGACATACATGTAAAACAAAAATTGTTTTAAAAAAATGGCCTTATGTTTTTTTAATGGCAAAAAGGTACTTACTTTAAAAACGAGTCTTAGAAAGTACTTACCGACCTAGAAATTTCAATGTAACAACCAAAATTTAATACCTAATAAAACCCTTTTATTATATTAGGAAAACTTAATTGTTCTTAACAAGTGTCCGTCATAAAATTGTTTAGATAAGCCTTTTTGGTGACATCACCAATTAAAAACTAATTAGAACAAATTTCCAAGTTTTGCATGATAATCGTTTTGAGGCAATCTCTGAGAATTCCAGTTGAAGTAAGAACTCATTTCAAGTTTCTACGGATTATGGAAATTCCTAGAGACATTTTATGATAAAATACCATTGCCCTTTTGAAAATTAACCATTCGCAAACAATACTTTTTCATTGATACAGGCTCAATTGTTTTGTGAAAATGCCAAAAATGAAAGAAGTTTCCGTTGAATATCGGGCTCTGATAATTGCGAAACATCAAAATGGTCACTCGAGTCGACAAATCGCGAGTGATTTTTCAACGGGGCATGGAATTATCAACTAAAAACATTCAGGAAGGCCTCGAAAAACGACTCCCGCTGAAGACACGAACTATAACAATGTCCAGCAGACGTAATCGCCGCCTAACCGCATCAGAAATCACAGCTCAAGTAAACCTGGAGCGGCACAACCCCATCAGCGTGACAACCGTGAAGAACAGGTTAGCAGAAGGTGGACTACACGGGAGAGTTGCAGTGAGGAAACCACTTCTTAGGCAAGTGAATAAACGTAAACGATTAGAATGAGCCCGAGAACATGAAAATTGGACATCAGATCAATGGAATTCCGTCCTTTGGTGCGACGATTCTAAATTCGAAATTTGCGGTTCAAATAAACGATTTTACGTGCGGTGGTCAGCTGGAGAGAAGATGTTGGAAGTAAAATATGGTGGAGGTTCAGTAATGGTTTGGAGTTGTTTTGGCAACGGTAAAGTTGGAAAAATCTTTAGGATAGAAGGAATCATGCGAAAAGAACAGTATCAAGAAATTTTGCTAACTCAAATGCTCCCTTCTGGAAGAGGTATTTTTCAGGGGAAATTTATTTTTCAGCATGACAATGACCCTAAACATTTTGCTTCACAAATTAGAGAACTTTTGGATCAATGTAAATCCGAACACATCGCGGAAGTGTTGACTTGGCCTCCACAATCACCCGACTTGAACCCCACCGAATTGCTGTGGGACCATTTGGACAGATGTGTTCGAAAACTCAATCCAACATCAGAAAATCACCTGCAGGAACTTTTACAAGCAGAATGGGTTTAAATAACCTAAGAAACTCTGAAGAAACTACTGGACAGAATGCCGAAACTGTAAAGCGGTAATTAAAAACAAAGGAGGTTACATAGGTGGGAAAAATCCTGGAAAATCATGAATATATTTCTGATTTTCTAGACTGTAAATAATATGAAAATAAATAATAATTCATTAAAATTAAAAAAATATATATATTATCTGGGTTTTTGTTGTCTTGGAACTGAAATAACTAGGTGGGCGAATACTTTCTGACGGTAGTGTATGTACGTGGCCAAACGAAATCTAAATATATAAAAGAAAGTCGGGTTAGTTACACCATTTATAACTCAAGAACGGCTGTACCGATTTTAATGATCTCTGATTTGTTGGATTCGTCTCCGCCCCGAATAGCAGAATAACTATAAAAATATCGGAAAAATTCACGGAAAAAAAATTATGAAGAAAATTAATTTTTAAATAAATTTGTTTGGACCTCCGCCATCTTCCGCAATTGACAGCTCACGTCACGAACGCTTATAGCTTACTAGATGACCCGGCGAACTTCGTACCGCCTAACAGTCAATGAATGTCGTGTTAACTTTTAGCTAAACTTTATTTAGGATTTTATTAATGTAATAAAATGAATACTAAAAATTTATTAAAATAGTGGGAAAATAGCATATTCAAATCTAGAAAGATATTGAAATATATAGAAAATACTCTAATCGAAATGTAAACAAAGATATAGAGAACAAATGACAACAACTGTCAAATAGATTGGTCCCAATCATTCCAGATCATTCGGTCAATCAGTCATCCGTACCACAAGATTGACAACACAGAATGTATGAGAAACTCTCGGAACATTCCAGTGCCGCTGCATATAAGCTGTAAGTCGCGAAAGTGTAATTTTTTTTTGTTTCATGTTGTCTGTGATTTGTTTTGAAAAAAGCATATAAAGGTTACCGCTCGACTTGTTTGTTTTGTGCGAGTGTTATTAATAAATCTTATTGTGCGAGTATTATTATTAACAATGCCGCGACCCAGAAGATCTAATCTTTCCCACAAAGCCGTAATGCAATTAGGCTTCAGAACATTGCGAATCAATCCACTGAAGAAAAACGGGAAATCGCAAGAGAAGAGCGCCGCGTTAGTATGGCCCGACTTCGTGCTTCTCAAACACAAGAGCAAAGAAAGGCAGCCCGTGAAACGGGTCGGTTGGCAATAAGAAATCGTCGAGCTTATCGCACAGATCAACAACGAGATAATCTTCGACTCGCAAGAAGAAATGCTTCAAGTGTTGATTTGAATCGAGCAGCGTTTCTATACCATTGCACAATTGATTATAGCTCCCATCCTTTCGTTCGCATTGGTTCAATGGACGTTGTTTGCGAGCATCGTGGCGCATTGAAGTTTGCTGGAGAAACGCCTGGATTGTGCTGCCTTAATGGCAAAGTGAAATTGCCATTATTGACTCCGCCATCTGAGCCATTGCATTCATTGCTTCGTGGCGAAACACCAGAATCACGACATTTTCTAGCGAACACTCAAAAATACAATGGCTGTTTTCAAATGAATTCATTTGGGACAGACATTATCGAAGAACACGGATTTAATCCGACATTCAAGGTAATTTATGTCGAAGAGAGTAAATGTTCATTTTCTTTAAAAGATAAGATTTAAGATAAAAAATTTGCTCAAATTTGACCGAATGATCTGGAATGATTGAGACCAATCTATTTGACAGTTGTTGTCATTTGTTCTCTATATTTCTGTTTACATTTCGATTCGAGTATTTTCTATATATTTCAATATCTTTCTAGCTTTGAATATGTTATTTTCCCACTATTTTAATAAATTTTTAGTATTCATTTTATTACGTTAATAAAATCCTAAATAAAGTTTAGCTAAAAGTTAACACGACATTTATTGACTGTTAGGCGGTACGAAGTTCGTCGGGACATCTAGTATACTTAAATAAATTAATAAATACGTATACCGACCTGTCGAGATTGAGCCCGAGGGTTTCTGCACCGTAAGCAAGTACTACGTCACGGAGCCACGGGCCACCACATGGCTACTTACATCTTTTTGAAGAATTCTTCTCTATGGAGAATTTCATCTCTTTGAAATGATTTTCCCATAACTGTTACTCAGCGTTTATTATTTTAACGCAACACAGGCTCCGCTTCTGTAGCTCTTTAGAAATTTTTCTACAGCCTATGTGCTATGTCCATAAAAAAGAATAATTTTTTAATTTTGCTTTTAATATTTTAGGTCTGATTACAAGTAAATTAATTTTTATTCTATTACTTTTTAGACCGTGGCCGTTTGTAGTTTTAAAAATATTAGTTAATTTTTTAGATCATTACATAGTCTGTCAAGTAAGAACGTGTCCGCGATAATTCATTTTGGGTAGATTCTAGCGATTCAACAAAAAATCGGTAGAGGGAACCTTTGTCTGCGACGCATTTTAGTAAAAGTATCGATTCCAAACTTTCGTCGAAATCACGTAAAATGAGTTACTTGTTTGCGCGTCGGTTCGACGCAGTCTTTCTTTATTTCCATCGAAAGAGGCATGAGACATTCCACCGCATCTAAATATATTAAAACGTCGGTATCGTTTGTGAAGAAGTGGGTAAATTTTAACGAGATGAAAAATGTCGATGACTTACCAAACGTGGCTCGGAAGGTCAAGTCACTCCGAAGGTCGAAAAGCAAATTGCATCTTTGTTTTTAGGGGACCCGAAACCGACGCTACGTCAAGGAGCGGCAAAATTAAGAGAATCGAGTTTAAATGTGTCCCAGGAGTCTATTCGACAACAGCTTCGTGCTCATGATGTCAAATTCCCAAGCACGTTTAAGAAACCTTTGCTGGGCGAAAATCACGTCGCGAAGCGGCTGGTTTGGGCCCAGGATAAGATGCTAGAGTGGCCCTCACAATCGCTGGACGCCAACGTTAATGAAAACGTTGGGTGCCTTGTTAAGAGAAAGCTCAGAAGAAACACTCTGAGGACTTTGCTCAGTTGTCTCGCGAGATTCGAAAAATTTACGGAGTATGCAGAAAATCTCGTCAACAGCATGTCTCGAAGATGCCAGGGGCTTAAAATAATTGCGCCGTTCTTAGCACACCAAAGAATACATTGATGGCAAGAAATGTTCTCGAAACACATTTTTTTAGGTCACGTTCTTACTTGACAGACTCTACTTGACAGAGCGATCATCGACAAAAGCTAAAAGCTTTCAACGTGTAATGGAGAGATGAAAATCAAAAGCATAGACGATATATAATAATGGGCCAAGAATAGATCCTTGAGAAACACCTTTTGATACCGGTAGAAAGAGTGTAGGTCAGTAAAGTGAGAAGGTAACAGTAACCATTTTGCCAGAAAATTATATGCTTTACGTAATTCAAGGATTATAGAAGGTTTTTTTTTAAAAAAAAAAAAGCACGAAACAAAAATTATAATTTTTATAATTAATTTCCTTTTAAAAATAAATATACAGCATTAAAATTAGACGGAAGTGACATTATTCAAAATAGGTTATTTCTGGTTAAAACATGAATTATTAAGCCAATTCAATTGCGATATAATATTTGTTTAATTAAAATATCAATTTTCGCGCTTTTTCTAAATACATACGCACGCGGCAACATTACCGTTTTTCATATTTTATTTAAATAATTTACAACCTGCGTCATTTTGTTTCTGGATTTATGTGTTTTCATTTATTTTAATTTCACTGTGTCGTTTTTACGTTAATTGCATACATTAAATATTTTATTACTCTCATTTAAATGAAATCGTTACGTTAAAAATAAGGTAAAATTGAAAACGCATAACACAGGTGTGTACGGCATTTTACTTTTCACCATCTACTAAATACTTACTTACTTACTTACTTAATCCTTATGCCTTTCTACCCCCTTTTTTAGGAGGGTAAGGCCCGTGGAGTTGAGTTATTCTAGATTTGTCTTTTCCATATTTCCTTCTATATCTTTCTGTCCTGTTTAAATTCCCGATGGCCTCTTTTGTTTCTTCTGTTTATGTGAGTTCCGTATCTTGTTCCGGTATTATGTCTCTACGTTGATTTTTGTATGCTATGTCATTCCCATCTCATAATTCTTTACAGTATTCCCTTCATCTTTCCATAATTTTGTCTTCTTCTTTTATGACATTTCCTTCAAATTTTTGGATTCGTTTCCTTTCCTTCCTGTTTCTGTGATTCCTACGTACTACATTTGTTGTTATTCTGTCAGTTCATCTTCTTTTCCATTTATACCCTTATTATTCCGTGTTCTCAATCTAATAACTCGATAATTATTTCCCATTTCTTTCTTCCTATTCATTTCTTTGATTATCTTCTTCATCTTATTTGTATTCCTTTCATTAGTCCTCTCTTCCGTATCCTTTATTTTTGCCAGGGTCGTCGCCAATCTACGTATCTCTCTCCTTTTTCTCAGTTTTTTGACTTGATGGTCATAGTATTATTCGTTTGTTCTTTCGATTTTTCTTCCTCAGTATCCCATTTATGTTCTCTTCTTTCGATTATGATTTTTTATATCCTATTTTAACTCTTTTTCCATTCTTTCTCTCGTTCTCTGCTATGTGCTTCAATTTCTTTTGAATTTCCCGTTTATATTTTGTTAAATCGTTGTTTATGTAAACTCTCTCTCTTAGATTTCTCAGTTTATTTGTATTTTTCATCCCAGCTTCTTTATCTCCCGTGTTTCCAAGTTCTATCTTGTATATAGTCGCTCCTATTTTTATCACATCTTTAATCTGTACTGTTGTGTCTATACTCCTCTCCATAAAATGTTCTACACCCATTTTCAGATCTTGTTGGCTATTCGCTTCAAATCTCATTCCCGATATTACAATATTATTTCTTACGTTGTCTTCTTCCAGCCTACTCATCTTCAAATCCATACTTCTCATGTTTTCTCTAATTATCTTATTTTCCTCTTTCTTTTTCATTCTCCTTCCTTAGTTCCTTCAACTCTTGTTGGTATCTCTTCTGATCTTGTTTTATTTCCTTTATATCTGACATTAGCTCTCTGATCATTTCTATCAAATTGTCTATCTTATCTACTCTTTCGTTTTTCTATTTCTCTGGTTAGCTTTTTACTCTTCTTGTATAATCCCATTGGGACTCTTCCTCTTCTCCAGTCTCCTGATGTATAATCATCGCTATCTATTGTTCTTTCTGTTATAAAAACTTTACGTGTGCTCCTCGTATATTCCATTTTCTAACACGGAAGAAAAAAAAAGAAAAAAAAAGGAAAAAAAACTGTTCTTTATACTTCTTATCACCGTTCTCCGGTGGTTCGCTCACCTTATACGCAGTAAAACGATTAAGGTCGTCGCTTATCGTTTCGTTAGCTTCATACAATTTTACAGAATTATTCTCATAAACCTCTAAACTTTGTACTTATTTTCTTAATTCTAACACTACACTCTGCTTTATTTCTAGTCCCTCTCGTTTGCAATCGACAAAATAATTAAATAGATCGAAACACTACCGTAATAATGCTCGTTGAACGCGTTGACTATTGCCGGGCGTTCGACTCACATGCACATACTTCGCAATCCGAAACTCAGCTCCATCTGTTCGTATATGTTTCTTAAAATATTTGACTCCCCGAACTAACCTGAACTAATATATATGAGCAGAAAACACCCGAGGCTTTTGCGAGAGAGACGTAGGAACAATAACTTGTTCGAAGAAATCATACGCATTTGGAATCGATAGAATTTCTAGTAGCTTCTTTCATACCTAGTGAATATGTCTCCAGAGGCAGCAACATTTCCAGATGTATTGAAAACTGCTAGAGTTATATCTTTATTTAAAAAGGGTGACAGAATGTTACGCGAAAATTGTCGTTCAATGTCTTCATTGCCTTAATTTCAAAGGTACTGGAAGAGGTTAAACAAATAACTCACTTTCTTTCAGTATTTCGTATTATTACTGGTTGTCAGCATAGATTTGTGATGACAAAAGTACCGCTTCTGCTGTTTTGAAGCAGTAACCGCAAAAAAGTGTGCCCGTTTTTGCAACCTTCATAACTTGGAGATAAAAAAAGCAAACTTAACGTGGAAAGTCTTAAATTAAAGCTAATTAAAAATCTAAAAGGACATATTTTTCAATTTTCGCTATTTGGGGTAACTACCCCTTATTTTGGGGGTTAAAAGTTAAAAGTGTACAAATAAATAACATTTTTCCCCAAAATGAAAAGTAATTTTTTAGGTTAAAATAGCACCAACATGAATTTTAATCCCCTTTTAGGGGGTGATTAATGCTTAGTGATAAGTTTGGGAGACGTGTATGTCCAGAGCTATATTCTCAGTATTTTGATTACTTCTTTGTATTTTTTCGTTGTTTTGGGAGTCATGTTTGTGAGTATGACAAGATCTCCTATTAATTACGACTCCTTTTAAAGGGTAGATTTTGATTTCATGAATTATACGTCATAAATATTTTTTTTTTATTTTCTGTTAAAGACTTATTTATTTTCACCCTTTTTAACCCTCAAAATAGGGGATAGTTACCCCTAAATAAAAAAAAATGGAAAAATAGGGCTTTAATTTAAGAAGTTTGCTCTTTTTGTCTCCACGTTATGGAGGCTGCAAAAACGGGCTAATTTTGTGGTCCCTCTTTGTTAAACAGCTTTATAGGCTTACGCTTTCTAAAATTATTGAAAGATTGATTAAAACTTGGATAAGATTATTTATGATTGGTGTGGTAATAATATCCTACACAGTAATGAAATCGGAGTTCAAAAAAATAGTACCCATGATGCAGTGCGTAGATTTTTAAAGAGTTTGTCTCGTTTATTAATAGAGGTAAGGTTGCTGCAGCGACTCTCTATGATATCTCGAAAGCATTTGATTGTGTAAGCAATGAAATACTTTTGCGAACACTTCATCATATAGCTTTAGAGGGCTTGGTCTTTCATGATTTTAATCATATCTAACTGAATGTCGGCTGAAAATATTTGTTGGCGCAGAGATCTCTGCGATCATAGTATCGGCTGTGGTGTAGCACAGGGCTCTGTTCTGAATCCTTCCCTTCTTCTTATTTTATACTTCTCTCAGATGATACGACTATGCTGTGACACTGTCCGGAATCATTAAATTTGGAGAAAAATTTAAATAACCTTAACATATTTCAATTTAAATGTCTTACTGAGGCCTTAGTAGTTGCTAACATTACTGTGGAAACTAAGTAGAATTACAAATTTCTGGAATTAGTTATAAATAGAAAGCCATATATAGTTACCGTTTGCAAAAGAGTGGCTGCAAGCTGCTATGCAATAAATGAACGGCGTCCTGCCGCTCAGCAGAAATATGTGAGCTTGAGCTTTTTTTTTAAATATTTAAGAAAAACTTTGTTGTATTAGCCAGAGATCAAATTTAGAATTAGCGTTTCAAGATACCTAAACGTATCATACTTTGATGATTTCTTTTTTAGATTAATTCATAATCCACCGTATCCCAGCAAAACAATCGTATTTTGACAAGTTGTGAAGAATTTATATAAAAAGTAGTTTAGGATATTTTTTTCTAGGATGAAAATTAATTTTTTTGTCGGAAAATTAAAAAAATTATTTTAAAATATCAAACACATCTGGTGAACGCATATTTATATTTTTATTTAATATTAGGTAATAATGAGTGCGTTACTAAAGATCCACTGAAAAAAATAATACAAGAAAAATAAAAAAATACAATAATTTCCATTCATCTGTCATCCTAAACAAACGAAGAAACTGAACTATAAAAAAGCCACGACAAATAAGATCCAGAGGGATTTTCCGGCGATTTTTCATTCAACCGGCGAGGAAAAACTTATAATATGCTGACTGCTCTTTTTCCTATGACAATTAATTATAAACGGATTTAGCTGACTTACTGCGGATAATTAATCGTTCCTAATTAGTCTGTTCTGAGCTTCTTTTAGCTTCGGTTTTATACGCACTTGCCTTCTTATGAGAGCGGTTAAATAAAATTTAAATATATCAGGGGAATTAGATAATAGTTGACATTAGTGATACGTCCACCACCTAATGGTGTCGACATTAACTTTATAATGTAAGTTCTATAGAACTGTAACAAGTTACCAAAATTCTGTGTCATATTTTATAGGTATATTATATATATATATATATATATATATATATATATATATATATATATATATATATATATATATATATATATAAGTTATGAAACTAGTTGGGGAACTCGGCAAAAAGGGCATCAACAGATGTTCATACTATATTCATTTAGCCAATATTTCGGTTCTAGGTTGGGACCTTCATCAGGGCACAAACTGAAAAAGAGATAACGAAGCAACCAATAAAGAAAATTAGGCACAGAGAAATGGTGTTGTTGAGTCAAGTTTTTAATTATTAATTTTAATTATTAATTTGCAATTTTTAATTTTAATCTTACAATTATTAATATGGAACTATTGTAATTTAAAAGTATTATTATTCTAAACAATCATAAATTATTATTATCATTATCCCCTCCTTCCCTTCCACCCCATCTACCTCCTGCTAGCCATACGGAAATAAGTCCTTCGTTGCTCTCTCTGCCATTTATACCTGGTCTTACCTCTAAATTCGTTCATATTTTGCGCGTTATTCCCAATGTTAAGATTGCCAAGTATTACTTCCATAAAAACAAGCGTATTTTTAGCAAATTGAAATCTTCTCTACCCATTCTTTCTATGTCAGATATTGTCTATTCCATTTCCTGTCTTGATTGTCCTGCTGTATATATTGGCCAGACATCACAATGTCTAAACCGTCGCATCGCATTACATAAAAGCGACACCAGCTGTCATCCACAAAGATGTGCACTGGCAATTCACTCTGTTGATAATGGACATTCCTTCAACTTCAGAGAACCGAAAATCCTTCATATCCAAAAAAACCTTCTTAAAAGAGAATTTCTTGAGATGTGCTATATCAACGAGAAGCCCCAAAATATCAACAAAAGAACTGATCTTGATGGCTTGAGCAGCATATACAGCTTTCTTTTCTCTTGTGATATTCATCCCTCGCATATTTCTGGGTCGTCATACTCCTCATAATAGTTTTTCGTTTTGGTAATTTACAGCTCTGTCCTTTTGCATGTTGCCCTCTGGGTACCATCTTGTTTAAGTACATGTTTTTCTTGGTTTTCCCCTGAAATTCTTTATAATTACACTCCCATTTGTAATAACTTTAATAATAATAACAATTATAATAATAAATTGATTAGTATGTTCCCAATTAATGAAAAACCCTTTCCACTCCGCCTCCTTTTTCCTTGTTCTATTCCCCCCAGATGAAGTAAAAATCGTTTCCTCTATATGTCACTTAATTATCATAACAACGAAAATTTGCGTTCCCATTGGATACCTTTTCCCTTAATACCAAAAATTTTACCATATGACGTAGTACTTATTTCGTACTAAACCGGTCCTTTCCTGGTTGTTCAACCTTTCCTTTTATTCTTTTTGAGTGATCCCTTCTATCTGTCGGGTGGTCGTCCTTTGTCAGCGCCCTGTCAAAATTGTCACTTTTCTTTGAGATGGCAGGTGGTTAATTAGTTTTGAAATTTCAGCATCCAACGTTATCAATGGCATCCCTGCTGTAAATGCCATGTTTGTATATTAATATGTTAGTGAATAGTGGTTGTTTTATTTCAGTGTTGGTCTTTACTATGGCGATTGTTATTGATGGTCATTCTTATTAGATTAAATTGCATGCTACATGTGAGTCACTTTATTTTGTTTTTGACATTTCTTCATAATAATGATAATAATAATTTATGATTGTTTAGAATAATAATACTTTTAAATTACAATAGTTCCATATTAATAATTGTAAGATTAAAATTAAAAATTGCAAATTAAAAATTAATAATTAAAAACTTGACTCAACAACACCATTTCTCTGTGCCTAATTTTCTTTATTGGTTGCTTCGTTATCTCTTTTTCAGTTTGTGCCCTGATGAAGGTCCCAACCTAGGACCGAAATATTGGCTAAATGAATATAGTATGAACATCTGTTGATGCCCTTTTTGCCGAGTTCCCCAACTAGTTTCATAACTTAGGATTTTGTTAGATACGGCAACTTTTGCTTTCTCTCTCTTTATTTTATATATATATATATATATATATATATATATATATATATATATATATATATATATATATATATATATGCATATATATATATATATATATATATATATATATATATATATATATATATATATATATATATGCATATATATATATATATATATATATATATATATATATATATATATATATATATGCGTATATATATATATATATATATATATATATATATATATATATATATATATATATGCGTATATATATATATATATATATATATATATATATATATATATATATATATATATATATATGCGTATATATATATATATATATATATATATATATATATATATATATATATATATATATATATATATATATATATATACAGTCGACACTCTATATAGTGAAAGACCAAAATGTTGACCGAAATTTCACTATAGAAAGTTTTTCACTATATAAAGAAAAAATCCGTATATATTGCTATGTATGTATTTTATATTGGTAATCATTTACTTGTATTTTATAAGGTACAAGCAACAAAAAAAATTGCAAAATTGAATTATTAGAAAAGCTTTTATTAAACATTTGAAAGTTTAAATAGTACATAGCATGTACAGGGCTAAATACATACATAAAGTCCGTACGTTATATCTTTACCCGTGCGTCATAGTTTAGGCCATATAACAGACGACTATTGTCTCTTTTCACCAATAAATCGTAGTTATTGGTAAAAAGAGACAAAAAATATAATAGTCGTCTGGGATATTGCCTGAAAACTATGACGCACGTGTAAAGATATAACGTACGGACTTTATGTATGTATGTACGAATTAAAAAGAATAATACAAAATCTGTTAATACATATGTACATACTACGTACATACGTACTAGGAAAAATAATCAGTTATTTTCTTTTGAACATTACTTTTGAAAAATAATTATGGCTCAACGAAATTCTCGCATTTATTCAAATGCATAAAGATTTGATCAGGTATATTTTCCTGGCCCCTGAGAGTAGTTCGCACAGTGTCAAATGCATTTCTTATTTCATTTTCATTAAATTTAGCAGGACATTCCCCGGTTTCAGTTTCTTCTTCATGATCTTCTATACTTTTTATGTCGTCAATTATGTCTTGGTCAGTTGGGAGATCTGTCATGCCAACATCATTGTCGATTTCTAAGAAATCTTCAAGTAAAAAATCTGCGTCGACGGTAGCAGTTTTTTGTAGAATACTCCATTGCCTTTTTAAGGTAGCGAGATCCATTTCGTCTTCTTCTTCCCATTCGTCAATTTTTTCAGTAAAACCTGCTTTAGAAAAACAGTTTTTGATAGTTTTCTGAGAAACATTTTCACTCCATACTTTAGCGACTTCGGTTATACACTCTTTAAGGGTAATCAATTTTTGGACTGGAAGGTTGTTATCAATCGCATTAACAATTTTGTGAACAATTCTGTTTCGGTAATGATGTTTTATGTTTTTTATAATACCCTGGTCCATAGGTTACAATTTGGAGGTCATGTTTGGTGGAAAAAAGATCAATTCAATATTCCTTAATTTTTTACTTACAGTAACTGGATGTGCAGGACAATTGTCTATAAACATCACAATCTTTCGCTTTTGGCTTTTCATTTTCGTGTCCAGTTCTTTGATCCATCTTTCGAAAATCTCAGAAGTCATCCATGCCTTTTTATTATTGGCGTAATCTAACTCCAGAGATTTAACTCCTTTTAAACAACGGGGATTTTTGCTTTTACCTATGAGCAGTAATTTCAGTTCTTCTGAGCCATCCATGTTTGCTCCAACCATAAGTGTCACCCTTTCTTTACTTGTTTTAACACCAAAACATTTATCACTTTTAAAAGCAAAAGTTTTATTTGGCAAACATTTAAAAAACAAACCGGTTTCGTCACAATTGAAAACGTTTTTTGGCTAGTACTTTTTCAATGTACTTTTTAAAACAGTTTCAGTCCAAATGTCACAGTCCTCCTGACTAACGCTTGCACTCTCGCCAGACACCGCCTTGAAAACAATTGAATTGCGAGTCTTCCAGGCACTCAACCACCCTTCACTAGCTTGAAAATTAACGCAACTAAATTCTTTAGCAAATTGTAGAGCCTTTTGCTTTATTAAATTTCCCGATATTGGTACGTTTTGATGCGTACGGGCCACTTGAAACCATCGTAAAACTGCTTCATTTACATCCTCGTAAGTACTCACCCGTACTCGTTTTCGACTGCTTGGAACACTAGGTTTCTTGATTTATTACCAACCATTAGGCGTTATAAACGCGTTAAGAACCTTTTCAAAAGAATAAATACGTCATAAAAATGGAATTCATGCTAATGTTAGATAAAAATGGGAAACCCGAAATGGCCAAGATAAAAATTTATACATAAAATTCCAGTAAAAATTTTATTATATAGAGTGTTACTATTGTACAGATTCACTATATGCAGGGCTTTTTACATGAAATTTCATTAAAATATTCTAGGTCTTAAAAAAATTGCACTATAAAGAGTTTTTCACTACATAGAGTTTCACTATAAACAGTGTCGACTGTATATATATATATATATATATATATATATATATATATATATATATATATATATATATATATATATATATATATATATTGCTGGGACTACAGATAAATCATTCTAAAACCAAGGTTATGATCACAGACAGAGCCAACAATAACCAACCCGATATCACGAAACTTTTTAACTGTGAATGTGCAATATATCTAAAACCACAAAAATTCGCTCCTGCATTCTCTAGTTTTGTCTATTTTACCATAGGTCGCATAGACATGGACGCTTAAACAAAGGGACCGTTTAAGGCTCAAGATATTTGAGTTGTGGTGTTATCGGAAACTAATCTGTATACCATGGACTGCGCACAGAACCAAGATTTCGATTCTGGAAGAACTAGGAGTAGCTAAAAGAATAACTGACACCATCCATGAAAAAATTTGATATTTGACTTTGTTAAGTTGAACGACTTCCTGCTACCTGGGGATATTAGCATCAGTAGCCAACGTTCGAGCTTTCAAAGTGAATGAAGAAATAAACGTACTGTCATCTGCAAAGCTGTAGATTGCATTCTTGGTCCTTTCCAGCAGATCCTTAATGTAAATGAGAAAGAGAGTAGGAGACAGTATGGGCACGGTGTGTCTGAAATAGGTTTTGTTGTTCATACGGTAATCGATTAGTGTAATAATACAAATCATGTGTGAACAATTTTAAAATGCTTTGCCGAGCCGTTCTGAAAAAAGTGCATTTAAAAATTAATAACCGATCAAGTGCAGGTTGAATTTGCGCAATTAGTGTTCCGTACGTTGATTGCTTTTAAAATAAAAAATTTTGTTGCGGAGGTATAAAATGATCAGTGACTTCACAAAACACACTCCAAATGAGTTTTCAACAAAGTTTGTTTCCATTCTTTACTGAAAACTAATTACCTTGAAATTTTTGTTTTTTTTTTATATACCAGATAAATTATTAAAGGCAATTCACTCGTGGAGAACACGCCAGAATTTTTTCAAAACTTTTTAATCAGTACTTTCCGAGATAAGGGAGGACACCGATTTTTTGCGATTTTTTAAAAATAATACAAAGAAAAATGTGCCCAAGTATTACATTATATATATATTACTCGTGTTTTCACAAGCTTTCATTTGACATCACACTCGATGACCTAGTAACTTTTTTTTTCACTTCCGATTTCACCCCCCAAAAGTAACCCCTTAAGTAAAAATTTAACTTTCCAAACCACACGGTTCTGATAAAGCCATTAATTCCTATATTAATACTGAATTTCAACTTTTTATGAAAAATAGTTTCGGAGAAAATCGGGTGTGACAGACGAACAGACAGATAGACACCGAAGTGATCTTAAAAGTGTTCCGTACGGAACACTAAACATGAAAAATTTAGAAATAAACATAATTTTCTACATTAATAATGCTCATTGAATTTATTTAAAAGGTATTTGCATCATATTTACGTGATATTATTGCAACTCTCTATAATAGTATACGTGAAAACCATTAATCTGAGACGTATATTGGTGCTCTGGAACCAAAATTATGGTAATTTTAAGATTTCTTTAAAATTCCAGGTCTGTTCAGACACACCATAAGAGCGTAGCTTACGTAACAAACTGTAACGCCAGACACAGTCAAATGCTTTGACTATATCAAGTGCAACCGCTGAAGAGTCTCCAAAACACTCAGTTGCATGGTTCCAAACATATGTTACATAGGTAAGAAGATCTACTGATGATCTTTGCTTATGAAAGCCATATTGCCTGATAGCATTTTCCATATTTTCCGATATTATTGAAAGTAGTGCGACTGATCGGTCGTTCTTCTTGCCTTTTTTGGGTACCGCCTGAACTGAAGAGCATTTCCAGCAAGAAGGAAATATTCCTTTTCTATTGGATAGGTTGAAAAGTCTACAAAAAATTGACGTTATTCGCTCGCGCATTTTTTGAATACTGAGACAGATATTTCATCAGAACCAGAGGCTTTTTTGGTGTCTGGCTTCATTAAAATACGTTTTATGATTCGCTGCGTGAAGACAACATCGAACATCCTTGATTGCATTATGGGAATAGTTGATTTCTAGGAAATCGACAGTAAAATGTGAAGCAAAGAATCTAGCTTTCAAGTCGGATTTTTCAGCAGGTGTTGTTGTAATAGTATAGTATAGTGGATTTCGTTAAATATTCACTCATGACCTTAACAAGTGACCAAAGGAACCTGGCATTATTGGTGCAGGCAAGAATTTCGGTTTTAATTCTTTGATTATGTACCTTACTTAGTTTCGTTGATAATTTCTTGACATCTCTTCCGGGTACGAATAAAGATGTTACAATTTATGACGTTACGCTTTTCACGCCATTGTCGGTAGGCAAGATGTTTAGAAAGAACAGCTTCTTTGCCTTTTCGGTCGAACCAAGGCTTGCCGTTGGAATAGCATCTCTTCGAAGAAGGGATGTAAGTTCCCATACCAGCCGACATTATATCGCAATCCTCCTTAGCGCAGTCATATGGGTCGTCGGATCTAAACTAAACATCTGACCAGAGGAAATTTCGAAAGTATTTCGAGAATTCTTTCCATTTAGCATTCTCAGTTAGCTAATTACTATTCTGCTTCCTTTCGGATAAATAATAAGTTATTATCATTGTTATGTTCGTAAGTTTATTTTAATATAAATAATTGCCCTGAAAAGCAAAATGTTACAATTCTTCTGTTTTTGCACGTCATTTTTAAAAGTCCATTATTCCCCAAACACTGTTTTCAGTAGTTATTTACGTAAATTTTGTAATTGGGCGCCAGAACAGCGCATTTTATAATGGCGACAATTTTTCATTTAGGTTGTGTCATGTCGGTCGTTGTTTTAAACATAATTTTTCTAATTTCTGCATTGCGAAAACTTGTTTTTGCGTCGAGGCAACACAGAGCAAATTGAATCTGGATTTTAACAAAAAATTACTTTGCTCTTGTATGTTTAGTGTGTAGTCTCGTATTTTATACTAGTAGTGATAATAATAATAAGTGTAATTACTCATCATTAGATCAAACACTAAATTCTTGCACTCAACGAGGGTTTCGCCAACCATCATTAGAAGCTTTGTTAGATTAGAAATAAAGGCGTATCTTGTGTGTTATCTCGTTTTGTTTTGCAACAACTACATTTTCTTAAAAAACGTCAACTTGTTCAAGTGTCTAAAGAGATCTTTTACCTATATGATTCCATCTTGAAAAGCACTGGTGCTGAGACGTGGATCTGTTGGAAATTGGAAGAATCATTGGCATAAAAAAATTGCACTGGAAAGAGATTATTTTAAAGAGAATGAAATGTAATGAAATGCATAGATTATGTTTTACTTAACCAGTACCCATAATGTTATTAACATAGTAGTATGTATACTTAACAGTCACAGTCTGTCAAGTAAGAACGTGTCCGCGATAATTAATTTATCAATCGATTCCGAATTTCGTCGAAATCACGTACAATCCAAAATGAATCACTTGTTTGCGCATCGCACGTACAGGTATTTGCACGATCTACGCGGCCAAAAGTCAAAAAATCAAAATACAAAATATTGCCAGGTAACCGACTACCAGAGACAGAGGACCGTTCCGAGAACAAAAGACAACTGCTTCCAACCCCACCCGTGCAGTCTTACCTGTTTTATGTCAGTCGGAATTCGATCCTGTTACCACGTGTACGTTATCAGTTCTCGGCGCTCTTAAAAATCATAATTGTGAAAGTGGAATTTTATGTCTATAAGTTCTAAAGTAGTGGAAAAAGTGATGGATTCTCAAAGTACAGGTATGTAACTATGTTATTTCATAAAACTTTTATCATTTACTTATTTGTGAGTCAACGTAATGGACGGTAAAGAAAGGTCTTTTCCACGAGTATTATTTTGTAAAAAAAAAAATGTTTTACTGTCGTTTTCATATTTCCCTGTTAGATCCGGCTATAATTTTGATAATATTCTAAAGTTGGTAGTTTCAGTAAATAATAAATCAGAAAACTGGCCCCGGATAAGTCCGGATAAGATACATTTTAGGACTTTGAGAATTATGGTCAAAATTGTGAGAAAAAATAGATTTTGATTTTGTCAATTTTAACTTAACGATTCTTTGTTGTAGGTTCACTTGGTACATCGGGAATGAAGGTTGTGACCCGGAAATACTTGTTTGACCGCATGATGAAGGAAAATTTACCTTATTTGGAAGACAACCTAAATTGCTTGAAAGAACAACTTTTGCCAACTGAAGGATATACACAAGAGCAAATAGAAACCTTAAAAAGGAATTTTTCTCATTTTAAATCTGAAGTTAAACGTAGATGGATCAAAGCCCATAATACGGAATACATATTTGTTCAATACAATAGTTCATGGCTGGAAGGAACCTTTGAAATTCCAGTGGTTGACAGTCTGCAAAATCGATCTGGTCGCCCAAGCAAACCTTTTGAACAATTGAGCGAGAGAAGTAAAAGATGAAAGACGAGGGAGCTTCGCTCTACCTTTGAAATTTATCATGACAATGGTGGATGGAAAAGTGTGTAATGCAGCCACTGGAACCACAGAACAAGCCGGTGCTATATTTGTGGTGCAACCTCGAAGGATTTTAACCGATTGGATATAACAAAAGAAGTTAATCCCGAGGCAGTACAATTCGGTCCTTCAGTATTACATGCCAGGATAAGATTATTTTAGAGTGTTCTACATCTGGCTTATAAACTGCCAGTAAAAAAATATAGAGAAAGAAAAACAGAGGCTGAAAAGGAACTCGAGAGAGAGAGAGGAAACTTGAAATCCAGACCCGGTTTCGCAATGAAACCGGGTTATTGGTCGATATGCCAAAGGAAAATTTTGGAAACACCAATGATGGGAACACCAGTCGAAGATTTTTTGAAGACCCGAAATTGGCAGCAGAAATAACAGGCCTTAGCTATGACCTGTTATATAAGTTAAAAGTCATTTTGGAGACAATCTCAAGCGGACATAAGGTCGACCCAGAAAAATATGACAAATATGCATCAGAAACTGCTCGTCCATATGTGGACCCCTACCCGTGAAATCCCATGACACCCACGATGCACAAGATACTTGTTCATGACGCAGAGATAATAAAAAATGCTTTGTGACCAATTGGGCAGATGTCTGAAGAAGCCGCAGAGGCAAGGAACAAACACACCTGAATTAACCTGAACTTACCGACAAGATTTTGCCCTAAAGTTTTCACGAGAAAGCTACAACAGGGACATTTCTAATCGTTTACTTTTAAGTTCCGATCCTTTGTTGAGCAATATGAGGCGAATAAAGAGGATAAAGTCCCATTCATTCCTACCAGAGACGCTAGAAATGCTCCTGCCTGCAGAGCCAAACCCACTGTGTTCTTCTGAAAGTGAAGATGAAAATACGTTTGTGGACGACAAAATATGATTGTTTATAGAGTATTTTTAACCCTCGACGCAAAAGAGGGGTGTTATAAGTTTAAATTTTACATTTATTTTGTAAATAAATGTGTTCATTTAAAATATATTTTTTTTTGTAAAATTAAGTTTCGTTTTTTTTATTTTTTATTACAAATTAAGTAATTTTATGCAAAGTAACTGATTAATTTAACTTGGTAATATAATTTAGCATACAATAAAACTGAAAAATAATTTTGGCCGCGTAGATCGTTCTAGACAGTCCTTCTTTGTTCCCATCCAACGAGGCCTAAAATGATACATTCCGCGACCGCTAAATCTATTGAAAAGTCAGTATCGTTTGTGAAGAAGTGAGTAGATCATTTTAATGAGACGAAAAACGTCGACGACTTGCCAAAACGTGACTGGGTAGTCACTCGGAAAGTCGAAAAACGATTCATGCCTTTGTTTTCACGGGGCCCGAAATTGACGCTGCGTCAAGAAGCGGAAAAATGAAGAAAATCGGGTTTGAACGTGTCCTCTGAGACCATTCAACAACATCTTCGTGCTCATAATGTCAATTTCCGAAGCACTTTGAAGAAACCTTTGTTGGGCGATAAACACGTCATGAAGCAGCTCGCTTGGGCCCACGATAAGATACTAGAGTGACCCTCATAATCGCCGGACTCCAACCCTCTTGAAAACGTTTGGTCCCTTGTAAAGAGAAAGCTCAGAGGAAAGACTCGGAGGACTTTGATTCAGTTGTCTGGCGAGAGTCGAAAAATTTGCAGAGTATGCAGAAAATCTCGTCGACAGCATGCCCCGAAGATGCCAGGTGATTATTGATGCAGGAGATGATTGGCGTAATTACGCCGTTGTTAGCACATCAAAGAATACATTGATGGCAAGAAATGTTCTCGAAAAATATTTTTTCAAGAATAGGAACGGTCGCGTTCTTGCTTGACAGACTGTATTATTAGTAAATTTTGTTTACTTTAAAGTTATAAATCCTCTCATAAAAACTACATACGACAGGCTACATTATTTGATAATATATGACCAATAAATTTCTGAAAATGAACCGGTCTTTACAGGAAATTATATTTATTCAAATATGAAGTTCAGTTGGCGCAGTAGTTTATCTTAACGACTTGCAACTACCGGCTACATTTTTCATATCTTTTTCATCCTGAACTTCTAGAGTATTGCTTAAAATTTTAAAATAAAAACGAGACTGAATAGACATATATGTGTATGTGACAGCAGTATATGTTGTCTACATTTTCCACTGGGAATATGCAAAATATAAGAAATATCCGCTTATCTAATGTTCTATTCTTCATGATAATATAAAGCTGAAGTGCGGGAAATAAAAGGATTTTTTAAGTAAAGCCCGAATGCATTTAATTATCACAGGCTAATAAAAAAAATATTTGTAAAAACTTTTTTAACCAATACATTTAAGTGTTATGTATTTTGGGTGCTGAAACCGTATCTGGTTCTCTCACAATATGACATCGATTAAATTTCAAAATAGGGAAAATTTGATACATAAAAAATAAAAACTTAAACCGTACTTTTATTTGATTGGGCTACAATTTTTACTCACAATAACATATTTCACTTCAGTGCGAATATTTTAGGTGCTATTTCTTTTGTATTTCCTTTCCCTTTTCTCTGTGAAGTTTCTTGTATAGCTTTTTCTCCGATGTGATGCATTTTGTTGTTCTCTATGAAGTGACCAACAGTAATCACCCATCATGTTGATATTCCACCGTCCCTGGTACCGTTTCTCCATCTCCTTTATGCCCTGATGGAACCATTCCCCCTGCTCTTCACTCACATCGCCTGAGTTTTTAGGAAAAAGTCAATATGATTGTGCAAGAAGTGGACTTTAAGGCTCATCAGACAACCCAAATTTTTGAACTTATCTATCATATTAGCTACGATAAGTTCATAGTTAGGGTCTTTCATATTGCCCAAAAACTTAGTCACAACTTTTTTAAATGATATTCAAGCCTCCTTTTTCTTTGTAATCATCCTTGCTTCAAAGTTGGAATCGAACATCATTTTACGAATATCAGGCCCAACGAAAACCCCTTTTTTCAATTTGGCTTCTGATAAATGAGGAAATCTTTTATGCAAATATTTAAAACATTCACCATCTTTAGGCCAGGCTTTCACAAATTGTTTCATTAAGCCTAACTTTATGTGCAGTGGTGGTAGAAGAATCTTTTTTGGGTTTACTAAAGTTTCATGCAAAATGTTCTTCTCGCCAGATGTTAAAGTTTTTCTTACGGGCCATTGTTTTTTGGACCAATGTTGATCCCTTGCTCTGCTGTCCCACTCACATATAAAACATGGAAACTTTGTAAATCCCTTTTGTTGACCAAGGATCATGGAGACAACTTTTAAATCTCGACATACCATCCAATTGTGAGCTGGATAGTTAATTTTCTGTAAAATCATGTTAAGATTTTCGTAAGTTTCCTTTATATGGACTGAATGAGCAACACGCAGTGAAGCATAAGTATTTCCGTTATGTAACAGTTTTTGATGAGTCTATAAAAAGCCTTCAATCTTCCTTCTTATGCTCAATGCCAAACTCGTGTATTCGACTACCAATATCATGGCAATAAACCAAATCCTCTTCCTGCTTGAAAAACTGAGCAAACTGTTGATCTCTGGTTCTATAATGGTAAATAGATGTTCCAGATTCCAATAAATGTTTTTCTTTCAGTCTAGAACCAAGCAATTCCGCCTTTTCCGTAGTTAAACCCAAATCTCTCACTAAATCATTTAACTCAGCTTATGTAAACAACTGTGGATTTAGGACTGTAAAACGTCATCAATAGACTGAGGTGACTCAGGGACAGGAAGTCCCGGTCCATGTCCTACTGGCCGATTAGCTGAAGTAAAGTTAGGATAGACAATTACTTTCCTATTTTTGGAGTTATATCCAGAAACATCAACGCTGCAAAAATAACAATCATTTGAATGATTTTCTTGCTCTCTTCATACCATAGGTACTGCAAATCTAAAAGCATTCTTTTCTTTCTTATACCATTTCCTAAGATCCTCGACACAAACATAACATACTTTTTAACATTTTTCTTGATTATCGATTTCTACACCAAAATATGCAAAGTATACTTTTTTTACAAAGTCAGTAATGTTCCTTTGATGTTTTTTAACTACAAACTCACAGTATATATAACAAAAAGTGTTGGGAGAGTGTTGACAACCACGATTATCCATACTTTGAGTGTGGGTTAAACACTGCAATGCGAGGTTATATTAACTGGAAGAAAACAAACAGCTGTGACATTTATCGGAACTGCCAACCTAATAACATTCGATTTTACTGCCAACCTTATAAAATTCTGATTTTATTACCAACCTAATAACATTCGAATGATAAAAAATAAACTTTTCACATTTTGAATATTCAAATGTGAGAAACTGGTAGGTGATACGACTTTTTTATTATTATTTTCCCACCGAGTGCACCAAAAAACATAGGAATTAGGTAAAATTATTAAAGAAGTTTTTTCATCGTTGGCCTGTGTTATTTAAGACTAAATAATAAATTAAAATTAAAATAATCGCGACAACCCTTAAATTATTGTTTAACGTGGATCCAAATGAATAATCTTCCTAAGATAGATAGATAGATTGCAGGAAACTTGAATACCTACAACACTTAGGCTTCCTAAGAGCCTGGTGTCCGCCTGTCTGACTTTAGGGTTTTAGAGGCCCAATAGCCCTGCAAGAAGAGCAGCAGCATACCAAGTTACAGCACCACAACTATTGAGGATGTAATTAGATGAAGAGCTGCCTCTTCCTCCTCCAAGCACCATCTGCAATCTGGATTATCTTTAACCCTGATGCAAGTTAAATAACTATTCAGGTAGCTGTGCCCTGTAAGAATCTCTGTCACCATCTTCAAATCTTTTCTGTTTAATTTTATCAGGCCTGGTACACTCAAGATTAGGTCTCCTTATGAGACGCTTATATTGTCTCATTCCTGGTACCTCGTTTCAGTCTTCCATAAATTTGGAGTTCAGTACTTCTTTTTTACCCAGTGTATTGGCCATTTAATATGCCTGGACGTCCATATTGCCAGATACTCAGTTAAGAAGCAGCTTGTTTCTGTCTGTCAAATTGATCAGCTAGTTTTTACATTCACGAGCTTAACCTGGCCTTGAACCGGGCGTACCAGGTGAATTCTTTCTTTGGAGAGATGGTTCAGTTGGTCCAGTCTTTCCTCTGTTTTATTAAAACCTATAGGGACTTATTGATAAGGACCTGCTAAGAACTGTCCACCCGTGTAGAGGGTAGTCTTCCACTAGTTTGACTCATATGCTGGAATATCTTAGAGCCTTTGTGTGCAGATCCCTCCTACAAACACCCGATAGCCGCCCATAATGTTTTATGTGTTAATGTAGAGTATTATCGAAATATCCAAAATTTTCTTGAGAATAAGGCAGAGTTGGAGGGCCACATTACCTCCTCCAAAATACATTTTGATAGGTGACTATTCACAATAACCTTGTAAGACACTTCCCACCACACCATTATTAACGAAGGACGATTCTACCTCTGAAATGTTTTATCTCTCTTTCTGTTATTAAGTTTTTCCCCTGCAGTATTTTGTTTTTCATTTCACTGCCGTCGGCGTGCCTCTGATATGTTTAGGCTGTTGTGGCTCTTATTTTACGTAAAATTTAATCGGTCTCCAGTACAATCCACCCCTAGTTAAATGGTTTCTTTAAAATTGTGAGAAATGTTACTTTATATTAGTCAGTCAATAAGTTTTGAAAGCGACTCCTATGGAGCATCACTTGAACTAAATATCGAACACCGTTTTAAAGCTTCATCTGTCATATGAATACACCCTAAATTTCAAGTCGATCTGTCAAGTCATTCATTGTTTCTCAGCAGGTTTAAAGTATACGTGCTTGAGTATTTTTTAAAAACGGAAAAAATCGAATACCGTGTTTTGGAAGGTTTATCGGCAACTGAAATCCATGCAAGGTTAATGAAAATATTAAAGGAGTCGGCTCCTTCATTTCCAACTGTTCACAGATTACTACAAGCGTCAATGATGATCCACCTTTAGGACGTCTAAAAACTGCAACAACTGAAAAAACTGTTGTGCAAGTAGAAGATATGGTAATGGAAGACCATCGATTAACCGTGGACGATTTAGCTGAAGCTAGAGACATCTCACATGAGATCTTAACTAATGTTTTGGGTATGAGAAAGCTATTCACAAGATGAGTGTCACATTTGCTAACATCAGAACAAAAACGCACTCGAGAGAAACTTTCTAAACAACAGTTAGCTCGTTTCACAAAAAATAAAACTGATTTTGTGCGTTGATTTGCAACTATGGATGAGACTTGGGTTTACCAGTATGATCCTGAGCTACGACAACAAACTGCACAGTGGAGTGAGCCCGATTGTTCAGCTCCAAAGCAGCCAAAGTCGTCGCAAAAATTATGACATCAGTTTTCTGGGATGCAAAAGGAATTTTGTTAATTGATTACCTCCAAACCGGTAAGACAATCACAGGATATTATTATTGCAACCTTTTAGACCAGTTGAATGAGAAAATTCATTAGAAAAGGCGCGGTTTGAAAAAAATCATCATTCATCATGACAATGCACTTGCTCACAAAGGTGCTTTGGCAACGGCAAAACCGGTCGGATTAAAGTACGAATTGTTAAAACATCCACCCTATTCGCCAGATCTGGCTCTCTCTGACTTCCATTTGTCCCCAAACCTCAAAAAAGTTCTACATAGGAAGCGTTTTTGAACAAATAATGAGGTGTAGATGGCGTAGATGGGTATTTTGAAGGTCGTCCGGAAAACAACCTCAGAGATGGGATAAATAAATTTAAAAAAAATGTATTGAGCTTAAGGGAGATTATACTGAAGATAAAATGTATTTCGACTAATTAATTCATTGTTTCTTTCATTCCCGCTTTCAAAGCTTATTGACTGGCCGGTACTTCTATTTTTGTATCCTTGTTTTTCCATTATTTCCAGTCTTAACAGAAACAGTATATAACATGTAGGCTAAAAAGTTTTTGCTCTGACACATGGATGTCGCCCTTTTCAAAAAATCCACATGATTTTTAGGAAGTACCAACCTTCAAACGATACGTGTCCAAATTTCATGACATTTCGACTATTATATAGGTTTTAGTGACGCTACTTTTGATATTTTCAGAACAATGGAAAAAACCGAATTTCGTGTGTTGATTAAACACTGTTTTTTGATGGGAAAAAATACCGTTCAAGCAAAACAATAGCTTAATAAATGTTACAGGGACTCTGCCCCTGAAAAATCACTCATCATTTACTGGTATGCTGAATTTAAACGCGGTCGTACAGAGACAAATGATGGTGAACGCTCTGGACGTCCAAATGAGGTAGTTACACCGGAAAACATAACCGTAAAGTGAAATTGCGTGAGATAGCCTAAAGATATCAAAAGAATGTGTTGGTCATATTTTGCATAAACATGTGAACATGAGAAAGCTCTGTTCGAAATGGGTACAGCGTTTGCTCACAATAGACCAAAAACAACGTGTTGACGATTCTGAGTGCTGTTTGGACCTGTTTAAGCGCAATAAAAATGATTTTTTTTCACGCAATATGTGACAATGGATAGACCATGGATTCATCACTACACACCGGAATCAAATCGGCAGTCAGCTGAGTGGACAGCAGCCGGTGAAAGCCGCCCGAAGCGACCAAAGACAGAACAGTCGGCTGCGAAGGTTTTGGCCTCTGTATTTTGGCATGCGCATGGAATAATTTTCATGCTGAGAAGGGAAAAACCATCAATAACGACTATTATAAAATGTAATTGGTGCATTTCAAGGCCGAAATTGCAAAGAAACGGCCCCAAATGAACAAGAAAAAAGTGCTCTTTCATCAAGACAATGCACTGAGTCACAAGTCAATGGTTACGATGGCAAAATTGCATGAATTGAAGTTCGAATTGATTCTTCATCCACCGTATTCTCCAGATTTGGCCCCCAGCGACTATGATCTAGTCGCAGACCTCAAGAAAATGCTCGCGTGAAAGAGATTTCGTTCCAATGAAGAAGTTATCGTCGAAACTGAGGCCTGTTTTGAAGGCCTTCTACTAGAAAGTATGGAGATGTTAGAAAAGCGTTGGACTGATTGATCGTTCTTAAAGGAGACTATGTTGATGAATAAAGTCGGATTTTGCAAAAAAAAATCTTTTAAGTAGCTAGACCAAAAACTTTTCAGCCTATGTGTTAAAACGGATTGAGATTTGATAACAGAGTAATGTAAAAAATGCTGAATTCAATACAGAAAAAGTTTTAGAAATACAAATGGTTCAGTTGGCTAAGTGGTAATGTAGTCATTTAATAATCCCTCTAGAATATTTCTAACTTTAAAAAAATATATATAAAATGAAAAATAAATATTTATAATAAGTTTTAAAAACTTCCCGACTTTAAAAAACAAAAAAAAAACATCTTGTGCGCTGAGAAAGAAGCGATAGGAACAGAGAGCAGCAAAAGCTTTTAGTCTCATGTTGACCTTAGTGGCCACAAGTTTATTTTGTATGGCGTTTTTAAAAGAAAAAATACATAAGTTAAATTCTTTGCTCCTTTTTTTTATTTACATTAACTTCTTTGAAAGGTCCGCCTCCTCCGTTAAAAGTAAATTCAAATAAATTTTATAAAAATGTTGAAAACAATATCTTGCAATATTCCCTTAACAAATAAAGTCGTTTTTGTTTCAGTCAACATTTTTGTTATAAAATTCAATATTTGTGTTATCAAATTGTATAATATGCTAGCCGTGCCCGCGGCTCCGCTCACGCGGACTTAAGTCACTATTATAGTCACTGCTTATTCCTTATGTTACCTAACATAATAAAATATATCCTATAACCGGATCAGAGAACATATGTATATAAGAAAAACAGGTAAATTGGATAAATGTTTCTTGAGTTCTAAGCGCACTAACGGACAGACAGACAGAGAGACGTTGCGTTTCATATATACTATAGGTTTTTTTTGATAAATATTATGTTAAGAATTTTAAAAAAAATAAATGGGATAAGTGGTTCTCGAATAATAAGCAGACTAACGGCTAGCTAGACAGAGAAAGAGACGTTGCGTTTTATATATATTATATATTATTATTATATAACCTGGCCAGAAAACATGTATGAAATTAAAAAAAAATAAAATACGTAAATCGGATAAAAGGTTGTCGAGTGATAGGCGCACTAACGGACAGACAGACAGACAGAGAGGCGTTGCATTTTATATATATTGTATTCTTTGTTATATAATATTGTTCCATATGTAACGGTTTAGGCAGCGTAGTGTAAGAGAGTGCGCTAGCGGCAAACTCTTTTCCAAATTGATTCACTATTATCTTTACTGCTTATTTCTTATATTACTTAACGTAATAAAATATATCCTATAACCTGGCCAGAGAACATATGTATAAATCTAAAAAAAAAAAGGAAAATCAGGTAAGTGCTTCTCGAGCGATAAGCGCACTAACGGACAGACAGATAGACGTTGCATTTTATATATATTATAGATTCTAGATTATTAATATTATTATTATATAACCTGGAGAGAGAACATATATATGAATAAAAAATAACGTAAATCGGATAAGTGGTTTTCTACTGATAATCGCACTAACGAACATACAGACAAACAGAGAGACGTTGCATTTTATATATTTTACTAGCCGGGCCCGTGGCTCCGCTCGCGTGGACTTGTTCACTACTATCGTCACTGCTTATTCTTTATGTTACCCAACGTAATAAAATATCTCCCATTATTTCTCCTTATCTCCCAATATTTCTTCTTATCTCCCATTATCTCTACATAATTTCCTTTATCTAGGCTTATCTCTGCTCATCTCTCATTATTTCTCCTTGTCTCCCATTATTTCTCCTTATCTCCCATTATCTCACCTTATTTCCCATTATTTAGGCTTATCTCGACTTATCTCGCAATATTTTTCCTTATCTCCCATTATTTCTCCTTATCTCCCATTATTTATACTTATCTCCCATTATCTCACCTTATCTCCCATTATTTAGACTTATATCGAATTGTATAGAACATATGTATAAATTTATAAAAACACGTAAATCGGATAAGTGGTTCTCGAGTGATAAGCGCACTAACGGACAGATAGACAGACAGAGAGACGTTGCCTTTTATATGTTATATTCTTTGCTACATGATATTGTTCCATATGTAATGCTTTAGGCAGGGTATTGCAAGAGAACGCGCTAGCGGCAAACTTTTCTCCGACTTGATTCACTATTATCGTCACTGCTTATTCCTTATGTCACCTAACGTAATAAAATATATCCTATAACCTGGCCAGAGAACATACGTATGTTTAAAAAAAAGCACGTAAATCGGATAATTGGTTCTCCAGTGATAAGCGCACTAACGGACAGACAGAAAGACGTTGCATTTTATATATATTATAGATATTCTTTGCTCCATGATATTGTTCCATATTTAATGGTTTAGCATGTTTAAAAAAAAGCACGTAAATCGGATAAGTGGTTCTCCAGTGATAAGCGCACAAACAGACAGAGAGACGTTGTATTTTATATATATTATAGATATCCTTTGCTACATGAGATATTGTTCCATATTTAGTGGTTTAGGCAGTGTATTGCCAGAGAATGCGCTAGCGACAAAGTTTTTTCCGGTTTGATTCACTATTATCGTCACTGCTTATTACTCATGTTACCTAACGTAATAAAATATAGTCTATAGCCTGGCCAGAGAACATATGTATGTTTTAAAAAAAAAGCACGTAAATCGGATAAGTAGTTCTCTAGTGAAAAGGGCACTAACGGATGGACAGACAGACAAACAGGCAGACGGACAGAGAGACGTTGCATTTTATATATATTATAGATATAGAGTATTATTATTATATAACCTGGCCAAAGAATATATGTATGAATTTAAAAAAAGACACGTAAATCGGCTAAGTGGTTCTCGCGTGATAAACGCACTAATGGACAGACAGACAGAGAGACATTGCATTTTATATATATATTATAGATTATAGATATTCTTTGCTACATAATATTGTTCCATAATTAATGGTTTAGACTGTGTATTGCAAAAGGACGCGCTAGCGAAAACTTTTTTCCGACTTCATTCACTATTGTCGTCACTGCTCATTCCTTATGCTACCTATCGTAATAAAATATAGCCTATAATCTGGCCGGAGAACATATGTATGTTTTAAAAAAAAAAAAGTACGAAAATCGGATAAGTGGTTCTCCAGTGATAAGCGCACTAGCGGACAGACAGACAGACAGAGATACGTTGCATTTTATATATATTATAGATGTAATAAAATATATATCTATAACCTGGTCAGAGAACCATGATTATGAATTTAAAAAAATCACGTAAATCGGGTAAGTGATTCTCGAGGGATAAGCGCACTAACGAACAAACAGACAGACAGAGAGACGTTGAATTTTATATATATTATAGATATAGATTATTATTACGTGTATTATATAACCTGGCCAAAGAATATATGTATGAATTTAAAAAAAGACAGGTAAATCGGATAAGTGGTTCTCGCGTGATAAACGCACTAATGGACAGGCAGACAGAGAGACATTGCATTTTATATATATATTGTAGATTATAGATATTTTCTGCTACATAATATTGTTCCATATTTAATGGTTTAGGCTGCGTATTGCAAGGGAACGCGCTAGCGGCAAACCTTTTTTTCGACTTCGTTCACTATTTTACGTCACTGCTCATTCCTTATGCTACCTATCGTAATAAAATATAGCCTGTAAACTGGCCAGAGAAGATATGTATGTTTAAAAAAATAACCGGTCAAGTGCAAGTTGAACTTGCGCAATTAATGTTCCGTACGTTGATTGCTTTTAAAATAAAAAATGTTGTAACGGAAGTATAAAATGATCAGTGACTTTACAAAACACACCCCAAATCAGTTTTCATGAAAGTTTATTTCCAATCTTTACTGAAAATTGATGACCTTGAAATTTCTGTTTTTTTTTTTATATACCAGATAAATTATTACAGATAATGCACTCGTGATAATTTTTGTTCAATCTACACCCCGTGGAGAATATTCCAGAATTTTTTCAGAATTTTTTGATAAGTACTTTTCGAGATAAGGCGGGTGCTCAGCGATTTTTCGCAATTTTTTAAAAATAATACAAAGAAAAGTGCGCGCAAGTATTACATATATATATATATATATATATATATATATATATATATATATATATATATATATATATATATATATATATATATATATACTCGTGTTTTCACAAGTTTTCATTTGACACCACACTCGATTACCTAGTAAAAAATTTTTTTCTTCACTTCCGATTTCATCCCCCAAAACTAACCCAAAATTTTACTTTCAAAACTACATGACTCTGATGAGGCCATGAATTCCTATATTATTACCAAAATTCAACTTTCTATGACAAATAGTTTCGGAGAAAATCGGGTGTGACAGACACCTAAGTGATCTTATAAGTGTTCCGTACGAAACACTAAAAAGTACGTAAATCGGATAAGTGGTTCTCCAGTGATAAGCGCACTAACGGACAGACAGACAGAGAGACATTGCATTTTATATATATTATAGATATTCTTTGCTACATAATATTGTTCCATAATTAATGGTTTCGGCAGTGTATTGCAAGAGAATGCGCTAGCGGCAAACTTTTTCCGGCTTAATCCACTATTATCGTCAATGCTTATTTCTTATATTACCTAACATAATAAAATATATCCTATAACCTGGCCAAGGAACATATGTATGTTTTAAAAAGAAGCACGTAAATCGGATAAGTGGTTCTCGAGTGATAAGCGCAATAACGGGCAAACAGACAGAGAGACGTTGTATTTTATATATTATAGAAGATTATAGATAACCTAGCCAGAGAACAAATGCATGAATTAAAAAAAAAACATGTAAATCGGATAAATGGTTCTCGAGTGATAAGCACAGTAACGGATAAACAGACAGACAGGCAGAGAGACGTTGCATTTTATATATATTAAAGAAGATTATAGATAACCTGGCCAGAGAACAAATGTATGAATTAAAAAAAAACACGTAAATCGGATAAGTGGTTCTAGAGTTATAAGCGCACTAACAGACAAACAGAGAGACAGACAGAGAGACGTTGCATTTTATATATATTATAGAAGATTATAGAAAACCTGGCCAGAGAACAAATGCATGAATTAAAAAAAAAAAAACATGTAAATCGGGTAAGTGGTTCTCAGGTAATAAGCGCACTAACAGACAGACAGAAAGACGTTGTATTTTATATATATTATATTATTTGCTACATGATGTTGTTCCATATTGAATGGTTTAAGCAGTGTATTGCAAGAGAACGCGCTACCGGAAAAACTTTCAACAAATTCGTAGGACTAATTCTTAAGATATACACGAAACTGTACCTTTTTTTATACTTCATTGGCCTATTGCATGTTAATTATGTGTACTTTAATTATGAATACTTCGCTTCACAATAGGTCAATTTTTTTTTTAATTAAATGTAAAACATTTAGATTAATA
The DNA here is from genome assembly GCA_019049505.1 of Pachyrhynchus sulphureomaculatus. NCBI lineage: Eukaryota > Metazoa > Arthropoda > Insecta > Coleoptera > Curculionidae > Pachyrhynchus > Pachyrhynchus sulphureomaculatus. Next base: position 87,268,431 of record CM032452.1, on the reverse strand, counting down.
TCATAATTAAATTTCATCAAATTCTTAAAAAAAGTGGATTTATGAGTGAACTACCTTAATTGTTACAACGCAACATAAAAAAGTTAGGTGAAAACTTACTGGTTAATGAATAACAAATAAGTTAAGAGCTTTTAAAATAACACCTTTAAAAATATATCTGTACTAGATGGTCAGTTACGTTCGCCCTTATCATCGATGACTGTATTATCTTTTAATGAAATTTTAAAATATCTATTTCGTAAAAAAAGCAACGAGCTGGAAAAAGAATTTCGGTTTACCCTTCCCGATTAATCTGATATATTTACCTATGTGTTTTACACTCCATTTATGTGCTTTTTTTAGATGTGTATGTAGTGTTTTGCTAAAAAAAACTCGACCTTTCTTCGTGTTGCTGAATTGTACGAAACTTTGTCCCAGAAATATCCTTTATATTATTCTACGCAATTTTGATTCGCTTTTTTGCATAATTATAACAGGATCATCAAGGTTAGTTATAACCGATATTTTGTTGTTTTATTGGAGTTTAGATCAGAATTATATTAGCAAATACGGGGATGAATTAATAATCGTGGTAAATTTTTGCGAAATGGCGGAATTTTTTTTTTTTTTTAAAAAAAAAGGGGCGAACCTCTTTTATGGCATTGGAACTAAGCCAACTAGCCAGCATCTCTCTTTATTGAATATATACACATATTTACTTAAACCTAAACTAAACCTAAAGACACACACAAACACCCAGTAGTCCAAGGCGGAATCGAACCGCCGACCCTTCGATTCATAGTAGGATTCACTATCTACTCCTCTAAAGGTACCACGAAAATTTTGTTAATCGGCATGACTGTTGATAAGGGTGATTCTTTTAACATGCATTTGTTTGTTGGCAGCTATCGTAAGTGTTCGGTGTTACACGTATCGTGCAGTGATAAAACAACTTTACTTAAGAAAGTGGGAAACTGAACTGAATGAAGTTCAGGAGAATCCTGCACCAGCACTCAAGACATAAATAAATAAATAAATGCTTTATTTCAAATCAATATACATAGTATATGAAACGAAATGACGTCAAAATAAAGAAAATATAACAAATAATTACAAATCCGGACAAAAATCCCTAAGCCTATATATGGTTCTGCGGTTATTAATAAATTCTTAATCTCTGCTTTGAATCTTTTGATAGAGTTAATACTTTTGATTTGGTTTGGTAGAGCATTTCATAAATTTACACACATATACGAGGCTGGTTTGAAAAGTCCGTGCAAAAATAAAAACTACTTATGTGTTTGGGGTAAACCTTTTTTATTATTCGACATAGTCTCCTTTTAGGCTTGTACACTTCGTCCAACGATGTTCTAGTTTGTTGATCCCTTCCGAATAATAGGATTTGTCCAAGTCTGCAAAATATCCATTAGTGTCTGCAATCACCTCCTCGTTTGAATAAAATCTTTGTCCCGCCTACCATTTCTTCAAATTGGGGAACAATAGTAGTCCGAGGGAGCCAAGTCTGGAGAATAGGGGGGATGTGAAACGAGTTGGAATCCTATTTCCATTAATTTTGCGACCACAACTGCTGAGGTGTGTGCTGGTGCGTTCTCGTGATGGAAAAGGACTTTCTTGTGGGCCAATCGCGGGTGTTTTTCTTGCAGCTCGGTTTTCAAACGGTCCAATAACGATGAATAATATTCACCTGTAATAGTTTTACCCTTTTCCAGATAGTCGATGAGGGTTATCCCTTGCGAATCCCAAAAGGCAGTCGCCATAACCTTTCCGGCCGAAGGAACGGTCTTCGCCTTTTTTGGTGCAGATTCCCCCTTGGTAACCCATTGTTTAGATTGTTGTTTGGTCTCAGGAGTATAGTAATATATCCATGTTTCATCCACAGTGACGAAACGACGCTTAAAGTCCTCCGGATTCTTCTGGAACAGCTGCAAACCATCCTTGCAACACTTCACACGATTCCGTTTTTGGTCAAGCGTGAGCAATCGCGGCACCCATCTTGCGGATAGCTTTCTCATGTCCAAATGTTTATGCAAAATATTATGTACCCGTTCAGTCGAGATGCCCACAGCACTAGCAATCTCACGCACCTTAACTCTTCTGTCATCCATCACCATATCATGGATTTGATCAATGATTTCTGGAGTCGTAACCTCCACAGGCCGTCCAGAACGTTCAGCGTCACTTGTGCCCATATGGCCAGTCCGAAAATTTTGAAACCACTTATAAACTGTTCTAATCGAAAGTACAGAGTCACCATAATGTTTATCAAGCTTCTCTTTAGTCTCCTGAGGCGTTTTTACCTTTCATAAAGTAATGTTTAATCACCACACGAAATTCTTTTTCGTCCATTTCTTGAAAATCACTCGACTTCCTTGATTCACACGAATGCCAAACACAAAGAAATAGACCAATATGGCTGAAACTTGGTGTGCGTTCATTCAAGAGATGCTACTAACTAAACATGACCTCCATACGCGCCAGTGGTGCCATTTCTCGGACTTTGCACGGACTTTTCAAACCAGCCTCGTAAAGGGGCGATTTTTCAGTAATTGTAAGTCTATGCACTAAATATTTAAAATCCATTGTTCTAGTGTTATAGCCATGTTCTGATTTAAATTCAAATAGAGTTTTGTTTTGAAAGAAAAACATTAAGTTTTCGTAAATATATATCGCATACACAGTCATCATGCCCATATCTTTAAACACCAATCTACAGCTTTGTCGATAATTCATTTTTTTTTACGATTCTCAAAATTAGTTTTTGAATAATAAAGACATTTTCTACCATGCTATCCCTTCCCCAGAATATAATACCATACTTAAGAACCGATTCAAAATTGACATAATATAGTATTCTGAGAGAAGTTTCGTTCAAATATTTACTCAAAACCCTTATACCATAACACACTGAGTTTAATTTCTTACATAATTGGGTTATTTGATATGACCAGTCCAAATGTTCATTTATGTAAATTCCCAAAAATTTAGCATGTTGGGTTAATTCAAATTTTTCATTATCAAAATCAATGTGTCCTGGCACAGCAATATTTGACTGTTTTGTTTTAAACAAAAGGAAATTTGTTTTTTCTTCATTCGCAATCAATTTATTTGTGCAAAAACAATCAGTCACCCTATCAAAAAATTCTTTTGCTTTGGTTATGAGATCTTCTATAGTCTTACAGCTAATAATTAAGTTTGTATCATCTGCATACTTTACAATATACTGATTTGGAGACTCCAGTAATAGGTTAAGATCATTTATAAAAATTATGAACAGGAACAGGACATACTAGATAAATAAATTTAAACGTGGCTGTCCAAGCACTGCTAATGCTGCACGATTGAGGTTTCTTCTGAAAAAATGGTCAATAAAGTTTATGGTATCTTGATGGAAAATCGTTGCATTAAGCTTCGTGAACCTGCTGAGGTGGTAGGCATCTCATATGATTGGGAACATGTGTGAAGTTCTAAAAATGAAAACGCTGAGTGCGCGATGGGTGCCACGTTTGTTCACTCCAGGCCAAAGACGCACGAGAAAGGACCTTTCTAAATCGTATTTGAAAAATTTACAGCGTAATCTGAAGGACTTTTGGCGAAATTTTGTGACTATAGACAAAACGTGGATCCACAACTATACCCCGGAGACAAAACGGCAGTCAAAACAGTGGATTGGCAAAGGCGGAAGGGCACCAAAAAAAGCGAGAATAGTTTTATCGACAGGAAAAATGATGGCAACTATTTTTTGGGACTCACAGTGTATCATCATGATTGAATATTTGAAACAGGGTAAAAGTGTAACTGGCTCTTATTACGCAACATTATTTGACCGTTTGGATGGTGAGTTGAAGTAGAAGCGATCAAAATTAGCGCGCAAAAAAATACTCCTTCACCAGAACATGGCGCCTACTCACACAGCAGCAGTAATGGCAAAAATGCACGAGCTGGGCTTCGAAATAATTCCTCACCCACCCTACTCCTCAGATTTAGCCCCAGGTTATTTTTTTTGTTCCCTAACCTTTAATACTGGCTTGGGAAGACGAAATATCTGTTGAATGGAGAGATTATCTGTACTGTAAATGAGTATTTTGCACAGTTCGAAACAATTTTTTTTTCTGGAAATAAAAAAATTGAAATCTCGCTGAACCAAATGTAATTAGCTGAATGGAGATTATGTTGAGAAATAAATTTTTGTTTTTGCAAATAAATATTTCTACCTTGTTTTTCAATCCACCCTCTTATTTTTAGTGTTCCGTACGGAACACTTATAAGATGACTTCGGTGTCTGTCTGTCTGTCAGTTACACCCGATTTTCTCCGAAACTATTTGTCATAGAAAGTTGAAATTTGGTAATGATATAGGAATTGATGGCCTCATCAGAGCCATGTAGTTTTAAAAGTCAAATTTTGACTTAAGCGGTTAATTTTGGGGAGTGAAATCGAAAGTGAAAAAAAAATTTTTTTAGTAGGTCATCGAGTGTGGTGTCAAATGAAAGCTTGTGAAAACACAAATAAAAAATATATATGTAATGTAATACTTGCGTATAGTTTTCTTTGTATTATTTTTAAAAAATCTCGAAAAATCGCTGTGCCCCCACTTTATCTCGAAAAGTACTGATTCAAAAATTTTGAAAAAATTCTGGAATATTCTCCACGGGGTGTAGATTGAAGGAAAATTATCACGAGTGCATTACCATTAATAATTTATCCGGCATATAAAAAAAATAAAAATTTCAAAGTCATCAGTTTTTAGTAGATTGGAAACAAACTTGAAAACTCATTTGGGGTGTGGTTTGTGAAGTCAGTGATTATTTTATACCACCGTAACAACATTTTTTATTTTAAAAGCAATCAACGTACGGAACACTAATTGCGCAAGTTCAACTTACAACTTATGTTTCGATTATCAATTTTTTAGTTTATGGTTTTTATATGAAATTTTTTCCATTTTCTGTCAGTGTTGGTGCTTGAAGTTCTACTTCTTTCAAGAATACCTCGTAGATCTTGTAAAAGTTTTCTTAAACTTTAATTATTGTTTTAAAATCCTTGTTATCTTTCAAAACATAAAACCGATTTTTTTGCCGGCAAAGATATTAAACTTCCGTTTAACAACGCACAAGTTTGGAACTTTATTTTAATATTTAAAATTGAAATTTGATATTACAGTTTCATTTATCTGTTTAGTCACAAGGGGAATATTACAAAAAGGCCGTTGAAAAATCCTTTTAATAAGATAACGGTAAATACGTGGTGTCCCATAAAATAATTTTATTTTAAAATATCTATTGTAAAAAAAATAGTATAGAAAATGCCATTGACAAAACTTGCCCAAAACAACAAAAAGAATAGAAATTAAATCGAAGAGTAAAACAGCTAATGAAGCAAAGGAGAGAAATGGTAGTTAAAACTATAGATGAATACAGAACTATAAAGAGAGAGATATCGAGGGAAATTAGAAAAGACAAAAAAGTGCAGAGGAAATTAAAAACGTTGTAGGACAGAATAAAACCTTAACATTCTTGAGAAGGAAGAACACAATGGGAAGGAAAGACATAGGCAAGATTAAAGACAAGCATGGGGTTGGAGGATATCCCAGACATCAAGAAGAAATTACACCAGCCTTGAAGGACATGAAAAATGACAAAGCTCCGGGTGAAGACAATATTGTACTAGAGGCAATTAAACAAGGAGGATAACAAACTATCAAATTACTTAAAATGTTATTCAATAAATGCTTCCTGGAAGGAATAACTCCATCGCAATGAAATAATGCAACTATTGTCATCATGCATAAAAAAGAAGATACTTCAGACCTTACAAACTGTCGTCCCATTAACCTCCTGAGCCATGTATACAAGTTATTCACGAAAATACTTACCGAACATCTAGCAAATAAATTCGAGTTTTTCCTTTCAAAAGACCAGGCAGGTTTCCTTTCGGGGTATGGAACAAACGACCATCGGCTTACAGTTAAAATCCTCATTGAAAAACGTATAGAATATAATAAGCCTCTTGTACTCATATTTGTGGACTTCGAAAAGGCTTTTGATTCCGTAAATCAGCAGAGACTTCTGGAAGCGCTTGCTGAGTGTCGTATTGATCATCGATATTTCATTGTAATTAAATCCATATGTGAAAATGCCACCTCTCATGTTAAAACACAAACTAATCAATCCACTAGCAAATTTCGAATCGAAAGAGGAGTGCAGCAGGGTGATACGCTCTCACCCAAGCTTTTCGTAACACTTCTAGAAAGTATTCTAAAATCAATAAACTGGGAAAAAATGGGACTTAACATTGACGGTGAAAAGTCAAATCACCTCTATTTCGCCGACGACATTGTCCTAATAACAGACAAAATACAAGAAGCACAAAACTATGCTACCCATGCTTCAGGAAAGGTTGGTCTAAAAATCACTCTATCCAAGACCCAATTTATGACCAATCTTATATTAAGCGACACTATAAAACGGAATGACGTAGAGATAGAGCAAGTGCACCAATATAAATACCTGGGACATGAAGTCAGCATAGGACGAGATAACCAAACACATGAAATTGAGCGGCGAATAGGTCTCTCCTGGGCTGTATATGGCAAACTGGCCTATATATTCAAATCTAACCTTCCTATGTGTTTAAAAAAAAAGTACGGAGCCAATACTCTCACAATGACGAAGAAGGGTGCAAGACGCAGTCAAATTCATTCTATATCTTAAATGGAACTGAGCTGGGCATGTTGCTAGGTTTAAGGATGAGGGATGGACAAAGAGAATCATAGAGTGGCGACCAAGATCCGAAGCCTATCGGAGTAGAGGTAGACCACCAGGACGGTGGACTGATGATTTGAAAAGAGTGGCTGGAAACTAGGTACAAGCGGCCCAGAACAGACAAAACAAAGGCGTAAAATTAAACCTATTAGAAAATTTAGAAATAAATAGAATTAAAAATTCCGACATCATCTTAAACGAACAAAAAGATACCTGTCTGGCCCATGGTAACTCCCCCTTACTCAATTTATACAATTAATATTCAGAATGGATTTCCCAGCAATATTCATTAGCATATAGTATTAATTTTATTACCTATCTACCTTAGGGTATTTGTATAAATGTAACAACACTAATATTCAAATATCATTTTGTATCAGAAGAAGCTATAGTATAGCGAAACGCGTAATACAGTTTCAGTGAAACTAAATAAAGTGGAAATTTGACAATATTCCATCACGTAACAGCCACAAAAATTCAAAGCTTAAGAGAGGCTTTCGTCCAGCAGTGGACAGTATAAGTTGTTGATGATAATGATGATGATGATGATGATTGTAAAAAACATGTTAATTAATAAAAAGAACTTTTACGGTGTGTTAAACTGTTGTCCTTAGCGAATTATTTCCTGTCATTAAAATAAGTACCGTTAACACTCTTCTAATCAAATTTACTGCTCTACACGTTTCTATCATTGCTGCCATTTCTTGCCGAAATAAATAATAACTCTTATATTAAAAATAAGTGCAGAACTCTCTTTAGACTTCTGCACCCATTTTTTAATCAATTGAGTACTTCTGGCTTTATTTACAATATCATTCACACGCTATAGAAAGCAAAATTTTAACCGCGCGTTAGTCATTTTTTTTTTTTAATTCTTGCACACACATGGCACGTTCCATCCGAAAGAACTACTCCATAGCAGCTCAGTTTCCAAGGACCACGGTTGCGCTCTGTGCCTATTTCTGGGATACAATTTATATGTAAACGAGGCAGAAAATTTTAACATCTTGCGACATCGTCCAAGGAAGAAAAAGGTCAAACATAAAATTTTATTCATTTCGGATTCCCTTCAATCACAAAATACCATGTATATTCACTCTAGCTACTCCGAAAAAACCTTTTTTGAACATTATAACCGTTTAATGTTAATTTATAACCCATTCTTAAAAATTAACTATATCCCTAAAAATGCGCAACATTCATGAGAATGTGACCCGGGTCGAAAACGTGACCGGGATTTTGATATCGAGCACGTGTGCTGTTCGCTGCATATTTTGCTTCGAAATCATAGAAAACTTTAACAAAAAATGACTTTGGTTTGTCATTTTTCGTGATATATAGCCCCGATTGTCGCCGTAAAAATCTTTATGAATTATTACATTTTTAGTTGTGTATATGCCAAATCTAGATGTTTTTGTTGATTTTAAAATTTATGTGACAAATATCGCCGTTATATTATTTATTTCAATATACATCCACATACAGACAATTTAAGGCTTCTTAATGGACAACATGTAGGTCAAAATATGCATAATATGTATTTTCCACCATGCGGAGAAATGTGTACGTCATATGCACAGGAATATTTCCATTGTCCTCTGGATAAAGTGAAAAATTACCATGACAAAAGAGACAATATCTGGACAACAAATTCGCTAAAACTCGATTTTCGTGGTAAAATTTAAATACTCGTATATTAATATTTTATTTACCTTTTTGAAACATTTAAAAAATGCTCCTTGTGAAATATAAAACACTCAAATTAGTGTCTTTCATCAAGTGGAGAAGAAAAATACGATCCATAATTATGGTAGCAGAAGTAAAACAATAAATCAAAATATTTTAGGATATAAAATATATTTAAAAAAAAAAAAGTATTAATATAAGCAATTTCAAATTTCAATAGTAAATTTTCGTTCCTATAGAGTGTTGTAAAAATAATTTATATAAAGGATTGTCGAAAAAGTATTGGACCTGTTAAAATCAAAATTGTGACAATTTTTTTTTATGTTTTAGAAATAATTTATTAAACCAAATATGTGTCATGTTGTTTGACCATAATCCCGCCACAGAGTAGGAAAAAAATTGTGACAAGTGGATTTCTCAGGCATCTTTTGACACTTCTTCTTCTCTTAGTGCCTATCCGCTTCGGATGTTAGCGACCATCATAGCAATCTGTAACTTATTCACCGCAGCTCGGAAGAGTCCCGTTGTCGTTTGATTAAACCACATTCGTAAGTTCTTCATCTATGAGTGTCTTCTTCTTCCCGGACCTCTCCTTCCATCTATCTTTCCCTGTAGAATCAGCTACAGCTGTTCATAACGTTGGCTGTTTCTCATAATATGCCCCAAGTACTCCAGTTTTCGTATTTTAATGGTTTTAACCACTTCCTTTTCTTTATCCATTTTCCTTAATACCTTGAGATCAGTGACGTGGGCAGTCCACAGAATTCTCAATATTCTTCTATAGAGCCACATCTCGAATGAATCAAGTCTTCTACAAGAAGCCTCGGTTACAGTCCATGACTCGACTCTGTACATCAGCACCGAAAAAACATAACATTTCAACAGTCTAACTTTTGTCTGAAAATTTAAGTCATGGCAAGTGAACCGTTTTGACATTCTTCTAAATGCGGCTCTTACTTTCTCAATGTGACGTCTGACCCCTAAGCAGTGGTCCCACCCTTCATTAATTGTGGTTTCCAAATATGTATACTTTTGTGTTCGTTCGATTTGTTGGTTGTTCACGAAAAGCTGTCCATTTACGTTGCTGTTCTTGGCTATTATCATGAGTTTAGTTTTTTTTTATATTGAACGATAATCCATACCTTCCACTAGCATTGACCACGCCGGTGACCAATGCCTGCAAGTCCTCGATGTTATTAGTAAACACAACCGTGTCGTCTGCATATCGAATATTGTAAATGTATTCCCCATTGATCCTATTGCCAATGTTCACCTCATTAAGCGCTTTTCGAAAAATTGTCTCCCAGTATGAATTAAACAGCAGGGGCGATAACACACACCCCTGTCGCACTCGACGCCTAATTTCGATTTCCTTAGACTCTTCTCCTTCTACTCGCACTACTGCTGTTTGGTACCAGTACAAGTTTCTAAGAATTCTGATGTCTCGCTCTTCCAGCCCTGTGTTTTGCAGGATTTTCATCAGTTTATGATGTTGCACTTAGTCGAACGCTTTTTGGTAGTCGATAAAACATGCAAAAACGTCGCGTTGGACGTCCCTACATCTCTGAACCATAACCTGTAGGCTGAATAAGGCTTCTCTTGATCCGAGGGCGTTACGAAATCCAAATTGCGTGCAACTAATCTGTTCTTCGCATATCTTAAAGATTCCCTGATGAATTATTCGTAGGAATACGGAATAAATTGACACTAACTTAACATTATTCAGGGAGTTCTGAAGAGTCCGACCCAAATAGTAGTAACACGGTGCAAGGTCTGGTTTACATGGTGGTTGAAACTTTTTTCTTTTCTTTCTGTTGACAAGTCTCGGTCGATTTTTTTTATTCGTTTACTTCAGTCCTGTCAATTGCTGATAGTAAAGTATAGAATCAATCGTTTGGCCAGGCTGCAGCAGCTCATGATGCCCCACTTCCTTCCAGTCCCACCGTACACACAGCATCCCTTTTTTGGCGTGAATTCCGGCTTTGCCATCGTTTGTGGAGCTTCATCCTTTTTCGCCCACAATCTTTTTCACATAGTATTGTCATGAGTGGTCCACTTTTTATCATCCATGATCAACCGCTTCGGAAATGACTCGATTTCGTTACGCCTACGTAGAGGTTCGAAAATGGAAGTTAGTTCGAGTAAATGTTTTAAGATCAAATCATGTTTCGGTTTTAGTCGATTGTTAACAAACGCGATCATTTAGTATGCTGTTGTGAATTTTTATCATAAACCTCGTCGGTCGTAGAGGTTTTCGAGCGTCCTGAGCTCTTATCAACTTAAATGGATGTACGACCACGTTTATATTCAGCAGCCCACTTTTTAATTGTCAGAAACAAAGGGGAAGGATCATTTAATGTGGTATTTAACTCTTTTTGAATACCTGTACGAGTTAAACTTTTTAAAAGGAAGTATTGGTTAGCAGCTTTATCATCATCATCATCAACCAGCCTTTTTAAATATACTGCAGGATATAGGCTTCCCCTAAGTTTTTTCACTTCTCTCTGTCTTACGCTGACTGCATCCAGTTTGTTGGTGGTTTGCTTTTGCTGCGTGTGTCTGTTCTAGGTCTCCATTCTAGGAGTTTACGGATCCACCTAGCTTCCTTTAGTTTGGCCACGTACCTTGCCCAACTCTACTTCATTTTGGTGATATGATTTACAACATCTGTTACACCTATCCTACCTCTCAGCTCTTTATTTCTGATCCTATCTATTAGTGTGACTCCCAGCATTGACCTTTCCATACGTCTTTGGGTTAGTCTTAGTTTATAGGCTGGTTTTTTTGTAAGCACTAATATTTCTGCTCCATAAGTCATAACTGGGAGCACGCATTGATTAAACACTTTACGCTTTAAACATATTGGTACGCCGCTCTTGAAAGCATCCCTTAGAGCTCCATATGTCGCCCAAGCTGGAGTTATTCTTTTCTCGATTTCGCATATTTGATTGTGCCTGCCTCACTTCATGTCCAAGATATATGTATTTTTCTGCCAATTCTATGTTTTGGCCTCGTATTGTTAGTTGTTCACTAGGGACGAGATTTGTTATATACTTCATTTAACATTTCTTTTATTTCATCTAGTTTGTCTGTTATTAGGACCACATCATCTGCGAAACGGAGATGACTGAAATATTCCCCGTTTATTACTCTACCCTTCTTTCCCAGTCTAGCTTCTTGAAAGCATATTCTAACGCTGTAATGAAAAATTTGGGGGATGGGGTACCTCCTTGCCCTACGCCGCGTTCGATTTGTATAGGTTTACTAATGTCGTGTAATTTTATTGTTGCTGTTGCATTTTTGTATATATTGTATATAAGTTTTGTATAGCGACTATCAGTGCGACTATCGTTCAAGGCTTCTATTATGCTGTCCATTTCTACAGAGTCAAAGGCCTTATGAAAATCCACAAAGGCCATTACTAGAGGTCTATTGTATTCTACAGTCTTCTCTATAAGTAGCTTTACTGTTTGGGGGTGGTCGTTTGTTCCAAATTTTGGGCTGGTATATGTCTAGTTTATTTTCTAATCTCGTTGTTATAATGCGGGTAAAGAATTTATATAGATGGTTTAATAAGCTTATAGGCCTGTAGTTTTCGGGGTCCGTTTTATCGCCTTTCTCATGTAGTATGATAGTTTTAGCGTTGTTCCATGTTGTTGGTATAGACTCTTCGTATAGACATAAGTTAAATAGATGTTTTATTTTTCTGTTCAGTAATTTTCCTCCATTCCTTATAGGTTCTATTACTATGCCGTCCTCAACAGGTGCTTTATTTTGTTTCATTTTTTTCATTTCATGGTCTATTTCGTTGATGGTTAGCAGCTTACACTTCAATTTTCTCCATTTTTTTAGAAAATGTTAAAATTTGTTTGTTTACACGATTGCTACAAAAAGATAACTAAATACACGGGTCTGAAACTTCACAGCACGCCATCTATTAACAAATATCATAATGAGAATAAAACACTACATTTTTTGTAAAATTTCCACTTTTATTGATCTTTATACTTGACACGTGTTTCACTAAAACATTAGCTTTATCAAAAGTATGGGTATAGAATGAAGTAAACTTTCTTCAATGCTTTTATAAGTAAATATTTACAGGTAGGTTGTAACTAAAGTCTAACAACAAAACTTAATAATTATACAAATTACGCAGGCCAACAAAAAAAATATTTGTAAAAACTTTTTAAACCAATACATCTAAGTGTTATGTATTTTTGGGTGTTGAAACCGTATCTGGTATCAGTTTTTTTTGTATCACCCACAGTTATCTCACAATATGACATCGATTAAATTTCAAAATAGGGAAAAAAATCCTCTTCCTGCTTGAAAAACTGATCAAACTGTTGATCTCTTGTTCTATAATGGCAAATAGATGTTCCAGATTCCAATAAACGTTTTTCTTTCAGCCTAGAACCAAGCAATTCTGCTTTTTCCTTAGTCAAACCCAAATCTCTCACTAAATCATTTAACTCAGCTTATGTAAACAACTGTGGTTTTAAATTTTCTAGACAACATTGAAATTGAAATTAAATTCGGGACTGGACTGTAAAACGTCACGCCACTGAGGTGGCTCAGGGACAGGATGTCCCGGTCCATGTCTTACCGGCCGATTAGCTGAAGTAAAGTTAGGATAGACGATTACTTTCTTATTTTTGGAGTTATATCCAGAAACATCAGCGCTGCAAAAATAACAATCATTTGAATGATTTTCTTGCTCTCTCCATACCATGGGTACTGCAAATCTAAAAGCTTTCTTTTCTTTCTTATACCATTTCCTAAGATCCTCGACACAAACATAACATACTTTGTGAGGGACTCAACATTTTTCTTGATTACCGATTTCTACACCAAAATATGCAAAGTATACTTTTTTACAAAGTCAGTAATGTTTCTTTGATGTTTTTAGTGTTCCGTACGGAACACTTATAAGATCACTTCGGTGTCTGTCCGTCTGTCTGTCCGTCTGTCCGTCTGTCTGACCGTCTGCCACACCCGATTTTCTCCGAAACTATTTGTCACAGAAACTTGAAATTTGGTAGTAATATAGGAATTGATGGCCTCATCAGAGCCATGTAGTTTTGAAAGTTAAATTTTGACTTAAGGGGTTAGTTTTGGGGGGTGAAATCGGAAGTGAAAAAAAAATTTTTTTACTAGGTAATCGAGTGTGGTGTCAAATGAAAGCTTGTGAAAACACGAGTAAAAAATATATATATAATATAATACTGGCGCGCACTTTTCTTTTTATTATTTTTAAAAAATCGCGAAAAATCGCTGTCCACCCGCCTTATCTCGGAAAGTACTTATCAGAAAATTTTGAAAAAATTCTGGAATATTCTCCACGGGGTGTAGATTGAACGAAAATTATCACGAGTGCATTAACTGTAATAATTTATCTGGTATATAAAAAAAAACAGAAATTTCAAGGTCATCAATTTTCAGTAAAGATTAGAAATAAACTTTGTTGAAAACTTATTTGGGGTGTGTTTTGTGAAGTCACTGATCATTTTATATCACCGTAACATAAATTTTGACTTAAGGGATTCGTTTTGAGGGGTGAAATCGGAAGTGAAAAAAAAAAATTTTTTTACTAGGTCATCGAGTGTGGTGTCAAATGAAAGCTTGTGAAAACATGAGTAAAAAATATATATATAATGTAATACTTGCGCACACTTTTCTTCGTATTACTTTTAAAAAATCGTGAAAAATCGCTGTCCCCTACCTTATCCCGAGAAGTACTGATCAAAAAATTTTGAAAAAATCCTGGAATATTCTCCACGGGGTATAGATTGAACGAAAATTATCATTACCTTTAATAATTTATCTGGTATAGAAAAAAAACAAAATTTCAAGGTCACCAGTCTTCAGTAAAGATTGGAAACAAACTTTGTTGAAAACTCATTTGGGGTGTGTTTTGTGAAGTCACTGATCATTTTATACCACCCTAACAAAATTTTTTATTTTAAAAACAATCAACGTACGGAACACTAATTGTGCAAGTTCAACTTGCACTTGACCGGTTTTTTTTAACTACAAAACTCACCACATAAATAACAAAAAGTGTTGGGAGAGTTTTTACAACCACGATTAGCCATACTTTGAGTGTGAATTAAAGCACATGAGTTAAACACTGCAATGCGAGGTTATATTAACTGGAAGAAAACAAACTTCTGGGACATTTATCGCAACTGCCAACCTAATAACATTTGATTTTACTGCCAACCTTATAAAATTTTGATTTTATTGCCAACCTAATAACATTCCAATGATCAAAAATAAACTTTTCACATTTTGAATATTAAAATATCCAAAATTGGTGGGTGATACGACTTTTTTATTATTACTTTCGGACTCAGCACACCAAACAACATAGGAGTAAGGTAAAATTATTAAAAAAGTTTTTTCATCGTTGGCGTGTGTTATCTATTCATTAAATATACTTAAAAAATTTAATGAATAGATAATTTGTATAATTATTAGGCTTTGTTCTTAGTCTTTAGTTACAACCTACCTGTAAATATTTATTTATAAAACTATTGAAAAATGTTTATTTCATTATATGATACTTTTGATAAAGCTAATGTTTTAGCGAAACACGTGCCAAGTATAAAAATCAATAAAAGTGGAAAATTCAGTGTTTTATTCTCGTTGAATATGAACGAGCCAACGACCAAGTCAGTTAATAAAGTATCATAATAATTTAGTTATCTTGGCGCCATATCTGTGTCAGGCAGAGAACTTTTGGAACAGCCCCTTGTAATGTACTAAATCATTTTCAAAATATCCTGTATTTATTATTAAATGATAAAATCTATTCCATTTAAAATGTTTAAGGAAGAAATAAAATATTATTACGAAGCGCCATGAAACTGTTACAGAAAAAACAATTAGTAAAGTTTACTTAATCAAAAATTTTATTAAGTTTTAACTTCTGTTTCAATAGAAAACGCGGAAAAGTTTTGTCGAACTTTATTAGAATAAATAAAGACGACGTTTCATGTTAATTTTATATTTTAGAAAATTTAATATTGCGCTTCGATGGGCCCTCGGGAGAAGAACGACATAACTCAATATTGAACAATTTTCAGGATAGCGATTTAAAAGTTGTTACTTTTACATTTTAATATCTTAAAAAAAAGAATATATATAAGTGTTTTTCTAGCAAAAAAAACACTTGATTGTGAAATTACTGTGGCAATTCTATATATTTTTATGCACTACGGCAATGACCACTCACGCCTTATTATTTCGACTAATCTTATTTGTAAGTAAAATTTTGGTCTAACTAGTTTCGATGAGGCCAAACATTTAACATATCAAAGTCACTTAATCTCCTGCCTCTTAATGCCTGGCCGCCGATTTAGGAATGTTGCATCTGGGTAGGCTCAGGCTCCTCTTTCCCCGCTGACAGGAAGGAGCTCGTGGTAATACACTGAAGCAGGTTAGTCTTATTGGCTACAAATCTTATAGATGTTAAAATGGAATAATTTTTATCATTTTTTTTTATTGTTCACCTCCCCGCCTGAGTAGGGTTGTTACCCTTATTTCATATCCTGAGGATACCGGCAAGGATGCCGTAATACCCGTCAACGTTGTCCAAGTGCCGAAAGATACATTTTGTATTTCACAGCACCTTTAGACAACTACTCTCTCTGTACGTGGCCAGACCAAATATACTTAAATAAATTAATAAATAAAGTATACCGACCTGACGGGATTGGAACCCTTCTACACCGCAAGCAGACTCCGCCACGGAGCTAGGAACCGTTACCCAAAATATCAGTATCACGAAAAAGTCTCCAATTATCCCAAACTTTCAAATTGTACAAACTCAACTGGACTGCCAGGATAGAAATCCATTCTGCGACTTAAGGTTCCGAAGGGAAAAGTGAAGATAGGCGATCTGGAAAGCAGAAAGACAAGGAAGGAGGATGAGATGGGTAAGCGGAGGAGAGGAAAAAGAGCTGTGATAGATTACGGGCTGACGCAATGACTGTACATCGTGCTGGGGTCTAGCACTGTGCATTCCAATAAGAATGACGGTTTGCAGGTCAACACTTTACGTTGTTTCCCTTATTTCGCAAAATTTTATAATTTTGCTTTTTTAAACAGGTAAAATGATTTATGTTTAACCAGTGAGTGAAAGACTTTATAACTGATTACACAGTTGAATTGTCCACTATGTTAGACATTCCACACAGTTCGAATGTTGGCAATCATTCTGGCTATTATTACTTTATGTATTGCAGCTCTGACAAGACCGGTAATATTTGTTAAGAACCAATTTCGCAGATTGTTTAGCCAGGAGATACATCGGCATCCTGGTCCCTTTTTTCCAAAAATCCTTAGAGTATTTGCTGTAGTAATCCATATCTGTGAGAATTTATCATTATGTGTCCTAAACACTCCAATTTTCCTGCTTTACCAGTTTCCATAATTTCCAGTTTCTTGATGATGCGACGTAAGACATCCTCGTTGGTAATATGGTCAGTATAAGAAATTTTCAAAATTCTGCGATATAGCCATAATTCAAATGCTTCAAGTTTCTTAGAAGTGGCTTTAGTCAGCGTCCAAGATTCCACACCGTAAAAAGGACACTGAAGACATAACATCATAAAAGTCTTATTTCTGTGCTTAATTTTATTACTGAGCTTTTGAAAAGTAATGTCATTTTGAGAGACACTGCTCTAGCAACGAATTTCCTTCTAGTGATCCCACTGTTCGGTTATCATGGTACCTAAATATGAATATTATGCAGTTCTTTGTATTAATGATTGTTAACCATCAACAATATAGTAGAAACCGGCGACTTGCCTTGTACTTTGTTTTGCTGATATTAAGGTCGAAGCCGTATCGATTACTGACTTCGTTTGTCATAAGATGTTGTAGACCCTTTAAGTTATCAAACATAACCACTGTATCGTCAGCATAACGATTATAATTTATTCGCTCCCAATTAAGCAGTATTCCTTCATCGAGTACCTATTAAACAATGATGGAGACAAAACATAACTCTGCCTTCCTCCACGCTCAATCAATCAATAAATGCCCCAGATCCTTTCCACTTAGCCCAAGGTCTTTCAGAATTTCGACCATTTTGTGATGTTGGACTCTATCAAAGGCCTTTTGGTAGTTGATCAGGCACAACGAATATAATTTATTCGCTCCCCATTAAGCAGTATTCCTTCATCAGCTTCTTCCAGTGCATTTCTGAAGATTTGTTTAGAGTATATAGTGGAGACAAGATATAACCCTGCCTTACTCCACGCTCAGTCGATATTCCTTCTGAACGTTCCCCTTCTGCTTTAGTAAATACCATCTGGTTCCAGTAGAGGTTGCTAATAATCCGCAGATTCTTTCCATCTAGCCCAAGATCTTTCAGAATTCCGACCATTTTGTGATGTTGCACTCTATCAAAGGCGTTTTGTTGGTCGATCAGGCACAGATATACGTCAGTATATATCACCACTACACCAAACACTTTATTATTGCGCTCGACGCGCGTTTCGCTAACCATGTTAGCTTCATCAGGAACGATGATTGACTAAAGCTAAACTACAAATCTACCCTATCTATACTTAGCCTAACCCTTGAATTACTCGGGCGGAACTAATGACATAGGCAAGGCCATCAGTTCCGGTCAAGTAACCAGTAGAGGGGACTATAAGGAATAGTCCATCTGTTTTTATTTAAACTACTTTTACATTTTATGATTTCCATACTTTCGAATGCGTTCAACAATCTCCTATCAGATACATTTTTTATTAATCTTAGATTATCTATTGTTACAGTATGATCAGCTTCAAAGGCATGTTCGGCAATGCTAGACTTTTCTGTTCTACTGTATTTTAAGTGTGCTAAATGATCTTTAAATCGTGTTTTAATTGACCTTTTAGTTTGCCCAACATACTTTTTGTCACAATCATTACAACTAATTTCATAAATTCCACTTTTCTCACAATTAGGAATCCTATCTTTGGGATTTCATAAGATATTCCTCAGATTGTCAGATGACTTATAGACTAAGGTGAGGCCTACCTTATTAAATACCTTATTGAGTCCCTTGCTATATTTCGGATTATATGGTATGGAGACATACTTGGTGTTATTTTCTTCGCGTGTAAAAAAGGTGGAATTCTGAATATTAAACCTAAACTTATGTGTATTTATTAGCTTATTTACTAAGTCATCGTCATAACCATTAACTCTAGTTATATTTCTAATACGATTCCTTTCTTTATTAAAGTTTACTCTATTCAGAGGGAAAGTGACCAAACGATGAACTAAAAAATGTAATGAGGCTAATTTATGTTGTTTGCAATGAAATGAATCATTAGGAATGTATCTATCTGTTACGGTGTCCTTCCTATATATATCAAATTCTAATCTATTATTATTTTTATTAATTAAAATATCTATCACTTACGAAGTTGAGAACAAAGGACAATTGCCTTTTCTAGATATTGCGCAATGACTGGCTCTTATTACCCAACGTTATTAAACCGTTTGCATAGTGTATTGAAGCAGAAGCGACCAAGGATTAGCGCGCAAAAAATGCTCCTTCACCAGAACAATATGCCTGCTAACACATCGGCCATTAGAATTGCAAAACTGCACCAGCCGGGCTTCGAAATAGTTCCCCATCCGCCCTATTCCTCAGATTTGGGGCTAAGTGACTTTTTCTTGTTTCCTAACCTTAAAAATTGGCTTGGGGGGGAAAGAATTTGCGTCGAGTGAAGAGGTTATCTGTGGTAAGTATTATGCACAGTTTAGGATATTTTTTTTCTGGGAGAATTAATAGGTTGGAATCTCACTGGACTTTTCAATCCACCCTTGTTTTTTGAGAGAATAGAGAGAATTATTATCACACGTCGAAATCAAATTTTAGTTTTATCCATGCTGATCTCTATTCATTTTTCAGTAAAACTGATACATTTTTTATCGGGAAAACAGGCAAAATACAAATGTGTATGTATCGGTAGCGTTTTGTTAAAATAAACGCTTTAAATCACAAATTGCTCAGTTTCCCTTAGAATCTGTTTCAATTTCTGCCAATTTGTACTGAACGACTGCAAGTTTCCCATTTCAGTTGTTTTACTTTTTTATTGTTTTAGAATTCGGATATTTGTCGACATGAAAATTGATTCCAGAATTGTTTACGTTTCCTCGAAAAATCGTTAAAATAAAAATATTTATTGTCTAACAGAATACACCCATTAATAAGACAGTGTGATATAATATGGAATAAAAATAACGAATAAATAAAAAATAAAGGTTATTATAATTGGAACGAAAGCTTTTTATGGTCTTGGTTAGATGCAAAATCGTGGTTATTGGGATTATATGTCAACCCAGTAAACATAAAATACAGTAGCGACACTCAAAAAAATTTTTAGGTCCTGTTTTTTATCATGCACGCCTGCCCTATCATACCAACAACATGGCTGCCAGCGCGGTCGCGTATTGTGTTTAGATCTAGATTTCAAAGAGAATCTTTTTATAACATACTCCGAAATTCACTGTTAATAATTTTCCAATAAGTAAATGACTCGTTTGACGTTATAATTGAAAACAATTATAAAAAAGATGTCAAGAGGAAGTTTTTGTTGTGCGGTTAGTGCTTGTAAAAATATATGTGGTAGCTTCAAAGGAGTTAGTTTTTTTTTAGATTTCCCAAAGATTCTAAAAGGTATTCATAATTCTTTATTTCTATTATACAATGTATTATATAAAGATTATATCTTTCATATTAAAATTGTTTGCTAGAGTTAAGTTATATTATCTGCTAAAATTCGCTAACCAGACTTTCAAAACTCAATCTGGGCATGCAAAAGTAGTAATTCTCCAGCACTAATGAGTTTAAATAAATCAATGCATGGATTTATTTTTTTCATATAAATAATATATAGGCACGAAAAGTCATTAATTTTATGAAAATTAGATTTAACTAATGATAAAATTGAGCAAAAAGTGTGTTCACTTCATTTTTAAGTTCAAAAGAAAGACGATCTCATCTTAAAATGATAATTATAATTATTTTCAGTCTCTCCAGATTACTGGGATTCGCTGAAGTATAAGGAGCATGATTGTTGATATTATAAGCGCGCAAGAACTTGATAAAAAAACTTTTCTCTTTTTTTTCTTCCTTTCAATCGGCAACATTCCTTTTTATTCTACAGAATAGGATTTTTCTCGAAAGAAGGAATTTAAATATTTCAACTCACGGGCATCATACCAGCAATATGTAATGAACAATCTATCTCATAAGAAAGAGATTAACTAACTAGTGCTTTAAGGAGTCATGGATTGCACTGATATAATATTCAACATTCGTTTAACCGCTTTAAAATCTCAGCTCCCAAACAAGATACTAATAAGCATCCTCCAGACAGTGCAGTTTTACCTTACGTATGCTGTACGACGGCCGCCTTTTAAATTTTTACAAACAACCACTAGATGGCGCTATTGAGATGTGACATTACCATTGTTGTAAAACTTGATATTTGTTATTATTAAAACATTGGCAGCTCAAAAAAAGGCCGAGTAGTTTGTTAACAGTGAACGTTTAAAAAAAAACAGTTTTGTGCACAAATGAAAATTTCACGTGAAGGTTTTCGTTGCATGATTTTTCACGAATTTGGTATGGGCTTAACTTAACAACAATGCCTCAAATCGCTTCATTCAACTTTTGATAATGAATCACCATCAAAACAGACTACTTATAATTGGTATGCAGAATTTCGTAATGATCGTGCATCCGTCAACATGAAATTTCGATGCTGTGAGCAACATGATTGAAGAGGACCGGCACGTGACTTATCTTGAGATAGAGGCATCTTTAGGCATATCGAAGACAGCAGTACATTCGATTTTGTTTGATCATTTAGCTGTGAAAAAGACTTGTTCCCGATGGATTCCGCATAATTTGTCCGAAACTCAAAAACAGGCTTGTGTCAATTTGTGTAAGAAAATGCTTAAAAAATTCGCCCGAGAACATGCAAAATCCATATACAATATACTAACAGGAGACAAAACATGGATATATTCATACAAGCCGGAAACTAAGCAACAATCTGTTTGGGTGTTCCAAGATAAACCGAATCCAACAAAAGTGGTTCGTTTGCGAAGCACTTCCAAGAAAATAATCACTTATTTCTTTGGTTATACTGGACATGTTGCAACCATTGCTTAGAGAATCGAAAAATACTGAATGGTATACAACAATTTGTTTGCTATAAGTCATCGATGAAATCGGGAAAAAAAAGCCGAAAACGTTCATTCTTCATCATGACAATGCCAGCTCTCATACAGCACGTCAAACAATTAATTATTTGACGGAGAAAAACATAGAATTAGTGTCTCATTGTCCGTATTCACCTGAATTATCGCCTAACGACTCCTTTTTGTTCCCGAATGTCAAAAAAAAATCCGTGGACAGCGATTTTCATCACCTCAAGAAGCTACTGAATTCTTCCAAAACCATGTTTTTGAGGTACTTCAGAGTGAAAAAAAAATATTTCGAGAATTGATTCGAACGCATGCAAAAGTGTATAAATCTTAATGGCGAATATTTTGAGAAAAAATAAAACGATTTGTACCAAAAATTTTTTGTTCTTTCATTGTTTTTGTAAAAACTTATCAGATAGCCCTCGTACTACCGACAAAATAACCAAATTATTTAACAGAATCAACATTTACGCAGTCTTCAACACTATCCCTGAGGGGGTCTATAAAATTCACTGTTCATGTGGTGCGCTATTTGTGAAGAAACTGGAAGATCTATCGCAA
The DNA here is from genome assembly GCA_019049505.1 of Pachyrhynchus sulphureomaculatus. NCBI lineage: Eukaryota > Metazoa > Arthropoda > Insecta > Coleoptera > Curculionidae > Pachyrhynchus > Pachyrhynchus sulphureomaculatus. The sequence goes on along the minus strand of CM032452.1, from coordinate 87,246,194 downwards.
CTGGAATTAAGAAATAGAAAATATGTATCCAAAAGAAACAAATTGTACTCCAGTGGCTCTAGATCCGTGACTATCGTGCCGGCATACTGTATCAAGGGTCTCGGGTGCCAATTCAGCGTAGTTAGAGTACTTATTTATTAAAGTATATTTGGTTTGGTCACATAGATGTCGCCCTTTTCAAAAAATCCATATGATTTTTGGGAAGTACCAACCTACAAACGATACGTGTCAAAATTTCATGACATTTCGACGGTTAGTTTACAAGTTACAGTGGTTTCAGTGACGCTACTTTTGTTATTTTCAAAACAATGGAAGAAATCGAATTTCTTGTGTTGATTAAACACTGTTTTTCGATTAAGTTGGAAATGTGGAATCTTTGGCACAATGATACTACTCAGTATATATCACCACTACACCAAACACTTTATTTTTGCACTCGACGCGCGTTTTGCTAACCATGTTAGCTTCATCAGGAGCGATGATTGACTTGTCAAATAAAGTGTTTGGTGTAGTGGTGATATATACTGAGTAGTACTGTTTTTCGATGGGAAAAAATACCGTTCTGGACGGCCAAATAAGGTGGTTACACCGGAAAATATCAAAAAAAATCCACAATATTGTTTTGGATGACCGTAAAGTAAAATTGCGTGAGATACCCTAAAAATATCAAAAGAACGTGTTGGTCATATTTTGCATGAACATTTGGGCATGAGAAAGCTCTGTTCGAAATGGGTACTGCGTTTGCTCACAGAAACAACGTGTTGATGATTCTGAGCTCTGTTTGGACCTGTTTAAGCGCAATAAAAAGGATTATTTCATGCGATATGTGACAATGGATGAAACATGGATCCACCACTATACACCGGAATCAAATCGGCAGTCAGCTGAGTGGACAGCAGCCGGTAAAAGCCGCCCGTAGCGACCAAAGACACGACAGTCGGCTAGGAAGGTTTTGGCCTCTGTATTTTGAGATGCCCATGGAATAATTATCATTGATTATGCTGAGAAGGGAAAAACCATCAATAGTGAATATTATATAAAGTTATTTGCTCGTTTGAAAGCAGAAATCGCAAAGAAACGGCCCCAAATAAACAAGAAAAAAGTGTTATTTCATCAAGACCATGCACCGTGTCACAAGTCAATGGTTACGATGGCAGATTTGCATGAGTTCAAATTCGAATTGCTTCCTCATCCACCGTATTCTCCAGATTTGGCCCCCAGCGACTATTATCTATTTCTAGACCTCAAAAAAATGCTCGCGGGAAAGAAATTTGGCTCCAATGAAGAAGTTATCGCCGAAATTGGGGCCTATTTTGAAGGCAAAGCCTATTTTGAAGGCAAAGCTAAATCCTTCAACAAGAAAGGTATAGAAAAGCGTTGAGCTGATCGTATCGCTCTTGAAGAAGAGTATGTTGTGATGAATAAAGTCGAATTTTAAGTAACTAGACCAAAAACTTTGCAGCCTACGTTACATAGTTACTTATTGTTGCAGAAATGTAATAACACCCATGGCAGCACTACCATGTTGTCTAAAAGGTGCCCTAAAATACCAAATGTGTTTCGGAACTTGGACAACATTGACAGATATTACGACATCCACGCCATCCATCCAAAAAAGGTACTACCTATTCAGGCGGGGAAGTGACCGTGGCTTCTATCTGCAATTTGTATAAACGAAAGTTTTAGAGAATCAATCAAAATTTACAAGCCCCCTAATAACATTAATAGACTTGGGTTACGGTCTGCATCACAAGTGGAAAACGATCATTTTACTGGGTCATGTGTAAGGGTATAACTGATGATCCAAATGTATCAATTCTATGACGTTTATCAGACATCGAATCATGCTGTTATATCAATCTGTAAAAACAAATAATTTATTCAGGAATTGAAATCTCCAGTTAATTGATTGCATCATGACTGTGCTTTGGAGCAAGGAGAAACTAATCCTATCTTTTATCAAGAAATTGGGACCAATATAAAACCTTTGGTTAAATGGCTTTGTAAGCAAGCAAAATTGTAGGATATCAGGCTATATTACTCTAGTATAGTTTATTAAATGGAGATTCTCCGCTTATTTTATTTTGTGCTACCAATCCACGACACACTTTCCATTTTTTATTTTTCAACACTGACACTCATAAATCAAATTATAAATGCTAAAACTCTCCATTATTTTCACACTTCTCTTTCGTATCGAACAAAAGACTATCTGTCTCCTTTATCTCACTTTTTTCCATTTTTCTGCATGTATTTGCAAAAAGATTCGACATGGAGATTAAGGGAGACGTTTTGCGAATCGAGTAGAATACCTTTTTCTAAGCCGACTGGATTTTCTTTTGTGTGTCATTTTGAATAGTTGAGCGTCGAATTAAAAAGACAAAAAGACAAGAGAACATCACATTTTTACAAGGTAAAGGTAACAAGAAAGAATAAGAAGTGAAGATAGGATAAAATAATAAGAGTCTTATTAAACTAGACATATATCGAGTTATAATGAATGCTTTTTTTGGTATTGCATTTAAAGGTTGTCGTACTGAAAGACAGACAAACAGAATAGCAGCCCGACAATGTGGAACGTTAAGACCAGGATTGTAATAAGTACAGTGAAAAAGGATTGTGCAGGCAACTTGAGCAAATCCTAGGGGATCCTTAGGCACAAGAGGTACAAAAACTAGCCTTGTTCGGGCCTGTCCACATCTACCGAAACGTAATTACTTAAAAAAGAAGCGGAAATCCTCAGGACCCTTGTTGAGTTGAGTCCGGGATGCTCACGAGCCAACCAAATATATTGTGAAGTAAAAAAGAGAATAATAATAATAATAAAGTACTACAGAGATCAGTGGGGACTCTTGATAAGTTATCTAGTCTTGTGTTGTCTAGCTACCCGTCAAAACTCCCCTTTTAACTGTTTTTTTTTCTATATAAAATACTATCTATCCAATTGATAAATGCACTTTAGTTCCTGTGTTATTTGCACTTTATATGCCTTCAGAGCTAAATCCTTTCATAAAATACGCCATGTTGTGGATTCACTGAATCCAACTTGTTGTAAACGTCGATTAATGGATACTTCTGGGTCTTCAGCAACACTTTCACGAACCAAATAAATATGTTCTTGTGAACGGCCGCTACGGCTAGATCTTCCTCTTCTTTTTTCTTCCATTGTATTAGTTCCTTGAAGTTTTTGAACAATTCGATTGATAGTGCTTTCAGATGGAAGATTATGCAAACCGTAAATATTACGTAATTTTCTAAAAACATTTTTCACTGAACGCCCATTTTCATAAAATAATTCAACAATTTGAACGCGTTATTGTACATTATACGACTCCTTTTTAGTGTCCCGTATGGAACACTTACAACATGACTTCGGTGTCTGTCCGTCTGTCTATCTATCTGTCACACCCGACTTTCTCCGAAACTAGTTGTCATAGAAAAATTGAAATCCTCAGGACCCTTGTTGAGTTGAGTCCGGGATGCTCACGAGCCAACCAAATATATTGTGAAGTAAAAAAGAGAATAATAATAATAATAAAGTACTACAGAGATCAGTGGGGACTCTTGATAAGTTATCTAGTCTTGTGTTGTCTAGCTACCCGTCAAAACTCCCCTTTTAACTGTTTTTTTTTTTTTCTATATAAAATACCATCTTTTCTAGAGCTATTAGCCGAGTAATACTGAAAAGCAGTGAACCGCAAATGCTTACAGAAACAAAATTTTCTCGTGCTTAGAATTAATAAGCTCCTCTAATTATTCTACCGTTAACTGAGTAACATGGAATTATCTAAAACAATACGTATGGTAATATTGCTAATTTTAACTTCTTTCAGCTTCTTGCTAAGCTCAAGTAGCTTGAAAGCAGTGTTTCCAGCTGGAAATTCACCATATAAATCCAACAAATGTTCCATTAAAAGTAAATAATTTAAGACACGTTTTATCTACTCCTTGTTAAATTAACTAAATTAGTCATCATTTACATCTATTAAAGGGCCTTAGCTAAAACAGTTTTAAATGATTTACCGGATTTAAATTTAAGTGATTTAATTATAGAATTACGATGGGATATAAAGAAAAGGATCTAAAGCGATCTCAATCATCCCGCAATCTCAGTAATTACTGTATAGGGTTGGGACAGTCGACATATAGAGAAACAGAAACTTAACACACGATGATATAAGTAAATCATGACAGACGTTGTGATTTTCAGCGTATATTACTATTATTTTAATATGTCCGAACTTCTTAATAATCAGATATGAGGGTATTTTTTAAGTTATCTAACTCTAAACGAAAATTCATAGAGCTTAAAAAATATATTTTTATATACTACTAAAGTGTTTTTAAAATTTAGCGGGTCTTTTAATTCTTGAATAAAACACAGATGGTGTTGATTTCAAAAAACTTTTTGTTGGTAATTAAAGTTTTTAAACATTTAAACACGAAAACCCACAAAAATTCCATCTCACGACATCGAAGACCATTCACAGTTACATCTTCACCATTATCATTTTCAAAGAAGTATGGACTAATGACAACTCCTAACCATAATGCACACCAAACAGTGACTCGTTTAGAATGTAAAGTTTTATGATAAGTCAATCGTGGATATTCCTCACCCCAAATATTGCCACCAATCTGAAAATGTTCTTCATCGGAAAAGATGATTTTTTGAGAAAAATCATTTGGTTGTTCTTGGATCCAATTGAAAAAATGCACGACGTTTTGAATGACTTTAGTTCCTGTGTTATTTGCACTTTATATGCCTTCAGAGCTAAATCCTTTCGTAAAATACGCCATGTCGTGGATTCACTGAATCCAACTTGTTGTAAACGTCGATTAATGGATACTTCTGGGTCTTCAGCAACACTTTCACGAACCAAATAAATATGTTCTTGTGAACGACCGCTACGGCTAGATCTTCCTCTTCTTTTTTCTTCCATTGTATTAGTTCCTTGAAGTTTTGAACAATTCGATTGATAGTGCTTTCAGATGGAAGATTATGCAAACCGTAAATATTACGTAATTTTCTAAAAACATTTTTCACTGAACGCCCATTTTCATAAAATTATTCAACAATTTGAACGCGTTGTTGTACATTATACGACTCCTTTTTAGTGTCCCGTATGGAACACTTACAAAATGACTTCGGTGTCTGTCCGTCTGTCTATCTATCTGTCACACCCGACTTTCTCCGAAACTAGTTGTCATAGAAAGTTGAAATTTGGTAATAATATAGGAATTGCTGTTATATCAATCTGTAAAAACAAATAATTTATTCAGGAATTGAAATCTCTAGTTAATTGATTGCATCATGACTGTGCTTCGGAGCAAGGAGAAACTAATCTTATCTTTTATCAAGAAATTGGGACCAATATAAAACCTTTGGTTAAATGGCTTTGTAAGCAAGCAAAATTGTAGGATATCAGGCTATATTACTCTAGTATAGTTTATTAAATGGAGATTCTCCGCTTATTTTATTTTGTGCTACCAATCCACGACACACTTTCCATTTTTATTTTTCAACACTGACACTCATAAATCAAATTATAAATGCTAAAGCTCTCCATTATTTTCACACTTCTCTTTCGTATCGAACAAAAGACTATCTGTCTCCTTTATCTCACTTTTTTTTTCCATTTTTCTGCATGTATTTGCAAAAAGATTCGACATGGAGATTAAGGGAGACGCTTTTGCGAATCGAGTAGAATACCTTTTTCTAAGCCGACTGGATTTTCTTTTGTGTGTCATTTTGAATAGTTGAGCGTCGAATTAAAAAGACAAGAGAACATCACATTTTTACAAGGTAAAGGTAACAAGAAAGAATAACAAGTGAAGATAGGATAAAATAATAAGAGTCTTATTAAACTAGACAAATATCGAGTTATAATGGATGCCCATTTTTTTGGAAATACAAACAGAGTAGCAGCCCGACAATATGGAACGTTAAGACCAGGATTGTAATAAGTATAGTGGAAAAGGAATTGTGCAGGCAACTTGAGCAAATTCTAGGAGATCCTTAGACACAAGAGGTACAAAAACTAGCCTTGTTAGGGTCTGCCCACATCTACCGAAACGTGATTACTTAAAAAAGAAGCGGGAATACTCAGGACTCTTGTTGAGTTGAGTCCGGGATGCTCACGAGCCAACCAAATGTACTGTGAAGTAAAAAAGAGAATAATAATAATAAAGTAAGACAGAGATCAGCGAGGACCCTTGATAAGTTACCTAATCTTGTGTTGTCTAGCTATTCATCAAAACTCCCCTTTTAACTGTTTTTTTTAATAAAATACTATCTTTTCTAGAGCTATTAGCCGAGTAATACTGAAAAGCAGTGAACCGCAAATGCTTACAGAAACAAAATTTTCTCGTGCTTAGAATTAATAAGCTCCTCTAATTATTCTACCGTTAACTGAGTAACATGGAATTATCTAAAACAATACGTATGGTAATATTGCTAATTTTAACTTCTTTCAGCTTCTTGCTAAGCTCAAGTAGCTTGAAAACAGTGTTTCCAGCTGGAAATTCACCATATAAATCCAGCAAATGTTCCATTAAAAGTAAATAATTTAAGACACGTTTTATCTACTCCTTGTTAAATTAACTAAATTAGTCATCATTTACATCTATTAAAGGGCCTTAGCTAAAACAGTTTTAAATGATTTACCGGATTTAAATTTAAGTGATTCAATTAGGCGTTTATACCAAACGCTAAATTGTAGAATTACGATGGGATATAAAGAAAAGGATCTAAAGCAATCTCAATCATCCCGCAATCTCAATAATTACTGTATAGGGTTGGGACAGTCGACATATAGAGAAACAGAAACTTAACACACGATGATATAAGTAAATCATGACAAACGTTTTGATTTTCAGCGTATATTACTATTATTTTAATATGTCCGAACCTCTTAATAATCAGATATGAGGGTATTTTTTAAGTTATCTACCTAACTGTAAACAAGAATTCATAGAGCATAAAAAATATATTTTTATATACTACTAAAGTGACTTTCAAATTAAGCGGTTTTTTTAATTCTTGAATAAAACACAGATGGTGTTGATTTCAAAAAACTTTTTGTTGGTAATTAAAGTTTTTAAACATTTAAACACGAAAAACCACAAAAATTCACACATTCACAGTTACAGCTTCACCATTATCATTTTCAAAAAAGTATGTACTAATGACAACTCCTGACCATAATGCACACCAAACAGTGACTCGTTTAGGATGTAAAGTTTCGCAAGTGGATATTCCTCACCCCAAATATTGCCGTCAATCTGAAAATGTTCTTCATCGGAAAAAATGATTTTTTGAGAAAAATCATTTGGTTGTTCTTGGATCCAATTGATAAATGCACGACGTTTTGAATGACTTTAGTTCCTGTGTTATTTGCACTTTATATGCCTTCAGAGCTAAATCCTTTCGTAAAATAACCCATGTTGTGGATTCACTGAATCTAACTTGTAAACGTCGATTAATGTATACTTCTGGGTCTTCAGCAACACTTTCACGAACCAAATGAATATGTTCTTGTGAACGACCGCTACGACTATATCTTCCTCTTCTTTTATCTTCCATTGAAGTAATTTCTTGAAGTTTTTGAACAATTCGATTGATAGTGCTTTCAGATGGAAGATTATGCAAACCGTTAATATTACGTAATTTTCTAAAAACATTTTTCACTGAACGCACATTTTTATAAAATAATTCAACAATTTGAACGCGTTGTTGTATATTATACGACTCCTTTTTAGTGTTCCGTACGGAACACTTATAAAATGACTTTGGTGTCTGTCCGTCTCTCTGTCTGTCTGTCACACCCGATATTCTCCGGAACTATTTGTCATAAAAAGTTTAAATTTGGTAATAATATAGGAATTGATGGCCTCATTAGAGCCATATAGTTTTGAAAGTTAAATTTTGACTTAAGGGGTTAGTTTTGGGGGGTGAAATCGGAAGTGAAAAAAAAATTTTTTACTAGGTGGTGACAAATGAAAGCTTGTCAAAACACGAGTAAAAAATATATATATAATGTAATACTTGAGCTCACTTTTCTTTGTATTATTTTTAAAAAATCGCGAAAAATCGCTGTCCATCCGCCTTATCTCGAAAAGTACTTATTCAAAAATTTTGAAAAAATTCTGGAATATTCTCCACGGGGTGTAGATTGAACGAAAATTATCACGAGTGCATTATCTTTAATAAGTTATCTGGTATATAAAAAAAAACAAAAATTTCAAGGTCATCAGTTTTCAGTAAAGATTGGAAACAAAATTTGTTGAAAACTCATTTGGGGGTGTGTTTTGTGAAGTAACTGATCATTTTATACCTTCGTAACGAAATTTTTTATTTCAAAAGCGATCAACGTACGGAACACCAATTGTGCAACTTCAACTTGCACTTGACCGGACACTTATTTTTTTAGTGTTCTGTCTGTTACCCAATTTTCTCCGAAACTAATTGTTATAGAAAGTTGAAATTTTATTTTAAAAGCAGTCAACGTACTAATTGCGCAAGTTGAACTTGCACCTGACCGATTTTTTTTTATAAATCTCATACATTACACTTTTCAAATGTCACAAAACCCAGGCTATTTTCCAACGCCATCTAGGTCTTATTCAAGAATTAAAAAAACCGCTCAATTTGAAAGCCCTTTACATGGAGTGAAAAGACAATATTTTTGCCAAAAATAAATTTTATTCTTCATCATAGTTTCCTTCAAGAGTTTTTTAAAATAAGCAGCAGTTTCCCATTCGACTTCATTTTGAACCCACGTCGTACTGATTGTAATTCAAAATGCCAGATTTATCGCCGTTTTTATGTGTAGGTGTAATATAACTCTTTTTCCAACGGTCTGGGAAAACAGCAGAACTCAATGATAAAGAAAATAGTATCCATAAGGGCTAAGAAAGTGAGGATCTGCCAAAATGCAACAGATATGGAGGAATCATCACAATCATTTAAATATGACTCATTGTAATTTGTGTTCACACACGAAGCAAAATTTTTATGCTTTATAAAAAATGCATGAGGAATTTCTGCTAATAATGTCACTGCGTTTCTAGGCTTTAAGAATCTATTTTTATAGGTTTAAAATTATTGATTTTGCCATTGTTAGCTCTAAATAATTTTTTCGACCTTGTAATCTATTTTTATATTCGCCGATAAAGCGACGTGGAGTAAATTTATTGCAAACCTTTTAAAAACCCACTTGATCCTTAAAAACCGAAACGTCCATGAATACGGGACTAGCATTCTGATAGTCCGTACGTGCACTGTTATGGCTGTTTTGTATCGAAAATAAAGAAAAATAGAAAAAAACGACTTTTTGGCGTTCCATTTTCAATGATGTATGGCCTCTATTGTACTAGCTGAAAACATTCTGATTTATCACATTATAGAATCATTGTGACTGCTTGAAAGATAGATGTACGTATGTATAGAATATACAGAATTTTTAGAACAAATCCTTAAAAGTCTTAGATAACTGTAAAACGGAGGGAAATATAATCCTGGGCAAATTATTCAAAAGCAATGACGTTTTCTGCGAGGGTGGAATGAAGACTTGTAGCAAACAAGGAAATTAATCATGGTAAAGCACCATCATTAGACTTTAATTTTTAGGATATGTTATTTTTTTATAAGAAAATCAAAGAAGCTTCTGGACTAAGGTTACAAAGGCAACCATAAGTAATAGCGGATAAACAAGGTAAACTACTACCGAACATGTAATGTAATGTAATCTAATAAAGGTGGGGTCTGGCCCAAGACGGCCCTTTGCACTGCGACCATCGTAGATCTATTGTGCCTCCCCTTGTGTTTCACGGGTTTAATACGTCAAGAAACCGGACCAGCTCCTTCAATGGGAGTGTTAGCAAGTCCCGTTCACCCAGCGTATAGGAATGTAGTAGCCTGTATCTCCTGTGTCCCAATGCCACACAGTTAGTAATCAAGTGTTCCATTGACTCCTCTTCTTCACCGCAGAATCTGCAAGTGCTGGTATTTGAAATGCCCATTCTGTATAGGTGCTTATTACAGGCATAGTGACCTGTGAGTGCCCCCGACAGTGTCCTTAGGCTTTTCCTATCCAGTTTCAGAGCAAAGTCCGCCCTCTTAGCATCGAAGCTCACAAAATTTTTGGAATGTTCGAGGCCATTAATATCGTTCCAGTGTTTCCCCACGATGGATGTTGTCCATTTCTTCATCTCCCCTTTAAGGAGACTCTTGTTGAAGCCAAAGGATGGAGTGGGTCCAGTGAAAGTCCCCTCAGCCCTCCTTTTGGCGTAAATGTCTACCATCTCATTTCCTCTGTGCCCCTCATGTCCTGGCACCCAGACCAGAGTAATCTGATTCCGAATCGCCAGGTTGTTGAGCATGTTGTGACACTCCAGTACTGCCCTGGACGTAAATGTACAACTGCTTAGGGCCTTGAGGACTGATTGGCTATCCGAGAGTATTTTAATCCTTACTCCCATGTGTCCCCTTTCGGATAGGATTCCTACAGTTTCCGATATTGCGTATAGTTCCGCTTGGAAAATTGTGGTGTCCTTGCTCAGAGTTATTGATTTGCGTGCTCTAGGCCCCACTATTCCTGCTCCCACTCCTTGGAGCGTTTTAGATCCATCCGTGTACCACTTTTGTGAGCCATCCTGAAAAATAGAAAAAAAACGACTTTTTGGCGTTCCATTTTCACTGATGTATGGCCTCTATTGTACTAGCTGAAAACATTCTGATTTATCACATTATAGAATCATTGTGACTGCTTGAAAGATAGATATATATGTACGTATATATAGAATATACAGAATATACAGAATTTTTAGAACAAATCCTTAAAAGTCTTAAATAACTGTAAAACGGAGGGAAATATAATCCTGGACAAATTATTCCAAAGCAATGACGTTTTCTGCAAGGGTGGAATGAAGGCTTGTGGAAAACAAGGAAAATAATCATGGTAAAGCACCATCAATATACTTTAATTTTTAGTATATGTTTTTTTTTATAAGAAAATCAAAAAAGCTGCTGAAGTAAGGTTACAAAGGCAACCACAAGTAATGGAGGATAAACAAGGTAAACTACTACTGAACATACAAGAAAGAATAGATAGATGGGAAGACTATAAAGGGGGAATGTATATTGACACAACATAATACGGGGCGGTTGGCTACGCTACGTTCTTATGGTATAATAATAATAATAATAATAACAATAGCTTTATTACCCAACAGTTTCCATTAATAGGGTAAATATTTAGACATTTACATATTCAATGACAATCTGTAGTAATTGCTTCTTAGTACAACAGTATATGTCACAAACATTACAAATATGATTAAAATTAGTACACATTACATGAATAGGTGAATTCAATAACAAATTAGTATTAGGTCTGTTACATCTAAAAAACATATTTGATCGTGAGTGTATCCGTGGCACATTGATGTTAATACGAGACAGTATATCCCTGCAATCAATCATATTGTGCAATACTTTATATAAAATAATATTGAGGCACAAACTCTCCTGATTCCCAGGCTAAGAATATTTGTCTGTTCACACAAATAATTGCTACTGATTCCCCGTTCAGGATACATGCCATTAATCTTAAACAACAGAAATTTCAGAAATCTCCTCTGCACTTTTTCAAGTGAAACTCTATGCACCTCGTACATTGGACTCCAGACAATACTTGCATATTCTAGTTTCGAGCGAACAAAGCAGAAATACAAAACCTTCAGTGGTGCAATATTAGTGAAGTCCCTACAATTCCTAATGATGAACCCGTAAGACTTCATTGCTTCAGAAACTTTCAATGCTATATGCATCAAAAACAACTCCCAAATCCTTAGCTGTGCTACACCTACTTAAATTATGGTCTTGAATTCTATATTGAAACTCTATTGACGCTACCCTCCTAGTATATGTTAGAAATTTGCATTTTTGAGCATTTAGATGTAGTTTGTTGTCACAACACCAAGAATGTACGAAATTCAACTGGCTTTGTAGATAGGAACAATCCTCAGTTTTTTCTATTGGCATAAACATTTTTAAATCTTCAGCATAAATTAGTCTGTTACATTTTAAATCCTCGCAAAGGTCATTTATGAACATAATGAAGAGCAAGGGTCCCAAATTTGAACCTTCTGGAACGCCGGAGGTAGCCACGAATCTTTCTGATTTGAATCCGTTGTAGGCTACAAACTGAGTTCGATTAAACAAGTAGGAACCTATAAGAGCCCTCGCACCATCATGCCTGAAAAGTTCTGTTTGTGGCTCTCATGTTTCCTCAGAGAGCGTTCTTTACGAGTGGCAGTCGACGGATTTCTTTCTAACACCTTCACTATCAACGCCGGTGTACCCCAAGGCTCCATACTGTCTCCTACTCTCTTTCTCATTTATATTAACGATCTGCTGGAAAAGACCAAGAATCCAATCTTCATCTTTGCAAATGACAGTACACTTATCTCTTCATTCACTTTGGAAGTCATTCAACTTAACAAAGACCTGAAAGAAATTCTATCTTGGGGTGACAGTAACCAAGTGGAATTTAACGCTACAAAAACCCAGACGGCAGTTTTCTCTAAAAAAGTTAACGTTGCTGAACCCGACATAGTTATGTCGGGACACTCCATTCCTCTAACATCGTCACTCAATTTGTTGGGTGTTAATTTGGGAGCAAATATGTCCTGGCATGAACATGTTGCAGGCATAGCAAGGAGAGCTTCTCAAAAGTTGAGAATATTATTTCGAACCAGAAAGCTTTACACTCCACAACAACTGTTAATTCTTTACAAAGCTCAAATTCGACCAAATATGGAATACTGCTCCCATGTTTAGAGCTCCGCTCCGAAACATACACATTGTTGGATTCTATTCAGAGAAGAGCTGTTCGTCTGATTGGAGCCCCGGAACTGACCGGCGGCCTTGATTCGCTGGAACATCGAAGAACGGTTGGCGACTTGAGCCTATTCTACAAGTATTTTCATGGAAATTGTTCGAAGGATGTGGCCCACTTAATTCTTCACATCCGTATGAGATTCACCTTGTTACTCCTCGTACAACGCTTTTCATCAGTCTTTTATATGGAGAATAATTTGCCCAGGACTGTGTTTCCCACCGAGTACAATTTACAGCGATTCAAGAACAACGTGAATCGCTTTCTCCGCACACGTGTCGCTCCTGTAGCGCTTTAGGGACTTCCCTGTAGCACGTGTGCTAGACCCATTAAAAAAAAATACAAATAAGCTTTATACAACGCCCCCCCCCCCCCCCCCCCCCCCCCCCCCCCCCCCCCCCCCCATAAATAAAGACGAACAGAAGATAATATACCTACAAAAATCATCAAAATATTTCTTAAAAAACATATGAACATTATACAGGATCTCTTCAACAGCATATACAACATTAGTGATGTACCTTATGATTGGTTGACATCAATTTTTATACCATTGCCAAAAAGGAATAACCCTAAAAAGTGCGAAAAATATCGGAATATAAATCTAATGAACCACATCTTGAAACTCTTCCTTAAAATAATCCACCAAAGAATATACAAAAAACTAGATGGACGTACTGGACAAACACAGTTCGGCTTTAGGAACGGACTCGGCTAAAACGAAAAGATGACGCCAAAAACTTTTTCACTATGAAGGTAAATTACTTTTTTTTTCTAAAAGAGGCGAACCTCTTATGGCATTGGAACTAAGCCAACTAGCCAACATCTCTCTTTATTATTTTTAAATATATACACATTTTTTCTTAAACCTAAACTAAACCTAAAGACACACACAACACCCAGCCGTCACACGGAATCGAACCGCTGACTTCTCGGACAACAGCAGGCAAGGCTAGCGCCTTACCTACTGCGCCAATTGGTCCGGCATAAATTACTTAAATAATGAGATATTCGAGCGAAACTCGATACTAGGGGTTTTTTTGAGACGCTGAACACGAATTTTAAGTCAGAAAATAATTATTTTTTATTCCAAATTCGCGGATCCAAGGTGGCCATCGTAAATCCATGCAAAGCTCGGTATAGATATTGATTTCAAATTACTTTAGTACTGAGGCAAAAATAATGTGCACAATTCATTTTGAGATTTCAAGCAATTTAACGAAGTTTAATTTTTTATTGTATTTCAATTTTTGAGATACTTGATACTACGTTTTAAATGAAAAAAATAACCGGTCAAGTGCAAGATGAACTTGCACAATTAGTGTTCCGTACGTTGATTGCTTTTAGAATAAAAAATGTTGTTACGGTGGTATAAAATGATCAGTGACTTCACCAAACACACCCCAAGTTTGTTTCCAATCTTTACAAAAAAATTGATGACCTTGAAATTTTTGTTTTTTTATATACCAGATAAATTATTAAAGGTAATGCACTCGTGATAATTTTCGTTCAATCTACACCCCCTGGAGAATATTCCATAATTTTTCAAAATTTTTTGATCAGTACTTTTCGAGATGAGGTGGGGAGACAGCGATTTTTCGCGATTTTTTAAAAATAATACAAAATTAAATATATATATTTTTTTTACTCGTGTTTTCACAAGCTTTCATTTGACATCACACTCGATGACCTACTAAAAAAAATTTTTTTCACTTCCGATTTCACCCCCAAAACTAACCCCTTAAGTCAAAATTTGACTTTCAAAACTACACGGCTTTGATGAGGCCATCAATTCCTATATTATCACCAAATTTCAACTTTCTATGACAAACAGTTTCGGAGAAAACCGGGTGTGACAGACAGGCAGACAGACCGACAGACAAACAGACAGACACCGAAGTCATCTTATAAGTGTTCCGTACGGAACAGTAAAAATGAATCTAGAAAATAGTAATCATTTTCATATAAATAATGAATGCGGATTTTTATCGAGTATATACACCATCAAATTCTTTGAGTAATTTTTACTTGGTTCGAGTGAAAAACACGGTCTCGTGAAGCTAATCGAATGAAAATTTTATTCGAACACAATACAAATTTTCTGGTTTTTTGATCAAAAATTAAAAGAAAAAAATTGTATAACAATTTTTTAGCAAATTTTCTTAACTAACAAAAATTTTCGAGCGCATCTAGACCATTTTTCGAAACTCAAAATTACACAGCCCCACAAAAAAAAAAAAGTGGGGTATACTTTTGATGCGATATATCAGATCCGTAGTATTTTTGCCCGCTGATCACGAATCTGACGTCAGAATATCGCCATCACATCTCAATTTTTTTCTAACCTCAAAAAATAGGTAAAAATTAGTAAAAATTAAGAAAAATATACTCCTAAAAAATTGATTCAAGCTTTTTCATGAATCCAAAGATGTATTAATATGTATTCGGACACGCTAAGCTAATATTCATCGGTTGGATTAAGCCATACAGTTCTGTTTTCTTTCTAACCTCAATAAATCAGACAGATATAGTGCTTCTCGAATGCAAAAACGAATTCAAATTAAAATTCAACCGATTCTTACCAAATTTGGTACACGGGGGTTTTTTGGGTTGCTGATCATGAATCTGAGGTCGAATTTGCAAAATTCAAAATGGCGGATCCAAGATGGCGGACAAAATTTTTGAAAACCAACCGATTCCTACCAAATTTGGTATACTGTTGGGGAATCCTCAAACCTGATACTCTTAAACCCTAAACCCTGAAACCTTAGACTCCCACACCCTGTAACCTCAAAAAATAGACCTCAAAAAATAGTCTCCATTCTTCAGGATCGTATGAGTTATTTTGAAATTCATCCATTAGACCTTTTACATCGGTACAATATGAAAGTGACAATTCCTCGTCCATTGTGAAATATTTTCGAAATTCTTCATCTCTGTTTCTATAATAAGAAATCGTAGCTTCTGGCTTAAGTAAATGTCTTTTCTTTAAAAAGGAAGCAAGATGCTCTGAACCATCTTTGGATAAGCCTAAATCTCTGACTAGATCACTAAGTTCTGACTGTGATACGAGTATCGGTTCTGGTTTACAGTTGTATGGTAGAAATTCTTTATCTGTGTCACTAGTATATGATAGGTTGTCACTAGAACATTCATTAGTAACAGTGTTTGAATCTTTTTCGACAGTCTCAATGTTTTCGGCATGAACTGATAAGGTGAAATCATTTGTTTCCATAACATCAGCATCAAATGGTTCAGGAGGCGGAATTAGTTTAGTTGGTCTTGTTACTGTCGAAACATCGTTATAAGTAATAGTGCTTTTATTTTTTCGGTTATGCCTAGATACAACATTCATACAAAAGTAGTAATCATTTTCACTGTATGGTCTATTCCATATTGCTGGTCTGGAATAAATGCCTTCTTATTGATGTACAACATTATTTTGCAAGAACTGCAAATGATGTGGGGAACCCAATCTGTATCCTGGTGCTGTATTTCAATGTTAAAACAATCCTTATATAAGGTTTTAATCTTATCCGTTATCGGTGACCCCATTTTACTCAATACGTGTTGACAGCAAATATAACAAAATGAATCACTGTTTTTATCGCACTTATGAAAAGTCCTTGTACCGTGAGACCGTTTTCTTGTAGCATTATACTCTACATGAGCCAAGTCACCCACACATGAAGAGCTACGGTCGCTGGATGACGACGGCTGCGGGCCCGCTTTCCCACCCAGACCAACCGCCGATACTGGGTTTCCGAGTCCCTGCATCGTAATTCTCTTTCTTCTACCTGCCATGACGGCATCTAAGCCGTTATCCAGGGACTCTGCCGGCTAGTGGAGTAACACCGTTGCCCACCGTCACCACGTGGAGGTGCCCTGGATGCAGGTAGAAGAATAAAAATCGACCGATGAATTTTCTCGGCGTTCAAAATGGCGTGAAAACATCTGCCATCTTGAATTTTGCAAATCCAACCTCAGATTCGTGATCAGCGACCCAAAAAATCCCCGTGTACCAAATTTGGTAAGGATCGGTTGAACTTTAATTTGAATTCGTTTTTGCATTCGAGAAGCACTATATCTGTCTGATTTATTGAGGTTAGAAAGAAAACAGAACTGTATGGCTCAATCCAAACGATGAATATTAGCTTAGCGTGTCCGAATACATATTAATACATCTTTGGATTCATGAAAAAAAATTTGAATCAATTTTTTAGGAGTATATTTTTCTTAATTTTTACTAATTTTTACCTATTTTTTGAGGTTAGAAAAAAAATTGAGATGTGATGGCGATATTCTGACGTCAGATTCGTGATCAGCGGGCAAAAATACTACGGATCTGATATATCGCATCAAAAGTATACCCCACTTTTTTTTTTTGTGGGGCTGTGTTATGAAAAATTGATTTTCATTAAGTTCGAACATTCAAAGTTTGTCTGATATTTTTCACTTATAGAGTTTTCCATTAGGGATGTTCGACTTTTGACAGCTAATAGCGGCCATGTTGGTTGGCAGATGTCTGACATCTGATATCAGTAAGGTTTGCCATTCAATCATGAATCGTTTCCCATTAAAAGGACGCTTGGAAATTTTCCAAAATTACTCGATGCTGCAGGAATATTTCTTCCCAGAATTTGACGAAATGGACGCAGACGATTTTTATTTCCAACAGGATGGCGTACCGCCCCATGTTTCCGGCCCAAACATGGCTATATTGCGCGCCAAGTTCGGTGAGTCATTAATTTCGCGAAATGACCCTATAACTTGTCCGCGTGGATCGTGCGATATAACGCCTCTGGACTATTTTCTTTGGGGCCACGTTAAATTATAAATTTACAGCAACAAACCAACAACTCTTCATGCACTTGAAGCCAACATTCGTTGTACCATAGCCGGCGTAAGGCCGGAAATGCTGGCCTGAGTCGTGGAAAATTGGTGTCTGCAAAAAGAGCCGCAGTGCCCATGTGAGCGATATCTTGTTTCAATCTTAAATGACATAAAACTTCCCGTTAAATAAAAGTTTCAGAATGAATTTTGCTTAACTCTTCGTTTTATTCAAGTTAGGACGCTCTTATTGGAAAGCCTCGTACTTTTAATTTAAGAAGTACTCCATAATTTTTAGAATAAGAGACCTAGTGAAAACATCAATTTTTGACTTCAGATTCGTCATCAGTGCCTCCTTAAAAAAGTGGAAAACATGTTTTTTGCCAGTATTTTACGTTTAGGCATTTCTCGTTCGCAGTCTTGGATCCGCCATCTTGGAATAAAAAATAATCGTGTTCTGACTTGAAATTCCTGTTCAACACCTCAAAAAAATCCCGAGTATCGAGCTTTGCATGGATATCTGATTTTTCGAATTTACGATCACCATCCTGGATCCGCCATCTTTGAATAAAAAATGATCATTTTGTGACTTCAAATTCGTGTTCAGCACTTCAAAAAACGCCCTAGTAACGAGTTTCACTCGAATAACTCATTATTTAAGTAATTTATCTTTATATTGAAAATATTTTTGGCGCCATTTTTTCGTTTTAGCCGCCATATTGCAACCGCCATTTTGAAATATTTAAGGGGGCCTACAGCCTTTAAAAGTAGACATTCCAACGAAAATTTTGAACCAAAAAAAAATCATTTTATATCTAAACCAAAAATGGACAGAGGGGAGGTTCCGTAGACAGGGAATGACCCATATATATATATATATATATATATATATATATATATATATATATATATATATATATATATATAAATATATATATATATATATATATATTCCATCTGTATACAGCTTGCAGATATTCTCTAGGATGCTACCTGAAGTTTGAAGGCTACCTGAAGTTTGAAGTTTTTTTTCAATTAAAAAATCCTTTATTTAAAGTAAATATGAAATAATTTCTACAAAGAATACCTCAGAAATATCCAGCCTAAATTTTACCATTGACGATATCATTAGTTTTTCAAAATTGCGTTTTTGCTTGCGGTGAGTTCAAAAGTTGAAATAATGATCCAAAACATTTTTTTAGTGTTCAAGTATTTCTATTCCAAAGTCTAGCAGAAACATTTTTTAGATGTTGCGCGTTTGTGACTTTTTAAGAGAGAGCACTTCAAAATTTTTATTTAAAGTAAAAACTTACTTTGGAACATGTTGCCAAATTTCAATTTTTCAAATGTGAGGTAGTCTAGTTAGAGCAGTACAAATAGACATAAAACTAACATACGCAAAAATGATATATTGTCAACAATCCTCGGTCCAGTATCGGATCCCTGATGAGCGATGAATGTCACCACAACAATGCTGACACCGAGAAAGCGAAACAGTGGTCATTTTTCAGAGCATACATAATAAAATTCCTTGTTTTTTGCGCAATTAATCAACTCGATTAAGTATCTTGATACGATTTATGATGCTAGAGAATGAGGGGAATCTCTTATTTTGCTTCATAAAATAGATTTCCTGTGGTAGCGTATTACGTGCCACATAAGGTAATTTTATGTATAATATTTTGAATATGCTAATTATAAACAATTATACTACAATTTACAAAGACCATCAGAGTTTTCTAAGTTATTGATTCCTTGTGTCTAGCTTATTGTGACCTATTTCTTTTCTTGAATAGTTGTTTTCACCTTTTCACCGTTTTTATCTTTTTCAATAACGTACATGCCTCATCGTTCGTCAAATATCAGAAAAGCAAGATTGCTTTGTTATGCATCATTGACCCTATCCAAACGTTTGATAGAGTGCAACTGAAAGACGTTGTTATATTATTGGAAGAACGGAAGCCACCGCCTAACTTAGTAGAGGTGGTTAAAGAACTTAACTCGGAAAATAACACACTAGTAAAAACAACTCAACAAACTGTTGAGAAAGATACCTATATCTATCGGCAAAAGACAATGCGACAGCCTCAGCTCAATTCTGTTCAACGTCAGCATGGACACGATCATTGCGGAGTTTAAAATCAGAAAGTCCGGCTACAGGTTGGGTAATAACAAATCAAAATTATCTATTACGCAGAAAATGATGCAAAATTACAAATGTTACTTCATAAATTCGAAATAGTAGCTAAAACTCTCGACATGCTCGTTTCTGTTCAAAAAACAAAATTAATGCCAATATCAATGAAATTTCAAAGATGTAACTTATCTACTTACGACAAAGTCGTAAAACAAGAAGTGAATTTTAAGTTTCTTGGTGCTAAAATTACCAGCACAGACATTTAAAAGAAGCTATTCGCTAGCAAACAACAAAGGCCTCTCTGTAACTTATATACTACCAGGAGACATTACCCAACTAAAGAAAGACGTGTTTGGAATGTATCTATCGGCAAAAGACAATGTAATAGCCTCAGCAATTCTGTTCAACGTCAGCATGGACACGATCATTGCGGAGTTTAAAATCAGAAAGTCCGGCTACAGGTTGGATAATAACAAATCAAAATTATCTATTACGCAGAAAATGATGCAAAGTTACAAATGTTACTTCATAAATTCGAAATAGTAGCTAAAACTGTCGACATGCTCGTTTCTGTTCAAAACACAAAATTAATCCCTAAATCAATGAAATTTCAAAGATGTAACTTATCTACTTACGACAAAGTCGTAAAACAAGAAGTGATTTTAAGTTTCTTGGTGCTAAAATTACCAGCACAGACATTTAAAAGAAACTTTTCGCTAGCAAACAACAAAGGCCTCTCTGTAACTTATATTCTACCAGGAGACATTACCCAACTAAAGAAAGACGTGTTTGGAATGTATCTATCGGCAAAAGACAATGTAATAGCCTCAGCCCAATTCTGTTCAACGTCAGCATGGACACGATCATTGCGGAGTTTAAAATCAGAAAGTCCGGCTACAGGTTGGGTAATAACAAATCAAAATTATCTCTTACGCAGAATATGATGCAAAGCTACAAATGTTACTTCATAAATTCGAAATAGTAGCTAAAACTCTCGACATGCTCGTTTCTGTTCAAAAAACAAAATTAATGTCTATATCAATGAAATTTCAAAGATGTAACTTATCTACTTACGACAAAGTCGTAAAACAAGAAGTGATTTTAAGTTTCTTGGTGCTAAAATTACCAGAACAGACATTTAAAAGAAGCTATTCGCTAGCAAACAACAAAGGCCTCTCTGTAACTTATATTCTACCAGGAGACATTACCCAACTAAAGAAAGACGTGTTTGGGATGTATCTATCGGCAAAAGACAATGTAACAGCCTCAGCCCAATTCTGTTCAACGTCAGCATGGACACAATCATTACGGAGTTTAAAATCAGAAAGTCCGGCTACAGGTTGGGTAATAACAAATCAAAATTATCTATTACGCAAAAAATAAAGAAAAGTTACAAATGTTACTTTATAAATTCTAAATAGTAGCTAAAACTCTCGACGTATTCGTTTCTGTTCAAAAAACAAAATTAATGACTATATCAAGGAAAACTCAAAGAGGTAACTTATCTACTTACGATAAAGTCGTAAAACAAGAAGTGAATTTTAAGTATCTTGGTGCTAAAATTACCAGCAACAGACATTTAAAAGAAGCTATTCGCTAGCAGACAACAAAGGCCTCTCTGTAACTTATATTCTGCGAGGAGACATCACCCAACTAAAGAAAGACGTGTGTGGAATGTAAGATCATAATTCGCATTGAACGCAGAGCGAAAATACCCATACAAAGTGCCTTATAATAACAACAAAAATAAGGACCACACCCTTAATAACTGGAGATGTACCCCTAAACAGAATGAGAAGCTACCTCAAGATCTCTGTAAGATTACAGATGTCGTCGTTGTGAAAATAACGGTAGACTAGGGTAGATTTTTACGGGTCGGTAGTTAATTATCAAGGTCTTCCAACTTTTTTAGGGTATCGGCTGAAATCTAGCGCATTTCCAGCAAGAAGGAAATATTCCCTTCCTGTAGGATAGGTTGAGAAGTTTATAGAAAACTGGTGTTAGATTACTTGCGCATTTTTTGAGCATTGGCATCAAAGCTGGACATCCGCCTCTCAATAATGGAAATAGTTCTACATTAAGAAGAAGAAGAAAAACTGTCGTTTTAAAACTATGCTTAAAAGGATAGATTTATCAAGCTCTGAATCACTTCCTTTGGTCTATACGGAAGTTACATTGTAATATTATTTTTCTGAAGAGCTATCTGTAGAACAAGAAAAAACAAAATGCAGGTAATTTAAATATTTCACCTATTTTTATTTAACTTTAGAACTGTTACGAGGAAACGACATAGACAGACAACTTCTAAGAATTCCATTTATGCAAACGATTTTTGCAAAAAAACAAATAAAAATATTTTAAAACTTAAAAGAACTTAAAAGTAAAACTTTAACTATAATTTTACTTAAAAATTAAATCTTTTACTTTTAACCAAGCAAGTACTTTCAGTTAAAAACTTTTAAGTTTTTAAAGATCTCGACTTATGCACAGTTTCAAGTAGATTCTTAAGGAAATATTCTAATATTGCTAATGCCCCTTTGTGAATAAAATTTTATATTACAAAATCGTTTCAAGTTAAAAGCACTGAGAAACTAGTAATATTAAATTTTATCTTGTTACATATAATGAACTAAAAGAGAGATTTAACTGATAAAAACTGGATGCAGTCTTTGCTAATCTGTATAAATTGGGACCACTTAACTTCGACTAGTCAGCAACGAAAATTCCATGTGAGATCTAGGCGAAACATCTGTGCGACACCGAGAATATTACAAGAAAACACGTGTGTATATATATATATATATATATATATATATATATATATATATATATATATATATATATATATATATATATATATATATATATATATATATATATATATATATATATATATATATATATATATATATATATATATATATATATATATATATATACAGTCCCTGGCCAAATTATTAGACGCACTGCAAGATTTTATGTAAAATATTAATTACCGAGTGATATTGTACCGTTTTATTATTTTAAATTGATTTGTTTTTTACTTTTATATTATCCAATCAATTACCTATTTATTTGACATAAATAAAACAGCATTAATTTAGAAAAGCATAAGTTTATTAAGTTTTAAAGAAAAGTGAAATTAATGTTAGTAAAAGTCAATATTTAGTTGAGCCACATTTAGCCGCTATCAAAGCTTTAATTCTGCGCGGCATGCTATCAATGCAAGATTGTACTGTCTCCTGCATTTGAGGATGATGATTCCACACATGAATAATCTTTTCTAGGAGCTGGGTTTTGTTGGTAATCACATCTTTAGCCACTTCTCTTTTCATCAGCTCCCACACATTTTCAATGGGGTTCATACCCGGCCAATCCAACAGAGGGATATTTTTTTCTACCAAAAAAGCTTTAACAGACCGAGCAGTGTGGCAGGGAGCTCCATCTTGTATGAAAGTGAATGGTTCCCCATTTGGAAACCATTCTCTGAGCTGCGGAATCAACCGATTTTGTAATACTTCTTTGTACTGATCTTGCCTCATTATTCCTTTGACGACGTACAGACGTCCAGCGCCCTTGCCGCTGATGACTGACCAAATCATCACTTTGGTGGGATGTTTAACCGTCGGGACGACACAATCAGGATGAAACTTTTCTCCATGACGACGACGCACATACTGAGCTTTATTCTGCAAAATTTGGAATGTGCTTTCGTCACTGAAGCAGACCTGTCAAAAATAGGAAAAATATATAAACTTCCATGTTTATTTGCTTTATTTAACTGAAAATGATAATAATGTATCAATTATTGATTAAATTGCTGTATCTTACCGATCTCCAGAAGTCCACATCTTTGTCTTGCCATTGTTTGGCCCACTTCAGGCGCTTTGCTTTCATTGCAGCTGTTAACTTGGGCTTCCTGGCGGGGCGACAGGCCTTAAAATCTAATTCTTTCAATTTTCTTCGAACAGTGCGCTCAGAAACATTTACGCTAGCATCCTGGAGTTGTGATTTTATTACCTTTGTGGTAGCAAATCTGTTTTCTACACAAATTTTCTTCAAACATCTCTCTGACCGCATCTTTTCTTCCTTTTCGGGCTTAATTCCTTCCCTGACTCAATTTTCTTTTTTATGCGTCGTACACTAGCTTCAGAAACCTCCAATCTTCGTGATATTTCTCGGTTTGTAAATGTTTTCGCAATCACAAGGGCCTTCACTTCAGCTTTTTTACGTGGTGAAAGATCGCCTTTTCTACCCATAATGAAAATAGTCCAATTACTTTTTTAAAACACTGCATACAAAATAAACTAATAACTGAGTAGTATAAAACTGTTAAACAAACAATCACAGTCCATAAAGCCACAGAAACACGTCCGTACCTGACTCGATTTCGATCGCGACTGATACAGATTTGTACTTGTTTCCGTTCATGTATCACTTTATCAACACAGTGTTGCCATATGTTAAAAATAAATACAAATATGTAGTCTACAACAATTCTTTTAAATAAAAATCAATAATATTGTAGTTTAAATATACCATTACTGCATAAAAACTCTTAAGAAACATAAAATTACTAAAAAAAATACAGTGCGTCTAATAATTTGGCCAGGGACTGTATATATATATATATATATATATATATATATATATATATATATATATATATATATATATATATATATATATATATATATATATATGTATATGTATATGTATATATAATACATTAAAATTCCGGGTTTCAATCCGTTCGTGCAACAATGAATTTGCACGACGTTTCGCCAAAATCTCATTTGACGTTTTCAAGTGCTCCCGCTGCTGCTGCCACTTGATACTATGATTTTGCTGCTGTTGCCGGTCGAAGCTAACTGAGAACACTTCTTCTTCTTCTCAGTTAGCTTCGAGCAGCAGCAGCAGCAAAATCATAGTATCGAGTGGTAGCAGCAGCGGGAGCACTTGAAAATGCCCAATGAGATTTTGTCGAGGCGTCGTGCAAATTCATTGTTAGACGAACGGATTGAAACCCGGAATTTTAATGTATTACATTCCACCATCCCTGAAAACCTCTATAGTAACATATATATATATATATATATATATATATATATATATATATATATATATATATATATATATATATATATATATATATATATATATATATATATAGGGTGTTATAAAAATCACTTAATATATTGATACTGATATATGTATCAAAAGCAATTGTAAAAAAATACTAATAAATAGTGCCCATCGATAATAACACGTAAAACTAGCTCAAAGAAGTCACAAACTCCTCCTCTAAAATCTACGCCCCAAATCCCTGATAAATTAAATATCAAAATAATGTATGAAGTAATTACTTACCTATTCCTCGTTGCTGTGTAGTTTAAAATAAGTAAAACCAGGTGTTTTCCGACAGCAATAACTAATTCGCTAGTAAAAAATGCATTCCATATATCAGATATAGGTTATGAACACACATCAATAATTCTGTTTATTAAGAAAACTCGGATAAAAACAATTGTCACTAAACTTTGCCAACATCAATAAACCATTTCTGCATTATCAATTTGCAATATTTTTCGAAAAAAATACTTTTTCGCAATACTATGTAAGCAAAAGGTTTCGTCACCAAAGAAATTTGAAGGTTAGATTATCGCTCACAGCGGTGTGTCATTTCTCTTCAACCTGCATTAAAACTTCACGCTTTCTCTTTGCCATGATTATCTTAACGGTGACACGGGCGGCGCAATGATTTGTTAACTCACACAGTCCACTAATTTTGTAAATTTTTAACTATGTTCAAATTTATTAAAAATAGATATTGGGTACACACTGGCATATATCAAACGATTTTCATAACACTCTGTACCAAAGTACTCATTGGTACTGCCATCTCTGAGCTAACGTGAGCGGTCTCGGCGTTGTTCCGTAGTCTGTTGATTGCTGATGTGTTGGTCTTTCGTGTTATTATGCATTTCTATCCAGCTGGAAGAATGACGGCATCATATCTTTTGTTTACGGAACCATTTTTTGAGCTAATTTAGTTTGCTCGTTATGGATATTACACGAGACTCGCAGATATCCTTCCAGTGGTTTGTCCTATATTTCAATGGCCAAAATGATAAAAATAATAAACAACATTTATAAAATCTACATATAATAACTAAGTTGGGAATGTGGAATCTTTGGCACAATGATACTACTCAGTATATATCACCACTACACTAAACACTTTATTTTTGCACTCTACGCGCGTTTCGCTAACCATGTTAGCTTCATCAGGAGCGATGATTGAGTCAATCATCGCTCCTGATGAAGCTAACATGGTTAGCGAAACGCGCGTCGAGTGCAAAAAAATAAAGTGTTTGGTGTAGTGGTGATATATATACTGAGTAGTACATATAATAAACTAGAACCATTAATTAAATTATGGATCTTTTTGTTATTATCTACAATAAAAATATATTTTTTACTTTTTACAGGCTCTTCTTCAAGCCCACGACGTGGTGGCGCACGAAGTCTATGGAGAAGACGCGATGCGGGTCACGCCGCCTCCACTACTACCCTATCTCAATGGAGGAGACGACCTCGATGGACCAAATGGAGACGTGGAGATGGAGAATGTCACCAGAGTGCGATTAGTGCAATTTCAAAAGAATACAGATGAACCTATGGTAAGTTTAACTGCTTCATCTTTTCATTTATATATATATATATATATATATATATATATATATATATATATATACGAGGCTGGTTTGAAAAGTCCGTGCAAAAATAAAACTACTTATGTGTTTGGGGTAAACCTTTTTTATTTTTCGACATAGTCTCCTTTTAGGCTTATATACTTCGTTCAACGATGTTCTAGTTTGTTGATCCCTTCCGAATAATAGGATTTGTCCAAGTCTGCAAAATATCCATTAGTGTCTGCAATCACCTCCTCGTTTGAATAAAATCTTTGTCCCGCCAGCCATTTCTTCAAATTGGGGAACAAATAGTAGTCCGAGGGAGCCAAGTCTGGAGAATAGGGGGGATGTGAAACGAGTTGGAATCCTATTTCCATTAATTTTGCGACCACAACTGCTGAGGTGTGTGCTGGTGCGTTGTCGTGATGGAAAAGGACTTTCTTTTGGGCCAATCGCGGGCGTTTTTCTTGCAGCTCGGTTTTCAAACGGTCCAATAACGATGAATAATATTCACCTGTAATAGTTTTACCCTTTTCCAGATAATCGATGAAGATTATCCCTTGCGAATCCCAAAAGACAGTCGCCATAACCTTTCCGGCCGAAGGAACGGTCTTCGTCTTTTTTGGTGCAGATTCCCCCTTGGTAACCCATTGTTTAGATTGTTGTTTGGTCTCAGGAGTATAGTAATGTATCCATGTTTCATCCACAGTAACGAAACGACGCTTAAAGTCCTCCGGATTCTTCTGGAACAGCTGCAAACCATCCTTGCAACACTTCACACGATTCCGTTTTTGGTCAAGCGTGAGCAATCGCGGCACCCATCTTGCGAATAGCTTTCTCATGTCCAAATATTTATGCAAAATATTATGTACCCGTTCAGTCGAGATGCCCACAGCCCTAGCAATCTCACGCACCTTAACTCTTCTGTCATCCATCACCATATCATGGATTTGATCAATGATTTCTGGAGTCGTAACCTCCACAGGCCGTCCAGAACGTTCAGCGTCACTTGTGCCCATATGGCCAGTCCGAAAATTTTGAAACCACTTATAAACTGTTTTAATCGAAGGTGCAGAGTCATCATAATGTTTATCAAGCTTCTCTTTAGTCTCCTGAGCCTTTTGCCTTTCATAAAGTAATGTTTAATCACCACACGAAATTCTTTTTCGTCCATTTCTTGAAAATCACTCGACTTCCTTGATTCACACGAATGCCAAACACAAAGAAATAGACCAATATGGCTGAAACTTGGTGTGCGTTCATTCAAGAGATGCTACTAACTAAACATGACCTCGATACGCGCCGGTGTTGCCATCTCTCGGACTTTGCACGGACTTTTCAAACCAGCCTCGTATATATATATATATATATATATATATATATATATATATATATATATATATATATATATATATATATATATATATATATATATATATATATATATATATATATATATATATATATATATATATATATATATATATATATATATATATATATATGTATAGTAGTAGTAAAATGAGTGGCGGGTACCTTGACTCCCTGGTGTCACCTAGATCTAAAAGTTCTTCTGTGACTCCCCATTAAGTCGGGTCAGGGTCGCAGTCCCAGTCATTTTCTGCCAAAAGACATAGGCTATTCACCCTGACCTCTTATACATCTTTGCGTTCACAGAATAGTTGAGCCCAGTATCTATATATCTTTTTACCATTAGTGCAGGGCATTCGCACAGAATGTGAATACTGTCCTCGCTTTCTCCCTCCACAGCCGACATGTTTTCCGCTCAGCCAGTTTGAGGTTATATAGATGGGCTTGTAGTGCCACATGTCCCGTAAGGAGTCCTATGCTCAGACGTAGCCTTTGCTTTGACATCGACAAAAGTTCCTTTGTTCTGCCTCTCGTAGTTTGTTTCATAAAGAGTTTGGCTTGACGACATCCCGTTCCTGCAGTCCAAGAAAGTTGGTCTTCTTTATCCAACAATAAGCGAATGGAACTTCTACAACCTGTTCAGGTGGGTCCTCTAAGGTGCCTCTTTTGGCGAGTTCGTCCGCTATTTCATTTCCAAATATGCCTTGGTGGCCTGGTACCAACATTAGGATAACTTTGTTGTTACCTCTTACCCTTGTACACATTTCCTGATCAGCAAGCTATATATATATATATATATATATATATATATATATATATATATATATATATATATATATATATATATATATATATATATATATATATATATATATATATATATATATATATATATATATATATATATATATATATATATATATATATATATATATATATATATATATATATATATATATATATATATATATATATTACCAAGTCTTTGATTTTCATATGTTCCACCTACTGCTTTTACTTTCACATTTTTTAGTCACACAGGCAAACATTTAACCTACCTGCCTATGATCTACAAAAACAATATACTATACAGAAAACCACTTCAAAGCCAACTATCTTGACCACAACTACTTAGTCATAGAGACAATTCTTCGGCCACTCAAGCAACCCTGTAACCTCGCAGGCAACCAGTTATTCTATATTAACTTCGTGTCCCACAGAATTATAACCCTTTGTTAAAAAGTAAACATAAATATATTATAAACAATTGGCCAATAGCTTTGTTAAAAAGACCATGTTCAGTCTATTTTTATATAATTAAATAAGAAACTACCATGCTCACCCATACCATGCTCAACTTTAGAGTACACTTTTTTAAATTTGAATCCCAAGGTACCTAAACCATCCTGGTTTCTGCGGAATGTTCTCGACCTAACTGTAAAGGTCAGGAAATCATGTCATGCGACGGTGTTAACGTCCATCTTCCAGGGTATTTCGATCCAGAGATCTCAGGTCTGAGTCTATTCAACGCCTCACAGGCGTATATAAAATTGGTTGTCTTCCACACCTAACAGTGCTAAATACTTATAAAATGGTCCTAAATTTTAGCTTCTACATCAGTGCCAGATCATTTTGGGTATCATCCATTCTAGGAGCTAACGTGCTTTAATGCAAGAGCAAAACTTACTGACAGTCTTTATCCGATAAGCCACTATATATTTTTTTGTATAAAACAATAATTACACAGCCACACAAAAAAAAAAGTTCATTACCACGAACCAAAATACATGAATCTAGTGTATTTTTCGACGCTGAATTCGAATCTGTAGTTAAAAAGAAGATTTATCGTGTCATTTTTTTTGGCCAAAAACATCCCTTGAAATGAGATAAAACTATAGTAGTTGTGTAATGACTCATAATGAAGTGTGAAAAATGGTAGATATTTTATAGTCTAGAGAAGAGAATATGCATTCAAACTACAGCAAGCTATTTCTATTAATTAATCTAAAATCGACCCTTATAGGGATAAAAAGTACCCCTCAAAACTCAAATGACGCCGGTGACTTTAAATAATATGTACAAAGGAGACAAAATATCTGAGTCTGGTGTGACAACCAGACATTACTCTTAAAAGGTTGAGTCTCACCCTTAAAAACCACCTCCACCTACGGAGGTTTCTCATAAATTTCAATAACGACGAAATAAGTTAAGGCTTTTGTAGTTTTAGGCAGGGTGAACAAATATGGAGTAGATTCGCTTGAACCACCGATACACGACTATAAACTACCCTTAGAAGGTAATAGAAACTACCCCTACGCTCTAATGATGACATGGATGTTATTGAGAATCGAAAAGCATCAAGTACTTTTATTTCATTGTGCCTAACATTCAAGACAACTAAATCATCTTCCTAATAAGGTCGAAAATCATCCCTAGATGGGAGGAACTACCCCCTGCGATTAATGAATCTTAGAAGTTCTAGTATCTGAGAAAAAATACAGGCTTTCGTAGTCTCAAGCAGTATGGACAAATACACACTTCGTTAAGAGTGATTATATTATTATTATAGACTTATCCCATTTCAAGGGATGTTTTTCGCCAAAAAAAAATGACACGATAAATCTTTTTTTTTTAACTATGATTCGAATTCTGCGTCCAAAAATACACTAGATCCATGTATTTTGGTTCGTCATAATAACATTTTTTTTTGTGTGGCTGTATTATTTATATTTCTGGAATATTATTATCAGAGCCATTGAGAGAACGATTGTACTTATTGGTAAAGTGGTCATAGCGCCCAGAAATTGTCAAGATATGTATTTAGGAAATAACCCAGCATCTCAAAACCCAGACAATTTCAGCTAACTTCAGTGTGAATTTACCTGTACAAATGATACGTTTAGAATTTTGCATGAGGTCACAACATTTTTTTCAGAAATCTTTGTTTCTTTCAAACTAATTAGAAATTAAATATGTCAGAATCAATCAGTATTTAGTTAGATAGCGAATACTTATCAGTAAGATACAACAATTACATCTTCATCATATGCTGTTGGCCTATTTTTGAAGCTATATCTGCCCTCTGCCAGGGGCTGTTTAAGTCTACAGACCAATACTGGAATTGTTTAGGGAGAGGAGCGTCTCAGTTGCTAACAATTTCGGCTATGCAGGGCGATTGTTCGGGTTCTACCTCACGTATATAGAGTCAAGTAAGAACGTGATTGCTCGTTTTCTTGAAAAAATGTGTTTCGAGAGCATTTTTGCCATCAATGTATTCTTTGGTGTGCTAACAACGGCGCAATTACCGTAGTAAGTTGTCCAAGGTCTTCTGCATGAATAATCGCCTGGCATCTTCGAGGCATGCTGTTGACGAGATTTTGTGCATACTGTGCAAATTTTTCGAATCTCGCGAAACAACTGAGTCAAAGTCCTCAAAATCTTTCCTCTGAACTTTCTCTTTACAAGGGACCAAACGTTTTGAATAGGGGTGGCGTCCGGCGATTGTGAGGGCCACTCTAGTATCTTATCGTGGGCCCAAGCGAGCCGCTTCGCGACTTGATATTCGCCCAGCAAAGGTTTCTTCAACGTGCTTCGGAATTTAACATCATGAGCACCATGATGTTGTTGAATGGTCTCATGGGACACATTCAAACCCGATTTTCTTAATTTTGCTGCTCCTTGACGCAGGGTCAATTTCGGGACCCATGAAAACAAAGACACGATTCATTTTTCGACTTTCGAAGTGACTTTGCATACCGAGCCACGTTTTAGCAAATCGTCGACATTTTTCGTCTCTTTAAAAAGATTTACCCACTTCTTCACAAACGATACCGACTTTTTAATATATTTAGCGGCGCGGAATGTGTCATTTTAGACCCTTTTGGATGGAAACAAAGAAAGACTGCCTCGAATCAACGCGCAAAAAATGACTCATTTTGAATTTTACGTGATTTCGACGAAAGTTCGGAATCGACTGATACTTTTACTAAAATGCATCGTAGATAAAGGTTCCCTCTGCCGATTTTTTGTTGAATCGCTAGAATGGCATCTACCAAAAATGAATTATCGCGTACACGTTCTTACTTGACAGACTGTATAACTACTAGAATTGAGCAAAGTCCATTTGGAGTTGTCATTTACTGCGTGTTTTACATCTCGACTCATCAACCAAGCTAGGAACGTATTACGACGAAACGCGCCTCGAAATGGTTAGTTCAAGTTTGCTGCAATATAGACTTCGTTGAATTTCAGTAACTGATATTGACTTTTGAATAAGTATTACATTCATAAATACACTCAAACTTGCCACCTAAAAATAAGTAACGCATTTCCAATTAAATGTTTTTAGTATACAACTGAAGAAGGAAAATCCTATTTAGTGATAGTCGAATATATTTCGTCGTTATGAACAAAACATGCCATCAAATTATACAGTTTCAGGAAACTTTCTTCATGAAAGCAACTCTATGCTGGATTATTGGCTTGAGTTATCTCAAAGCAAAGCTCTCTGCTAAATATTACAGGTATTATTACACTATAACGGATTCCTTAGAAAACTTTGCTTTATGATACTTAAGATGATTTTAATTATTTTATACACTACAATCAAAGCTTTTATAACTGTTTTCATAGATAATCTAAGAATACTTATCTCTCAGCATCTACAAGGTGTCATATTTTCAACGTACTTACACGTATGATTTTAGTCAAAATGCAAAAGATATAAATAATACAGATATTTTTAATGTCATCTTTAAATCCTTGTTCTCCATATTAACTTGTTGGTACCTCAAACTATATATTATTTCCATAATTATTTTGTTTACGGTCACTTAGGGATATAAACAGTTGTTATAACTTTTGTAATCAATATAAAATTCACGAATATACATAAACATACCTAAACTGATAAATCCATAACTAGTTTTAAAATCGCCCCCGTGTATTTCCAGTATGTATGCTAATGGTTGTAGGAAACTGAAACATCAAAAAGAATTGATTTGAACCTGAGCATTTGCAATGTTGTAAAGCTTAAAATCAAATATTTTTATACATTGTGCTCTAACAATTTAGAACAATTTTACCTTGTTCAGTCTCAAATGCTGCAGAAGCAAACTACATTTGAATTTCAGGTTTCTTAGAGGAATCATTCACTGACAATAATAACAAATTTTCATCCAAAATTGAAATTTTACGGAATCACTACATTTTCGTTAAAAAAAAATATTTAACCCTATTATGTTTTTATGGAATTGAGTTTCAGAGGAGTTGAGTTTCGGATCGCGAAGTGTGTACATGTGAATCGAACGCCAGGCAATAGTCAACTTGTTCAACGAGCATTATTACTGTAGTGTTTCGATCTATTTAATTATTTTATCGATTGCAAACGAGAGGACTAGAAATAAAGCAGAGTGTAGTGTTAATATTAAAACAATAAGTAAAAAATTTGGAGGTTTATGAGACTAATTCTGTGAAATTGTATGAAGCTAACGAAACGATAAGCGAAAACCTTGACCGTTTTACTCTTTACGGTGATAAGAAATATAAACAACTGTTTTTTTTCTTTTTCTCCCGTGTTTGAAAATGGAATATACGAGTAACACACGTAAAGTTTTTATAACAGAAAGAACAATGGATAGCGATCATTATACTTCAGGGGACTCGAAAAGAGGAAGAGTCGAAGAAAAAGAAGAGCCAATGGGATTAATCAAGAAGAGTAAAAAGCTGATAAGAACACCACAGAAAGAGACAAACGAAAGAGTAGATAAGATAGATAATTTGATAGAAGGAACTAAGAAAAGAGAATGAAGTATTGAAAGAGGAAAATAAGATAATTAGAGAAAACATGAGAAGTATGAATTTGAAGATGAGTAGACTAGAAAAAGACAACGTAAGGAATAATATTGTAATATCGATCTGAAAATGGGTGTAGAACATTTTATGAAGAGAAGTATGGACACAAAAGTACAGATTAAAGATATGATAAAAATAGAAGCGACTATATACAAGATAGAACTTGGAAACATGGGAGATAAAGAAGCTGTAATGAAAAATAAAAACAAACTGAGAAACCTAAAAGATTTAACAAAAGATGAACGGAAAATTCAAAAGGAATTGAAAGATATAACAGAGAACAAGAGAAAGAATGGAAAAAGTGTGAAAATAGAATATCAAACATTCGTAATCGAAGGAAGAGAATTTAAATGGGACATTGAGGAAGAAAAACTGAAAGAACAAACAAAGAATACGCATTGACGACGACCCTGGCAAAGATAAAGGATACGGAAGAGAAGACTGGTAAAATGAATACAAATAAGAAGATAATCAAAGAAACAGATAAGAAGAAAAACATGGGAAATAATTATCGAGTTATTAGATTGAAAACACGGAATAATAGGGGTATAAACGGAAAGAAGAATGAATCTGACAGAAAGAAAAGAAAACAGGAAAAGCATACAGAAATCAACATAGAGACATAATACCGGAACAAGATGCAGAACTCACATAAACAGAAGAAACTAATACAGAAGAAAGAAAAGAGGCAATCGGCAATTTAAACAGGATGGCAGGATATAGAAGGAAATATGGAAAAGAAACAGATATAGAATAACCCAACTCCTCGAGCCTTACACTTCTAACAAAAGGGGTAGAAAGGCATAAGGATTAAGTAAGCAAGTATGTTTTTATTAGGGACACAAGACCAGTAAAACGATACAAGTATAATTTCTTATCACTCTGCCAAAGTTGTTTAAAAATTTGAAAAACACTTAGCAGAACAAAGAAACAAAGCTTAAACTCTAGAAAATGAAGACTAAAAATATTTTCCCCACGAAATAAGCATCACAAGGATCCCTGTGTATTCTTAAATTCACAAAATGGTAAAACTTGTAGCTATTTAAGTTGTAAAGAGTTTAGAATTTGAAAAAAAATTTACGTTTTTCTAAAATTTTAGAGATCTGTCAACAAACAGAAACTAAACTACCAAAAAGCCAGCAGTATCTACGTTTAGGTTATACTTAAGATTGAAAAATTGGCTTGTTGTAAAAATTAACATTTAGCAGCATTGTTATAAACTAGCGTTCGGAAAAACTGGTAAAATTTCAAATTTAAAAATGTCTCAATTGACCAAAAAACTCGCCCATTTCAATAGAATAAACTATTTTAACAACGGTTGTTATGTAAATGATATTCATACGAATTTTTAAAAATTCAAAGAAGCTCTTGTCTCAACAATTCCCCTAGCTTAAATATTTTGCCCGTTTACAAGGTACTTGTTATTTTTGACCTGTCGTTTTTTATTTCCTCTTGCTTCATTTCATTTTACTGCCCGACTTCAGAATATAAATATTTATACATTGAAATACACATAGCACATCATCCTCACATTTCCAAACAATTTGGCTCGCTTCATAAGATTCTTTTATATGCATACGACTTTTAAGAAAACAGTTCTTATTTTTCATTCGCCCGTAGCAAATAAAAATAAATAACCAAAATAACGTTTTACATTGAAATGGATTTTTGTTCGTAGATTTAACTAGTTTCTTTTATTACAGAAATAGTGTGGAAACATGACGCCATCTGGATAATAAAGGAAAGTTATCTGTCCTTTTTTATCCAGATGTAAGTAAGGAAATCAGCATTTCCAACTACAACTAAGAAATAAAGCAAACAATAATATTTATATCCACCTGTTGCTAATGAAATTAATTGAAAAAAGTAACAACCTAAAACCGTAAATATCGCGAGACGCGTTAGTCCTAGTGCAGGGGTCGGCAACCTTTTAACTAAGGGGTGCCAGTTTTCATCCATACAATATTTTGCGTGCCGACATAGGTACTTACTACAACTAAAATTAACAAAAATTAACTTAAATTAACTTAAAATATTGCTTTTAGAAGGTTTAATTACAAAAAATTTTAACATTTAACAAATAATTTTATTATACTAGTCCTAGGACCTAGTGTGAACCCTGTGCTTGAAGTTCTTTAGAGAGTTTTCTTATATCCGGTTCATGTCTGGTTATTTTTAGTGTCACACATGCTTGCGAGTTGTCTGTTGTCAGCCTGCTTCGGTACGGGTTTAAAATCACTCTCATATGGGAAAAAAGTTGTTCACAGATATAGGATGATCCAAAAGCTGTAAGCATGGCAAACGCTACTTTCTTAAGACAAATAAATTCTCTGGTAAACTCATCCAACAACTGAGTATCTCGTTTGAATGGTTCTGGCAGTCACCTTCTAATACCCTTTTTAATTCTACAAATTTCGTGTTCCATAACTCGGACCTTTTAAACTCAATGTATTGAAGATCAAAATCATTAATGTCCATCCATGAGAAAAGAGATATGTCAAAGCAACTGCTGGAAAAATCCATTAAATCTGGTTTGATTAAAAAAGCGAACATAGGACCATGTTTATCAAATCCTGACCCCTCTCGATAAACTCTCTTTTAAATTAGTCATATATTTAAGAATTTCGTCTATTAGTGCACCATCGTAGACACTGGATATATAAGTTTTTACATTTGAAAAATATTTATATGTGTTTGTAGTAATATCGCTGATAAATAAATCTATTTTTAATTTGAATGATTTTCAGGATTCGTATAAATCCAGAACTGTTTTGCCTGAACCTTGTAACTTTAAGTTGAGTTCACTGACATGGTTTGTAATATCAGTAAGAAACATTAACATACAGATCCAGTTCTTATTTCTAGTTCAGGATAAGCATCCACTTGATTTTTTTCCAACAAGAACGATTTAATTTCGCCCACGACATTGCACAAATCTAGATAGCACTTTACCACGGCTGAGCCAGCGCACATTATTGTGCAATGGTATATCTAAATATGCACTTTATAATTCCTGCAGAAACGCCTTAAATTGTCTATGGATCAGTGAAGAACGACCGATAATGTAGTTAACTATTTTAACCACCCTATCCATCACGGATTTTAAACTTCCAGCGGAGATTTTAGCGCACAAACTCTCTTGGTGAATTATGCAATGAAAATTCAAAACTGATCGACCCATGCGTTCAATAAGAAGGGAAACAAATCCTTTATGTCTCCCAATCATAACAGGAGCGCCATCTGTCGTTACGCAAAAAATTTTATTTAAATCAATGTTCCGCTTTTCAAAATGTTTAACAAATTCTGAAAATATATCCTCTCCTCTTGTCTTCCCTGCAATGGGAGCAGATAAATCAGCTCTTCATACACACTGCCATCATCGAAGTATCGCGCAACGATTGCCAGAGGGGCAATGTCATTAATATCGACACTTTCATCCAATGTTACACTAAATACAAAACTCCGTTTGATAGCCTCTCTCTGCTGTTTTTGGACATTTTGTGTCATTTCAGTAATTCGTCTCTCGATGGTCCGCGCTGATGCCTATATATCCCTAATCCTGGCCAATATTGTATCCTTATTGGGCAAGTCGTCGAATAAAATCTCGCCAGTACTCAAAAACGTTTGCTTCATAAATTCTCCGTTAGTGAACGGCCTACCCTTTTGTGCCAACGATTGTGCAATTTTGAAACTGCATTCAGTTACCTGATTTTTTCCTTGGAAAACTTTGCTAAAGAATATTGACTGTTTCTCGTATTGTTTACTTGCTCTTTGTATTGCCTCCCTTTTTCAGCGTTATCTTTAAATGACGATTCATGTTTTATCTGGAAATGTCGTTGAACACTAGATGTCCGGAAAACTACGCTTTCCCGACATAGGACACAAATGACCTTCTGTTTCTTCGCGGCCATAACGCAACGTAATTTTAATTTTT
The DNA here is from genome assembly GCA_019049505.1 of Pachyrhynchus sulphureomaculatus. Taxonomy (NCBI): domain Eukaryota; kingdom Metazoa; phylum Arthropoda; class Insecta; order Coleoptera; family Curculionidae; genus Pachyrhynchus; species Pachyrhynchus sulphureomaculatus. The sequence continues at coordinate 87,208,472 of CM032452.1, read as the reverse complement.
AAACTTTTCGACCACTATTGACTGGAACGGATGTTACTTCTATACTAAATGATCCAAACGTGTAGCCGCTTGCTATATATAGAAAAATAATGTTTCCAGAAAATTCCAATAATTACGTTTATTAAATTTCTTGGAACAAAAATTATTATCTACAACGCGCCCATTGCAATCAAAGGGCCGCCTGGAAGTTAAATCTAACAAAAACTAAAATTCGGCAATATAAAAAGAGTTGTGGCGCGCGTCGGAACGATTGAAGTCAAATCAAACAAAAACCGCCTTATAGCGGCTTTTTTGATCTGAATTGAGGACGTTTATTTGTGTTTTTGCCTAGGCCTATATTTTGAGGCTTACCGTCTTGAATACTTGCCGAAATTAAAGCCAAACCAATGCATTCAGTAAAATTATAAATTACAAAATATATATTTTGTAGTTTTTGGTAATAATACCTAGTGACCTATATAATATATCGTTTTTGTTTGTATCGTTAAAGTAATACTGTCTTCGATTATTTACTTAATTTCGAAACATGTCACAGATTACAGAATTATGTGTAAACTTTGAATAGGTACGCGTGCCATTCAAAATTGCTTGGCGTGCCATAGATTGCCGACCCCTGTCCTAGTGGAATTTTGCAGGTGTTTCACTAAGGCCTCAGTTAGCATTTTCAGTTCTTAGTCGTCGGAGTTAAGTGGCCTACTGAGTCATCAACATCAAGAGAAACTGTAGAAAAATAGTATTTTGTGGCACTTCCCTATATTTATATACAGTGCCATTTATAAAGTTATCACTATATGGGAAAAAATTTTATTATAAGAGTTTTTGAAAATTTAATTCGAAATGTGTTATTGCATGTTTTATGTTTAGGATCACACCCAAATAAGGTCATGACGTCACAATCCCACGCAGAACGATTTCCTGATCGATACTTGCCTGATCGCAGAACTATTGAACGAGTTGATCGCAATCTGCGGGAATCAGGGTTATTGTGTATAGGTAGTAGTTGTTTGCAGAAATGCAAATAACGTCCGTGGCAGTACTACCGCGTTGTTTAAAAGGTGCCGTGAAATACAAAAATGTATGTTTCGGCACTTGGACAACGTTGACGGGTATTACGACATCCTCGCCGATAACCTTGGGATATGGAAAAGGGTAAAATCCCTACTAAGGCGGGGAGGTGAGCGATAAAAAAAAGCCTTGTCTGTCTTTGATATTTAAAATTTAAAACTGGGTAAAAGGGATTTTTAAAAAAAATATCGAAAAAAGTTAAAAAGAAAAAAAGATTGTGTCTATATCCCAATTTACAAACAAATTTGACAAAATTCATTTTTTTCAATTATGGTATCTCCCCCGAAAATGATAATCGAAAGTTTTTTCTTATAAATTATATTATATACTTTTTTATTTTTTTTTTTTGTTTTGTTTTATTGGCTCGGTTCAGCTTAAACCATTAGCCAGTCGTATTCTGACTGGTAGCCGAGTGTCTGACTCGTAGTCATGCGGCTATCCCAGTCCATTTTTATATACATATGCAATCAACTTATTAAGGACGAAACACAAACACCCAAGCAGATTGGCGGAATCGAACCTCGCCGACACCGGATTCATAATAGGTTTCATTACCTACTCCTTCAATGGCCCCGCCGTTTTTAGTGGTTGTTTACTAAATGTTACGAAAATTAATTTTTTTCAAAAAGTTGTAATTTAAAAATTCAATATTGGTGCAAAGCTGCTTAATATTTATGACACGTCAATTTTTAAGGATTACTATTATAAAAAATTAATGTTATTTACTAAATAAAAACGTTCTTAAGTTTCTACGCTTCTTCCTTCCTTTTCAATGCACTTAATAGTTCTGTTATAAATTTCATGACGAACATTCACATAGAACTCCGGCTTGATTTCATTTACAGACTGGCGGATAGTTTCTTCTAAGTGTGCGATATTTTCAAAAGGTCTCTGAGCATAAACTAAATTTTTTAAATATCCCCACAAAAAAAAGTCACAGGGCTTAAGATCGGGTGACCGCGGCGGTCAAGGTACTTCATAGGAAAACCTACCAATCCACTTCCCAGACAAGTTTTCGTCCAGCCAATTTCTAATTTCCAAGGTGCTGTGACTAGGTGCTCCATCTTATTGGAAGTACATTGTCATTCTTTCCTCTAAATTAAAACCTTCCAGTTCATTGGAAAGTTCGTTTTTTAGAAACCGTAAGTACCTCACGGCTGCAAAATTTTCTATAAAAAAACGGGCAAACAATTCTTTTATTAAAAATACCGCACCAAACGTTAGTTTTAAAGGAATATTAATCTCTTGTATCTATTGTAAAATTTGAATTGAACACCTACATTTTACGACGAGAATTAAAAGTACATTCATCACTGAACAAAATATACTTTGTAAATGACGGGCCTTCTTCAGTTTTACTTTGCAGCCAAAAGAAAAATACATGCGCCCATCATAATCTTATTCTTTGAGAGTGTGGACAAACTTTGGTTTATAAGGTTTAAAAGTATTTTTCTTAAGCACTTTTTGAACTGAATTATAAAATAAACCTACATTGTGCGATATTTTGGCAATTGAAGTTCTAGGCGTTTCAATCACACTCTGCATAACTGCAAACTCAGCATCCTCATTAGTAACCCAATGTTCATGTTGACGTTTAAAATTATTCTCCACACATCCAGTATTTTTAAAGTTGGTAAGAATTCTTCCTACTGTTGTATGTGTTATAACTTTTTCCGGATGTAGTTGGTTAAAAATGACGTCAGCTTCTCTGTGAGTTTTGTAGTTATCACCCACGATCAAAACTATTTCTATTTTATCTTGCTAGTCAATTTAATTGGTATTTTTATTAAAGGAGAAAATTTAGAAAACCGTTATTATTGCATTAATAATAGTAAGCAAACTAATGTCAGTTTGATGTTTTATGTGACAAAGGAACAAACACGAAATTCATGGCAACTGCGACAAAGATACGTGAAAGCCTATCGTATTATAATTTTGTTTGACTTAGTAGCAAAACATGAATGTATATTATTTTTACCAATATTGCGTTGCAAAACGTTGTAACAATTTTTAAAAATCATGTTTTTCGACCTTTTGAAAATATGTTAAAAAAACATTTAGAATAAACTATCCCCAAAACCTGTATATGAAACTAAGAAAGAGCTTCTCGCGAATATTCGCCATATAATTTATAAAAGAACTATTTTGTGCAATGAAGAGGAATAAAGAAACTTAAAAAACTACAAATTTGCTCAAATTTATTACATAACATTAATATTTATTATATTAGCCCTTAGAAGTTGAGCTGTCATAAAAATTATGCAGCTTTGCACCAAGATTACATTGTTAAACTACGACTTTTTGACAGAACTCGTTTTTCAACTTAATTTTAAGACCTAATTTTTTTTTTCTTAACATTTAGTGAAACATCAACTAATAAATGAATATATAAGATAATTTATGTGGAAAAACAGTTGATTGTCATTTTAGGGAAAAATGATTGAAGAAAGTCAATTTCATCAAATCTTTTCGAAGATTGGTACATAAATGTAAAACTGCAATACAATCATTTTTTCTTTATAACTTTTTTCGACATTTTCAATGAAAATATACGATTTTTTTTAAATTTTAAAATTTAAATCTCAAATTTGATAAGCAAGGCATGTGACGTCACAACCTAATTTGTGTGTAATCCTAAACAAAAACAAACATCAAAAAACTCTTATAAAGATTTTTTTTCACATATGCAAACTTTATAATATATATATATATATATATATATATATATATATATATATATATATATATATATATCGATGGAATTTTCTAGGTTTTCAGCATGTACGCCAATGGTTGCAGCAAATAATCTCCTCAAAAACAATTGACTCCAATTTAGATAATTGTGGATTGTTGAAATATTGTCATACTTACAATTAACAATTTGATATTATATCTTATAACAACGCAACTGATGCTTAAAAAGCATACTACATCTAAAGTTTACTCTTAAAAGGAATTATTCACTAACAAACACAAGACAAAAACATTAACTAACAATTTTCTGTCTAAAACTAAACTTTTATTGCACTTTCATTAACGACGCAGTGCTGAAGAATTTGAAACCTATTTTTTTATCACTGCAATACAAAATGGCATTTTGATTACAGGCTTGTTTGAACTCGCACGTTCTGTGCGATAATCTAGACGTTGCCTATAGTTAGTGACTTTTTCTAGGGCATACTGTAGTCTTAAACATACAATTATATTTTAAACGTTTATTTTGATAGTATATTGTGTATTTCTTTATTAATTTAATTAGAATAGAATCGCTTAAGCCCTAAAAAAATCTCAGATCTTTTAATGAATTTTTAATATGGTGTTTCGGTTTTAATAATGGCTGGTTATTATACATTATACTAGGAATATAAGAACTTAAATAATTGGGTATAATTCTTATCATATAACACGCTATCTACACAAACTGTCAATATCATTATTCCACTGAAAATTTCCATCATGCATAATCCTTTAGTCCTACAGATATCGATGACGTATCCGATTGATAGATTAATGGGGTTTGCGATACTAAAAGTCATGAGCGTTCTGTTTTTTTTCCAACGCTCTCACCCGGTTTGTTATTGTCGGGAATTACAGATCTGCGCTTGCCAATATAAAAATTGAAAACGGTATTACCGACCGAAATAATGCTTGAAGGCAAAACAAAATCAAAATTAAAAGAGGAATTAGATAGCGCGACTCGATATCCCCAAAGCTGTTCACGTTGACTCTAGAAGACATGTTCAAATCGTTAAAGTGGGAAAATAAAGGAATACTAATGGACGGTAAACGATTAAATCAGTTAAGGTTCGCAGATGATGTCACTCTGATCGCAACACAAAAGAAGAATTACAAGAAATGCTGATGGATTTAAATAAGAAGTCTCGAGAAATAAGTCTAAAAATGAACTGCACCGAAACCAAAACTTTGAACAACGAAAGTGAAGATGACAGCTTAATAGAAGGTGAAAGAATAGAAAAGGTATAAACATTCATATATTTAGGACAGAAAATCGAAATATCGAACAATAATTTAAAGGCCGACTTGGATACAAGAGGCTCGTTAGCTTGGCCTGCGTTCGGAAGATTACAATCTACATTTAAATTCGACATCTCAAATACAATAAAAGCCAGAGTATCAATTAATAAGTACTGCCGGTATTAACATGTGGCACTGAAACGTGGGCTTTAAATAAAAGTATAATAAATAAACTCCAGGTAACCCAAAGAGCAATGGACGGGAGAATTCTAAATATTAGACTCCAAGATCGAATTCCTAACATCGAGATTCGAAGAAGATTAAAAGTGACAGATGTAATGGAACGAATATGTGTATTAAGGTGGAATTGGGCGGGGCATATAACAAAGATGAATGATAACAGATCGACACGCCGTATAGTTGAATGGAGGCCTAGAGAACACAAAAGATGCAGAGGTAGAGCACAGACAAGATGGACGGACGACATAAAAAGATTAGCGGGAGACGATTAGATGCAAAAAGCAAACAATACAGCTCATTGGAGACAACTTGGGAAGGCTTACATTCGGCTATGGATGGAATAAGCTAATGATGATGGTGGCTAATGAAACTTAGAAATTATAGGCGTAAAAACAACTGTTTAATCACCAAAATTAACCCAAACCAAAGAGATTTCTCTTATTCAGTAATATAGACGACAAGGATTTAAAAAAAGTGTTGATTGCTACTTTGTCATTAATATGTTGAAAATGTGGCCCTTTATTACACAGTGCAACACATAAAATGTAAACTAAATTCTGACTTCAGTTTCTGGAAGTGCCCACCCAAACTAGCCAAACCCTATTTGGGTTTTGATAGTTTAGTTCGGCACGGCTATATCTCGTATATTATTGGGAATTTCTCAATGCAGTCTTCAGACGAAATGTGCTTTACACCAAAATACATAATTTTTGTGAACATATGGAGGCCAGATTTTCACTCTTTCGAGGTGTTTTTACTGCAGAAAGCCCAAAAAAATGCAATTTTTTCACATTTTCGACCATAACTCACAAACCGTGCATATTTTAGCATAAATGTCTTCGACAAAAATGTTCTCTGCATCAACACGAATAACTTTGCTGAACATTGCAATAACCTACAATCGATCCTTATAGTTCTTTTGGTCGTTGTAAGGAATTTCGCCACAAAATAGTACATTTCACACCACGTATACACACACGAAAAATTGACAACTTTTAAGTACTAAGTTTCTACTGTGCAACAATCCATACCAACACTAGTATCGAATTGGCACGCACTGTGCTAGTATTGGTACAGTGCCATATACTTAACATGCGCACGTGTTAGATATATGGTACTGTACCAATACTAGCACAGTGCGCGTAAATTCCGTACTACACACAAGCGATTCCACGTTCAAATGTGTGTGTATTTATTCCACCGTGTGTGTGTGTACCATAGCAGTTTACAAACAAAAAATTTTTTTTCAATTTATTTTCCAAAAATAGATGCTAATGGTTAGTAAACATTCAAAAGTGAGCTAAAAACCAGTTTCTTGAACGTAAAACCTGAAAAAAGCTGAAATTTTGGTGTGAAATTCCTTACAACTATAAGGATCGATTATAGGTTATTGCAATGTTCAGCAAAGTTACTCTCGTGTTTATACAGAGAACATTTTTGTCGAAGAGTTATGCTAAAATATGCACGGTTTGTGAGTTATGGTCGAAAATGTGAAAAAATGGCATTTTTTCGGGCTTCCTGCACTAGAAACACCCCGAAAGAGTGAAAATCTGGCCTCGACAGGTTCACAAAAATTATGTATTTTGGTGTGAAGAACATTTCGTCTGAAGATTGCATTGAGAAATTCCCAATAATTTACGAGATATAGCCGTGCCGAACTAAACTATCAAAACCCAAATAGGGTTTTGCTAGTTTGGGTGGACACTTCCAGAAACTGAAGTCAGAATTTAGTTTACATTCGATTACCTCGAATATGTTGCACAGTGTTATGTACTGAAAATAAAAAATAATTGCCTTGTCGATTATCTATGAAAGTATTAAAAACATTTATAGTAGAGCAAAAGTTTTGATAGATACTATACTGCATAAAATAATTAAAATTATCTGAAGGATTATAAAGCAAAATGTTTTAACGAAAACGATAAAAAGTAACATTACCTGTAATATTTAATAGCAGAGAGCTTTACTTTGAGATAATTCAAGCAAATAATCCGGCATAGAGTTGCTTTCATGTAGAAAATATTCTAAAATTGTACGTTTTAATGGAATCCATTACAACGAAATATATTTGAATATCCTTAAACAGTATTTTCCTTCATCGTATTTCTAATTAAACCTGAAAAGGTTTAATTAGAAATATGATACAGATTTTTAGAAGGCAGTTTCAGAAGGTATTTAGGAATGGAATCATTGTTTATTGCTTCACTAAATTGTTAAAGAAATTTTTGTTTTTGTTGTTTCTATATTAACGGTTAAAGAAATAGAATTCTCTAAAAATAATTTTGCCTTTTGTGCAAAACTCTAAATATATAATATGCACTAGTAAACTCATATTTGTATATGGGTTATTCTGTGCCATTTTTAAAATACATACGTAGATAATTCTCTACGAATAACTGTTTAGAACTCTCCATATTGGATTGACATGTCCTTTTTTTTCAAAAAATTGATGAATAGTTTGACATGAGTATATTTAAAAAACCTGTTATTCAACCTTTTAGTAAATACTAGTAATACTTTTACTCTCCAAAATGCCTTTTGACTTAAAAAAACTAAAAATTTTTTTAAATCTAAATATTACTCATGCGAGAGGCAAAAAATTACATTTTAGTTAAAAAAAAGTATAACAAAATAATAAAATCTTATTTTTTTAATGAAAGTAAATGTACTTTATATATAAAATTTCAGGCACTTATACTCATCGTATAATTGTGGGGGTTGGATTGTTTTGTGCAGAAATGATTGTAGATTTATAAAAATGGAAAAAAAACGAAAAAAACGTATTTTTTTTCATTTTTCTCGGTAGTGACCCCCTTAAATCTAAATAACTTTAAAATTCGATTTCATTTGATGCAAGACTGGTGTGTTTTCAACAATTATCTCCATAAATTAAATCAAGTTGCTCGTTTCAAAAAAAAAATACTCCTAAAATGAGAATAAATAAATTTATTGTTGGCGTTTAGATATTTAATGAAAATAAAAGAATAAATAAAATAACCGTTTCAGCCTTACCCTGCTTTAAAGCAAAGCTTATGAGTATGTGGGTGTGCTTTTACTATCTTCTGTTATCCGTGTTGTTATTTAAATAAACATTTGTTACAAAAAGGATTGTTTAAATATATTAGTCATGGAAAGTTACGAGGCTATGCAGTATCAGACCAGAAAATTCGTTTTTAGTTATGATTAAAACGATAAAAATTACATATTGTGTTTCTAAGAAACTGTCATATATATATATATATATATATATATATATATATATATATATATATATATATATATATATATATATATATATATATATATATATATTATAGTTATATAGTTCGCCCTCTCTATCACCTACTGGATTTTTCAGCCATAAGGGATACGATTCCGTAAGCTCTTTCACCTTCCTTTTCCCCCTATCTCTTGCAAAAGAATGACAAACTTAGGATATTTAACAGAAACAACAGAGATAACGATCCTTGTTTTGACAATCTTTTTCCTTTTTTTCCAGAATTTCAGTCAAACACATCGACCTGTTTTCCACGTATTATTTCTATTGCCTCTCCACTACCTAATCATTTTTTTAATCTACATGATTACCATTACCAATCTTTTTTGACTGATGTCATCGGAAATTGTCAATGTTGTCAGATATTATTAATTACCACTAAACAACTATTCATTCCGGGCGCGATATACACTCTGCCAAGGCTCTGAGATAACTGAGCCAGGATTAGTCTAGCCAACCTCTAAAACTTCATGCGTTTAAAAATTGACAGGGTGAAAACTTTCCTTTATAAAATATTACCAAATAAACACCATTTATATAATTTTTTCTTTAATATGAAGTTTGCTGTATATGTACTCGTATATATACGAGTATATATATATATATATATATATATATATATATATATATATATATATATATATATATATATATATATATATATATATATATATATATATATATATATATATATATATATATATATATATATATATATATATATATATATATATATATATATATATATATATATATATATATATATATATATATATATATATATATATATATATATTTATCCACACACACACAACAATCGGAAGTTTAACTACTGGGCAACGCCCTTATGAAGAGAAGAGATGAGCAATCAAAGATCTATAAGCTCTAGTATCTACTTTTTATTTTTGTTATCAAGCTTTTCGCTGCTTAATGGTAGCTTCTTCTGGATACTAAAATGCAAACAAGGTACAGAAAAATAAAGTTAAAACGTTCGTTATGAAATGTGATTTATAAATTTATAAAGTTGTATGAGAAATTACTTACAAAATTTAGCAATTAATTCATCATCTCTTGTGAAAAACATAAAATTTGCATTTTGTTGGCCAGGTAGCAGGTATAATCACAAAAAACATAACAAAAGGACACTTAGAGAATTACACAGGTATCAAGAAAAAAACATTGTCAATAACATTAATTAAAAACAGTTTTTGAGACAAAAACAACTGTAAGAAAGTCCATGATGTTGAAATGGTACTCCATTTTAAATTTTTTGACATCGTATTTAGTATCTTTTTAGTAATATTTAAGCCCTAACCAGATATTGTTGGTAGTCTATGTGGTCAGCAGGTCGACAAAAAACCCAAAACATCAAGGTTAGAAATACAGTAAATTTTGATGGATGCTACTATTAGACAAGTTATTTATTATTTATTATATTTATTCTTTAATTTTATAACAAAGGGACTCATAAAGTAATTTAAAGTGTTTAAAATGAATGCCATTATTGGAAAGTTATTTATTATTCATCATATTTAATTTTTATTTTTTAATTATATAACAGAAAAACACATAAAGTAATTAGAATTATTAAAGAGCAGGAATAATAGAGAAGGAAAACGTCAATTTTACTAGAAACTAATTTTTTCATAAAAATCGTTCTTTTTTATTGGTTTTGTGTTAGTAAATAGGTGTAAATAGAGCTCAATCCTTCTATGTCTTTTTAGTGTTCCGTACGGAACACTTATAAGATCACTTCGGTGTCTGTCTGTCTGTCTGTCCGTCTGTCACACCCGATTTTCTCCGAAACTATTTGTCATAGAAAGTTGAAATCTGGTATTAATATAGGAATTGATGGCCTCATCAGAGCCATGTAGTTTTGAAAGTTAAATTTTGACTTAAGGGGTAAGTTTTGGGGAGTGAAATCGGAAGTGAAAAAAAAATTTTTTTACTAGGTAATCGAGTGTGGTGTCAAATGAAAGCTTATGAAAACACGAGTAAAAAATATATATATAATGTAATACTTGCGCGCACTTTTCTTTGTATTATTTTTAAATAGTCGGGAAAAATCGCTGTCCACCCGCCTTATCTCGAAAAGTACTTATGAAAAAATTTTGAAAAAATTCTGGAGTATTCTCCACGGGGTGTAGATTGAACGAAAATTATAACGAGTGCATTACCTGTAATAATTTATCTGGTATATAAAAAAAACAGAAATTTCAAGGTCATCAATTTTCAGTAAAGATTGGAAATAAACTTTGTTGAAAACTCATTTGGGGTGTGTTTTGTGAAGTCACTGATCATTTTAGACTTCCGTTACTACATTTTTTATTTTAAAAGCAATCAACGTACGGAACACTAATTGCGCAAGTTCAACTTACACTTGACAGGTTTTTTTTTGTGGTTGAGATTATTTTTGCAAGTTTTTATGTAACCCATTTTCAAGAAACTTCTTCTGAAGTAATTATCCAGAATAAGGCTGTTGTTATATTGTACTCTGTGATCTGTATTATTTACGTGTGAACTCAAGCTGGTCGCGTTAGGTTTATGTTCGCTATCACTTTTGTATAACGCTAATCTCTTAGAGAGCTTTTGTGAAGTTTGTCCAATGTAGACCAAACCACATTGACAGGGAATGACATAGATTATATTAGATCTTTGTAAAGTGTCAGTTTTATTTTTTAGTTTAGCATTAATATATATATATATATATATATATATATATATATATATATATATATATATATATATATATATATATATATATATATATATATATATATATATATATATATATATATATATATATATATATATATATATATATATATATATATATATATATATATATATATATATATATATATATAATATATATATAATATATATATAATATATATATATATATATATATATATATATATATATATATATATATATATATATATATATATATATATATATATATATATATATATATATATATATATATATATATATATATATATATCGTAGATGGTTACGTTTTTCGCCATTTATACTTTTACGTCTATTCTCCCATTTTCATTATAAGCGTATCCGAGGATGGTTATGAAAAGTTTTGAAGACAGTGTGTCTCCTTCCCGAACTCCTCCCTCAGTTCTGATGTTATTTGTAAGTTCATGCAATTTAACAGCCCTTGTGGCGTTCTTATATATGTTTTGAATCAATCGATAACACAGGCCGACAAAATGACTAAAGCATTTACCCAGAAACCAGAATATACTTTTCCGCAGGTTTTTGACGCTCTAGATTCGAATCCGAGGTCAGAATTTCTCTGATGGCTCCGGTTCTCGAGATATTCTAATCTAAAAGTACGAAAATCACGTAATAAACATCCTCGACCAAAATCCAACATCTGAAATTAGAAGAAGAATCTAAAGTATATATTTAAGAACGGCATTCAAGTAGTCTGGAGAGAAAAACATTCCACCAGTGCGTCTAATCTTCACCTATAGAACTGAGAGGATGGCGCAAAGACGCATGGAGAGGTCAATTTTTGATGTGACTCTTAATGATAGAATACGTAACGAAGATCTGCGTACACTCACTAAAGTCACAGATGTTATCACGTGCGTAGCTACCTTAAAACGGAAATGGGCAGGGCACCTAGCCAGATTTAGAGACATAAGACGAACGCGCAAAATATTGGAATGGAAACCAAGGGCAGATAAACGCAGCAGAGGGAGGCCACGGACACGTTGGTCAAATGATATTAAAATGGCCACCAACAGCTGATTGCAAATTACGCAGAATAGACAGAGATGTAATTCTATAGAGACATATGTCCAGCAGTGGACGCAAAGGGGCTGGTTGATGATGATATATATATATATATATATATATATATATATATATATATATATATATATATATATATATATATATATATATATATATATATGTGTATGTGTATGTGTACAAGTATGAAATGCGAATTTCAGACAACAGATGGTGCACCAAGCAGTTTGTGATATAAAGATTTGACACTGCGCCATTTTGTTGTGTCATCAATAAGTGTCAGACGCGCACGAGTGATAAATTGGAAAAGTGTGTGCATAGTGTTGTGTTGTTGTGTTCAATATGTCGAAATTTATACCGAACAAAGGGCATTCGCTGAAAGCATTAATTTTTTGTTTTCATTTGAAGAAAACTGCTGTTGAATCATACCGATTACTTTGAGAAGCTTATGGTGAACATACTTCATCGTAAGATGCTTGTGAACGATGGTTTTGACGTTTCAAACGTGGTGACTTCGATGTTGCAGACAAGGAACGTGGAAACACAAAAACAACTCGCCGAGCAATTGGGTGTTAGTCAACAGTCTGTTTCCAATCAGCTACGAGAGATGGAAAAGATTCAGAAGACCGGTAGATAGGTACCACATGAGTTGAACGACAGGGAAATGGAAAAGCGCAAAAAACACGTGTGACATTTTGCTCGCTCGGTACAAAAGGAAGTCGTTTTTGCATCGTACAGTTACAGAGGATGAAAAGTGGATTTATTTTGAGAATCCCAAGCGCAAAAAATCATGGGTAGACCGAAGCGCACCATCCACATCGACCGCAAGACCGAATTACTTTGGCAGAAAGACGATGCTCTGGTTTGGTGAGACCAGAGGGGCGTGGTCTATTATGAGCCGTTAAAACCTGGGGAAACGGTTAATACTAAACGTTACCAACAACGATTGACCGATTTGAACCGTTCGCTGCTTGAAAAAAAGGCCAGAATACCGAAAAAGGCAACACAAAGTCATTTTTCTTCATGACAGTGCTCCATCACATACGGCAAAACCAGTTCGCAAGACGTTGGAAGCACTCAGCTGGGAAGTTATACCCCATGCGGCTTACTCACCAGACTTGGCTCGTTCCGATTACCACTTGTTTACATCGATGGGTCACGCACTTGCTGAGCAGCGCTTTGGTTCGTACGAAGATGTGAAAAAATCCGCATTTTATACTTGTACACCTGGTATATAAATCCTTGTTTTTAACCAATGTGGTGGCTGAGGGTCATATGCCTCATTCGCTTCTCTACTGTACGGAATATTATTCCATGAAATTTTATGTATTTAATACTGTTTTCTTTTTTCCAGGGTATTACACTAAAAATGAACGAAGACGGCAAATGTATAGTGGCGAGAATCATGCACGGAGGCATGATCCATCGGCAGGCTACTTTACATGTTGGCGACGAGATTCGAGAAATTAATGGGATACCCGTCGCTAACCAATCAGTTGGCGCGCTACAAAAGATACTCGTAAGTAAAAAAGTTAAACAAGCTATATCGATTTTACATTACATCTACGTTATCTTGATTAATCGCACAATCAAATTAATAATCTACGTTAACTTTTGTATTTATAAAAATATATATCGTCATTCGTTTTTTTTTTTTTAGTTATTTTTAATGTTTTTTGAAAAATAACAGAATTTTAAACACAAATCACTATCTAAGTATTTTACATTATTACAATATTACTTAGAGTATTGGCACCAGACAGACATGACCTGTCTATGTAAATAAGATGGCTGAAATGCTAGCTAAATAGGAAGTCCAAATGAACCACAGATGTGAAGGTAGAAATCGAGGTGTTTTTAACTTTTTTTCCATCACTACTTAAACAATACAATACAATGATCAGAGACAAGAAGGAAAGAAATAGAGAATCAAGTGGGAGAATCACAACATTAAGAAACCGTTGTTTACCTTATTTTTTGCCAGCCATTTTGGTTCCATGGACAATAGGAAGAAAACAGGCAGTTATTTAAGTAATGATAAATTTATATCTTTGGTTTATAGCGTGGAGATGGAGACGAGGCCTGTGCAGGTGGAACTGCTTACACTTTATTTTATTAAAATATATACGATTTTTTATTCAATTTAGCTTAACATTTTTCAATATTTATGGCGAATACTTTAATTTATCTTTCATTTTTGCTTTTATACACCATTTAATTCTAAACGTGCTGCCTGTGTGATAATCCTAATTTAAATTATTTTCTCGTAAAATAAATATAAAATCTCCAGAGCTTTATGTGGTCATAAATATTTATATATAATTTTTTTGATGACATTACCCGAGTGTTTTTATAGTCTGTAGTAAAAAAATCAGCTAGGGTAGTATTTTAAAGATATATTGTTTAGGTTTTTCTGCATTATCTTTATATTATTGCTAAAATTGCACAGCATCGTTCGATGGCTGGTTTCTACATACCAAAAATTTATACACATTTAAAGGCCTAGCAGTTTTAATTAAGTACTTTTCTAAAGTAGACTACTTTTGGCATGTATTTTCTACTACCACTAACACTACATCCAGTTTTAACATTCGAGATTTTTGCAATCTCGATAGATAAATCAGTTTATGAAGAGTTTTTCCACTTTTTTTTCTACCACATTGTTAACCCTTGGCTCAGCAATGTGAATTACTGTCCAACTCTTAGCTTCATTATTTTTTATAATTAATTCTGGCTTACTTGCTTATATCTACATCATATGATTATATGAAATATGGATTGGGAATACTCACGATTATTGTTCTGTCGTTCAAGATATTTGCGTTGAGTTGATTCTGGACAGCCTTCTTCTACTTTTTGACTCTGGTAACATTGCAGGAATTTTATTGAGTTTTTTTTTTAATTCTTGTCGTTTGCGAATTCCACTGATATACGTAACTTTTTAAACTTTCTGGTCTTCTCTATGTTACACTGCGGATAGTTCTAAATGAAAAAGGAATTGTTTGCGAAAACATGAAACATAATAGATTACAGCAAAAAAGTGCCGAACTGTCTCAAACAAGCCCAAAATCTGGTTTTCATTTAGGGAAGATCTTGCTTTATGATGATGGGATTACAACAGTGTCAAATGTTGCTCTTAATTAACAAATTTAGGCCAGACAATCTACAAGAGAGCTCCATAGCGAATCCTAAGGTATTTTCTTCTGTCACGATAACACTAGCTCCATACATGTTTAAGCATACAGAAAAGCTAATCAGTCTCCAATCGAAAGTTTTACCTTATCCACCCTGTTCCTTCTGATTCTTATTTATTCGCTCATTGCAAAACTTCATCTATGCAGATGAATAAGACGCCCTTGATTGTTTTTTGTCAAAAAATTCAAAGGTTTCTAAGAACGAGGTAAAATGAAGCTGGTGGCAAGAGATCATCGAGATTCATAATTAATATATTATTGCTTAGAATGAGGATAAAACAAAATTGTTTTATTTTATCCTCAACTGCCAAACGACTTTATTATTTGTCAAACTCATACTTCAAAAGGGATAACCATTACATATTGGTACGGTTTAACTTGTGGATGTATTCACTCCAAACTGTTTTTGAGACAATTGAAGAAATTACTTTAAGTGTGAATGATTTGTACATTCATGTTTATTATTATTTTTCTATTTTAGAGGGAAGCGCGAGGTTCGGTTACATTCAAAATAGTTCCCTCTTACCGAAGTGCCCCCCACCGCCTTGTGAGGTAAGATATTTGTTATTATTAAACGACTCATCAGCCTAGAATAGAAACACTACCATAAAATTTCTAATTTATGCTCCTCAAAAGATAAAACTTAAATAAATGCATTTTCCAAATTCGCTCCTGTTATTTACAAACCGCCGACTCGAGGTCTGGTTGTTATATAAAGCGGTTATATTTATTCGCTATACTTAAAGATGGAATATTACTGTAACTGTTTAAACTGCAAGGAGTCTTATAATACCGTAAAATGTCAATAGCACCTAAATTTTATATTTTATTTTGCTGTATTTAAAGAAATCTATTTTATTTTTTGATGAGCTTTGACGCAGAAACACAAAAAAAAAATGTCGTGTCGATTATATTATGTTTTTACACAGTTTAAGCTCTCCCGAATTTATCAAATCTCCTTCAAATCATTTAGCCTGACTCATTAAAATTAATGTTCATTACTCAATCACCTTACATAACTTGGTGTAATATGATATTCCGATTATTTAATGAGACAGTGAAATTAAGCAAACTTTTTAAAATATGTTAATGTATTTATTTATTTTAATATCTACTTGCTGAGGTATTATTTTTTTGTGTATCTGTATTAGCATAGTCTATATCCAATATATACTTAATATATAAAGTCGCTCCCTCCTAGTTATTTAAAAAAAAAAAGATAAATTAAATATAAATATGTACCTAAACTTATTTTTCTACTACGTAAATTAAAGCCTCTTGCCACACTTAGAGACCACTGCATCAACGAATTTCGAAAGCACCTAACATTAAATAGTTTCTAAATGTCTAAAACAACCAACTAGATGGCCAGATTGGCCATATTAAGGATACACTTAAGCTAATTGTTCTCTCAACTAGGCATTAAGGAATGCTTAAGATGAATCATATTTGTACCGCTTCTTTTAACCTAAAGTAAAATGTCTTGAAATCTAAATATTATACGGTTTTTAAAACAAAGTAATATTGTTCAAAAAATTAAAAAACACATTTAAAAAAATCTAATCCAGATCTTAATGAGACGTAGAAATCGTGACCCCAGGGAGCTTAAGTTTAATTAATTTGTGCGCCTTGTTAGCTTCCTTTTAATAAATTTACATAAATTTAGCAAATTGAAATTTACGAACTAAAAATCACAAACATGTTTTAATTTTAAATTGTTTTGAACAAGATTTTTTCATTATCCAAAACAATATTTGCACTTTTAACAAACATGTCAAAAACAAATGCTATTAAATCATCGTTAAAGTTCCATTTTAGGTTTCTGTCACAGTATTTTCATTTTTCTGGAATGATTACCACATAATAATTTAATCATTTTAACAACTAAATCATATTTCATATAAAAAAGCTTACAACACAAATAGATCGTTCGTTTGTAGTATTTTTTCACGAATACGTTACTTTCCCTAGCAGGAGGATTAAAAATTATATAAAATATAAGAATAACCAACCTTTTCCCAATAACTTTTAGCCAAATGTACATTACATTGAATACCTATATTAAAAGCAAAATGTGTCTAACACTAAAATCCAGGTTCATCATATTACAAAGGTCATTTGATATTTACATAATGTCTAGCATCCACAAGCCCAACGAGCTGCTTTCTAAATACAGAGAAAGAATGTTTTATCTGTTCTAACGATTCAATTTACAACCAAATTGAAGAGTTTAGCACATGCAATTTGTAAAGTTCTCGTAACTTACACCTCTAAAGTACAAACTAATTTAAGAGCTTAGTACACGCAGAATCATAAATCTAATTGTTAAGAATAACTTGGAAAAAAAAACCCTCAAAATTTTGAAGAGGTAATTTAAAATTGTAGTCTGTTGTATCCAATAATTTATTATTTATCAGTCGGCGTACATCGTGGACAAAACCCTATTTATTTTTACGTAACCAGTTAGGCCGAAACATAAACTAATCCTCACTAAGCAGTCAGTAACTAAAAAAAATTATTTTAGCAACATTGGCACGATGAAAAGAACACATATTTCTTCTAATTTCAAATATAAGTTGTTGCGTTATAACTGGGGGGGGTTTAAATAATGGGATAAATTACCTGATCAGATGTTTTCTGTAAATTTTTCAACTCTATTTAAATCTAACAAACGAAAAGTAAAAAAGGCATTAACTCTGTATCTATTTAATCCCAGGAACCTTTATAACTCCTACATTAGTATCACAACTGTGACTTAAAAAGAAAGAAGATTTAAATATGTAAGCCAGAGCTATAATCATACTCAACAATTTTCAAAATTAGTTTATCATAACTTTCAGAATTATGTTTTCATTTTTAGTAGTGGTTTATCATAACTTTGACTATTCTGTTCATTCATTTTTAAAAGCAGTTTATCATAACTTTGAGTATTACGCCAACATCCGTGAAGTGTAAGCAATATTACCATTTTCTATGTTGGGTTTAAAAGTAATAAACGTATGATAGGAATTAAATAAGTAATAAAAAGGCACTTGCTCTTTTGAGATGTGTAAGGTAAAGAGAGAGGTGATAGTGACAAAGCACACACCTATGCAGGAATAATTAGATTAAAATAAAGTTTATTTCAAAACACAAAATCTAAAAGTATTCTCTTGTAACGCGAAATTCGATACAAGGGATTGACCTGGTGAAAATACTGAAGACTAAAAGGCTTGTCAATCTTTAGACTCTAGATCAATCAAAAATAATCAGTAGAAAAGCAAATCATCAGAAAACGTCTCATGAGAGCAGCCTTACTGCGAATGGTTAATTTTCAAAAGGGCAAATCACGCCAAAATAATTCAAACCATAATGAGTGTATATACCAATTTTTTGCACTTTTTTTAGATAAATTCGCTTACAAAGGTAGATAAAATAGAACTATACAGTATGCATTTCTCTGATAAGAATTGAATTACACCGCTAATTTTAAATCCCAATCTAAACAGATTATTTAACTATTTAAAGTCAATAAAGGCATCTGAAACTAAAATATATATATATATATATATATATATATATATATATATATATATATATATATATATATATATATATATATATATATATATATATATATATATATATTATATATATATATATATATATATAAATATATATATATATATATATATATAATATATATATAATAATATAAACTCTGAAATAAATACAATAAAACTTTTTTGCTTTAAAATTAACTAGGAGGGTGACTTTGTACGCTTGAACTACATGCAAATATCATTGTGTGAGTGACATCATTATTTTAGAAAAATTTCTGCCAGATTCAATAATGATTATTATTTTATTTATTCATTTTTAGCACATCCCATCATACCAGTAAACGTTTGCATTTTTAGTTTTATAAAAAATTTACCAAAATTAAACTGCTTAAGTAGTATTACTAATAGCGAATAAAATTGTCTATTTTAATCCCCGAGAATTAAAAGAAAAAACTTAGTTTAAATAAACATTATATTTTCAGCAGAGGACTGACGATCACATTATATTTTAGGGCACCCTTATGCGACAGCATTTTTTTTATCTTAAAAGAAGAAAAACTTTCGTCATATATTATTGTGTCATTTGCGATAAAAAGTTTACAGTTTTCCTCTACACCAGTCCTATTTTGGCTATTACAAACTACTAAAAAATTGGGAATTTGACAATAATATAACATAATGACTTGCTACTTTCTACCTGCTTGTTATAACTTTTATCTCAATTACAGTCAGTATGCTTCTTGATCGTCTAATTGTCCAATTTTTAGTAGTTAAACTATAACGGATGTAATAAAAAAACATAACAAATAATCAAAATTAAAGATTTCTTATTGGCCAAATCCGAAAGTAATCGAGCCATAATTTAGATAAATTGTTAATGTTAATGGCCTGTGCCTTGTCAGACTGTCGAAACATTTTCTGCGCTAAAATGTCGTTTCCTTTTCTCATTAAACAGTAGTAGTATCATGTGGCTTTCATAGACAAAGATCAGCAGGAAATCTTCTAACTTATATCACACATAGAGAATCTCGTTTCTTTGACTTATTCAAAGCATTTGATTGTGTTTGGTATGAGGGACTGTTGTCTACGCTAAGCGCGTTATGTCTGAAGGGTTTTTCTTAGAGGAGTTCTGTACTGTCAATGCTGCGACATGTCTCCTACTTAATTCCTTCCTAACATTAACAATCTGCTAGAGACGATCAAAAAGCTAATTTATAGATTTACCGATGACAGCATGCTCATTTCTTCGTTTACTTTGAGCTCTCAAACACCAGAGGTCTACACACGTTTCGGCAGATAGCAGAAATTGTTTCGAACTTAACAAGACCTGTAAAAAATTCTATCTTGAGCTAATAGTAACCAAGTAAATTTTGACGCTACGCTATTTTTTTAAGTTAACTCAACATAGTTATATCGGTAATATCTATTCCATTGGTACGCCACTCAACTTTCTCTGCGTTAATTTGGAAGTAAATCTAGCTTGATATGATTGCATAGCAAAGTAAGCTTCTCAAAAACTAAGAATATCATTTCACACTAAAGAGCTGTACACCCGACAACAACTTCTAATGTTCTACAAAGCTTAAATTCATCTCCTTGAAGCCAGATACCATAAGAGCCTCTGACCCTGATGAAGTACCTGTCAACGAACTTTTTCAGTTTACCCATCTTAAAAGGGATATCTCTTTTTTGCTGGTTATATGCTGAGTTTAAGCGATACATATAGAAGGTGAAAAGATCATACCAAGTAACTGTCAGCCAGTTTCATTAATTTATGTATATCAAACGTTATTGACGCAACTTTAATGTAGGGACTTAATATTTTTTTGCGACAACCAACGTAGTTTTCGTAATCAAAGATCCACGCTTTTATCACACATCCTTGAGAAGAATAAAGATTATAGAAAATTCACTATATTTTACCGCGCTAAGTTTGACGAACTAGTGTCCAAGATCCTGTTTCGTAGTATTTTTAAAAAATTTTGTGTCCGACTCTTCGAGTTCTCTCAACTATCGTTCATTGCAAATGGTAATTAATGGATTTCTTTCAGACATTTTCAGTGTCAATGCGTGTAAATCTTATTACTACTTTTTCTTCTTTATATTAACGATATACTGAAAAAAACTAAAAATTGAGCCTACGCTTTCCTTATGATAACACTCTTCTCTCATCACATACTGTGACGGTCGAACACCGTCAGTAAGCAGCAGGAACTTTTACAACTTTACCACGAAGCAGTCCTGTCAAATTTAATGAATTACTTTTGTAAATCGCAACATAGTTATGTTAGAACACTCATTAGAACCGTTATTTAACTTGACCTTCCTTAGAGAGCTCTAAACTCTACAATAGTTTCTAATTCTTTGTAAAGCTTAAATTCCATCATGAATAGAATACTACTTTCATGTCTGGAGCTCTGCTCCTATATATACTGCAAATTTGTTAGAGTCATTCGCATGATTGAGAGCTCTGAACTTATCAGAAATTTTGTTTCTTTGGAATATCGAAGAAAAGTTAGTGTCTTGAGTCTCTCCTATATATTTTATAGAAAGTGTACGATTAATGCAACCAAGTTGATTCCTCTTAGAGTAGTGCAAACTAGGAATATACCTCGGGCTGTCATAGTACATGTACGTGAAGTCCAGCCTGCCGCTCCTCGTACATTCTCTTTAACAACTTATTTATTTGAAAAACCTCCTCACTTCATAAACTCTCGAAGAATGGGTTTCTTACCGAGTACAACCTGAAGCGATTTAGAACCAATGCGAATTCCGCAAACGCGTGGCTTTTGTATCGGTTTATGAATTTCCTTAAATTTCTTGTGCCGTATCGATAAACAAGATTTCTCTAAACTCTAACGTGATGCTGAAGTTTTATGCTCATCTGAAATCCATTAGGGCTAAATGTGATAATAATTAAGTTTTATCTTTATTTTGACCAAAATGGATTTTGGTTTTATTGAATTTTAGTTTATAATTAACCTTTTATTTACATTTCCAATTTTATTTATTTTCCTCTCTAATTTTTGTTATTTTAAAAACCACATTCATTAATGGTTCAACTATTTCGCTTATTTATACACACAATCCACTTTTACATATATGCGCCAATTACGCACAGTCCGGTTGGCCTAAAATAGACAATTTCATTATTATTTGAAATGATTTTAGATTTAATTGAATTTTTTGATAATGCTAAATTAATCAAATTTTTATTTTTTCATTTAGTTGTTCAGGATAAAACCTCTGCCAGTACTTGTAAGTACCTATAGTTATTCAAAATTTTTACTGGTATTCGGTGTGATGTGCTTTGTATACATTTTCTAAGATTATTATTTATTTTTCTATTAATTTCCTAAAAATTAATTTGATTATAACAAAAACTTGATGCATGAGTTTACTTCTCTTATTTTTAAGCTTCCTAAAAATAATTCAATTCCCTTAAAAGATATTTTTCTTTAGATTTTGATATTAAAAAAAAAACAACGCCATTTTTTTTATTTTTACGTCAACGCCCGGACCTTAATCTACTTCTGAACATAATTTTCACCTATATTAGGCACTTTTCATATCGTAAGATCAGCTTTAGCTTCTCATAGGAATCTGCCCCCTAGTTTGCTAACACTGCAGCACAACCGTTTTCGCGTCGTCGTCGGTACCATGGCGCTGACCACCAAGGTGCTTCTCTAAGTATGGGAACAAATGGTAGTCACTGGGCGCTAGATCAGGGCTAAATGAGGGGGGCCAACTTATTCCCATCCATATGACGCGATAAGATCTTGGATTCAATCAACCACGTGTGAACGAGCATTGCCACGAAGCAAAACGATATGTCACAGTATTTATTGTGTCCCAAAAGGCAAAACATCCACAAGCAAGACCCCCTGTCTCCCCAAAGCACAGTGCACATCATTTTGCTTGAACTTCACTTTCTTGGGTGATGTTGAATGCCTCCAATACATGAACTGTTGTTTTGATTTGCGGTGTAACGTGAGCAACCCAGGTTTGGTGCAGGCATTCAGCGCGCCGAACGGCGACCGCAACGCTACAGCGGTTATATTTTAAGACGGTATTTACTTAAAGGGCGCGCCTTGTAGATGTATCAGTTGTCTGGAAATAACGCTCATATATTTTGAGAAGCGATTCTAGAGTTAAAAATAAGAAGAAAAGTTCCTGTCAATCCAAGGTGAAGAAAGGCTCTCCTTGGGAGTATAGCCCTCTGAATGTGGAGCTGCAAAATTGATTTTTGTCGATTATTTCTCTAACCATTTTGAGAAAAAAATTGAAATTTGGTACTTAGGGTCTTATTAAAACTACCTTTTTTGCAGAAAAATATTTGTAAAATCTCATTACTGATATTAAGAATTGGTTGAAGTTCAAAACACAAAAATACAAGCTTTTTATTAAAAGCCCACCTCCTGGCTTTGAAATTAAATTTCCATTTTTACTAATCGATTAACCGTAATCGAAAACCCAAAAATACCAAATTTCAAGTTTTTCCTCAAAATAGTTAGGGATATAATTAATAACAACTATTTTTTTTTTGCTGCCCACATTTGAAAGGCTGTAGCTCCTCTGGGTAGAATTTTCGTTTTTGCACAAAAAGCGACGCTACAGTAGATTTTAACTCATCATCTGACGACAATTTCCGGCTTTTCAGGCCTATTTAATCACAGCCTTCGGTAATAGCCCGTGCCTTCCTGTAGTCAAAATAAAATAATTTATAAATTTTAATTTCTTAAATTCTACAGAAAATTCTAGACTTTTGTGTAGCATACCCTACCTTAAATTAGTTCTTGGTAGTCCAGTGGATTCTTTTAACTATTGGGTTGAAGTGATTATTTCCGATAGTTTCTAAAACTATTATTTCTTCTAACTCCTTATCGCTGTTTGATGCATAATTTTTGGGTCGTTTCTTTTCAAACTGGCCACTGTTAACTAGGTTATGTTGCAAT
This sequence comes from Pachyrhynchus sulphureomaculatus, assembly GCA_019049505.1. NCBI lineage: Eukaryota > Metazoa > Arthropoda > Insecta > Coleoptera > Curculionidae > Pachyrhynchus > Pachyrhynchus sulphureomaculatus. Next base: position 87,184,447 of record CM032452.1, on the reverse strand, counting down.
CGAGCGAATATATCCTTAAAGGGTTGACGCCCCCCTAGTAACGTTCTGACACTTTTCATGTTTCTGCCTCTCTCTATTGCCTGTTCTATCATTTTCTCTGTCTGTTTCCTTTTATCTTCTCTGATTGACTTTCTCAGTGTTTTGTTTGTCTCTGTGTATTCGATTGAACCGTAGCCCTTCTCTCTCCTTAATAGCCGTCTCTTTTCGAAAAAATCCTCCGTCTTGGTACTCCACTGTCTAGTTCTCTTTCTTTGGGTCCTTGCCACCTTATCTGCGGCTTTTAACATAGCTTGTTTATTTGTGTTATTGTCCTCGTCCATCGAAAGTTTTTCGTAGTCTGGAATCTGATTTAAGTTTTTTTCGAGTTCTTTCCTATATTCGGCATTTTTAATTATTAAGGTTTCTCTATCTATTGTTGGCGTAGAGTTTTTCGTTGTTTTTGTTCTCTCCCATTTTCTATCTATTAGCACCTTAGCTCGAACGATGCGATGTTCGCTTCCGGCTCCTACGTTGTTAATCACTGACACATCTTTGACAGTTGTTTTCTTGATGTACATTATGTAGTCTATTTCGTTTTTATATTCTCTGTTCGGTGAGATCCAAGTCCATTTTCTGTTTTTATTTTTCTGGAAGAATGTATGGCATATAGATTCTGCTGTTCCATAAAATTCATTAGCATTTGTCCTCGATCGTTTCTTTCGCCGAGGCCAAAACATCCAATCTTTTCTTCATCTGTCTTCTTTTTTTCCCCAGTTTGGCGTTAAAATCTCTTAACACACAACAATGGTGTACCGACTTCGGTCTTTCTGAATAGCCGTGTTCACGTCTTCATAAAATGATTCGACCTCTTCATCTTCGTAGGATGTTGTAGGAGCATATACTTGGATCACCTTTAGCTTACAAAACTTCAAGATCTTAATTTTTATGTAAGCTACTCGTTTGGACACCGCGCTGTACTCGGTCACATTTACCGCTATTCTTTTGTTCACTATAAATCCTACTCCTCCTACATTTTCTTCGTCGTCCTGTAATGCTCCTCTGTAGTATAGAACATTTCCGGTGCTCAATCTCACGCACTGTTCTCCTCTTCTTTTGATTTCGGCAATGCCCAATATATCCCACTTTATCTGTTTCAATTCCTTCTCTAACTCGTAGGGTTTGTCATCTTTCTGTAAAGATCTTATATTATAAGTGGCGATCATTAGGCTTGTATTATCTTGCTTCTTCTTTCTCTTGTTTTCGGTTTCTGCTTCAGCTGCAATTTTTGGCGAGTATCTCCCCAAAATCCGAGAGGCTGACCCTTTTCAGGGTGTGGGATTCTGGCCTAAGTGTCCTACCTACCTGGGGTATAAATCTGTTTGTTTTGAAACTCATCATATTTACAGTTTAGGGGGATAAAGTAACCATAATTTCCCACGCTGGCTGGACGGGTTGGGAGATGTAATCTTCTGCCGCCCTTAACATAGGAACAGGCGCTGTTTGCTGCCGCTTCTCTGAAGACAGACGCAGTAGTGCTAGTTTTGGTCCGCCCCGAGTATTTGATTTCCTCGGTACCACCCATATCTGGGAGGCTTTCCCCTATCCACCACCTGGGGAGGCGCCTGATGGAGGACTAACAAACCCCGCACTGAAAGAATATGAGTGAATAATGAAGTAACCTAAATAATTTTAACAGATTTTTTTTTGATTTTTAGAAATTTAAATTGATAATACCAGTTTTACATAAGCTTTCTTATAATATAATCTTTATTAGACTCAGCATTAAGAATTTACATTTTCAATATTTAAATTTCATATTGAATTTCTTTATTTTATTTTATTTTTTTCAGGGTACAGCTCTGCTAACGAATTTTATAGTAATTGGATGAAATTACAAAGAAAACCTTTTAGAATCATTAATTTAGGGTCGTTTTAATTTTACGGGTCCTCAGAGATTGTAGATATAAGACTCGTTGATGAAAATAACACATAAGAAAGAATTTATACAGCACGTAAACCTGAAATGAATAAAAGTAAAAATACAGTCTGTCAAGTAAAAACGTGACCACTCGTATTCTTGAAAAAATGTGTTTCAAGAACATTTTTTGCCATCAATGTATTCCTTGGTGTGGTAACAACGGCGCAATTACCTTAGTAAGATGTCCAATCGCCTCCTGCGTCAATAATCGCCTGGCATCTTCAAGGCACGCTGTCGACCAGATTTTCTGCATACTCTGCAAATTTTTCCAATCTCCCGAGACAACTGAGTCAAATTCCTTAGAGTATTTTCTCTGAGCTTTCTCTTTACAAGGGACCAACACAACAACAATAGGGTTGACATCTGGTAATTGTGAGAGCCACTCTAGTATCTTATCGTGGACCCAAGCGAGCCGCTTCGCGACGTGATTTTCACCCAGCAAAGAGTACTTAGGAATTTGACGTGAGCACCAAGATGTTGTCGAATGGTCGCTTCATGCGTCAATTTTCGGTCCCGTGAAAACAAAGACACGATTCGTTTTTCGATTTTCGAGGTGACTTGGCCTACCGAACCACGTTTCATCACTCATCGACATTTTTCGTCTCGTTAAAATCATTTACTCACTTCTTCACAAACGATACCGACTTTTTAATATATTTAGCGGCCCGGAATGTGTCATTTTTGGCCCCTTTAGATGGAAACAGAGAAAAACTGCCTCGAATCGACGCGCAAACTAGTGACTCATCTTGGAATTTACGTGATTTCGACGAAACTTCGGAATCGACTAATACTTTTACTAAAATGCATCATAGATGGACCTTGGACACCACTTACGTGTTATGGATGACATTATTCTGTAATACTTCTTGGAATACGTATGATATGGCAAGATCGTCAAACTTAAACGGATTATTGTCTTAGTTCCACCAGTTTGAAATGCAAACCCAGCTTCCAATTCTTGAAACAAATGTTTCCATCACCTTATACCAACTACTAAAATTCAACATCCATAAGACTAAATTTTAGCAGTTATTCTATACTTTGAGTTTTGCTCAGTTTTCTGTCGATCCTGGCACTGCTGATGAGCCGTAATACAACGAAACGTGTCCCGAGAATAACTGTTGAAATATGAACTTTGTTCAGTTTTATTAGTTGTTTTAGTAGCTGTAATTTATTTTTTTATATGTAGTGTAGAATCTTAACAATCGCGTTGCCTAGCGGTAAGTGTTATCAACTAATTTGTAACAGAATTGTGCCTTTTAGGATTACCAAGCATTGCCTAATTTTCGTGAAGGGTTAAAAATTGCTCGAAAATTGGGACCGTTAGATAAGCGGGATATGTTTTCTGTATCTTTTCGCCATTTTTCATATTAATTTTTTTTTCAGATATTCGTCAGGGCGCAATTTGATTATGATCCTCTAGAGGACGACTTGATACCATGCGCCCAAGCAGGCATAGCATTTAAAACTGGTGATATTCTACAAGTGAGTATCCGTTAAATACACGAATTTTTTTAGTTTGCACTGGGAATTATACAAGTAATCAAGATGCGTACTCATAGTACTTTCTCGTGTTCCGTACGGAACAGTTACGGGATCACTTCGGTATCCATCGTTCACACCCAATTTTCTCCGGAACTATTTGACATATAAAATTCAATTTTGACATAACTGTAGGAATTGATAACCCAATCTACACAGCTCTGTGTAGTTTTGAGAGTTAAATTAAGAAGTCAGCTTATAGGGGGAAGTAAAAAAAATTCTAAGGTCATCGAATGGGATGTCAAATGAAAGCTTGTGAAAACACGAGTTCTAAAATATATATAATATAATACTTGCGTACACTTTTCTTTGAATTATTTTAAAAAATCTCTGTCGCCCCACCCTTTCTCGAAAAGTACTGATCAAAATATTTCGAAAAAATTCTGGAATATGGAAAATGTGGATCGAACGAAAAATTATCACGAATGCATTACGTTTGATAATTTATCTGATATAAAAAAAAAATAAGTGTTTTAACAATTTCGAGGAGACAAAAATATTTTCAGTGCCACGCGTCGTGCCTCTAGAGATAAAATAATTTTATTTTATTTCTTTTAATTAAACAAATATTTAGGCAGTAAACATTTATTTTACACTTTTATTACTAGATTCTAGATTCAGCTAGATTGACTTGTTAGCTGTTAGGTGGCTAAGATCCTGTAACTGTTAGACATTATTGTCTAAAAAAAAAGTGAAAATACATATTGGATCTTAAGATATAGACATGTCGTGTCTTATTTTGATTGGTCTGATCAGCCTAGCCAGTATCTGACTAGACATGTTTGTAATCTGGGGTCTTAATTCTTTTATTGAAAACTCATTTGGGGTGTGTTTTGTGATCATAGTACAGGGTGAGTCAACGATAGAATAAAGTTCATTATCTCATTTGTTTCGGGAATAACGAACAAATGTTAAATACAATAGTTTTAGGGAATGTTAAGATACACAGTTTAAAATTATTTTTGAGTATACAGGGTACTTTAAAAAAGTGTGGCTAATATGTTTTTTTAAACGGAGCATCCTATTTTCTAATTTATTTTTAAATTCTGCGTAAAATTTTGTAACTTTTTTATTAATAATGTTATATACCTAAACCCAGTAGTTTTTCTAATATTTGAATTTTTCAGTTTTGTAAAAAATTGCCAATAGCGCCATTGTTTCTGAAAGTGGCATACTCATAATTGGTACGAGCGTTCTATAGAGATGAAAAAAAAGATATATGTAAAGAAATTTGTGTTAGATGCTACAGGGTGTTCAAAATAAATTTATGCATTTCGACTATTTTAAATTGAAAAATCTCAAATTTTTTAAATGGCACATCCTGTATATTATTATTTATTCTGATAAATTTTACAAAACCCTCCAACTTTTATTAAGTATGTCATGTACCTATTTCTAATAGTTTTCGATTTATTTTGAATTTTTCAATTTTTACCCTTGTTTTTAATACACTTACGCTATTATGAAAACATAAACAAATAGTTAATAATAATGTTAATATAGTTTAACTTATCCAATGATTAATTATTATGACGTAATAAATGTTCATAAATATGCCCGTCTACTTGAATACACATGTTTAGTCGTTTTACTATATTTTCCTTCACTTTCCTTAGCATAAAGGACATTATTGTCCTGCACGCATCCCGTATCCTATTTTCCATGTCTACTGGTGTTGTAGGGATTCACATAAACGCGATCTTTAATGTAGCCCCACAAAAAGAAGTCTAAAAGTGTTAAGGCACATGATCGAGGGAGCCACTGAATGAATCCAACCCTACCGATCCATTTTTGTGGGTAACAATCATTTAAAAAATTTCCGAACTTATCGATGCTAATGAGCAGGAGCTCCGTCTTGTTGAATCCACATTTGTTCCCTTTCAAAGTTATCAACTCCTTCAAGAAGCTGAGATCATTCGTTTTGCAAAAAATTTAGATATCTGGGCCCGTTTAAGCGGTTCGCGGAAAAGATATGGACCAATTATTCGAAAATTTAATATTCCACACCATACATTAAGCGACCAATGATTTTGGTTTTGAACGTCCCGGACCCAAAATGGATTAACTGTTGAATAATAATGCATGTTATGGCTGTTAACTGCTCCAGTACTGCGAAAAGTAGCTTCATCAGAAAACATTATTTTGCATAAAACATTTGGATCGGCTTCTGTTGCTCCATTCATGATGGTACAAAAGTTTACTCGTCGTTCAAAATCACGGTCTTGAAATTCTTGATATGAAAGGGATGATACTTGTATTTTCTCGTGGTGCGATTAGCCGTAGATTGGGATGTGTCAGATAAGTCAGCTAGTTGACGGCTGCTGACCTGGGGATTATCTTCAACATGAAGTAAAATCTCCATTTCTTTTTCCTCATTAGTAGCATTCTGGCTTAGTACTTTCCGTTTCGTATACTCAACGCTACCACTACCATCAAACCGTCCGATTAAGCACTGAAGAGATTTTCTAGATGGTATACGTCTAGTAGGGTACTTCGCTCTGTAAAGCCTTACTGCCAAAAAAATTTTTTCCCGCCTCGCCCAGTATATAAACCATATCAATTAATCCATTTTTAGGAGAATCCATAACTACGAGGCTGGTTTGAAAAGTCCGTGCAAAGTTCGAGAGATGGCACCACCGGCGCGTATCGAGGTCATGTTTAGTTAGTAGCATGAACGCACACCAAGTTTCAGCCATATTGGTCTATTTCTTTGTGTTTGGCATTCGTGTGAATCAAGGAAGTCGAGTGATTTTCAAGAAATGGACGAAAAAGAATTTCGTGTGGTGATTAAACATTACTTTATGAAAGGCAAAACGCCTCAGGAGACTAAAGAGAAGCTTGATAAACATTATGGTGACTCTGCACCTTCGATTAGAACAGTTTTATAAGTGGTTTCAAAATTTTCGGACTGGCCATATGGGCACAAGTGCCGCTGAACGTTCTGGACAGCCTGCGGAGGTTACGACTCCAGAAATCATTGATCAAATACATAATATGGTGATGGATGACAGAAGAGTTAAGGTGCGTGAGATTGCTAGTGCTGTGGGCATCTCGACTGAACGGGTACATAATATTTTGCATAAACATTTGGACATGAGAAAGCTATCCGCAAGATGGGTGCCGCGATTTCTCACGCTTGACCAAAAACGGAATCGTGTGAAGTGTTGCAAGGATGGTTTGCAGCTGTTCCAGAAGAATCCGGAGGACTTTAAGCGTCGTTTCGTCATTGTGGATAAAACATGGATACATTACTGTACTCCTGAGACCAAACAAAAATCTAAACAATGGGTTACCAAGGGGGAATCTGCACCAAAAAAGGCGAAGACCGTTCCTTCGGCCGGAAAGGTTATGGCGACTGTCTTTTGGGATTCGCAAGGGATAATCCTCATCGACTATCTGGAAAAGGGTAAAACTATTACAGGTGAATATTATTCATCGTTATTGGACCGTTTGAAAACCGAGCTGCAAGAAAAACGCCCGCGATTGGCCCACAAGAAAGTCCTTTTCCATCACGACAAACGCACCAGCACACACCTCAGCAGTTGTGGTCGCAAAATTAATGGAAATAGGATTCCAACTCGTTTCACATCCCCCCTATTCTCCAGACTTGGCTCCCTCGGACTACTATTTGTTCCCCAATTTGAAGAAATGGCTGGCAGGACAAAGATTTTATTCAAACGAGGAGGTGATTGCAGACACTAATGGATATTTTGCAGACTTGGACAAATCTTATTATTCGGAAGGGATCAACAAACTGGAACATCGTTGGACGAAGTGTATAAGCCTAAAAGGAGACTATGTCGAAAAATAAAAAAGGTTTACCCCCCAAACACATAAGTAGTTTTTTTTTTTGCACGGACTTTTCAAACCAGCCTCGTATTACCTTTATACGTCACTTACTACAACAAATTAAACTATTTTTACTTGCTTAATAGACATGTCAAAATTTGACAATGCCTACATTTTTTGTTTTGTCTTGCCAACTATAATCTATAATGTTATAGCGTAACTGTATTAAAGACAAAGGTAAAAATTGAAAAATTCAAAATAAATCGAAAACTATTAGAAATAGTTATATGACATACTTAATAAAAGTGGAAGGGTTTTGTAAAATCTACCAGAAAAAATAATAATATACAGGGTGTGCCATTTAAAAAATTTGAGATTTTTCAATTCAAAATAGTCGAAATGCATAAATTTATTTTGGGCACCCTGTAGCAGCTAACTCAAATTTCTTTATATATATCTTTTGTTCATCTCTATAGAACGCTCGTACCAATTATGAGTATTCCACCTTCAGAAACAATGGCGCTACTGTCAATTTTTTACAAAATTAAAAACTAGTATTTTTTTAAAAAAATTGAAATATTAAAAAAATTACTAGGTTTAGGTATATAAGATTATTAATAAAAAACTTATAAAATGTTACGCAGAATTTAAAAATAAATTAGAAAATAGGATGTTCCATTTAAAAAAAAACATATGTTGTATCGGCCACACTTTTTTGAAGTACCCTGTATACTCAAAAATAATTTTAAACTGTGCACCTTAACATTCCCTAAAAATATTATATTTAACATTTTTCGTCATTCCCGAAACAAATGGGATAATGTACTTTACTCTATCGTTGACTCACCCTGTACAGCAGAGGTGTCAAACTCAATTTTGCAGAGGGCCATATATTAAATTTAGAATGTGTAGGCGGGCCAGATTCAAATTAAAAAAATGTACTGATTTATTATAACATTTTATTTATATAATTATATAGTATATGATATACGGTTGTTAAAAATTATATCAAAGTTATAAAAGAGGGTAATTATTTTGAGCTCGAGGATCCAGATACCTGACTTCTCTTGTTTTTGACAAGCTCATTGATGTCAGGTATCATATTCGTTGTAGTTATTTTAAGAATTGATTGGAGATGTTCATTCGAAAGTCTTGTGCGATGTTTGTTCTTATTTATTTTCATGACGGAAAACATCTGCTCACATAAATAGGTGCTACCAAACATGCAGAGAATGCGTGCTGCATGCTTTTTTAATTCCGGGTAGTTATCCAAATTCTTGAAATATTGTGTATAAAATGTAAGAGCGTTAATCTCTTTAAATTTTTCTTTCAAAATACTGTCCGATTGAAGATCTATCAACTCCATTTGCAAATGAACTGGTGCCTGTGAAGCTTCAAAATTGAATGGATTGTTGAAAATTGGGAATTCCATTTCATTCATTTTGTGAAAGTCTTCAAAAGTCTTGAATTCCGTGATCAAATTTTGCAGAAGTTGAGAATATTGATCCAATTTTTTTTGGTTCACTGTGCCAAATGATTTTTAAATGAGGGAAATGATCCAAAGTTCGATTTTTTACCTGATTTTCCCACAGCCTCAACTTTGTTTCAAAGGCTTGAATACATGAATACATTTGAGTGACAATCAGATTTTTTTACCCTGTAACTTTACATTCAGATCAGTCAAGTGTTTATTCATATCTACCAAAAAGGCACAATCAACCCACCAGTCATTGTCATAATCAATTGGGTTGCCTTTTTCTAACATGAAAGCTTGAATAGGGTCACGTAATGCAAAAAAATTTTCTAAAAACTACTTCTCAACTGAGCCAACGAACTTCGGTAAAGTAAGGAACATCAGAAAACTTTTCGTCCAAATCTTGTAAAAACTGCCTGAACTGTCGGTGATTTAGTCCTCTGCTCCTTATAAAATTTACTATTTTAATTATAGGTTGCATGACATGATCCATTTTTAAATGTTTGGATGCCAATGATTCCTGATGAATTATACAGTGAAATCCCACAAAATTCCCTGATGTTTTCTGTTTTAATTTAGTTACTACGCCCGAATGTTTGCCAGCCATGGCAGGAGCGCCATCCGTAATTGTGCTGCTAAGTATATTCCAGTCGAGTTCATATTCTACTATCAAATGCTCAATTGCAGAATAAATATCATTTGCTGTTGTAGTACCTGTCAATGGAACGCACTTTAATAGTTCTTCAGTTATTTCAAAGTTACTGTTAATACCTCGTATAAAAACAGCAAGTTGAGCTGTATCAACAGTATCAGTGCTCTCGTCAACAGCCAGTGAAAAGTTTGTAAATTCCTTAATTTTCTCCTTCAGTTGAAGAACCAAATTTTGAGATAAATCATTTATTCTTGAAGCAGCAGTGTTTCTTGACAACGAAATATTTTGAATTATTGACTTTTGAAATGGAAATGAAACATCGGCAACTTTCAACATACAGTCTTTAATAAAATCACCATCAGTGAAAAGTTTTTATCTCTTCGCGATTTCTAATGCAATAATAAAACTTGATTTCAGGGCATCTTCGCTCTCAGTATTAGCTTTAGTAAACATCGATTGTTGACCTTGAAGTTTAGATTTTAAAGATGACAATGTGTCCATTCTAATTTTTTCAGTGTAACAATCGAATTTTGATTTATGATTCGTATCATAGTGTCTCTTCAAGTTAAACTCCTTACAAACAGCAACTGTTTGATTGCAAATCAAACACAGTGGTTTACCTTTCCATTCTATGAAAAAATATGCAATTTCCCATTTAGACTGAAAAACTCTGCACTCACTATCAACTTTACGTTTTTGTGACATTATGCCAAAATCGTAACAATTATGGAACTCGACACAACAATTATGGATATCGCACGCGAACGACACAAACAAATGCACAATACCTTCACAATCACTACTTCGCAGTACAACTGAAATCCTTCTCCGACCGTATCGCTTCGATTACTCGACTCACACTCAACTGATTCACGTCGCGCCGACGCACTCCTTTTATAATATCGATAAGGAAGGTTCTAGTCTAGACTCGAAGCGCGTGGAAGATTCTATTGTTCTCAACAAAAATAATAGGGTATTTCCGCTTGTTGCTAAGAGATGGCGTTACTGTCTATCTCTCTCGCTTGTCAAGGCACGCGCTGCCCTTGAAATTGCTTATAAATGTAGTGTGCGCATTTTAAAACTTCCGTAGAGGAATCGAGTGAAGTCTAAAAGCTCTAAAAAACATGATTCTTCTTTCTGTGACACATTGCGATCGCGGGCCTTATTGATACGTCCCGGGGGCCGGATACGGCCCGCGGGCCGTATCTTTGACATCCCTGCTGTACAGAAAACTAATTGCGCAAGGCTAACTTGCACTTAACCGGTTTTATTTTGATTACATAAACAAGCTAAATTTCTAATTTTGTTCTGTTATTATTTCACCATAAAGTGGATTATATTCTTTAGTGTGAGATAGTCAAATTTAGTGTTTACTTTTATCTTTGCACACCTTCAGCTTCGCGCGTATAAGGTCACATGCTCTTTATGTTTCAACGAATCCCAGTAATCTGGAGAGATTGAAAATTATTATAATTATCATTTTACGATGAGATCATCATTCTTCTGCATTTAAACATAACTGTTTTACAAATAAAATTTATCTCTAATATGAAAACATAATTATTATAATTTTTATGTAATATATTGCATAATAGAAATGAAGAATTATGAATAAATTACCTTTTAGGATCTTTGGGAAATCTAAAAAAACTAAGTTCTGTAGAGATACCACATATATTTTTACAAGCACTCACCGCACAATAAAAACTTCCTCTTAAAATCTTTTTTATAATTATTTTCAATTATAACGTCAAACGAGTTATTTACTTATTAAAAAAATTATTAATAATGAATTTCAGAGCACATTATAAAGAAATTCTCCTTGAAATCCAGATGTAAACATAACCCACGACCGCGATGGCAGCCATGTTGTTGGTATGATAGGGGACGCATGCGTGACAAAAAACAGGACCTACAAATTTCTTAAGCGTCGCTACTATGTTTTATGTTTGCTACGGTACTGGGTAAACCATTATACTAGTGTAGTGTCAAAACAAAGAAATTGAAGTTTGAAAAAATCACTTAAGATAAATTCACCCTCTTAGAGTACCTCAAGGACACGACTATGAATACGGAAAAAGTGCAATTAATGTCCAAATACTCCAGCAACTTTTTCACTGTGTTCAACATCTGCGATTGTTTAGAGAATAATTTTTTACAAACTTTCTCTACTTTTAGATTATAAGCAAAGACGACCACCATTGGTGGCAAGCGAGGAAAGATCAGGCCGGATCAGCTGGTCTGATCCCGTCGCCTGAACTACAAGAATGGAGAGCCGCTTGTGCGGCGATGGAGAAATCTAAACAGGAACAAGGTAAATTTAGTAGAAATCATGTATTCTATTAGTGCCTAATAACTCCTGGCTTTTTCAAAAAATATAAAAAATTATAGTTTAAATTTTACTACATCGAAAGTATCTCGCAAGTGTCTATCATCAATCTTGAAGAAAACTAAAAATAACATGAAGCTTTTACTAGCCATTAGCATGAATATATTCTCAGTGTCTGCTGATACCACAATCAAAACATTTCTCTAGATTTATAGATCGATTGGCCGCTTACAGTCTATAAAGTAAGAACGTGTCCGCTATAATTCATTTTTGGTAGATGCGATTCTAGCGATTCTACAAAAAATCGATAGAGGGAAGTTCACGACTCATTTAGAAAAAATATTAGTCGATTCCGAACTTTCGTCGAAATCACATAAAATCCGAAATGAGTCACTTGTTTACGCGTCAATTCCAGGCAGTCTTTCTCCGTTCTCGTCCAAAGGGGCCTAAAATGACACGTTCCACGGTCGCTAAATATATTAAAAACTCGATGTCGTTTGTGAAGAAGTGGGTAAATTATTTAAACGAGACGAAAGATGTCGACGACTTGTTAAAACGTGGCTCGGTAGTCACCCTGAAAGTCGAAAAACGAATAGTGTCTTTGTTTTCACGAAACCCGAAATTGAGGCTGCGTCACGGAGCTGCAAAATTAAGAAAATCGGGTTTGAATGTGTCCTATCAGAGCATTCGATAACATCTTCGTGCTCATGATGTCAAATTCCGAAGTATGTTGAAGAAACCCTTGGATGGGCGAAACTCACGTCGCGAAGCGGCTCGCTTGGGCCCACGACAGGATAGTAAAGGCCCTCACAATCGCCGGACACCAACCCTATTGAAAATGTTTGGTTCATTGTAAAGAGAAAACTCGGAAAAAAGACTCTGAGGACTTTGACTCAGTTGTCTCACGAGATTCGAAAAATTTGGAGATCATTGCCGTAGTATGCAGAAAATCTCGTCGAAAGCATGTCTCGAAATTGCCAAACGATTATTGATGCAGGAGGCGAATGGACAACTTACTAAAGTAATTGCGTCGTTGTTAGCACACCAAAGGATACATTCATGGCAAAAAATATTCTTGAAACACATTTTTTCAAGAATACGAGCGGTCACGTTCTTACTTGACACACTGTGCAATAATGTCATTATTGGTTAGCAAATAAGTTTGTTCGGTTTAATAGATCCATCATGATATTTGATGGTCTCTTGCCACCTATCCACCAACTTCATTACGTCTCGTCCTGTAGAACCTCTAAAACTTTTCAACAAAAAACCAACGGAATAGCCTTTAGAGATTTTCGTCATCTCAGGAGCATTTCTCGTCTATGAAGCGATATAGATGATAACCAAAAGCAGCAAAGTCCGTTAACTATGGAAGATGGGGCAAAACTTCCGTGTGCCTAGGGATGTAGAAAATCTAACGTTGCCTTGATTGGAGACAACACCCGTATGGTTCGTTTAATCTGAACGTTTCCTTCGTCTCATCTGGTGTAATGTGGTTAGTTGACATCTTCGTAATTCCACCAAACAGAAAGCAAGATCTTTTGTGGATGAAGGCTGGCGATATTTGAGACGAATCGTTGCTTTTCTGTAATGACCTCTTTTATTTATGGTCATTGTAGACAATCTATTATTACATTACCATTCTTTTTAAAAAACGGTCGTTTTCTTGGTGTATTCTCGGACTTTCATACATACGTGTCCACACTACTGCTTAAGTTTGCTGCAAGCTACGTATGCAGTACCTACCATACATATTCAACTTACAAAGATATCTCGGCTTATGCAAATTGATATTAGCACTTGTAGAGAATATCTTAAGTTTTTCTGCTGTTGGTTACACCAATTAAGGCCGATCATTTTAAATGATGTGCTCATCATCATCTAATTGTCAAAACCGACTGAACTTATTTACCTAATATTAATAATATTATTTGCATAAGTTGGGAGATTCTTGTGTTTAAAAATTATGGTCAGTCGCTTGCAAATAGCGCCTGATTTCTACTTATGATACAAGAAAAATTAATCTTGATCTTTCATAATTTGTAACTTTTATTACATAATAATTCTCCCAGAACTTTTAGCACGAGAAAACATCATCCTGTCAATTCTATTTATCATGGTGGGTAGAATTTTTCTGGTTTCTGCTATAGTACCACAAAAAATGACAAAAATTCAGATTCGTAAAATAAATTGTCAGTTACTTAAATGTTTTACTTTCCAGCAGATCATAAAACTTATCCTTTTCCTGCACCTATGTTGCTTATTTCTTTTTTTTTGTATCATTTTTTCCTGTGATGGTTCTAGTTCAGGTAATAATTACGTTACATTAATGAACCTCGGTGCGATTAGTTGTTGGAAGTTTTTTTTTACCTCTGCACACCTATAAATTATGAAAATAGTACCTTACGAGGGTCATATCATAAATACTGCACACTAAAGTCCTATATATATATATATATATATATATATATATATATATATATATATATATATAATATATATATATATATATATATATATATATATATATATATATATATATATATATATATATATATATATATATATATATATATATATATATATATATATATATATGTATATAGCTTCCCAGCTATAGCCTTCCACCATTTTGGGGAACACTGACGATACCGTATTCTTCTTACGCCTTGGATAACCTCTGCAGCAAACTCCTCCGAGAGAGAGAAATAACGGTGTCCTCGCATAGGTTCTCTCCACTTAAGAAAATAAACAAATCTGGCACCTATATGTCGGTGCTGTGTGATATACGAGGCTGGTTTGAAAAGTCCGTGCAAAAATAAAAACTACTTATGTGTTTGGGGTAAACCTTTTTTTATTTTTCGACATAGTCTCCTTTTAGGCTTATACACTTCGTCCAACGATGTTCTAGTTTGTTGATCCCTTCCGAATAATAGGATTTGTCCAAGTCTGCAAAATATCCATTAGTGTCTGCAATCACCTCCTCGTTTGAATAAAATCTTTGTCTCGCCAGCCATTTCTTCAAATTGGGGAACAAATAGTAGTCCGAGGGAGCCAAGTCTGGAGAATAGGGGGGATTCGAAACGAGTTGGAATCCTATTTCCATTAATTTTGCGACCCAACTGCTGAGGTGTGTGCTGGTGCGTTGTCGTGATGGAAAAGGACTTTCTTGTGGGCCAATCGCGGGCGTTTTTCTTGCAGCTCGATTTTTAAACGGTCCAATAACGATGAATAATATTCACCTGTAATAGTTTTACCCTTTTCCAGATAGTCGATGAGGATTATCCCTTGCAAATCTCAAAAGACAGTCGCCATAACCTTTCCGGCCACGAAGGAACGGTCTTCGCTTTTTTTGGTGCAGATTCCCCCTTGGTAACCCATTGTTTAGATTGTTGTTTGGTCTCAGGAGTATAGTAATGTATCCATGTTTCATCCACAGTGACGAAACGACGCTTAAAGTCCTCCGGATTCTTCTGGAACAGCTGCAAACCATCCTTGCAACACTTCACACGATTCCGTTTTTGGTCAAGCGTGAGCAATCGCGGCACCCATCTTGCGGATAGCTTTCTCATGTCCAAATGTTTATGCAAAATATTATGTACCCGTTCAGTCGAGATGCCCACAGCACTAGCAATCTCACGCACCTTAACTCTTCTGTCATCCATCACCATATCATGGATTTGATCAATGATTTCTGAAGTCGTAACCTCCACAGGCCGTCTAGAACGTTCAGCGTCACTTGTGCGCATATGGCCAGTCCGAAAATTTTGAAACCACTTATAAACTGTTTTAATCGAAGGTGCAGAGTCACCATAATGTTTATCAAGCTTCTCTTTAGTCTCCTGAGGCGTTTTGCCTTTCATAAAGTAATGTTTAATCACCACACGAAATTCTTTTTCGTCCATTTCTTGAAAATCATTCGACTTCCTTGATTCACACGAATGCCAAACACAAAGAAATAGACCAATATGGCTGAAACTTGGTGTGCGTTCATTCAAGAGATGCTACTAACTAAACATGACCTCGATACGCGCCGGTGGTGCCATCTCTCGGACTTTGCATGGACTTTTCAAACCAGCCTCGTATGAAGCAATGTTTCCTACTTCTTATTATTCAACAAATCGGTTACAACCTGGATTATTGTACAAGTCCGGTTAGTTTTTTTGCCTTTTTCTACTCACATGTCGCATCAAATCTCGATGTTATGCTTCTCTCAACCTGTTCCTCACAGAACTCTATCAGTCTGATGATTATTTTGTGATCATAAGCAAAGGTTATCATTTGCTTAATCTTTGATTGCATTGCCTGGATTTTTTTTACTGAGGAAGTATAAAGCAGCTTCTGCAAGAATAACTGATGTGTGTGTAACTGTGATTGAATGGTTAGAGGGATAATTTAGCCATCTTTTGCATTATTTATGAGATCACCCTAGTATATTCTATTTTATTATGCCGACGTGGCGTTTTGTAGGTGCAAATAGAAAAAAAATCACACAAAACATTTCAAAAATAATGTAACTATATTTAAATTTGCTCTTGCAACTTATCGTCTGAAAAATTGCTTTAATCTCCGATTTCATAATAGACTTACTTATTTTCAGTGTTCCGTACGAAACACTTATGGGATCACTTCGGTGTCTGTCTGTCTGTTCGTCCGTCTGTCACATCCGATTTTCTCGGAAACTATTTGACGTAGAAAATTGAAATTTGGCGTAAATATAGGAGCTGATGGCCTCATCAGCCTCCACTTAGGAAATTAAACGAATCTGGCACCTACATGTCGGTGCTGTGTGATATATGAAGTAATGTTTCCTACTTCTAATTATTCAACAATCGGTTACAACTTAAATCATTGTAAAAGTCCGGTTAGTTTTTTTTGCGTCTTTCTACTCACATGTCGCATCAAATCTCGATGTTATGCTTCTCTCAACCTGTTCTTCACAAAACTCTATCAGTTGTGATAATTATTTTGTGATCATAAGCAAATGTTATCATTTGCTTGATCTTTGCTTACATTCCCTGGATTTTTTTTTTACTAAGGAAATATAAACTAGCTTCTTCAAGAATAACTGATGTGTATGAATCTGTGATTGAATGGTTAGAGGGATAATTTAGCCATCTTTTGCATTATTTATGAGATCACCCTGGTATATTCTATTTTATTATGGCAACGTGGCGTTTTCCAGGTGCAAACAGAAAAAAAATCACACAAAATATTTCAAAAATAATGTGACTATATTAAATTAGCTCTTGCAACTTATCGCCTGAAAAATTGCTTTAATCTCCGATCTCATAATAGTGCTCACCATTTTCAGTGCTCCGTACGAAACACTTATGGGATCACTTCGGTGTCTGTCTGTATTGGGCGTCCGTCTGTCACTTCCGATTTTGTCGGAAACTATTTGACGTAGAAAATTGAAATTTGGCATAAATATAGGAATTGATGACCTCATCAGAGTCGTGTAGTTTTAAAAGTTAAATTTTGAATTAAGGGATTAGTTTTGGGGGGTGAAATCGGAAGTGGAAAAAAAAATTTTTTTTACCATATCACCGGGTGGGGTGTCAAATGACAGCTTGTAAAAACGCCAGTTCAAAAATATATATGACGTAATACTTGCACACACTTTTCTTTGTATTATTTTTAAAAAATTACCAAAAATCCCTACCCCCTTATCTCGGAATATTCTCCATAAAATGTGGATTGAATGAAAATTATCACGAATGCATTACTTTGATAACCCAGGCCGGCAAAATTGGACAAAACTCCAAAGTATACTTTCCCAAAGGTGTTTGGTGCGCTCAAGCCCATTGCTACATATGAAAGTACTAATCTTCCTCATCAAAATATGGCAGGTTTCTTCATTTTCTTTATGTCAACTTTCAGTAAAAAAGTTTCAGACAAAAGTTGAAGAGTTTTGAAGGAACAATAAAATGATATAGTTGTGATGACCTTGAAAGATCATTTTGAAGGTCATTTCAAGTCAACTTTGATTTTTTAAATAAGAAATCATATTTTTTATGACGGTATTATGTTTCTCTAGCAAAAATACACAACTTGTGTTTGCAAAATTTTTCTCGATTTTACTCCGTTCTTCAATACTTCAGTGATAAAAGACATTACTCTCTTAATCCACAAACATAAAGGTAAATGAACCTAACCCTAACATAACCTCAGGCGTCGAGTGAAAATTGATTATTGAGTTGATTATGAGTTATTACATTCTCAAATCCTAATAGAATCAAAATTTATCACAACCAAAAAGCAAACGTAACAAACACTTAACCAAATTGATAAGGTAACGAAAACACCAAACTAATTCAACAAACGATTTCTCTGAGAAGAAATAAAATATCCGAAAAATTTATGCATTTGTGGAGAAAAATTAATTCACGGTGTAATATAATCCCGAAGATAGCGAGAAACCGTATTTTTTGCATTTTTACGTTAGGATAATTTTAAACTAAAACTCTTTGCAAATGACATAATCATCTATAACTCCTCCTCGAACAATACCTCCATCACAAATACCTTACAGTTAGCTCTAAATGGGATATCAGACTGGTCTTTGCAATCAGGTTTTACATTCTCTCCATCTAAAAGTTCGGTAATTCATTTCTGCAGGAAAAGGAGATGCTCTAAAATAACCCTTTCCAACAACCTCATTCCTACAAAAGATAATATCCCCATACCAGGTCTAATCTTTGATAATAAATTAAATTGGAAAAATCACATTGAATACCTCAAGACAAAAACATCGGAGAGATTTGAACATAATGAGATTATTATCTAATACCTCATGGGGAGCAAACTTCCCCTCTTTAACAAAGCTATACAGATCGATCATTTTATCTAAACTGAACTACGGTCATTTTATTTATGACGCAGCTAGTCATACAAAGAAAAGATCTCTTGAAACGATCCAAAATCAAGCATTACGCCTATCGACGGGAGCATATCGAACATCTCCAATTCCAAGTCTACAGTGTATAGCATCCACACCTACCCTTTCCTTATAAAGACAAAAATCTCTAATGAGATTTTACTTTACCTCATTATTTAAACCCCACATAAAACAAGCTCTAAAATTACATCAATTATACTCAAAATCATTCAGTCCAAATTCCATTCAAACCAGAATTAAAAGCTTTCTATCTACACATGAACTCACCTTTACCTCATCTGACTCATCAAAATTCCCTTTACTCCCTCCTTGGACCGCTCCAGCTCCCAACATAGATACCTGCTTGACAAAATATAACAAAGAATCATTTTCTTCTTCTCAAATAAAATCATCGTTTCTTCAACTAATCCACGACATATATCAAAACTACCTTCATTACTACACTGATGGATCAAAATCAAACTTAGGAGTAGGTGCTGCTGTAGTGTCACAAAAAAATATTCATAAATACAAACTAAATAACATTTCTACAATCTACACAGCCGAATTATTGGCTATCAGAGAAGCCATCAAAATCGCATTAAAAACAAATAAAAATAGCAACATTCTCATTATCACTGACTCACTTAGCTCTCTGAAATCCATCTATTCCTCGAAAACATCGATCCCGTTAGTGTTAGATATAATTAACCTCCTACATATAAGTGATATCCGGGAGAATAACATAGCATTGCTATGGACTCCTAGGCATATCAACATAAGGGGAAATGATTTGGCGGATATGAACTCCAAATTGGCTATAACCTCTAGAACTAACCTAAATACAATATTATCATGAACGGACCCAATAAATTTCTTCAAAGACACCTTCAAAAATATTTTCCAACTCTCATGGGATATACGAGGGGAAAACAAATTATGGGAAACAAACCCTTTAGTATATCCTCCTTTTCATCTTACAAATTTAACATGTAAAGAAAATGTCTTATGGAAAAGAGTATCCATAGGACATACAAACCTAACCCATTCATATCTACTAAAAGGAACCCCCCCCTTTATGCCAACACTGTAATACACCCCTTACGATAAAACACATCCTTTATCATGATTACTTCCCCCAAAGAGATAATAATAATTTACTTACACCCATACACCAAATAGTTGCACCAAATACAAACAATATAAAACATCTAATTGATTTCTTAAAAGAATCCAGTCTTTATTCTAAAATATAACCGCAATAGGAACTGGCGCTAAATGATCCTAACTATTGATGCGCTTCACCTAAATATACATACATACATAGGTTAGGATATCTTGAAAACTTGATATAATAAGCAATTCTGAGGTCGGATTGGGATTCAGTGCATCAAAAATCTTCGAAAAAGCATAGTTTCGCCTCAGGGTTTGAAAAGTGTTGGCCTGTGTATTTTATCTCATATATAAAAAAAAATTATGGTCGTCAGTTTTCAACAAAAATCGAAAACAAACTTTGGTGAAAACTCATTTGGGGTGTGTTTTGTGAAGTCATTGATCATCCTATACCTCCGTAACCAAAATTTGTATTTTGAAAGCAATCATCGTACGGAACACTAATTGCGCAAGTCCTATTTGCACTTGGCGGGGTCTTTTTATTTGATGTTTCTTATAGATAAAGAAAGATTGCTTCTAGAACCTTCACTTCTTTTTTCTGCCATATTACTCTAAATTCATTTCCTTTTTATTTAATTTTGTATTTTTGCATCACCAATCACTGTTGCATTTGCAAGTTATCCAACGATAAAATAATTAATATAAATATTTTAATTAAAACCGATATAAATATTCAGTTAGAATAAATTGTACCTGCAGATGCAAACAAAATTATAATCTATTCTATAAAATAAACAATTCTTGTTCGCATCTGACGGTGCTCATTGGCATGTTTATTAAAATTAATCATGGAAAATACATTTTGTTAGCAATGTACCGTACTATCTTGCATGTTATTACCATAACGATGAAGTGCTTGTCCACGTTTTCTATTTATCTTAAAATAATTATGTACATTATTATTTTTTATTGTAATTTGACGAATTCATGATTTGTAATCTTTTACGACTCTGACTGCCTGTGACGGCATCCTGAAATTTGCTTGCTTATTATGCAAAAAAAAAATACTTTACAGTCTTGATATATAAGTACTACATGTGATGAAAAGTCCCTAAATTTTCCGAGAAATGGCAGCAGAAACAAAAAAAAAACACATCATTTTTGGTTCGAAGATTCGTGTAAAATTTTCATGATCAGTTTTCGAGTTACAACTATCTAAATGACGCTACTTTTAATTTTTGCAAAATGCTTTTTGATAGGAAAACATACGGCCAGAACCCAAGAATGGCTTCAGAAGTGTTATGGCACATCTGCTGCGTCGAGAGCAACTATATGTCGATTGTTTAGTGAAATGAAATGCGGTCGTACAATTACCCATTATGAACCACGTTCGAGACGTCCAAATAGGGCAGTCACTCCAAAGAACATAAAAAATCCTCCATATTGTTCTGAATGGTCGCAAAGTAAAAATAAGGGAGACAGCTGAGATCGTGAATGTATCAACAGAAGGCGTGAGACATATTTTGCATGAATATTTGTATATGAAAAAGTTATGTGCCGGATGGGTGCAGAGTGCTCTCACGATTGACAAAAACAATAACGTGTCCAAGATTCATAACGGTATTTGGTACTACTTTGGCATAATCCAAAGAAGTTTTCGCGTAGATTCGTAACGATAAACAAAACATGGATGCACCACCCCACGCCCTGAGTTCAACAGGCAGGCTGTAGAATGGCTGAAACCACATGAAGGCTATCAATCAGCATCTTCTAAAATATCTTGAAGGATTCAACATTATTAGCGATCATCAATATGGCTTTCGTAAAAATAGATTAACAGGTGATCTTCTGACTATATGTTTGGAGCCACACACGTTTGGAGCGGTTGCTCTAGACATATCCAAGGCATTCGACCGTGTTTGGACGATGGGCTGTTGGCTAAGCTACGCTCTTATGGTATGTCTGAAAGGTTCTGTTTGTGGCTCTCATGTTTCCTCAGAGAGCGTTCTTTACGAGTGGCAGTCGACGGATTTCTTTCTAACACCTTCACTATCAACGCCGGTGTACCTCAAGGCTCCATACTGTCCCTACTCTTTTTCTCATTTACATTAACGATCTGCTAGAAAAGACCGAGAATCCAATCTACAGCTTTGCAGATGATAGTACGCTTATCTCTTCATTCTCTTTGAACGCTCGGACATCGGCTACTCAGACGAATATCCGCAGACAGCAGGAAGTCATTCAACTTAACAAAGACCTGGAAGAAATTTTATCTTGGGGTGACAGTAACCAAGTGGAATTTAACACTACAAAAACCCAGGCGGCAGTTTTTTCTAAAAAAGTTAACGTTGCTGAACCCGACATAGTTATGTCGGGGCACTCCATTCCTCTAACATCGTCACTCAATTTGCTGGGCGTTAATTTGGGAGCAAATACGTCCTGGCATGAACATGTTGCAGGCATAGCAAGGAGAGCTTCTCAATAGTTGGGAATATTATTTCGAACCAGAAAGCTTTACACACAACAACTGTTAATTCTTTACAAAGCTCAAATTCGACCAACTATGGAATACTGCTCCCATGTTTGGGGCTCCGCTCCCAAACATACACTGCATTTGTTGGATTCTATTCAGAAAAGAGCTGTTCGTCTGATTGGAGACTCGGAACTGACCGGTGGCCTTGATTCGCTGGAACATCGAAGAACGGTTGGCGACTTGAACCTATTCTACAAGTATTTTCATGGAAAGTGTTCGAAGGATGTGGCCCGCTTAATTCCTCCAAGAGCGGTGCATGTTAGAAGTACACGTCGCGCTAATACTTCACATCAGTATGAGGTTCAGCTTGTTACTCCTCCTACAACGCTTTTCAAGCAGTCTTTTATATGGAGAACATCATCCCTTTGGAATAATTTGTTTCCCACCGAGTACAATTTACAGCGATTCAAGAACAACGTGAATCGCTTTTTCCGTACACATGTCGCTCCTGTATCGCTTTAGGGACTTCTTCCCTGCAGCACGTGTGCTAGACCCATAAAAAAAAGAAAGCCGACCGAAGCATCCAAAAACACAAGTATTTTTTGGAATGAACATAAAATAATACTGATCGACTATTTTGAGAAGGGACGAACAATCACCGAAAACTATTGCGTTGAGTTATTGGTTAAATCAAGAAAAAAAGGACAGCATTTAGCGATGAAAAAGGTGTTGTTTCACCAAGATAATGCACCAGCTTACCACTCCATAAAACCTATGGTGAAATTGGACCAATTAATTACTTTCTTATCCGCCGCATTCACCAGATCTGGCTCCCAGCGATTATTACCTCTTTCTAAATTTGAAAAGGTGACTCCAGGGAAAAATATTTGGTTTAAATGACGAAATCGACTGGGAAACTGAGGCTTATTTTCGAGAGCTTAACAAATCGCACTATAGGAACGGTGTCCAAATGTTGGAAAATCTCTGGAATAAGTGTATCGCTCTTGAAGAAAACCATGTTAACGAATAAAATCGGCTTTCGGCAAGAACATTGTTTTTTGTTCAAAAGTCTGAGTATTTTTCATCCCATGTAGTAACTAAAATAAAAAATACCTAAAATACTGTATCGTGTTTCCAGAAAGTAATCCCTATTTATACCATCTTTAACTTTTCATCACTAGCCAGTCATATCGTCACATAAACTTTATCAAAATGTATTTTCCTCTAAAATAAATAAAAATTTATTCTGAACGTAATCCTGTACATACATATTAAACTTGACTTCCACAAGCTTGTGTACTTTGGAATGGTTTTGTTTATCTCCCAAAATTAAGCCTTTTTAAAATTCAGCATTATGGGTTTAACGCGGCGGTCTCTAGGTTTACTCTTCACCATTCGTTTTCATTAAATATACTTATTATATGCGATGACTCGATTAAAAAATACCTGTCTTTATTAGAGGTGTCTGGGTAAAATTTTACTTCATAACAATTAGGAATTGTATAGCAAAGATAAAGACAGCTAAAAAAACGAAAAAAAATATTACCTCAACGTCATCCCTCAACTTGGGCGTTAATCTACTCCATAATAATTGGAAATTGAATTGAAAAGATAACTACCGCTACAATAATGGAACTGGAAAAAAATCATCGGTAATGCTGTCGGAAGTAATGGTGGTGCTACTGTATTACCCATTTTGGAATTTTCGGTCCTCTTCCTAAGCACGCCACAAAGTGACATGATGAAAAACTTATAAGTTAAAAAACACTTATTCCTTTGAATTCCATCAATCATTTCGATAGGTTTTATATATTGTGGCACGCCTTCATCTAATACTCGTGGGTCCATGACGCCACACCGAAATCTGAAATTTCTGGCCTGAATAAGAAATGGATCGTTTTCTTTTACAACAAATAAATGACATTTTTTTCTTATGTAATGTTAGATTTTTGTAGTATTTTAATGGACAAACCAAAGAGCAACTTAACTTTTATAAAAAAATAATCTTGAAATTTTCCATTAAACGAAACCCATTCTTGGATATCCTGGGTTTTTAACTTGTCGAAATTTCTCTTACTTTCAGAAACGATTTTCATTGATTTTGAAGTCGTAACAGACATTCATCAAATCGATGCTGGTTTGGTCACATGACTAACCCGGAGCGGATTCAGAGTTATTCATCGGACCAATCGAACACACGTCTCATACAGCGCTGATCTATGATTGGCTAAAATTCATATGACATCATACGTAGTTACAGGTTTCTGCTTTTTTTACTTGCTTTCCGATATACTGTTTCGAGTTATTTTCAAAGTTCCATATTATACCGTCAGATGATGGTTTGGTCACGTGATCTGACACTAATCTGATTCATCAGAGCAGTTCGTCAGAACCATCGAACACACCTCTTACAACAATGCATGACCTTGATATTTTTTGATCAGTTTTATAGGTAGTAATATTTTCAGTATGGATATCGAAAATCGAAAATTCGTGTTCGGGTCTTTACCAGAATTTTTTTTAAATTAAATAATTTAAATTATTTCGCATGACCTAATCTTACAGGTGACAAGTGAAGGATGAAAAATGACAGGTGACAGATGACAGGGCTTGCTGTTATTTAGGATATGAATATTAAAAACCAGACACAGAAACCGGCACTTTTTAACGATAGATGGCGCACATAGTACACTTACAATTCCCGCCAAACGAAAGTTAGGTTACGTGGACTTTTGTGTCTTGGAAGCGGTTTGTATTACCTACTAATAGGTTCTATTTTTTTTAGTGAAATCAGAGCTGGGCAAAACTTGAGTTCTTGAATACCCTCTCCACACTTCAAGTCATTTTTGTGCTTTTTTTCATTTTAACTGGATTAATTTGCTGCGGTATTTAAAGTTAAATTCACAATGTTGGGGAGTTCTTATCTAAAGGGTTTTGATTCTTCAAACTTTATTTTGATAAAGTGGATGCAATTACTTTGTATAACTAACTGTTAAGCTTCAAACTCTAAGCGCGCTTGAAGAGTTGCCAGAAAGCTTGAAGCCTCTTCGCCGGGTTTAAAGCTGTTACGAGTTTGGAAAAGAGTTTCAAACCCTTTACAAGGCTTCAAATTCTTTAGCAACTCGTTCTCTATCTCCAGATTTACCCGAAGGCATTAGTAACGACTGCCAAATAATGGTTTGTTGAAAAAAAAGTGAAGTGAATTATTCAAGAGGATAACGACACCAAACATCGGAGGAAAACGTGTAGCCAGTGGGAAGGGGAATCCGGCCATCTCAGTGTCCGATGTAATCCCAATCGAGAACGTGGGTCATACATTAAGCAGAAAGGTTCGTAGTAAAAAGGTGTACACGGTGAAGCAGCTGTCACGGCAAATTCGGGCAATTTGAAAATCTTTGCACCAAGAATACGCGGAAAATCTCGTCGAAAGTATGCTTCGAAGATGCCATCGGGGGGCCCAGGGCGATCATCGACGCTGATGGGGGCTTGACGAACTACTGAATCATTAGCATTTTAATGGCAATCCTTTACTGTCGAATGGTGTAAAAAATAAATAAATATTTTTTAATAAACAATGCGCGAATATAATTGGCAGGCAGCTTACTGAAGTAAAGTAATTGGAGCTTAAAAAGTAACGCCCTCTGGCTAACATCGTAGGGCTTGACGGTTGATATTCTTTATTGAGCACTTTATCCACAGCACTACCGTCATAATAAAGATCACATTCCTTATTGATCGAACACCGGAGTATGCTCTTCGCAATTAAAAGGTTAAAAAAAAAATAGTTTTTTTTTTGTAACAAAAATTATTTCATAATTTTTTACGTCAATCTGTAATAATCAATTTAAAAAAATGATTTCCAGAATGTTCTTTTTCTTTGTATACAAACTAAATAATACTTCAACAAACTGGTAAAACGGTTGAAATTTTTGAAAACGTATTCAAAATTTGCTTCGCAATATCTCGTATAACGTTACATTGAGCTACGCTTGTTTATACCAACTAAATAGCTGTAGAACCATAGTTCATTCTACACTACCCACTACCATTTCAACATAGTTTTGAGCTTTATGTTTGCCTAGAAAATTTTCTACAACTGCAACAAATGATGTCCAAGCTTCTCGTTCAACTTGATTCATTGAATTTATGAAGGCAGGATCCTTAATTAATTGTCTTATTTGTGGGCCGTCAAATATCCCTGCTTTGAGTTTTTTCTGTGCTCAACTGATGCATTTTTACCCCTATATATGCAAAACAAGACCCATTCTTATCAAGAGCCTTTACAAATTGCTTCATTAAGCCCAACTTTATATGTAACGGAGGAAGTATGATTTTTTCTCTTTCAACCAAAGCGTCGTTAATGACATTCTTTTCCCCAACGTCCATGTTTTCTCTCTGAGGCCAATCTTTTCTAACCCAGTGGTGTGTTTTGTCCCTACTATCCCAGAGGCACAAGAAACACGGATATTTCGTGTAACCACTTTGCTGCCCAAGAAGAAAGTTTACCATTTTTAAGTCTACACAAATCATCCATTGATGTTCGTAATACTTTATCTTCTGCAAGACCAAAGCTATGGTATTATATTCTTCTTTCAGTTTCGTTGAGTGAGCTAGTGGTATTGAACCATATTTATTCCCATTATGTAGAAGGACACATTTTAAATTTCGCTTTGAACTGTTAATAAATAGGCGCCAATCATCTGGAATATATTCAGAAAGTCCCATTTCTTTCATGAGTCCCCTAATTTCGTGACAAAATACAAGATTGTCTTCTTGAGAAAAGAATGGTAGCAGATCTTTTTCTCTTGTACGGTAAAAGGTAATTTTGGTTCCTTGCTCCAGTAAATTTTTATCGTTCAACCTAGAAGCCAGTACTTCAGAAGCTTTTTTCGATAAATTGAGATCCCTGGTGAGATCATTTAATTCATTTTGATTGAAGCGTTGAGGAACTGATGACGTCCCCTCATAGTCACTGTTAGTTTCATTAGCATCAGAACTTTTATTAGCATCAGAAGAGCGATCAGAGGGAAAATATTCGTCATCAGATATATGTGGTAGCTGATGAAATGTTGGAATCGGTATTTCATCTGAGTGCGGGATAGGGCATATTGCCGAGTCTAAATTGGGATAAGTCCACTTACTGCGGTTATTTCGATCGATTCCATTAGTATTTACTAAACAGAAATAACAATCATTGAAGTGTTTTTTTGGTTCTCTCCAAACCATTGGTACGCCGAATTTTAGACATTTTTTTCCCGGTAGTCCACTGCCGTAAATGCTCTGTACAAGTTTTACATACGAGATGCGGGGCCCACGTTTTGTCCTGATCACCAAGCTTAACTCCAAAGTATCCAAGATACGCTCGCTTTACAAAGTCAGTAATAGTTTGTCTGTTTTGTTGAAACATGTATTCTCCGCATATATAGCAAAACACATCAGGTTGATTTACACAACTTCTTCTTGAACTGGAACCTGAACTCATTTTAATTCTGTTCAATAACACAAAAACACTCTTTTCTTAACATAAAATAACACGCCGAATTCGATTTACTCTCATTAGTAAGAACGCACAAACTGACGAGACTTACCCGAGTTAGGTACCTGATAGGCAATGGTTCCAATCCCTCTGGTGCTGTGTAATATAAATATCAGAAAATATAAAGAAAATTTACTTTCCAAAGTATACGGCTTGTGTATGTATAAAAATTGAAACTAACTGTAATAAAACTATTGGTATTAAAATGTTATCTGTTGTGATATATATTTTTGTTGTACTTGGCTAGACCTGGAAAAAGGATGTACATCACATGCCAACGGCTGTGATGGTTCAACAGGTATAAGGAGATTGTAGTATAACTGTAGTGTTTTTTGTACATACTTGGTGATAACTTAAAACGAAATATATGTCAAACGTCCGTGAAAGTCACCCCAAAAAATATATAGTGTTTAACGGAAGGCTATCAGCAAGTTTTGATCTTGCATTAAATGTACAGATGGTACCACCTATTGGCACCCAATTAGGATATGTTTCTTTATCTATCTATCTATATATATATATATATATATATATATATATATATATATATATATATATATATATATATATATATATATATATATATATATATATATATATATATATTATATATATATATATATAAATAATACATTAGAATTCCGGGTTTCAATCCGTTCGTCTAACAATGAATTTGCACGGCGCACAGTGTGTGAGAAAACAGCCATTTCTTGGACAAAAATCTGTTGACAGTCGGCATTTTATCCGATTTGAATAAATCAAACGGGAAAATACTCGCAAAATATTATACTTTAAGATAATACTGCGGCGAAGAAGGTTAAAATTAACATAACCTTTAAACCAGGGGTCGGCAACCTTTTAACTAAGGGGTGCCAGTTTTCATCCATACAACGTTTTGCGTGCCGACATAGGTACTTACTGCAACTAAAATTAACAAAAATTAATTTACGAGTAAATTAACTTAAAATATTGCTTTTAGAAGGTTTAATTACAAAAAAATTTTAACATTTAACAAATAATTTTATTATACTAGTCCTAGGACCTAGTGTGAACCCTGTGCTTGAAGTTCTTTAGAGAGTTTTCTTATATCCGGTTCATGTCTGGTTATTTTCAGTGTAACACATGCTTCCGACTTGTCTGTTGTCAGCCTGCTTCGGTACGGGTTTAAAATCACATCACAAAATCACAAAAAGTTGTTCACAGATATAGGATGATCCGAAAGCTGTAAGCATGGCAAACGCTACTTTCTTAAGACAAATAAATTTCTCTGGTAAACTCATCCAACAACTGAGTATCTCGTTTGAATGGTTCTGGCAGTCACCTTCTAATACCCTTCTTAATTCTACAAATTTCGTGTTCCATAACTCGGAGCTTTTAAATTCAATGTATTGAAGATCAAAATCATTAATGTCTATCCATGAGAAAATAGATATGTCAAAGCAACTGCTGGAAAAATCCATTAAATCTGGTTTGATTAAAAGCGAACATAGGACCATGTTTATCAAAATCCTGACCCCTCTCGATAAACTCCTCTTTTAAATTAGTCATATGTTTAAGAATTTCGTCTATTAGTGCACCATCGTCGACATTGGATATATAAGTTTTTAAATTTGGAAAATATTTATATGTGTTTGTAGTAATATCGCTGATAAATAAATCTATTTTTGATTTGAATGATTTCCAGGATTCGTATAAATCCAGAACTGTTTTACCTGAACCTTGTAACTTTAAGTTGAGTTCACTGAGATGGTTTGTAATATCAGTAAGAAACATTAACATACAAATCCAGTTCTTATCTTCTAGTTCAGAATAAGCATCCACTTGATTTTTTTTTTCCAACAAGAACGATTTAATTTCGCCCAGACATTGCACAAATCTAGAGAGCACTTTACCACGACTGAGCCAGCGCATTGTGCATTGGTATATCTGAATATGCACTTTCTAATTCCTGCAGAAACGCCTTAAATTGTCTATGGATCAGTGAAGAACGACCGACAATGTAGTTAACTATTTTAACCACCCTATCCATCACGGATTTTAAACTTTCAGCGAAGATTTTAGCGCACAAACTCTCTTGGTGAATTATGCAATGAAAATTCAAAACCGATCGACCCATGCGTTCAGTAAGAAGGGAAACAAATCCTTTGTGTCTCTCAATCATAGCAGGAGCGCCATCTGTTGTTACGCAAAAAATTTTATCTAAATCAATGTTCCGCTTTTCAAAATGTTTAACAAATTCTGAAAATATATTCTCTCCTCTTGTAGTTCCCTGCAATGGAAGCAGACAAATCAGCTCTTCATACACACTGCCATCATCGAAGTATCGCGTAACGATTGCCAGACGGGCAATGTCATTAATATCGACACTTTCATCCAATGCTACACATAATACAAAACTCCGTTTGATAGCGTCTCTCTGCTGTTTTTGGACATTTTGTGTCATTTCGGTAATTCGTCTCTCGATGGTCCGCGCTGATGCCGGTATATCCCTAATCCTGGCCAATGTTGTATCCTTATTGGGCAAGTCGTCGAATAAAATCTCGCCAGTACTCAAAAACGTTTGCTTCATAAATTTTTCGTCAGTGAACGGCCTACCCTTTTGTGCCAACGATTGTGCAATTTTGAAACTGCATTCAGTTACCTGATTTTTTCCTTGGAAAACTTTGCTAAAGAATGATGAATATTTCTCGTATTGTTTACTTGCTCTTTGTATTGCCTCCCTTTTATCAGCGTTATCTTTAAATGACGATTCATGTTTTATCTGGAAATGTCGTTGAACACTAGATGTCCGGAAAACTACGCTTTCCCGACATAGTAAACAAATGGCCCGATCGTTTTGCTGTACAAAACCGTAAGTTTAGAAAGTTTGAAATGATTGAACGTCTACCTTCTGTTTCTTCGCGGCCATAACGCAACGTAATTTTAATTTTTAAACTTTTCGACGACTATTGACTGGAACGGATGTTACTTCTATACTAAATGATCCAAACGTTTAGCAGCTTGCTATATATAGAAAAATAATGTTTCCAGAAAATTCCAATAATTACATTTAGAACAAAAATGATTATCTACAACGCGCCTATTGCAATCAAAGGGCCGCCTAGAAGTTAAATCTAACAAAAACTAAAGTTCGGCAATATAAAAAGAGTTACGGCGCTCGTCGGAACGATTGAAGTCAAATCAAACAAAAACCGCTTTATAGCGGCTCTTTTGATCTGAATTGTGTTTTTACCTAGGCTTATATTTTGAGGCTTGCCGTCTTTAATACTTGCTGAAATTAAAGCCAAACCAAGGCATTCAGTAAAATTATAAATTACAAAATATATATTTTGTAGTTTTTGGTAATAATACCTAGTGACCTATATAATATATCGTTTTTGTTTGTATCGTTAGAGTAATACTGTCTTCGATTATTTACTTAGTTTCGAAATATGTCACAGATTACAGAATTAATGTGTAAACTTTGAATAGGTACGCGTGCCATTCAAAATTGCTTAGCGTGCCAGAGATGGCACGCGTGCCATAGGTTGCCGACCCCTGCTATAAACAATTCCCTACACTTATTCGTGATTATAAAAAAACAACTGAAACGATATACTTTTATGTTAACAGATAAATTTCAATGAAATGTTTCAGAAAAAAAGTTTTGAAAGTTTATTATTAAAAAATCTAAACGTTAATGATATACAGAACATTTTTAGATGTATAAATTACACATCTGAAAATGTTATGTATATCATTAAACGGTTAGATTATTTAACAATAAACTTTCAAAACTTTTTTTTCTGAAATATTTTATTGAAATTGATTTGTTAACATAAAGGTATAATATTTTAGTCGTTTTATTCATAGCTCTTTTTTATAATCACGAATATGTGTATTCTGGGGAATTTTTTATAAGTAATGTTAATTTTGACCTTCTTCGCCGCAGTACTATCTTAAAGTACTATAAAGTATAATATTTTACGAGTATTTCCCCGTTTGATTTATTCCAATCGGATAAAATCTCGACTGTCAACAGATTTTTGTCCAAAAAGTGGCACTTGCTCTTGCCGCTACTGCTGCTACTCGATACTGTAATTCTGCTTCTGCTGCCGTTCGAAGCTTCGTTAGCTTCGAGGGGCAGCAGCAGCAAGATCACAGTATTGAATAACAGCAGCAGCAAGAGTACTTGAAAAGCTAACGAAGCTTCGAGCGGCAGCAGAAGCAAGATCACAGTATCGAGTAGTAGCAGCAGCAAGAGCACTTAAAAATGCCAAATGAGATTTTGGCGAAATGTCGTGCAAATTCATTGCATTATATATATATATATATATATATATATATATATATATATATATATATATATATATATATATATATATATATGTAAAAGGGAGTTAGGTAGGTTATGTTTTCTGGCCCATGCTGTTTAACTTGTATGTCGAAAGAGCTTTCCTAGCAGAAGTATCGGCGAGTGATCTGGGTATCAACGTGAACGGTATTCCGAGAAACAACGTCAGATATGCAGATAACACTGACATTCTAGCAGATAGGGTAAACGCTCTTCAGTCATTATTAAAAGCTATACACAAGGCAGGATAAAATTGCGACTTCCGGTCGACAGGTCGAAGTATGAGGTCGCGTTTTCCCAGTTGGGGCTTCTTGGTTAGGGGTTCGAATCGCGTAGGGTTACTAAGCGCTGTGAGGAGTGATTCCTAAAACGTCGGTTTAGGTTATGTGATTGGAGCAGTTGGTGAACCCGTGAGGCCATGTTTTTTGTGTCAATTACGTAAGCAGACGGACTGGCTGACAGAAAAGGTTATATCGAAAACCAGTAGCAGTTTCCCGAGAAGTTCCTCTACCAATGCCCCGATGAAGATGAAGTTTTAAATTAAATTTAGTCATAACGGCAGAGATATATTCATTCAGGAGGGCAACTATCGCCTAGAGCGAGAATAAGTTACTCTCCACGGACAAAGGATCCAAACTCGATATTGCGTAACACATCACCGAAGGGTCGCCGGTGCTCTGCCTAAGCTCGAGAAGGATCGGAACTGGTGAATTGCCCGTCAAGGTGCAGAACCAAAAATTTAATGTACAGTACAATACAGGATAAAATATTGGATTGAATATCATTATAAGCAAAACAAAATTCATGTTTATTAGTAGAAACCCAATCCAGGACGTCCACATTCGTATAAATGGCGAAAATATAGAACTGGTTAGAAAGTTTAGATAGAATGCCTTATAAATGATAAGTGGAATCCGGATATGGAAATATAAAAATTAAAGCCCGAATAGAGCAGGCAATATCAACTTTTATCAAGTTGCGCAGATTTCCTTGTAACAAAAAGCTCAGCCTACAACTTAGGTACCGGATGGTTAAGTGTGCTATGTTTGGTCCATGGTGTTGAAACATGGACCGTGAGAAACTCGTCTCTTAACAAACTAGAGGCATTTGAAATGTGGATGCTAAGAAAAATGTTGAGAATATCTCTGGTTAATAGAGTAAGAAATAAAAAGGTAATCAAAAGAGCCAATCGAGAAATCGTGAATTATTTGAAAACAGAAAACGGAGAAAGATTTTTTTAGTTGGGTCACATTGTTCGTGGTGAACATTATAGCTTTGAACGCCTGATCCTAGAGGGTAAAATTCATGGCAAAAGGGGAATAGACGAAAAATACTCTCACGGCTACGCAATATTCGCCAGTGGAAAGGAATAAATGATTTTCAGGCACTCCCAAATGCGGCTTTAAACAGACTCATCTGATGAGAGAAGTTTGGTACAGACACCTACGCAGGAATCTACACCGGTACCTTAAAGAAGAAGAATGGTTCTCTGTATATTTAACTATTTAAGCCGGCGTATTAAATCAGTGTTATTTTCGATGTCACATTTAACCACTTTTTAAGTTTATTTGCCCTCGGTACTGAAAAAATTATTTGTGTTTGATTTCTCGAATCAATTTGAGAATTTTACATTAAATGTAATAAAACCGTTTTTTCCATCAAAGAAAAGTCATTACAAGCTACAGTCCCTGGCCAAATTATTAGACGCACTGCAAAATTTCATGTAAAATATTAATTACCGAGTGATATTGTACCGTTTTATTATTTTAAATTGATTTGTTTTTTATTTTTATATTATCCAATCAATTACCTATTTATTTGACATAAATAAAACAGCATTAATTTAGAAAAGCATAAGTTTATTAAGTTTTAAAGAAAAGTGAAATTAATGTTAGTAAAAGTCAATATTTAGTTGAGCCACCTTTAGCCGCTATCAAAGCTCTAATTCTGCGCGGCATGCTATCAATGCAAGATTGTACTGTCCCCTGCATTTGAGGATGATGATTCCACACATGAATAATCT
Organism: Pachyrhynchus sulphureomaculatus; assembly: GCA_019049505.1. Lineage (NCBI taxonomy): Eukaryota > Metazoa > Arthropoda > Insecta > Coleoptera > Curculionidae > Pachyrhynchus > Pachyrhynchus sulphureomaculatus. Next base: position 87,150,346 of record CM032452.1, on the reverse strand, counting down.
TTTCTAGGAGCTGGGTTTTGTTGGTAATCACATCTTTAGCCACTTCTCTTTTCATCAGCTCCCACACATTTTCAATGGGGTTCATATCAGGGCCAATCCAACAGAGGGATATTTTTTTTCTGCCAAAAAAGCTTTAACAGACCGAGCAGTCTGGCAGGGAGCTCCATCTTGCATGAAAGTGAATGGTTCCCCATTTGGAAACCATTCTCTGAGCTGCGGAATCAACCGATTTTGTAATACTTCTTTGTACTGATCTTGCCTCATTATTCCTTTGACGACGTACAGACGTCCAGTGCCCTTGCCGCTGATGACTGACCAAATCATCGCTTTGGTGGGATGTTTAACCGTCGGGACGACACAATCAGGATGAAACTTTTCTCCATGGCGACGACGCACATACTGAGCTTTATTCTGCAAAATTTCGAATGTGCTTTCGTCACTGCAGACCTGTCAAAAATAGGAAAAATATATAAACTTCCATGTTTATTTGCTTTATTTAACTGAAAATGATAATAATGTATCAATTATTGATTAAATTGCTGTATCTTACCGATCTCCAGAAGTCCACATCTTTGTCTTGCCATTGTTTGGCCCACTTCAGGCGCTTTGCTTTCATTGCAGCTGTTAACTTGGGCTTCCTGGCGGGGCGACAGGCCTTAAAATCTAATTCTTTCAATTTTCTTCGAACAGTGCGCTCAGAAGCATTTACGCTAGCATCCTGGAGTTGTGATTTTATTACCTTTGTGGTAGCAAATCTGTTTTCTACACAAATTTTCTTCAAACATCTCTCTGACCGTGGAGTGAAAATTGGTTTTCTACCGCATCTTTTCTTTCTTTTCGGGCTTAATTCCTTCCCTGACTCAATTTTCTTTTTTATGCGTCATACACTAGCTTCAGAAACCTCCAATCTTCGTGATATTTCTCGGTTTGTAAATGTTTTCGCAATCACAAGGGCCTTCACTTCAGCTTTTTTACGTGGTGAAAGATCGCCTTTTCTACCTATAATGAAAATAGTCCAATTACTTTTTTAAAACACTGCATACAAAATAAACTAATAACTGAGTAGTATAAAACTGTTAAACAAACAATCACAGTCCATAAAGCCACAGAAACACGTCCGTACCTGACTCGATTCCCATCGCGACTGATACAGGTTTGTAGTTGTTTACGTTCATGTATCACTTTGTCAACACAGTATTGCCATATGTTAAAAATAAATACAAATATGTAGTCTACAGCAATTCTTTTAAATAAAAATCAATAATATTGTAGTTTAAATATACCATTATTGCATAAAAACTCTTAAGAAACATAAAATTACTAAAAAAAAATACAGTGCGTCTAATAATTTGGCCAGGGACTGTAAATGTCGGCTTACAAAAGCAATAATGCGATTATCTGACTGCAATTGTCCATTGTACCTGGACCTCTGGTACATTTAAAGCAACGGCAGAACTAACTGACGGTAGTCCGATAGGCCACTACATAGTTTTCTGTAAAAACTTAAAAATCACCATGTCATGTATATATTTTTGGATTTTTTTTTATAGTGAGATGATTTAGGAAAATTAGTTAGTACCATTCAGAATTTTAATAGTTATATTATCAACTGCATTATTTACGCAAAGATGACTTCGCTCTTATAAAGCTGGTATTGGGAAAATTAGTTATCTATTTTTAGTTACCTGTTTCAAATTCTTATCTCAACAGATTTGGGAAAATTTTGAAAGGGAACTTTTCTAAATACGAAATTTTATAGTTACTCAAAAAATGCGCGTGCAAACTAACACCAGTTTTCTGTAGACTTTTCAACCTCTCCTACACAAAGAGAATATTTCCCTTCTGCTGGAAATACGCTACAGTTCAGCCCATACTCCAAAATGACAAGAAGATCTTACAAAACAATTACCAACCGGGCGCACTGCTTTCAATAATATCGAAAATTACGGAAAATGCTATCAATCAGCATTCTAAAATATCTAGAAAGATTCCATATTATTAGCGGCCACCAAAATGACTTTCGTAAGCAAAGATCAAGAGAAGATCTTCTAACTTATGTTACACAACGCAATTAAACATTTAGGAGAATTCAAGGCATTCGATCGTGTTTGGCATGACAGCTTTTTATTTTAAGCTATGCTCTTATGATACGTCTGAACAGTTTTGTTTATGGCTCCCCTCTTTCCTCAGAGGGCGTTCATTACGAGTGGCAGTCGACGGATTTCTTTCTAATATCTTCACTATGTACACCGGTGTGCTCCAAGCCTCCATACCATATCCTACTCTCTTTCTCATTTGCGTTAACGATCTGCTGGAAATGACCAGGAATGCAATCTACAGTTTTTCAGACGACAGTACACTTATTTCTTTATTCACTTTGAACGCATGAACATCAGCTACTCATGCATATATCCACAGACAGCAAGAAGTCGTTCAAGTTAACAAAGACCTGGAAGTGTGCTATGCCCATAAAAAAATGGTTGTGTGGATTTTGGCTACTCGCGGACATAATTTAACTCAGTCTGGTTCAGATAATAATACTTACTTACTTCTTCCTCTCCTGAGTAGGTCACGGACTGGTTCTACTTCGTTATTAAGCCTCTTGTGATTTGGATGTCCAGCCCTCTCTCCATCTCTTTGGTGGTCGTCCTTTTGGTCTTGTTTCATGTGATTTTTTGTTCATACATATTTTTATCATTCTCGTATCTTCCATCCCTTGTACATGTTCACGCCACTCTCTTCTTCTCTTTCTTCCCCATCTGACTATATCGTCTACCTTGCATTGTTCTCTTATGGTGTTGTTACTTACTCCGTCTAATAAACTTTTTCCTGTTATCGCTCTCAGTATTTTCATTTCATTTGTTCTTAGTAGCTGTTTGGTTTTGTTTGTATCTGCCCGTGTTTCTATGCTATAAGCCGGTATAGGTCTAACGGAGGTTCTATCTATTCTTGTTTTTGCTTCTACACTTAGATCTTTGTTTTTCCAAACTACATCTCTGAGGGCCCCTGATATCGCTGCTGCTTTATTTCTTCGTTGTCTCACTTCTTCTGTTATATCTCCGTAGCTAGTAATTAGTACTCCAAGATATGGGAATTTGATTGCTTGCTCTATTAATTTCCCATTTATTTCTAATTTACACCTTACTGGTTTTTAGTTGGGAATGTGGAATCTTTGGCACAATGATACTACTCAGTATATATCACCACTACACCAAACACTTTATTTTTGCACTCGACGCGCGTTTCGCTAACCATGTTAGCTTCATCAGGAGCGATGATTGACTAAAGCTAAAACTACAAATCTACCCTATTTATACTTAGCCTAACCCTTGAATTACTCAAGCGGAACTAATGACATAGGCAAGGCCCTTAGTTCCGGTCAAGTACCCAGTAGAGGAGACTATAAGGAATAGGCCCTCTGTCTTTATTTAAACTACTTTTACATTTTATGATTTCCATACCTTCGTATGCGTTCAACAATCTCCTATCAGATACATTTTTTATTAATCTTAGATTATCTAATGTTACAGTATGATCAACTTCAAGAGCATGTTCGGCATTGCTAGACTTCTCTGTTCTATTGTATCTTAAATGTGCTAAATGTTCTTTAAATCGTGTTTTAATTGACCTTTTAGTTTGCCCAACATACTTTTTGTCACAATCATTACAACTAATTTCATAAATTCCACTTTTCTCACAATTAGGAATCTTATCTTTGGGATTTCCTAAGATATTCCTCAGATTGTCTGATGACTTATAGACTAAGGTGAGGCCTACCTTATTAAATACCTTATTGAGTCCCTTGCTATATTTCGGATTATATGGTATGGAGACATATTTGGTGTTATTTTCTTCGCGTATAAAAAAGGTGGAATTCTGAATATTAAACCTAAATTTATGTCTATTTATTAGCTTATTTACTAAGTCATCGTCGTAACCATTAACTCTAGTTATATTTCTAATACGATTCCTTTCTTCATTGAAGTTTACTCTGTTCAGAGGGAAAGTGACCAAACGATGAACTAAAAAATGTAATGAGGCTAATTTATGTTGTTTGCAATGAAATGAATCATTAGGAATATGTTACTGTATCCTTCCTATAGATATCAAATTCTAATCTATTATTATTTTTAATAATTAAAATATCTAGAAAAGGCAATTGTCCTTTGTTCTCAACTTCGTAAGTGAATTTAATGGACTCATACCGGCTATTTAATTTAGAAACAAAATCATTAATATTTGCTCTCTTTGTATCAACAATCGCGAAAATATCATCCACATACCTATACCATACCCTTGGGAAATATTCGAATTCTTGACTGGCTTCGATTTCAAACTTACTCATGAATAAATTGGCTATGAAGGGTGACAAGCAATTACCCATAGCTGTTCCTTCTTTCTGAACATAACATATAACAATCAATTTTATGTTCAGAAAGAAGGAACAGCTATGGGTAATTGCTTGTCACCCTTCATAGCCAATTTATTCATAAGTAAGTTTGAAATCGAAGCCAGTCAAGAATTCGAATATTTCCCAAGGGTATGGTATAGGTATGTGGATGATATTTTCGCGATTTTTGATACAAAGAGAGCAAATATTAATGATTTTGTTTCTAAATTAAATAGCCGGTATGATTCCATTAAATTCACTTACGAAGTTGAGAACAAAGGACAATTGCCTTTTCTAGATATTTTAACTATTAAAAATAATAATAGATTAGAATTTGATATCTATAGGAAGGATACAGTAACAGATAGATATATTCCTAATGATTCATTTCATTGCAAACAACATAAATTAGCCTCATTACATTTTTTAGTTCATCGTTTGGTCACTTTCCCTCTGGACAGAGTAAACTTCAATAAAGAAAGGAATCGTATTAGAAATATAACTAGAGCTAATGGTTACAACGATGACTTAGTAAATAAGCTAATAAATAGACATAAATTTAGGTTTAATATTCAGAATTCCACCTTTTTTACACGCGAAGAAGATAACACCAAATATGTCTCCATACCATATAATCCGAAATATAGCAAGGAACTCAATAAGGTGTTTAATAAGGTAGGCCTCACCTTAGTCTATAAGTCATCAGACAATCTGAGGAATATCTTAGGAAATCCCAAAGATAAGATTCCTAATTGTGAGAAAAGTGGAATTTATGAAATTAGTTGTAATGATTGTGACAAAAAGTATGTTGGGCAAACTAAAAGGTCAATTAAAACACGATTTAAAGAACATTTAGCACATTTAAGATACAATAGAACAGAGAAGTCTAGCATTGCCGAACATGCTCTTGAAGCTGATCGATCATACTGTAACATTAGATAATCTAAGATTAATAAAAAATGTATCTGATAGGAGATTGTTGAACGCATACGAAAGTATGGAAATCATAAAATGTAAAAGTAGTTTAAATAAAGACAGAGGGCCTATTCCTTATAGTCCCCTCTACTGGGTACTTGACCGGAACTGAGGGCCTTGCCTATGTCATTAGTTCCGCTTGAGTAATTCAAGGGTTAGGCTAAGTATAAATAGGGTAGATTTGTAGTTTTAGCTTTAGTCAATCATCGCTCCTGATGAAGCTAACATGGTAAGCGAAACGCGCGTCGAGTGCAAAAATAAAGTGTTTGGTGTAGTGGTGATATATACTGAGTAGTACCTTACTGGTTCTTTAGCCATTGTGATGCATTTTGTTTTGTCGGTATTGACTTCCATGTTCCATATCTTTCTGCTACTTGTTTGAATTTATGGAGCAGTCTTTGTAGACCGTGTTCCGATTGTGATATTAGAACAATATCATCTGCATATCCCAGTATCTTTATTTGTTTATCTCCTAATTCGTATCCATCGTTGACTAGTTTTACTACCTCAATGATTTTGTCCATTATTATGCACAATAGTAACGGCCTGAAGCTGTCTCCCTGTCTTGTTCCTACTTTTATATTTATTTCCTTTATTATTTCGTTATTACTTCTTATTTTTGTTGTGTTACCGTGATTGAGTTTTTGTATTATTTATGGTATTGGGCACGGAATTAGGTCCTTTATTAATCCTAACATATCTTTCAACCTGGCTCTGTCGAATACTTTCCTTAAGTCGATGAAACAAAAAAATGCTGGTTTCTGGTATTCTATAGCTTTTTCTCTTATTTGCCTTATTGCAGAGATAGCGTCTGTGGTTGATCTGTTTTGGCGGAACCCTTGTTGCTCGTCGCTTATGTGTATGTTGTTTTCTATTTCACTTTTCAGAATACTTGTGAACACTTTCATAATACTTGCTAGCAGTATTACTCCTCTATAGTTGCTCGGGTCTTTTTTGCTGCCTTTTTTAAATATCAATATCGTGATGCTTTTTGTCTATTCCTTCGGTATTTCTGCTTCCTATAATATCTTATTAAAGAATGTTGTCATTTCCGATATGTACCATAGCTGTAAGCAGATAATAATAAATTAATTAAAATAAAGATTAATTTGGGATTACATGATCTAAACTCTGTCTGCAACTAGCCAAGATTCACCTTACCGGACTAGTCATTAACAGAGTCCAAGGTAACATAAATAAATTTAAATTAAACTACAGCAGAATTTATAATTTATTTAGTTAAATTTATCCTTATTTACACTAACCTAAACTAACTAAACTTTAGCGAAATACTGAGTTCTAACACACAAAATCTCTTACCTTGGAAGCACGGCAAAATATCCTGAGGGTATCCTCATAACTAAGGCACATAGGGCTACTGCATTCACATTATTTCGTCATAAATGCCACACTCGCAGCATAGCAGCGATGAAAGAAAATGAAAATGATTTTAGTGGATCACGCAACTCTTAAGAAAATATAACAGTAACAATCGTTTATTTATTTTTTATTGTTATAACAACCTAAACAAAATTAACGATGATATCAGCCTGTCCTTTTATAATAATTTATTAGTAACATTTAGGTAAACAAATTAATTCGGTAACTCGGAAATAAGTATCTTAAAATTCAGCCTTAAATTCAAACTATGTCCTGCTACTTATGTGTGTGTACCAAGTACTAATCCCAAAAAAAAACAAGATCATTACCTCATGCGATGTTGCTTTTACAGTTTACAGCAAATATAGTATCGAAATCAACATCGTTCGATAAGCAAACCCTATATTTTAAATGCAAAATAATGCGCCTGAAGCGTGCAAAATATGGGATCAGCGACTTCGAAACGGTTACTTTGATCTTTTGGATCGTGAACATTCTGAACAACGCCAGGCCATGCATGGTAAAAACGACGCGGGTTTTTATCTTTTCTTTTGATTTGCCGCAAGACCATTTCTTCAATTTCCACTTCACATCATTGGCAGACGTCAAAAAAAGCATAATCGAATTATAGGTCAGTTGAACTTGCGGTTTTTGAATCGATATTTTAAATAAATGTAAACTAAACTCATCAGTTTTTACATAAATAATTAATTCAGTTATAGGGCAGTTTAGATTTAACTGAACTTATATTCCTTAAAGGCGGATTTTTAATATTTATTCCATAGACTGACTAGTGCCGATTAATCTTAGCTCAGGTAATAAATTAATTAATTAAAGTAGAACTTAATTTATTACACGTATTCTCTGTCCGTGTCTAGACAATATTCACTTAACAAAATTAGTAACGGGCGAGGTTTGGTTGATGTTCAGAAAAATGTAAATTGATCCAAGATTGAAATCATTCGCAAATGATCTAAAAAATATTTTTTTTTGAAAATTTTCTTTTTGATTATACTTATTTCATTAAACAAAATTATACCTACATTATCAATTGTTAAGCTATTCAACAAGATTTGAGGAACTTACATTTAAACTAAAACATAGAGAAAGTGTTTTTATAGATTTTTGAGAATTTACTGTTATTAGTCAAAACCAGAATTAATTATTTTTTTAAATATTTAATTTTCTGAATGGTATTTTGTATAAAGGTATTTCCCTAAGCATGTTACTTAGCGGCTTTCTGATTTAACTCTGTCTTTCAAAACTTGTGATATGCTGGGAAAAATAAAACATTACAATAAAAATAAAATGCATGGTCACAATTTAAAATTATTTTATAAAAATTTTGTCTGAAAAAATAGAAAATTAAATCGTCTTTTTTGCAGTCAATTGCTCAATATTTGGAAGAAAAAAGAAACAGTATAAGGACAAGTATTTGGCTAAGCACAACGCCGTTTTCGACCAATTAGATTTAGTTACCTACGAAGAAGTTGTTAAGTTACCTAGTAAGTATTTGTGTACTGTGCTTCAAATATAATGAACAAGAAACCTCAAGACGATAAAAAAAAGCGAGACATTAACATACGCAAGCTTAACATGGATGAATCTAATTTTTGCAACCTCTTTGACTGAAGTAACTATAAACGTTGTAGATCCATGACTACATTTTATTAAAAGTGTTTTTAAAGCTTTTGATTTTTATAGTGACTGATCCAGCGTTTCAAAGGAAAACCCTGGTGTTACTCGGTGCTCACGGAGTTGGAAGAAGACATATAAAAAATACGTTAATAGCTAGACATCCCGATCAATACGCCTACCCTATACCTCGTAAGTATCATGTTATATAGTTTAATTACAATGAATTAATTAGAACTCACGTTTAAGCACCAAGTTCCTTGTTTGATCTCGAACAATTTAGTGTCCCGAATGATGTTAGAGCGGTTTAATCTAAGATACCCCTACACAGCTGTTAAATAATACCTTCGGTATTATGTAGGATTTTTTTTAACCGACTTCAAAAAAGAGGAGGTTCTCAATTCGACGCGTATGTATTTATTATTTATATAGTTTCTGAAAAATCCTGAAAAACTTAAATTTCTGTAATAAAACACCGATAACTCTGGCAAATATGTACCGATTTGGATGATTCTTTTTAGTGTTTTTTACGGAACACTTCAAAAAATTTTGCCACTATAAAGTAAAAAATAATGTTTTTGAAAGACTCAAAGATAAAATATTGCGTTAAATTGACAATTCATTTATTAATTCCATATAAACGAATCCTACAAATGTTACAAACAGCTATTATTTATTATTATAATTTATTTTAAAAAGGTAACTTTTGAACATTTTTTGCGTCAATGTACCCAATTATAGACCTTACCCTTAATATTAACACCTAATTAGATAAAAATTGACACATTTTTTTTTTGTTTATTAATAGCCGTTATCTAAAAATGGCGTTTAATGGCTACATTCTTACTCGAGACACAAGTTGTTTATTTTGGGTTTTAAACTTTCATTTGACAGTTCGAGGTACGAGGACGTGTGTTTCCGGTTGCGGCTTCTGAGGGCGAATTTCGCGCGTTTTGGGGCTCCAGAGTGGAACGGTGGGTCACAAATTGCTTGGTAGGGCTTCTAATCGCAGAGGGTTGCTAAGCGATGTGCGGAGTGATTCCTAAAACGTTGGTTTGAGGTTATGTGATTTCAGCAGGTGGTCGGGCACATGTGGCCGTGCTTTTTGTGAATGTTGCGTAATCGAGTTGACGGACTGACAGAAAACGGTTATATCCAAAACCAGTAGCAATTTCCCGAAGAGAACCTTTATTAGAGCACATGAAATATATGAAAAGCTTAAGCTAAATATTTCAAATATAAAATCCCTACAAGGTTATGGACGTAGAATCCAGACTCACTTTGTTACGAATCTTGTTGGGAATCTATAATATATATAAAATGCAACGTCTCTCTGCCTGTCTGTCCGTTAGTGCGCTTATCACTGGAGAACCACTTATCCGATTTACGTTTTTTTTTTTTAAACATACATATGTTCTCTGACCAGGTTCTAGGCTATATTTTATTACGTTAGGTAACATAAGGAATAAGCAGTGACGATAATAGTGAATCAAATCGAAAAAAGTTTGCCGCTGGCCCATTCTCTTGCAAGAGACTGCCTAAACCATTAAATATGGAACAATATCATAGAGCAAAGAATATCTATAATATATATAAAATGCAACGTCTCTCTGTCTGTCTGTCTGTCCGTTAGTGCGCTTATCACTCGAAAACCACTTACGATTTATGTTTTTTTTTAATTCATACATTTATTTTCTGGCCAGGTTAGCTATACTCTTCTATAATATCTATAAAATACAACGTCTCTCTGTCTGTCTGTCTGTCCGTTAGTGCGCTTATCACTCGAGAACCACTAATTCGATTTACGTGTTTTTTTTTAAAAAAACATACATATGTTCTCTGGATAGGTTATCTATCTATAATATATATAAAATGCAACGTCTCTCTGTCTGTCTGTCTGTCTATCCGTTAGTGCGCTTATCACTGGAGAACCACTTAGCCGATTTACGTGCTTTTTTTAATTCATACATATGTTGTCTGGCCAGGTTTTAGGATATATTTTATTACCTTAGGTAATATAAGGAATGAACAATGACGATAATAGTGAATGAAATCCACGCGAGCGGAGCCGCGAGCACAGCTAGTCATTTAATAACAAAAAATAAAGGTTTTGAAAAATAAACTGACGCTCCGCCGAATAGTCCTGGCAGCTGTGGCCGTAAAATGCAGAGAGAGAGAAAGATGGGTTGTAATGTGTTGCAATATTTTTCGAGGTTACGTTTATATTGGTGATTTTTAATAATGCATAAATAATGACTTCGCGATTAAAGAATGACAGAATTATTACGAGTAACTTTGCTTAACATTGCAATAACCTACAATCGATCCTTATAGTTCTTTTGGCCGTTGCGTTGTAAGGAATTTCACACCAAAATTTCAGCTTTTTTCAGGTTTTACGTTCAAGAAAGACTTTTGAATGTTTACTAACCATTAGCATCTATTTTTGGAAAAGAAATTGAAAAAAATATTTTTGTTTTTAAACTGCTATGGTACACACACATACACGCTGGAATAAATACACACACATTTGAACGGGGAATCGCTTCTGTGTAGTATGGAATTGACGAGCACTGTGCTAGTATTGGCACAGTACCATATATCTAACACGTGCGCATGTTAAGTATATGGCACTGTACCAATACTAGCACAGTGCGCGCCAATTCCATACTAGTGTTGGTATGGATTGTTGCACAGTAGGAACTTACTTACGTACTTAAACGTTGTCAATTTTTCGTGTGTGTATATGTGTTTAAAATTGATTATACGTTTTTTTGCTTTTTTTTTAAATTTTGAATTTTCAATAGCTCTATAAAATGGATAAAAATTTGCGAAGTAAACTTGAACACAAAAAAAGATATATTTGCGGAATTTTGGTGTGAAATGTACTATTTGGTGGCGAAATTCTTTACAACGGCCAAAAGAACTATAAGGATCGATTGTAGGTTATTGCAATGTTCAGCAAAGTTACTCGTGTTTATGCAGAGAACATTTTTGTCGAAGACAGTTATGCTAAAATATGCACGGTTTGTGAATTATGGTCGAAAATGTGAAAAAATGGCATTTTTTCGGGCTTTCTGCACTAAAAACACCCCGAAAGAGTGAAAATCTGGCCCCGACATGTTCACAAAAATTGTGTATTTTGGTGTGAAGATTGCATTGAGAAATTCCCAATAATTTACGAGATATAGCCGTGCAAAAGAAAGCTCGAGCAAAAAAATTGATAATGGCAAAAAAATATTCGAACTAAACTATCAAAACCCAAATAGGGTTTTGCTAGTTTGGGTGGGCACTTCCAGAAACTGAAGTCAGAATTTAGTTTACATTTTATGTGTTGCACTGTGTATGTTAAAAATGCAAATTTTAACAGCCAATATTTACAAATTTAATGCCGCAAGGAGTATTCAAAATTGTTTCTACGTATAAAGAACACTAATAAATATGTATATTCAAATTTTCTAGATAATCGTGAGAAAATTTATTTTCTTGAGAACGTCCTTAATTAGAACTCATGTTTAAGCACCAAGTTTCTTGTTTGATCTTGAATAATTTAGTGTTCCGAATGATGTTAGAGCGGTTTAATCTCTACAACTGTTTAGTAATACCTTTATTATTATGTAGGGTTTTGTTTTAATATTAGTTAAAAATATTGTTTAATGGTTTATTACCAATTAGTAAACTAAATCTTATTTATTCAACAGTTTTACAATTCAGTAAAAAATTGCATTTAAAACAAATATCGCTATTAAATTTGCTGGGGAAGACTGGTTTTATATAGATGTAAGGCTAACCGGTGGCTTTAACAGCATTTACGCTTTTTAAGAGTTCGTTGTGCACCTCAATCGTTTTAACGCTGTGGAAGGTCATATAAAAATCATACTCTTGTTCCAAAATTATTGGAGATTGGGTGAGTTTCTCTTGCTCGTAAAACTGCTAGGTACGTCATAATTAGATAACGAGGTGTCTTCCTCGTCCAAGCACCATCTGCAATCCGGATCCCCTTTGACCCCGATGTGAGTTAGATGCTCGTTCATGTGGTAGTGTTCTATAAACATCTCTGCCACCGTCTCCAGGTGGCTGCACTGCCCAACCCATATTCCAAAAAAAGAAAGGATTCAGGTTCGGGAAATTGCTGTACTGTAGTTGCGATAAATGGTTATCTTTTTGTTTACTAAACGGTTTAGCGTTAGCTACTTATTGGTATAAAGAAATTGTCAATTTCACTTATTTATTTTTTTTGTAATCTTAATTGACTACATCGCGGCCACTGTTTGGCTGTCGGGGAACTTGACGACTATTTGGCGAGCAAATTAAATTATTTATATATGATATATATCAAATTACCAGGTGTACAAGTATGAAATGCGGATTTCAGACAACAGATGGTGCACCAATGCAGTTTGTGCTATAAAGATTGGACACTGCGCCATTTTGTCGTGTCATCAAGAAATGTAAGACGCGCACGAGTGATAAATTGGAAAAGTGTGTGCATAGTGTTGTGTTTTTGTGTTCAATATGTTGAAATTTTTACCGAACAAAGAGCATTCGCGGACAGCATTAATTTTTTGTTTGCATTTGAAGAAAACTGCTGTTGAATCATACCGATTACTTCGAGAAGCTTATAGTGAACATGCTCCATGGCAAGATACTTGTGAACGATGGTTTCGGCGTTTCAAAAGTGGTGACTTCGATGTTGCAGACAAGGAACGTGGAAAACCGCCAAAAATACAAAGATGTGGAATTGCAAGCATTGTTGGACGAAGATGATTTGCAAACACAAAAACAACTCGCCGAGCAATTGGGCGTTAGTCAACAAGCTGTTTCCAATCGGCTACTAGAGATGGGAAAGATTCAGAAGACCGATAGATGGGTTGAACGACAGGCAAATGGAAAAGCGCAAAAACACGCTACAAAGGAAGTGCTTTTTGCATCGTATAGTTACAAAGGAAGGCAGAAAGACGATGCTCGGTGTTTGTTGGGACCAGAGGGGCGTGGTCTATTATGAGCTGTTAAAACCTGGGGAAACGGTTAATACTAAACGTTACCAACAACAATTGACCCATTTGAACCGTTCGCTGCTTGAAAAAAGGCCAGAATACCGAAAGAGGCAACACAAAGTCATTTTTCTTCATAATAATGCTCCATCACATACGGCAAAACCAGTTCGCGACATGTTGGAAGCACTTAGCTGGGAAGTTCTACCCCATGCGGCTTAGTCACCAGACTTGACTCCTTCCGATTACCACTTGATTGCATTGATGGGTCACGCACTTGCTGAGCAGCGGCAGCGCTTTGGTTCGTACGAAGTTGTGAAAAAATGGCTCGACGAATGGTTCGCAGCAAAAGGGGAAGATTTTTACTGGCATGATATTCACAAATTGCCCGAAAGATGGGAAAAATGTATAACAAGCGATGGAGCATACTTTGAATAAAGCACTTTTTATCATTCTTCCAAATTTAACATGTTTTTTTAGAAAAAAAAATCCGCATTTTATACTTGTACACCTGGTAGGTAACAAACAAATTATTTCTCCCCAGTCATTAAAAATCTTATAGTAAGAAATGTGTGACACATCAAATATAGGTTAATAATTAGATATGGCACACACAACGAAAAAATATCATCGTTTGTAGTTAAATTGGAGTTCAGTGACAAAACCTAATTGTCACTGAACTCCGGTAACTTTAATAAAACACTTAAAATTCTTTTTAAAATAACCAATTTGGATCTTTTTTTTTCACGGTACTTTTCACGATGTAAAGAAAACATCATCTTTTACCGGTGTGCTGTCTCTCTACACTTTACTCTCTTTCGTCAGTTGATTCCACTGGTAGCGAAATACTTTTTTTTAAATTACGTAATCGAGAGATTTTGTAAGATTTTCAACTATAATCGAATTTCTTAAAAATAACTATTAGTGTTTATATAATACACTGTGTTTATTACACCGTGTCACAATGTGTCGCGTAGAACATGCTAGGTGGACAAAATTCAAGTTATGATTTCCAGGAAATCTTATTTGCAAAACGTAAACAACACCACCAAACCCCGAATTCCGAGAAAAGGTTGTTTATCAAATTTGCAAGTGGCGAGTCATAAGCGTCTGAAGTCAGGTAATGAGTTTAATGCAGCTCTTTCAATCAATCAGTTGCACTTTCGTGCACATCTTATAGTGACATATTGTAATATTGTGAAAGTTTTTGTGATGAATATTAATACTGAGGGTAAGTACTATTTTTTAATGTATTTTTTAATCAGAATCTATTAATTTGAATTTTTAGTATTTTTTTAAAATAGCCTATATATTTTAGCGTGTTTTCAAAAAAAAAAAAAAAACTTTGATAGTTCAGAATATACAGACATTCACCTCTATCCGGGCTAGTTTTTAGATATTACACAGAAATAACTTTATTCTTCGTAAAAATACACATATTGTTTAGCACACTTCAGTACAACATGTTTTTTTTTTTTCTTTTTTTCCAGAACACGTTTACTCTATTTCAAGGGTAGCCTTTTTTTTGAGGAGTGGTTGAAACACACGAAGAATGAAAAAAACTCGCGTGTATATGACTTTCTTTCTTCAAAATTTCACTTTGGTGACATTACTGAAAGCAGCCAAAAAGAAATAAAGTTGAAGATATCCAACTTGTCTAATAAGTTTGGTGCCAAATGGTTGGCTTCAGGAAAGTCGAAGGAGCGTTTTTTAATTAAAAATAAGAATTGGTTGGATGAAGCAGATATACAGTTTACTGCGAGTTCTTTTGCGCCACAACCTTCAACATCAAGTGAGAATGTGACTGCTGCAGGAGGACCTCGCAAAGATTTCGAGGAATCGTCGTTTAAGACGAAGAAACGTCGCATCGTGGATCTCGTAGAATCCCGAAGTGTCAGTGAATTGGTGACTGCTGCCGAAATTGCTGTGCGTTCAGCAGGGCAAAGGAAAATTGCCAATGTGATTAAAGACATTAGTGAGAGCCCAGATAATATTATTACCAGTTCCGTTAATCCTAGGCAATTAAGTAGTGACGAAGCTTTAGCTTACTATATAGATTCTAAGTCAACAACGCATTCTTACAAACAAACTAGGAAGTGGTCCATGAAGGCGGGGCATAATGTGTTTCCGTCATATTTTAGTTTAAAAAAGTCCAAACAGGCCTGTTACCCTGCAGAGGAGCACATTGCTATAACAGAAACTCGTGCTGAAATAAATTTGCAAGCCTTATTAAATAAAACATAAACATAAACAAAAACAAAAATAATATTTTGTTTTTCTTTTGTTATTGCGCTTTTTTACCGAAAAAAATAATGAATTTTACACGAAAAAAAATTTTTTTTTTCTCTCCATTAATTTCTAAATAACTCCAAAACGATAAAAGATAGAATAAAATAATATTCAATCAACTTTAATAAAATTTTGTTACGCATTTTTTAATGTTTTATTTATAAAAAATCTGACAAGTTGTTCCCGAGTTATCGTTAAATATGTCTGCGTAGCTGACTAATTTAGGGGAAAAAATTAGCCACGCCCATAAAAAAAACCAACGCGATGAATTTTTTCTTAAAATAACTTAATATGCCTAGAATATACATAAACAATTGAAATAAGTGAACAAATAATTTTGTCCAGCTAACTTGTACTAGTCGACACACTGTGCGTGTGTACCAAACTTTGGCAATTTTCCAAACTCAGGAAAAAAACGCCTAAATAATCCTAATGCCAAAAACCGGATAAATAATTGTAAAATTAGCAAAAAATTTAGTACCACTTTCTCACTCAAAACATTTTATAACTCCCTTTATTAAAATTGGCTTCGCTCGTTAGTTTAAGGTGGTAATAAATATTTTGTCTAGAATGTCCCAATGATTTCAAATACTTTTTCAGCTTTTTTAAAATGATATGGAGTCAAAATTAAAAGCGAAATGACAAGCAGAACAAATGAGAACAGCTCCTTTTCCATCATTCTCAGTTTCTAGGCGATAATTTTAACTCGTTCGCTTGTTTGTTTCTCGTTCTGGTCAAATTTGATGAGGGTCTATTTATTAATAGTCGAAATGAATCTTAAGAAAGATGGGCTTTTCTAAAATAAATATTATTTACTAGGCATTGACTATTGTATTTTCGAAATTATTACGCAAATATTAAACAAACAAACACATTATCTTCTGCTAATGCAGAAATTAATTTGTCAAATACGGCAAGTGTCTTTGAGACTTGAGTTTTAACCGGCCCATAGACGGTCAATATTACTGCACAATAATTGAGTTTGTGCAATATAATTGAACGTGTTTTTTTTTATGGGTCTTGCACACGTGCTGCAGGGAAGTCCCTAAAGCGCTACAGCGCGACACATGTGCGGAAAAAGCGATTCACGTTGTTTTTGAATCGCTGTAAATTGTACTCGGTGGGAAACACAGTCCTGGGTAAGCCATTCCAAAGTGATGATGTTCTCCATATAAAAGACTGCTTGAAAAGCGTTGTACGAGGAGTAACAAGCTGAACCTCATACGGATGTGAAGTATCAGCGCGACGAGTATTTCTAACATGCACCGCTCTGGGAGGAATTAAGCGGGCTACATCCTTCGAATACTCTCCATGAAAATACATGTAGAAAGACTCAAGTCGCCAACCGTTCTAAGACGTTCCAGCGAATCAAGGCCGCCGGTCAGTTCTGGGTCTCCAATCAGACGAACAGCCCTTCTCTGAACAAAATCCAACAAATGCTGTGTATGTCTGGGAGCGGAGCCCCAAACATGGGAGCAGTATTCCATAGTTGGTCGAATTTGAGCTTTGTAAAGAATTAACAGTTGTTGTGGGGTGTAAAGCTTTCTGGTTCGAAATAATATTCCCAACTTTTGAGAAGCTCTCCTTGCTATGCCTGCAACATGTTCATGCCGGGACATATTTGCTCCCAAATTAACGCCCAACAAATTGAGTGACGATGCTAGGGGAATGGAGTACCCCGACATAACTATGTCGGGTTCAGCAACGTTAACTTCTTTAGAAAAAACTGCTACCTGGGTTTTTGTAGCGTTAAATTCCACTTGGTTACTGTCACCCCAAGATAGAATTTCTTCCAGGTCTTTGTTAAGTTGAATGACTTCCTGCTGTCTGCGGATATTCGCCTAAGCAGCCGATGTCCGAGCGTTCAAAGTGAATGACGAGATAATCGTACTGTTATCTGCAAAGCTGTAGATTGGATTCCCGGTCTTTTCCAGCAGATCGTTAATGTAAATTAGAAAGAGAGTAGGAGACAGTATGGAACCTTGGGGCACACCGGCGTTAACAGTAAAGGTGTTAGAAAGAAATCCGTCGACTGCGACTCGTAAAGAACGCTCCCTGAGGAAACATGAGAGCTACACACAGAACTTTTCAGACATACGACAAGAGCGTAGCTTAGCCAACAGTCCATCGTGCCAAACACGGTCGAATGCCTTGGATATGTCAAGAGCAACCGCTCGAGATTCTGTGTGTGTAGACAGTATTGAAAGGTTGTGCAATAGATTGTACGAAATCAAAATTTGTTGAAATATATTGCGCAACCTGGAAAATACTGTGCCGTCTGTGAGCAGGATTGTGCAATATCCCGTCAGTCGGTATCAACAGGTGGTTGCCAACGCGTCGTGATGGCGGATAAAAATTTGATAAACAGTTCATTTTGGAATTTATCGAAGTTTACCATGGACTTCCGGCTCTATGGGATGTTAAATGCAAAGATTATACTAATCGCGTTAAAAAATACCCGGATGCTGAGAAGCAAGATGTCAAAAAAGTAAATTCTTTGCGGAAAAACTTCCGGAAAGAACTCAAGCGAATTCGTGATGCTGAAAAGAGTGGTGCAGGTGCAGAGCATGTTGAACCTTCACTATGATACTTTGAAGAAATGAGGTTTCTTCAATCTCAAGAAACACCAACCGCGTCAATCAGCACGATGAACAAAGCTGAAGCCCATTTCCTTCGTGTCTTTTTTATCCTTTTTTTTTCGCACTAATAACGCCCACAGCAATTAAACAATAGAGTTCAGTGTCACTCAACATGACTTCACTTTACAATACCGGCAAGGACTGACAATATTGCCAAGCACATTGCACGTCTGTACTGGTGATTGCGCAATATATTGCACAACCATCAATATCGCCTCCATATGATTCTATTTATTGTACAAACCCAATTATTGTGCAATAATACTGAACGTCTATGGACAGCTGTCAAAATATTGTGCAATCCATATTGCACAATAATATTGACGGTCTATGGGCCGCTTTGTTTTTTTCGTAAGTCCAGCTCCTTTCTTCCATTGCAAAAATATATCGGTTCAAAGTTGTTTCCGATATTAAAAGAATAATTTGAAATAAGAACGCAAAAGGAGAATTAATATTAAAAACTGTATCTTCCTTTATATTACTCAATATATTTAGTGTGGTCATTAAGTCTAATTTAGAATGTTCGCCCATTTTACAGCTATAGTAACAAACGTTGTAACAACGAAGCTTTGTCTTTAGAGTGGATAAGTTTTCTCCTAAAATTATTATTCGTTTTCAACGAAATACTAATATTTACTGTATCAAAAATTCTAAGGCTAGGGCTTATTGGAAGTAATAATATATACGGGGGGTAGATTGAAAAGTCTTGTAAAAAACAAGTACTCGCTTACAGCTTAGATAACATCTTCATTCGACGGTAATTGCTTCCCAAAGCCAATTTCTGAGGTTAGGGAACAAAAAAAGTCCCTTGGAGCTAAATCTGGGGAAAAGGGTGGATGGGGAAATATTGCGAAGCGCAACTCGTGCACTATTGCCATTGCAACGACCGATGTGTGAGCAGACGCATTGTCCTAGTAGAGGAGCACTTTTTGCGTGCTAATCTTGGTAGGTTCTGCTGCAACTCACCATGCAAATGGTCCAATAATGTGTCGTCATAAAAACCACTCACCTGAATTTTTTAAATTTTTATAGATTTTTTTCGATTTTATCAAGTGTTTTAATTTTTAGCGATTTTTAAATTTTTAACAACTTTTTGAATTCTGTTTGATTTTTCAAATTTTTCCATTTTTTATATTTTCTTAACTTTTCAGTTTTTAATAATTTATTTCAATTTAATCAATATTTTTGGATTTTTTCAATTTTTGAAGTTTTTTCATTTTTTTTAAAGTTTTTTAAATTTGTAAAATTTTTTTCGATATTTTAAATTTTTTTCGATTTTTCATTTTTTTGAATTCTTCCAATTTTTTTTTTGGGTTTCGATTTAAAAGAGGTTATTCGACACGGAAGACAAACAACGTCCAGGCCAGCCGAAAAAGTTTGAAGAAGAATTGGAGCCATTACCCCTGCCAAATAGAAAAAGACCTTGCAGAATCATTAAAAGTTAATCGCGCCCAACCATTCCCAAGCACTTACATGCATGGAAATGATTCAAAAGCAAGGAAATTGGGTGCCGTACGAATTGAAACCGAGAGACGTTGAGAAGCAAATTTTTCGGCACAATTAGTAAGGTTTTTTGCATCGTATGTAACATAACTGAAGATAAAAAATGGATACACTACGATAATCCAAAGCGCAAAAAATCATGGGTGAAGCCCGGTAAACCATCAACGTCCTCGCCAAAGGCGAATATTATGGCTCCAAGCATATCCTGTAAATCTGGTGGGATCAGCTAGGTATAATGTATTATAAGCTGCTCCAACCTAATAAAACTATTACTGGGGAACGTTACAACAATTGATGCAATTGAACTGAGCATTGAAGGAAAAACACGGTGCCACATGTTTACAAAATCCGTCAAGGAAGCGCGAGAACCGCTTGGATGAGATTTCCTACCTCACCCGCCGTACTCACCAGACATTGCTCCTTCTGATTATCATTTGTTCCGATCGATAACGCACAGCCTGTCTGAAAAAATGACTCGATTCGTGAATAGCCTCAAAAGATCAATCGTTCTTTCAAGGTGGTATTCATGTGCTGTCACAAAAATGGGACAAACTAGTGGCTAGCGATGGACAATACTTTGAATAATCAATTTATAACCAGTCTTTTACAATAGAGCCATGTTTTTACCGAAAAATCTCTCAAAATTAATTCATACACCCAATACTTGCGTGACATTATTTTTCAATTAGAAGACTTTCGGAACATCCCGTATTATATCAGAGCAATATTCACCTCACAAATAAGAAGTTTATTTACTACAAATTTAAACTGCCAGCAACAACTACTTCATAACACAAAAAGTTTTAACTAAACGTAGCGTAACTAAACAAGTAAAGATGTAGTTTTTTTTTGCGCTTTAAAAGTTTGTTAAGCATTAGCTCGCTAACTTCACGTGAAGAAACTTTGAATAGACAGACGAAAACACCCACGTTTTATTCTAATTATATAAATCATCGTAACTTTTAAAGTTTGGAAGTTCTCCTCGTGATTTTGTATTTCTTCTCATATTTTTTGTTACATTAAAATTAATAGTTTTCCAAGTCGAAAATATTATAAAATAAATAGAGAGATATACGAGGGCAGCCTTTTAAGTTTTTACAGACGACCACTAGATAGCGCTATTGAGATGTGACATTACCGTGGTTGTAAAACTTGACATTTGTTATTGTTAAAACAGTGGCAGCTCAGAAATTCGCCAAGTAATTTGTTTACAGTGGGTGCTTATAAAAAAAGTTTTGTGAACAAATGTAAATTTCACGTGGATGATTTTTTACTATTTTAGCAAAGGCCTAACTCAACAACAATGCCTCGAATTGCTTCGTTCAACTTTTGGTAAAGAATCACCATCATTAAAAGACTGTTTGGGCGAGGTCTTCAGCGCAGTGGGTAGAGTAATTTACTGTTGTCATGAGGGTCGGCGGTTCGAGTCCGCCTGTTTGCTTGGGTGTTGTGTTTGTCTTAGATTAAGTTAGGTTTAAGGTTTATACCATATTGGATTACTTTATAAATAAATTAACTCGTGGCTAAATGGGATTTTTCTCAAGGCCAAAAAAAAAAAAAAATACTGTTTAAAATTGGTTTGTTGAATTTCGACATGGTATAACAAAGATATGTTCCCAATGGATTCCGCTTAATTTGGCCGAAACTCAAAAACAGGCTCGTGTCAATTAGTCTAAGGAAATGATCAAAAAATTCAACCGAGGACATGCAAAATCCGTATACAACATCGTAACAGGAGACGAAACTTGGATATGTTTGTACGAGCCGGAAACTAAGCAACAATTAACTGTTTGAGTGTTCCAGAATGAACCGAATCCAACAAAAGTGGTTCATTCGAGAAGAACTTCTAAGAAAATGATCGCTTGTTTCTTTGATTATACTGGACATGTTGCAACCATTGCTTTAGAGAATCGAAAAACAGTTAATGCTGACTGGTATACAACAATTTGTTTGCCAGAAGTTATTGATGAAATCAGGAAAAACAAGCGAAAACTTCACATCATTTTCAATCATGACAATACCAGCTCTCACACAGCATGTCAAACAATTGATTACACTGGTCTACGAATCTTTTTTTTTCTTTCACAAGGGCTAAATTAATGGAATATATATCTTTTCCATGCTGAATTTAAATATGGTCTCATATTTTATCCATCAGGCAGGTTTTTTTTTGTGGCACCTGTTTAAAGTTTTAAAATAATTAATACTTAAAAAACACTGAATAATGAATACACGGCTAATTTTTTCTAACCTGAAAAGTTTTATGTTATATGATGATTTTCGGTCATATTTTGCCTTCGGGATGTCTCTTTTCATGGTCCAGCAGTAGTCGGCCAGCATACTGGGACTCCATTTGCCTTAGTACCTCTTTTCCATAGTAGAAATCTGCTGATGAAAACGCTCACCATACTCATCAGAGACAGCCCCAACATTTTCAGGGAAGAAGTCTAGGTGGGAGTCCAAGAAGTGAATTTTTAAGGACATGTTGCAGCCAATTTCTTGGTATGAAGTCAGAAGATCACTCACTATTTCACCATAGTTTTCTTCTTTATTATTGCCAAGAAATCCACAACAGATATTTTTGAATGATTTCCACGCTGCTTTTTCCGGTGGATGTAACAGTTCCTCAAAATGTTCATCATCCGATATTAATGATTTTATTTGGGGCCCTATAAAAATTCCTTCCTTTAATTTTGCATTACTTATTTTAGAAAATTTAGATTTCAAATACATAAATGCAGCAGAACCCTTATCCATTTTTTTTTGCAAAATTTTTTATAAGTCCCAGTTTTATGTTCAGGGGAGGTAAATAAACCGTTTCGAGATCCACTATTGGGGTATTTAATACATTTTGATGCCCAGGAATAAGAGATTCACGTTTAAGCCATTGTTTCCTTATGTAGTGAGACTCCTTATTCCTGCTATCCCATTCACACAAGAAACAGCAGAATTTCGTGTGTCCAAGTTGCAAACCTAACAATAATGCTATAACCTTCATATCACCACAGATATTCCAGTTATATTTAGTATACTGAATTTTTTCTAACAGCAATTTCATATTTTCATATGTCTCCTTCATATTATTGGCATGCGCGACAGGTATTGATGGTAATTCATTCCCATTATGGAGTAGTACGGCCTTCAAACTGACTTTCGATGAGTCTATGAACAATCGCCACTCATCTGGCTAGTGTTAATGTCCAAAAGCCCCCATTACTGCACGGCCTTCTTTAGAGAAGTAGTCACTGAAATCGCTATGGCATCTACGATAAACGCATATCCTTGTGTCTTTTTGGAGTAGATTCCAACCTTTGAACCTGGGACTTAAAAGCTCAGCTGAGTGTTTAGACTATTTTAAATCCCATATAAGATCATTAAGATCTTCTTGAGATAAAAAGTGAGGTTCTGATGAATTACTTGCTTCAAATCTAGGATCACTTCTCTCGCTTTTTCCGTCTTCAGTATGAACTGGGTCGGAGTCGGAGTTATCACTTAAGGTCATGAAAACGATTCTCTGCCTGTCTGTCTATCCATTACTGCGCTTAGCACTCAAGAACGAGATAAAGGGCGAACTATTTTCTTTTTATTTCCAATTTCGCCCAGTATTTTTGAACCTTCCACTGATTTAATTAATCATCGACGACCAAAATCGAACAAAGTCCACATTTTAGCAGATATTTTCTGTTCTCTCATCTATCAAACCATCTCGGGACGTGTTTCGTCGTATCACTACCTATCAGCCGAGCTACAGAAGAGAACAAAAATCAAAGTAGTTATCACAATACTAGCTCAAAAGACCAGTAAGATACAACAATCCGCTTAGTCAACTACAGACTAAGAGAGGAATTTGCTTAGAATTCCGCTGGTCAGTGCAATTATCATCCGAGTTAGAACCCTAATAATAGTGTTACCTAGGGCCGTAATTGTCCAAATATTATATTTTGTTTTAGACACAACGAGGCAACCCAGGGCAGATGAAGAAAATGGTCGAAACTATTTCTTCGTTACCCACGATGAAATGATGACCGATATCGCAGCTAATGAATATCTTGAATACGGAACCCACGAAGATGCCATGTATGGAACCAAGGTAGTAATTGAATAGTAATAAAAAGTAATAATAACATTAATTTAATACTTAAAAAAACAGTTCATCTATATTATTGTACCACAACGGCAAAAACTATGCTAACCAGGCTTGTACCTTCTACTGACGCCAAGGAAGTGTTCTTGCGTAGCATTTTGAGGGTAGTGGGTAGCAAATTTGTAACCCTTTTCCTCCACTTTAAAATTTTTAAATAACTAGCTGAGTGTTAAGTATGCATATGAGTTGAGTGCCTTAGATAAGTGTTTACTGTAAATTTAATTCGCAGAACACGCCTTACTTTTCCTTGTTTATTAACTCAACTGTCATTTAAGTTGGGAATGTGGAATCTTTCTAATCTAAATTAACCTTAATAAAATTAGGAAAAACTTTAAATTTCTTGCAAGACTTTAAAAACCAAATATCTGCACCTACTAACCTAATCTTACTACTGTACTTACGATAAAGGTTTAATTCCGTTGACCGTGAAGCCATCTCAACTAAGTTGGGAATGTGGAATCTTTGGCACAATAATACTACTCAGTATATATCACCACTACACCAAACACTTTATTTTTGCACTCGACGCGCGTTTCGCTAACCATGTTAGCTTCATCAGGAGCGATAATTGATCGCGATCAATCATCCCTCCTGATGAAGCTAACATGGTTAGCGAAACGCGCGTCGAGTACAAAAATAAAGTGTTTGGTGTAGTGGTGTTATATACTGAGTAGTATCAACTGTCATTGTTCGGTGGTCAGTTTTTAACGCTTGTTTCATACTCTTGACTTTTACTTTGTAGGTTTATAAAACCTCCATTTGCTCAATATCCTAACCATCCTGTATCTCAAACGCTTCCTCCGATTAAATTTCCCCCTAGTTATATTTAGGATACGACTATTATCTGGCTGCATTTATATGTCTCTAGAGAACTTCTCACTCAACGATTTTATTATTGTTATTATTATTTAAAAGAAAGAAAGAAATCCGACCTACACCGCCAGTCACGCAGTATGATCTGAAAATCATGATAACGCCTCACGTCCGTTCGGTGAGTGATCATCGATCAAATTCATCTGCCTGGCAATCTGAGAGAACCAAAAATAACTGCAGTCTGAGTCTTCATAACGAGTAAATCAGCCGAGGTTCGGCAAACCTGTATCTTCTTCGGGAATATGTTCCTAAATCCTACTAAAACTCCAGTAACTAGGACCACAATTTTACTGGTATTATTGTTATTATTATTATTATATTGTTTTAGTTGGACACGATAAGAAAAATTCATCAAGAAGGAAAAATGGCAATATTGGACGTAGAACCACAGGCCTTAAAAGTTCTGAGAACTGCTGAATTTGCACCCTACGTTGTTTTTATTGCTGCACCAGTTCTGCAAAATATTGCTGATGTGAGTATTGTGATTTACTTCAAAAATAATTTTTATTTTAAAAACAATCTATAAATTTTAATATAATGTTCTTACTTACACGTAAAGATGCGAGGAGAGGAACTGTGGGACAACATTCAACACTACAGTTGTTTGAATTAAGTATTTAGGTATTAACCTCCAAAATATTTGCAACTTGTTTTTTTCCAAGCAACGTAATTAAATTAAAAGTAGGATATTGGAGATTGGTTTCACAACGAGCGCAGAATTTTTTATCAGCAGGGAATCCAAAATCTTAATAGAAATGTCTTTTAAATTCATTTAATTAAAGGACCCCGCACTTTTCTTATGGAAAAGTAGTTTCGGTCATATTGGCTGAATTTTTGATATGTTGTACTTCTCAGTTTTCTGAACAAAAGTGCCCATAGACACAACCGTCAAAAATGGACAGATTTCGAGTTATTTTCAATTTAAGTACTAATAAAATCCATTTTTTTTAAACTATCTTGATCATTTTAATAACCATTAAACTAAAAATAAAAAAAAAAATTTTTAATTCTATTTTAACACCGCAAAAATACACCGATATCAAAGTGTACTTTGTTAAAATCTTTATTTTTTTTAACCCCATTCTAGCTGGATTTTACCTGTTTTTCAAGGAAGGGTGAAAATGGTGACGTAATAAGTTAATTTAGACCTCGAATTCGGTTTTAACGCCCCAAAATACACACATAGATGGCGCCCTTTTTAAAAAATCCGTATGATTTTTAGGAAGTACCAACCTTTATACGATACATGTCCAAATTTCATAACATTTCGACGATTAGTTTACAAGTTAGAGTAGTTTAGTGACGTTATTTTTGATATTTTCAAAACAATGGAAAAAATTGAATTTCGCGTATTGATTAAACACTGTTTTTTGATGGAAAAAATACCGTTCAAGCAAAGCATTGGCTTGATAAGTGTTACGGGGAATTTGCCCCTGAAAAATCACTCATTTACTGGTATGCTGAATTTTTACGCGGTCGTACAGACACAAATTATACGAACGCTTGAATGAAGTGGTTACACCAGAAAACATCAAAAAAATCCACAAAATTGTCTTGGATGACCGTAAAGTGAAATTGCGTGAGATGAGAAAACTCTGTTCGAAATAGATACCGCATTTGCTCACACTGGACCAAAAACAACAACGTGTTGATGATTTTCAGCGCTGTTGGACCTGTTTAAACGCAATAAAAAGGATTATTTCATGCAATGTGTGGCAATAGATGAAACATGGATCCACCACTACACACTGGAATCAAATTGGTAGTCAGCTGAAGTGGACAGCAACCGGTGAAAGCCGCCCGAAGCGACCAAAGATGCAACAGTCGGCTGGGAAGGTTTTGGCCTCTATATTTTCGGATGCGCATGAAATAATTTTTATCGACTATGCTGAGAAGGGAAAAACTATCAATAGCGAATATTACGTAAAGTTAATGATGCGTTTGAAGGCAGAAATCGCAAAGAAACGACCCCAAATGAACAAGAAAAAAGTGCCCTTTCATCAAGACACTGCACCGAGTCACAAGTCAATGGTTACGATGGCCAAATTTCATGAATTGAAGTTCGAATTGCTTCATCATCCACCGTATTCTCCAGATTAGGCCCCCAGCGACTATTATCTATTCGCAGACCTCAAAAAAAAAACTCGCTGGAAAGAGATTTGGCTCCAACGAAGAAGTTATCGCCGACACTTCTACAAGAAAGGTATAGAAATATTAGAAAAGCATTGGACTGATTGTATCGCTGTTGAAGGAGACTATGTTGATGAATAAAGTCGAATTTTGCAAAAAACAAAAATGTGTTTTATGTAGCTTCAGCCTACGTGGTTAGTGAATAAATACGAAATGTTTTTTCTTATGTCTTTAATTATTTTATTATCAAAATTATCAAAATGGTTTTAAAAAAATGGATTTTATTAGTATTTAAATTGAAAATAACTCGAAATCTGTCCATTTTTGGAGGTTGTGCCCATGGACACTTTGGTTCAGAAAGCTGAGAACTACAACATATCAAAAATTTAGCCACTTTGACCTAAACCACTTTTCCATATGAAAAGTGCGAGGTCCTCTGCTTTACAATCTCTAAACTTGAACTATTGAACGATCCTCATATTTATTTATTTTTTTCAGTTTGACGGCAGCTTGGAACGACTCGCCAAGGAATCGGAAATGCTCAAATACGCATACGGTCACTATTTCGACCTGACCATTGTCAACAATGACATTGACGAGACCATCGCTGCCTTGGAAAACGCCATCGAAAAAGTCCAAACGACCCCGCAGTGGATACCGGTTTCTTGGGTCTACTGACACCACGAGAATCAGGACTTCTACGGGTCTCTACAGTATTTTTAACAGTGAATTACTAGGCGACCTTGTGTAGTGTTCTTAGACGAAGGTCTAATTGACGATCAAGAGGTATTGGCTAAGATGAATAAGTATATTATACAGATTTGGTTCGTACTCAATGTGATTAAGAACAAATCTTCACAACTTAAAAGTAACCCAGCCATTAAAAAGATATAATTTAAAGTAATGTTTAGCAGTGTTACTAGAATAAGCTAGTTGCCGTGGAAGGCCTAGAAATAAACCTACACTTCCTGTATGTTTGGAACCACATCAGTTACACATCTTGTAGCTTTCTACTCAAACAATTCTACAAAAAAAAATGACGACATCGCCTCGAAGTCGCTGGGCTGTTTCTGGGCATTTCCCAGCACTTAAAACAGACATTGCAATCTACGTGGGCTGGGTGCTTTATTGTTTTTGTTTTAGTTATATTTTTTACACTTTTGCGAAACTCGTTTAGATCTTGATAAATTAAAAATCGTTTAGGGAGTCAAATTCCAAAGAACTATGCCCAATTTTCTATGGATCATCTCGAATCTGAGGTACCAAGAAAAATTTAAAAAATCGAGTTATATTAACAAACATAACTTACACATTGGTCCGTTTGACTTGCATTCAATTTATAATTTTTTGAAGACAGGTACTGTAAAAGGTTTCTTTTCCCCCATTTGTTGAAAATATTGCCAATATATGTTGCCTTAAGAGCCTGGTTTAGAGATTTTACTATTGAAACGTCCACTATTATCATACGCAACAGGAATCCTTCTCTGATACGTGTTTGTGAGAGAAGAGTATGGGAGAGAGAAAGCAAAAAGTCCACTTTTACTTTTGTTTCGAGTTTGATAAGAGTGGTCTATCCATTTTTCCTTTTATGAACCATAAAATCTAGTCGTACAGGGTGCTATTTACAGATTAGAACATAAAATGAAAAATAATTTAAAAAATCGGCGAAATCTGTTAATATGAAATTTAAAAAGAAATTAAGCAAATAGCACCCTGGCCACACGTAAATTATGCACTTCGAGGTATATAATTTTAGGATACAGTTGATGATAAAGTAAAAATAAGAAAAAAAACACATTTATTACGTAAAGAACGCCTAAGCAATTTGGAAACGTTAGCTCTGATGAGCTCGACCGACATGCTTTCAGTTTGACTTTGACTTTGAACCCTTATAAAAAACTTAGGTGATCTACCAAGCGGAACAGCAGAGGAAAATTGCGTAAACAAGTGTAACTACTTAGTTACGTAATAATTAATTTTAAGTAAATATTTCAATTAAAAAACTTTCCATTAAGGGGACTTACTGCTTGCAGGTTTAATCTTGGTAGACTATAAGCCCCACAAATTGATATGAGCCAAGTTTTGAATTTTCCTTTTGCTTAGAAAACAATCTAAAAAAATATCATTTTCATATCCTTAGGGCATGCAAGTGGTAAAACGAATAGTAGTTTACAGATTTTTTTACTGGAGAAAATAACATTCTTATATTACATCTTTTAATTTAACAATAGATCATAATATCGCGACAGTATTGTTAAATAAATACCATGCTGTACCGAACATAAATTTAGTAGATCGTCCTAATTTTTATATGTAATAAGAGACGCAGGAAATATTCTATCGCATCAGGCAAACTTGGCTTATTCAGACTTAACTTGCGGGCTACTACTTTAAAAAAAATCACGAAGGCTGCTTCGAATTGATGTTGCCAGATTTTCTGAAAATTCCGCAGAAACATAAATTTTAAACTTTACCACGAAAAGGCAAACCATTTTAGGTTACACACTTTGACAGCACTATAAACAAACGAAAAAAAAAAAGATCAATAAAGTAACCAGATCTAAAATTTTATAAAATTTCGTTTTACTAGTTTGTGTATGGAGTTGCCACAGCCAGTTTCCTTAATTTTAGTCGCCACTAATTGCTTTGTTTCTAGGCCCTTATGATAAAAGAAGTGCACATCACCCATACTTCCGCTCTATTGTTAAATTATGCATTCTCGTAGCGACGACGACGTTGCAGCTCCACGATGTCAAATTTAAGTAGTGCATTTGATGCGTCAGTCTAGCTCGACTCTAACCTCATTGTTTGGCATTTCTAAATCCATTAAATATCTGACTGATAATATTGCTTCTTCGAGATCTACTTTTGAACCCAAGCAAAGATTTGGACAACAAAAGTCAACTGTTTTTAAATATAACGTACTTAAACGCTTATAACTCTCCTGCGCAATGCGCATACTCCCAATTTAAATACTTACTATTTTTATCTACTAAAGGCATCCTCTGATTGTCAGCAAAAATGATAGTTCTCTTTAATCTTATGAATAAAAATACCACAATTCAGGGCCTACAATTTCCCCGAGATAATCGTTCTCTCCACAGAAGAGTAAGATTCCACAGCATATATGTCATTGTGGTGACATATATGACAGCTTATAGTAAAACAGTTTATTCAAATGGTAAAAAATGAATTGCCTATTAATATAACACAGAAGAATTATCTATCTGTTAAATTTAACGGTCTGAGGAAAAAAAATATTATAGCTGTTAGTCTATAGTTTGAAATAATCCTATATTGTGAATAGATGGAGATGACGTACTTAGGTGTGAATAAATAAGCAAATCAGCCTTCTAGGCTTTAATAATTAAAAAAAAAAATAAAATTTTATTTTCGGCTCCTCTACAGCCTCCCTTCGACTGTTACGTATGGTTCAAAATTGGCATAGTTCTTGACCTAATAAAAATCTAAAAAAAAATACCGAAATACTGCCTCTGTCCAAAAGAAATCAAAGAGAAAGAATATCGTAAACCAGCTATCAAATGACGCTTTCACAAACAAAGACTATAAGTCGATATTTTTTTTTTAAATTTAGTTTCTGTTTGAACAGAGGATATAGGTATATTAAAAATTAATAAAAATTCAATTCATAGGTAGGTTTTAAAGACTTTTAAGAAGTACTCTCTATTAGAAGTAATAATTAACTTTGAGAATGGACCAAATTACTAGAATTTCGTAAAAATAATATTTAAATATATTCAAAATAATTTTTGTATCTTTACTATTTTTATTTAAAATGGTAATAACTCGTATTTAAATCAAATAAAGGTTACCTAATAGCCAAAAGAAATAATATATATTTAAAAAACGATTTATTAATTTTTTTTTAATGAATTTAATACCTGTATTATTATTTTTCAAAATAAATCCTAAATTTTTAGGAAAATAACTATTACTAATATTAAAACAAAAGTAACATATACCATTTTTCGTTTAAACTAACATAATCCCTTGTGTCTTTTGATGGTTAATTAAATTGATAATTTCTAAGAAGGTCACTACACAAAGAACGCCGTATTAAAATAAATAAATTGCGATGAGCTCAAGTTTACCAGCTTGTATCCCAAACTATATTATATATTTTCAAATTATGCTTTTAAGTGGCAGTTTACCTCGGTTTTCCATGAGACCGATCACTATTTTAATTCAAATTAGTTTGTATGTATTTTTTTTTTAAAGATCAAAGAATCATTCTTTGTATGAATTAAAAAAACATTTTATAAATACTTGGATTGATTCAGCCGATACTTGGTGGAGATCCATAACCAGAAGTTTTGCAAGAAGTAAAACACTACTTAAATTTCCACTAAATTTTTTATTTTTAACACCATGACATGTTTCGCTGTACGACAGCTTCTTCAGATAGTTTGTTACAAAATGAGGATAAAATTACTATAATAAATGGTTGGTTCACAATTTATGACAGGTAAACATCCAACACACTTCAAATTTATAAAAAATAACGAAACTAAAACAGATAGAGACAATAGATTCGGAGTAAACAAATTAAATTGTGGAAATTGCTCAAAAACATATATAGGTCAAACAGGAAGAAGTTTTTCAAAAGGAATAAAAGAACATGCTTCATCATACATCAATAGAAAAAATAACTCAAATTTCGCAAATCATTTAATTGAAAATAACCACCAATTCAACCCAAACTTTGAAATATTACATACTTGCACAAAGAGCCTAAAACTTAATTACCTAGAATCTTTAGAAATAAACAAATTAAAAAATTCAGATTCCTTAATAAATGAACAATTAGACTTAAATAATTCACCATTACTAAATCTGTTTTAATTAAATTATTTTATTACCTGCCATAAATTGTGAACCAACCATTTATTATAGTAATTTTAACCCTCATTTTGTAACAAACTATCTGAAGAAGCTGTTGTACAGCGAAACAAGTCATGGTGCTAAAAATAAAAAAAATTAGTGGAAATTTAAGTAGTGTTTTACTTCTTGCAAAACTTCCTTTTTATAAATAATAAAAATAACTTATTTTTGGTTCATAGAAAACAGAAATTCCGGTTAAAATGCCTGTACCTCAGTCATTAACGCCATTGACTAAAAACCAGCGTCCAAACAGTTTCTTTCAAACAATGGCGACACTTTTTAAATTGTTAACATTTTCTTTTTTTATTTCATGATAATTTTGTTTTTATTCTCTTTATTCTCATATTTTTTTACACGACTGATTGAAAATCTTAGTAAAAATGTTGTTTTTTTTTCATAAATAAGCTCATTTTTGTGTCGAAATCTTATGTTCTTGTGGGAATTTAATATTACACAGGCCGCGCCTCCACCGGCCAAACAACGAAGTAACTAAAAATGTAAGAGAGGGAAATTCGACATATGGTGATTATCGATTGTTTTCCTTTCCTTATAGTCCATAGTTAAAATTTAATTAACAAAACATATATACTGTTAATAATTATTAATTAACATACTTTTAGGTAATTTTCATTACTAATTAAATATAGTTTTAATACAATGCTGGTGGATAAAATAGTTAAAATAACCTTTAATAATATTCTTTTTTTTTAAGGAGTGAAATGAGAGAATAACATTAAAGGTATTTTACTACGACTTATAATAATAGGATTAACAAAATTTAAAGATTAACTGAACCTTATGTAGCTTTCCAAATTTATAACAGAAAAAAATTCACTTACGTTTACATAAAAATTATCCAGTAAGTTAATATTTTATAAGCTGGGAAATGATTGTTCTTGGGAGTAGACTCTTTCATAATTGCAATCGTCGGAAACATGTCAGAAATTTACTGAAATTGACACGATATAATCAGAAAAACCGTGATTTTATGACTGAATACAGTCATGAAAGGAGTCTTTCCATTATAAAGGCTACATAAAGTTTTTTAAATCTTTAATAACATCCCAAATCTGACAAGAATGGCCAAAAGAAAGTAACTAACACGAAAATACCGATAAAAATTTCACGCAACCTTCGTGTCAGCAATCCAACTAGGCTAAAAAAAGGAACTATATCTACTTATGTAGAGTTTATTTACTAAGGAAAAAGAGGACTTCCAAAGATCAATTATCCAAATAGATCTTAGATAGATTTTTTTTAACTAAAATTTGGGGCAAAAACTGACGTAACACACATCACAATGATTTTTAGGAACATTAATTGACGCCCTGTATCACTTGCATTGCGCTTTTCCACTTTTTTTCAGCTAGTCGTGGTTTGGTGCAACATAAACCGTTTTTAATTGTTATTATTGACGAAAGAAATGCACCCATTTGGACCAACTGATACTAGAAAACTTTATTTTATCATTTTAAAAATCCATTATATGGTTTTGGATAGCTCTGAAACCAGTAGAACTTAGTGCTAATTACAAAGCTTACTTTGAAAATGTCTTTGAATTACCGCTAATTTTACTTCGGAGAAATAAAATAAAGCTCAAACTACACTGATTTAAAACGTTCTACTTAGGGATGTTAATATAACCCACAATAATAAAAAATTATATGATTTACACTCGGATTTTTTAAATATTTTTATGGATGACACGTAAACTTGAGTGTGGGCAAAATTTTTTGTTTAATAAAATATCCTGTATATTTTCTATCCAAAATTTTTAATAGTCATGTGATAAAACTACATCTGATCAAAATAATTTAGAAAAATTGGTGATTATTTTCTGAAAGTGAGTAAGTTTTGGAACCCCCATTCTAGGAGAATGGGGGTTCCACAAAACATACGATAACAAATCAGCACAGATAAAAATAGAGAGTAAATACTCCCCAGATTTCAGCGTCGGCAAAGGTGTTAAACAGGGTTACAGCCTCTTCCCCATTCTATTTAACTTCTACGAAGAACGGATTATTAGAAGGACTTTGGAAGACTGTGAAGGTCGAGTCTCTGTTAATGGGAAAAAAGTATCAAACCTGCGATATGCGGATGACACGATCGTTCTGGCTATAAACTAGCAAGAAATGTTTGAGCTTCTCCAGCGAGTAGAGGCTGCAAATTCGCAATCGAGCCTACGTCTTAATAAAGTGCCTGCCACTGCAACTTATTCGGGATATAGAGACAAGCGATAACGTTTTTTATCTAGGCACACAAATAACGAAGAAAGGAGCATCCGAGCCAGAAATCAAGCGAACGATTGGGATGGCAAAGGAAGCTTTGGGTAGACTGGTTAAAATTTGGAGAGACCATAATATCCGGAAAGCAATCAAAACAATACTTCTCAAAGCACTAGTTTTTCCTATTGTAACCTATGGTTTGCAATCCTGGACACTGAACGCAGCACGCCTCAGAAGAATACAGACGTTTGAAATGTAGCAAATCAGTAAACTGCTAAGGATCCCTTTGACAGCCTATAAAACGAATATCTTCATACTAAAAGATCTGAATATACGGGATCATGAAAGGCTGCTTCTAACCATTCAAAAACAGTATGGAAAAGATAATGATCCAAGGAAGACTAGACGGTAAAAGAACCAGAGGTAGATCTCCTGTAAGATTTATAGACTAACATAAAGGACCTCACAAACATTTTGATAGCACCAGTAATGAGAAGGGTAGAGGATACAGTAGTATGTTGAAGAGTTACTCACTACCATGAATGAGACATGACGTTCGGAATCGAATAACGACTGAAGAGAGAGGGAGAGTAAGTGAGAATACTAGTAAGCGTATTGAACACACAAATGCAGGTTAAAATTTATGATTCACTGATTGATGGTTTATTGGTCGACACACAAAGAAGGCTCAAATTTTCCTATTTTTAGGTAAAAAGATAGTTTTTATCACCGAGCTACTAGCTGTTTTATTAAAACCTTTAATAGACTTCTCTGTTCATATGATAACAACTGCCTCTTGCATTTCTGCAGCTAGTCACAATTTCTTATTTTTCCGTTTCCTGAATTGCTATTTGCTACTGTTAAATTTCCCAAATTCCGATTGAGAAGTTTTACTATCGTATTGGCGACACGCCAAAGCACCTGGGTCCCAGAAGATTAAAAACGTCCAAGCAAATCTCCAAAAATCAACGTAATCCAAAAATGTCACTTTCACTAATGAACTTCTCTCGATTATTGATCTATTGTATTAATATTTTCTCCTACAGACTTCAGAAACAACCCATTTCTTGCGCTTTAGCGGCCGGAGCAGCTAAAAAATATATATGCTATATCCGACATCAGGACGGCGAATTTAATTGAACAATTTCTTAATTTGGACATTTTTCAAGGTTTATAAGAATCCCATTTGCCAACCCTTTCGGACGCCTGTTTACAACGCTGTTGCCAAATGTTAAGTAACATGACCTGAGGATAAAAAATATGTTCTTAAACCAACCAGATTGTCAAGTGACAAAAAATGTTATTTCTTTATATAAAATAATACACTTAAGAGTATAATGATGACTACTTTAACAAGTAATATCTGAAGACCTTCATGCTCGAGCAGTGTAACTGTGCAAACAGTTG
The DNA here is from genome assembly GCA_019049505.1 of Pachyrhynchus sulphureomaculatus. NCBI lineage: Eukaryota > Metazoa > Arthropoda > Insecta > Coleoptera > Curculionidae > Pachyrhynchus > Pachyrhynchus sulphureomaculatus. The sequence goes on along the minus strand of CM032452.1, from coordinate 87,114,863 downwards.
ATTTCTTGTCAGATTAGTTGACCTGTAGTAACAGTCCTCTAAATTTTAAGGCCAAATACAAGTTTTGCTTTAAATACTACACGTTTTGCCAGTTTGTAAAATTGAGAAATAGGTAGTAGAGTTTGCAAAACTTATTTCCAGGGAAACGGTGTTTTATTTTTCGTTTTCTAAAATTTAGGCCTTATTTGTGTGTTGTGTGGAGTACTTTTGTGGGATCAACGTGCTTTTTTAATTGAATGATATTTTAGTGAATTTACTGTACCAATTGGCGTACAACCATAAATTTTCAAGGTCGATTTTCTCGTTAATTGAAGATGTGCACTTTTCTGTAGTTACTCTTAATAAAATAATTTACCATCTGAAATACATTAAATGATTTTTATGTCATTCATAGATTACGTGGTCAAAATGAAAAAATATCAGTATTATGTTGCACCATATCAATACCACACTAATGCTTGTAGAATATGTAGTTTTCTCTATAAGTTCTAGTGATCTAAATTATTAGAATAGGTAAAATTATTTAAAAATTTCATCTAATTTGAAAAAATTTAAATTCAAAATTTAAATTATATTGTAAGTTACGAGTTTTAACTGTTAAATATAATTTTTCGCATTTAAGTTTAATATACATTTCTATTTTGGTTTATTATAAATTTTAAATAGATAATTATATATATATATATATATATATATATATATATATATATATATATATATATATATATATATATGTATGTATGTTTCCCAAAAACCAACGCATTCCCTCTGAGGGCTGATGGGCCAGCTCGTAACTCACCAAAATATGTAAATATGACGTTAGTAAAAAATCGTTAGATTTCGAGATATTGACCCTTTTATGAATTTTGTGAAAATCTACACCATAGATCAGTATATCGAGTGCCACAACTGCAAAGGACCCTGCACAAAAGTATAGAAAAAAGCCGCTCGGTCAAAGTTTTTGAAATTTTTGGGGAAAAGTTCTCCAAGTTATGCTGAACAAAAATTCTTATCGGCACAATGCTCAAAATTTAATAATTCAACCGCCAGTGGCCTTTGAAGTCTAAAAATATAGACCAATTAGATTCTTTTATTTTCTTTTTTTTAAATAATTTTGACTTTCGAAGAAAATGTTTTAGGCAAAAGATTCCCGATTCCCAATCCCGAAAATCGGGAAACTTTTGTCTGAAATATTTTCTTCAAAAGTGAAAATAATTAAAAAAAAAAAATATTGAATAAAAGAATCTATTTGGTCTATGTTTTTAGGCTTCAAAAACCACTTGCGGCCGAACTTTTGAATTTTGAGCATTTTTTATTCAACATAACTTGGAGAACTTTCCCCAAATTTCAAAAATTTTAACCGAACGACTTTTTCCTATACTTTTGTGCGGAGTTTTTTCCGTATTCTAAGATTCTAACATTGTTACTTAATCCCGAATAACCCTGCTATTGATCACAGTTCAAAATAAAACTAAATGTGCTAAGCCTTTGGTAAAAAAAAAGACATTTTTTGGAAATATCACGAGTAAAAACATTTTAATTAGCTAACTTTGACTCTTCATACTTTAAAAAAAATGTACCAAGCTAACCTGGCCAGTTATTTAAAAAATTGGTAATTTTGTGTAGTTTCTAAAGTGGTATTACATTACTATGTTTTACTTTAGAAAAAAAAGATATTGCTGTTTTAGTGAAAAAACAGCTCATTGTGTAATTATTCAATTCATTAAGATTTAGGATGTCCAATGATTATTTTAAACTGTGATTAACAGCAAGTTTATTCTGCATTAGGTAAGAATAATTATAATCTTAGAATATGGATTTGTAGTTATGGCACTCGATAAAATGATCTGTGTAAGTCAGCGTTTCTCAACCTGTGGGGCGCGCCCCATTGGGGGGGCGTAATTACACTATTGGGGGGGCGCGAGCGTATCGAAAAGAAATAATTATTAAAAACATTCATTAACAACATTTAATATAATTTATTTAAAGACAAGCAAAACAAAATACATTCTGATATAATAAAAAATAAAATACACATTTACACTGATATAATACGCCTATAAATAGAATTGTATTAGTACTGCACAATGTATTTACCTAATAATTAACATATCAATACTAAATTAAAAACAAGTTTAATAATTATTAGTGACTCCCTTGGGCCTGTTTTGCAGAGCAAAGATTTTCGAAGGATGGTTTAATATTAGAAATAGACACTTTGAGTTCTTTTCTATATTTAGTTGAGATCTATATTTTGTTTTCAAAGCAGCCACCGCAGAAAATCCGGTTTCGCAAAGGTAGGATGTGGAAAATGGTAATAGTATACGAAATGCTCTTATTTTCAGTGCAGAAAACTCATCATTCACCCCTGCCCAAAATTCAAAGAGTGCTTTATTATTAAATTGTCTTTTGATTTCGCCACTTGCCGTGAACTCTATGAAGATTTCTTCTTCGAAAGTTGATCCCTAACCAACTCGTAACTTGCTACCAAGTTGTCGTCAGTAAGAAAGTTCTTTGTCAACGTGGCTAGATGATTTTCAATGGTTACTAAAGCAACTTTCACATGTTATTCTTCAGCCTTATATGTTTTAACACATTCACCCACATTTGCAAACATTTCTAAGTTTTTTTGCTTTACATTTCTGCTCCACAATTCCAATTTTTTACAAAAAGCATTAATTTTATCACTTGTATCGAATCGAAGGTATTTAATTTCTCGAATATATCGACCAAGTAGCTCAATTTCATTACAAAGAAACTCTCTCGAAACTTCTCGATTTCCGGTCGGTTTTCCTTTTCTAAAAAAATGGCCATTTAATTTCATAAACACGTTGCAAACATTTCCCACCTGATAACCATCTTGCCACGCAATAAAATAGTAACACAAAGATTTTTAAAAAATTATTTCTGCTTTACATATGATTTTAATTTTAATTCGAAGAATTCTCAGGGTTTGTTAAGGTACTCATTATGAAGCATTTCCAAATGTCGTTTAAGTTTATTTGGTTTCATACTGTCTGCTGCCAAGATTTTTGAGCAAATAATACGCAGGGGCCTTTCTTCTTCATTTACTTCAGTACTGGTAAACCCTAAATTTAAGTATTCTTGAGAATATTTTCTTGATTTTATTTTCGGAACCACGCTCGTCTGTGCACTTGTTAATGCTTCACTATCGTCTAATGCTCGATTAGGCCCACTTAAAAATTTATTCATGATTCTGTATAAATTTACTGCCGTGAATACTTAATACCTTGAATTTCAATTAACACGTAAATTACAACATACATATTCACGATAAATCCGATAGCAGTAGAAGGATCAACTCAACTGAGACGGGCTGTAATTGAACGAGGTGCAGTACTTATACACTTTTGGGCAGACTTTCCGAATGTCCGAGACAACTCAGAACTTCTCGCGAAGCCGCTACCGATATGATGGACGTGACAGAGAGCAATAGAGAGGCATCGATTCTAATTTTGTCAACGCAGCAGATATGTGTTGCCAAATATGAATAAATTTACTTATCCTTGGTAGTTTGTAAGGTTTGTAATTAAGGTCATAATGTAGCGTTAGCATCAAAATACTGAAAATACATTATTATTGCATGCATTGTTATTGTACGAGAGGGGGGAGGCGCGATGAAAATTATGTTTGAAAATTGGGTCGCAAATACTGAAGGGTTGAGAAACGCTGGTGTAGGTTTTCAAGAAATTCATAAAAATGTCAATATCTCAAAAATCTAACGATTTTTCACTAAGGTCATATTTACATATTCGAGTGAGTTATGAGCTATCCTATCAGGTCTCGAAGAGAATACGTTGTTATATACACATATATATATATATATATATATATATATATATATATATATATATATTTATATATATATATATATATATATGTATATATATGTATATATATATATATATATATATATATATATATATATATATATATATATATATATATATATATATATATATATATATATATATATATATATATATATATATATATATATATATATATATATATATGAGGCATTATTTGTCAAGCGAGACACCCTGATAAACATTTAGTTTAAAGTGTAAAATGGAAAAACCAGTTGTTTTTTCATATTTTGGGTGTGCCGATTATAAAATCAATTACAAAAATGCAATTTGACATCTGTCAACTGCCAAACCTACTGTCAAAACACCCAAAATAACATCAAACCCGAGTTTTACGTTAAATACGGAGTTTACCGAGAATTATTATATTTTCGGGTTACTGATTACAAATATGATCTGAAAATTACAAAATTGACAGCTATCAACTGCCAAATCCATTGTCAAAACTGACATAATAACTTGAAAACCGGGTTTTATGTTTAATACCGATTTTATTCACAATTATCATGTTTTTGAGGTCATTTATTATAAATTGATTGTAATTGACAAAATAAAAAAATTGACAGCTACCTACTGCCAAGTCAACTGCCGAAACTGCCAAAGTAATAAAAGAAGCGGGGTCTAAGTTGAATACGAAATTTTACTCCAAGTATTATGTTTTCGGGGCCACTGTTTACGAATATGATGTCAAAATTACAAACTTGACAGCTAACAATTGCTAAATCAATGGTGAATACTAACAAAATCACATTGGCAACGAGTTAAATATGGATTTTACTGTAAGTTATTTGATTGTCTTTGTCTATAACGTGGTAAAGCCAATATTGTGAGTATGACATAGGAATTACAAAACTGACAGCTGCCAACTGCCAAATGTACTGTCAAAACTGCCACAATAACATAAAAGCTGACGTTTTCATTAATTACGAATTCCACTGTCAATTAATTTTTCTTTTGCAAGGAGGCTGATTTCGAAGTACAGGATAAACTTGCTAAAATCACATCCAAACTAACTATTGGAAAATGAAGCTTAACTACTGCTAATTTTGATGTAAAGTTTCCTATCTAAGTATTTCAAATATGCCAGACTAAATAATTCAACTTAAACTCTTTTTAAATGTTCCAAAAAGTTAAACCCGGTTTTTAAGTTATTATGTCAGTTTTGACAGTTGATTTGGCAGTTGGTAGCTGTCAATTTTTTATTTTGTCAAATTACAATCAATTTATAATAAATGACCTCAAAAACATGATAATTGTGAATAAAATCGGTATGAAACGTAAAACCCGGTTTTCAAGTTATTATGTCAGTTTTAGCAGTGTAATCAGTAACCCGAAAATATAATAATATCGGTAAACTCCGTATTTAACGTAAAACATGGGTTTGATGTTATTTTGGGTGTTTTGACAGTGGGTTTGGCAGTTTACAGATGTCAAATTGCATTTTTGTAATTGAATTTATAATCGGCACACCCAAAATATGAAAAAACAACTGGTTTTTTCCATTTTACACTTTAAACTAAATGTTTTATCATAGATTTAAGCAACTTTTTTTGTTAAATGTCACCTTTTGGTTGATTATGGCCGCCATGTTGCGCCGCCATATTGAATTTCAAAAATCGCCAAACGGAATTTTAAAGTACACGTCTTGACGAAAATTTTGAAGCCCTACAGATCCTCCCATCTTAAAATTTGTAATGGAGAGAAGGGTGTCCCGCTTGAAAAATAATGCCTCATATATATATATATATATATATATATATATATATATATAATATATATATATATATATATATATATATATATATATATATATATATATATATATATATAATTAATTTAGCAAAAAGTAAGGTAAAATTTTATAACCGAAAAAATCTTATATTTTTACTTTTTAGCAAGTGTTATGTGTTTTGTAGCTATAAACATATTAATGCTTCTTTCTGAAGAGACAACTCTTGGCAGTGTAATTTGGTGGAGTAAAAATATTTAATTGCAAAATATATTTTTATTCTTATTATACACAACTGTTCCGGATGTTTCAGTGTAATATGAGACCGATCATAGTGGAATTGTCAACAAAGGTCGATCTGTATGGTTCTAACTGACAAATATAAGAAAACAACCAACAAGCCTTTGAGACAGTTCGCCCAATTTTGGGACGAAATAAAATTCATTTCTATGCCAAATGGCCATAGTAATAAACATCACACACATCAATCTAAAACATCTTATCGTTTGCCTCCCCGAGAGTTGTCTGTATATGAAAGTAGCATTAGAAATTAACTCAATTTTATATAAAAATGTTCACAGGGCTTTGAGAAAGCTCAAAAAATAAAACAAAAACTATTTATAGCAATACAAATATATGTAAGTATTATTACATGTAAAAATGACATGTATGTTAAAATTTGCCAATGGATGGTGGTAAATCGATATGTGACTTCCTTTACTTTAAAGGGATATAAATTTAGTATAAAAAATACAGTTTCTGTTGACTTTAAATTTTAAAAAATAATGTGTTTCATATAAAGGGCATTTAATGAATTTTCATTGCTTTGCGGTATTTCACTTTTAGGTATTTTTATCATTTCACCTCAAGGAATTATTTTTGATACATTTGCCCCATATAAAAAGGGTATATGATGCAGTAAAACTGGACGTGTTTTACATAATAATTTTGAATATAAACTAGGAAAAACAATTTCGGGTTCGTTTTATTATGAACATCATCTAAACTAGCCTTAGCAGAATTTATTCATTTTTTTTTTTTAAATTAGTGAAAATATTAAAAAATGTTTTTTTGCTTTAAAAAAAAAGCACCGAACGGATTTTTTTCTATAATGGCATGAAATGTTTCTAATAGTACAGTAAATAAAGCATTTCAAATTGCACAGTCTAGATGGAGCAATATTATAATTTTATCCTCGCTGGGATATCACCAGGAGTATTGTCTTGACTTTTGGACCTCAAAAAACTTGTGCTCTTTTATTTATCAACAACTTAATGTTTCCAAAACACGTTTTTTGAGCTTAAAATGTGAATAACTCCGGTTATAAAGTCGGATCGAGACAAAAAAAAAACCAAACTCTTCGTAATAAAATTTCCAACAAATCTCCGTTGATTTTAAGTCGCTCAAGTGCGTACATAACCTATAAAATTGAAAAAGTAGGCAAAAACTTTTTTTTTTTATTTTATTGTACAGGTTGACTAAGTGGCCTGAAACTTTCAGAAAATATGCCGTTTGTTATAGCAAAAATAGTCTAAAATTTTGGTACAAAAATATTGAACTCAGTGGGCATAATTGAATTTAAAATTTGAATTGCCTGCCATTTTATGCCATTTGGATTTTTCTTTTTTCAAAAAGGTCTCGACACCAGGTTTCCGATGCCATAAAAAAATTTTTTTGGAGTCATTCTAACCGTTTTTTTTTACATTTGTATGTTAATCAAATAACAACAAATGCGTTTTTTCGGTCATTTAGGAAAAAAAAATTGAAAATTTGTTATTACATCTGGTAGAGAATCGTGAGACCTTTATTTTAAAAAACATCATTTTTGTTAACGTGAAAATGACCGAAAAAAAACGCATTTATGGTTATTTCACCAATAAACAAATGTAAAAAAAAATTGTAAAAATGACTCCAAAAAAAAAAATGTTTAATGACATCGGAAAGCTGGGGTCGAGACCTAAACCACTATAATCTTAAACAAAGACTACAACTACCAAAAATTAGTAATTAAAGAAACAATAAAAATAAGAAAAGAAAAAACGCAGTGAATGACAGAGCAGATGTTAAGGACCTAAGTTTAATATAACAACATCTTACCTAATTATCTATCAAATACTTAAAACTAATATTAAAAAATAATAATAAAAGAAAAATTTTAATAAAAGTAACAAAAACATATTTTGAAAAGTTTAGCAAAGAAACCAACTAAAAATAAAAGCATACAAAAAATATGTGCGTTCTGCAACCATACAAAAGTGTTTTCGCCAGTCTCATCGTTGACCTTAGACCGAGATGTATTGGTCTGGTTTACTTATTTTCAAGGTACGAACATTATAAAATATGTTGATTAGTGACTTTAATTTTTAACCAATTGTTAGTGTTAATTTTAACAAAATTTCAAACCAGTTGTTCATATATATAAGACAAAATTTTAAGCGTACATGTTTTTATGATTTGTCATTTCTCGCGAAAAGCATGGCGCTCATAGAAACAGAAAGAAATAATATGAGTGATTCTGTCTCTCTTACTTGGCGCACGCTCCTTGCGAGAATGTTATTCGTATTTCGTCCGGAGCCATAGACACGGAGGGTGGACTGAGCTTTCCGTATTCCGCTGTGAAGTAAATACGGACACAAAATTGCGAGAGAGATAAAGCGAATGTACGGGTACTGCGCCTTGGTTGATACATTATTACACGCCTACAGAAAAGGGACAGGTATTGGCCGCATAGTCGGTTTGTCTCTCTCTAGAGAGTGGTCAGTTTTGTGAGGCTAATGCGCAGTCCATTCTCCATGTCTATTGTCCGGAGCCAACGGAGAAGAAGTAAAAATAAGAGAGACAGAATGATTCATATCGTTTCTTTCTCTTTTTACATGACATAAAATGGCGGGCCATTAAAATTTTAAAAAACAAATCCAATTGTGTTCAATATTTTTGTACCAAAATTTCAGAGTATTTTTGCTATAACAAAAGGCATATTTTCTGAAAGATTCAAGCCGATCGGTTCACTTAGTCTATCTGTACAATAAAATGATAAAAAAAAAACTGTTTTTTTGCCTGCTTTTTCAATTTTGTAGGTTATGTACGCCCTTAGGCCACTTAAAACCAACGAGGATTTGTTGGAAATCCCATTAAGAAGAGTTTGTTTTTTTTTGTCTCGCTCCGACTTATATAACCGGAGTTATTCACATTTTAAGCTCAAAAAACGCATTTTGAAAATTTAAATTGTTTATAAACAAAAGGTCCAAAACTCAGGACAATACTCCTGGTGATACCCCAGAGGGGATAAAATTATAATAGTGCTGTATCTAAACTATGCCTATCTCATCATTATTTTCACCTTTTTTTACTGCACTATAATACCTGCTAGAATCAAAATCCGTCAAAATTTTGGAACCACCCCACGTTGTTATTTGATTCAGCCCCAGGACACCGTGATGCATTAAATATTACATTTTTTTAAAAAAAAATTACTAAAAATGGCGTGTTATTTTGCAGAATTTTTTAAATGCCCCCTATAAAGTTAGATAATTTTATGTGATAAAAATTTATTTAAATATTGTGTTTCTCAAATATAATTTCAAATTATATCTAAAGTGGTATAATAAAAACGAATTAAGAACTCTTAGGATACGCAAAAAAGCTACATTAACACTGACATATAGGTAATATAAGAAAATAATTAAGCGAAATGATATTGTTAATTAATTTTTACTGTATTTTTACTATTTTAATATTAGCCGAATAAATAAAATTTGCCGCTTGGTGCCCGCAGCTTTTACACTTATTCTGCAGATTTACTATATTTAGTTGCTCTGCTACTACTAGTTCTTTTTATAAATAAAAAATACAGTAAAAATACTAAAAGTTTTATATTTTAATAAAATGTTAAAGTAATTCCTGTAAAAACCTTTGATAATCATCAAAAATTCATTGCATTACTTTCCAGCAATGTTTTTTTTTTTTAAATATAGTTTCAGTTAAAATATTTTAAACTTAGTTTTACAGCAAAAAATGTATTAATTTCCATTAATTTTATTATACAGTTAATGTGAACATCTAAGAAGCAGCCCATTTATTGGATTAGATAAATAAAACAATAGAGAGATTTTGCAACGCTTATTTTTCGCATGCCTTCGTCCTTATCGTTATTTCAAGCATGTGCAGTATTAACGCGAAGGACACACTACGGCAGAATTGCAATAAAATAAACTAAAAGTAAGGTTAAGTTAGTATTCATCTTCTCATAAACTGAGGGGATTTTTTTTCATTCATTTCACAGTTAAGCAAACCTGTTATTAGTATTTGACGGGTCAACGCAAATTTCTAAGTTGTTTTTATCACTTCCTTCAATATTTTCAAGTTAATACAAATGTGCGATAAATGAAATCTCATTTGAAATTAGCACTACACATCAATTATCACCACTGCATCAAACACTTTATTTTTTTCACTCGACACGTGTTACACTAACCATGTTAGCATCATCAGAAGCGATTAGTAGTTGACAGTCAGCAGGGTCGGCCCTAGCTTTTTTGCCACCGTAGGCAAACTGAAAAAATGCCGCCGCACCCAAGCTTAAAGAACACTATGTTAACCAGGAAAATGACATATAATTGAATTAAAACAATAATACAAATACAGATTTGCTCAAACTGTATCACTACCACAACCGGACGTTGATGCATAAGTAAAGCATTATTTTAAATCTGATTCTCTCTTATACGTGAGTGGAATCCTGTCTGCGGTGCCGGCGCAAGCGCATCTTACAATTTACGTATAGAAATACCCAGAACTCTTGGATATTTCTATAGACCTGTCTATTCCTGTTGTATTTGATTTTACTATTCATTTATTTTCTAGATTCAAGTAATCGAAATATATTTTTGTGGGTTGTGTTTATTTTTTTTGCGCTCTAGTACGTCAGGCGGTTTTGCCGCCCCTAAATTTTGCCGCCGTAAGCAATTGCCTACCTTGCCTACCGCCTAGAGCCGGCCCTGCAGTCAGTGATCACTCGTAATGATGCTCACAAGGTTAGAGAAACACGTGCCAGGTGCAAAAATAAAGTGTTTGTTGTAGTGGCGATAACTATTCTGTTATGCTACTGTACGAAAGATTGAAAAATCCCAACATAATCTGAACACTAATTAAGATGTTGTTAGTGTTATTTACAGCAAGTTATTTCAGTTTAATTGTATTTTTTAATAGTTTATTTAAGTAGAAAAAAAAGCAAGCCCTACCATAATAGCGATAAAAATAACGAACTTCAAATAACCTCTCGTATAAGTTCCTAAATAAGGGTGATCGATATCCTTAATAAAGGTTTCTATTATTTTGTTTCAATAGTGCACAGGCTCCAAATAGTAAGCGCTGGCTTCAAATAATGATACTGTACTATATTGCGCATGCTTCAAATAAAGATAAAGACAGTGGCCTGCCAGAATAAGCGTTGCAAAATCTCTCTAATATCTTAGAGAGGAGATATGATATAGAAGACAATTAATACTTGCTTAACATGAAAGCTATCGAATGATTATATAGCCAACGCATGTGGCTTTATTAATCAAGTCTGTCTGCCACTCAGCGCATTACATGTTTAGCTGTTGTCCTCAAATTTATTTGGCTCGTAATTTAAATAATTCCACTACACCGGAGTTATCACCACTACACGTACCACTTTATTTTTGTCTTCGACACGCGTTTCACTAACTATATTAGCATCATCAGGAGCGATGATTGACTAATCCTAAGATGAAAAACAAAATTGTTTATACTCAAATTGTGATTTACTTGAGTGGAAACGACTAATTATTATTTTTTTGGTTTAGTTCTGGTTGAGCAACTTGTGCAGAGAACTGTAAGGAAGGACTATAGTTTTAATAATGTTAAATTATCTAATGTTACTGTATGATTATGTTCCAGACCATGTTCAGCAATACTTGATTTTCCTGATCTATCGTATTTTAATTGGACTAAAGGTTCTCTCTTTCCTGAATCCACCAAGTTTGCAGTTATTCGATGAAACGCTCTGCCAAACTTTCACTAACTGTGGAGGAGCCGAATTCAATTATACCAAAAGGTTTTTCATCGTTGGTCCTCTTGATTTGTACTGCCCAATAATCTTAAGAATTCGTTCGTGTGGTTTGGCTCAAATTCTCCAACTGTGATACTGCTCCATTGTGTTATTATTTCGTGCGTAGAAAATGCCCTCTTTATATCTACTTAAGGGTGGTATTAATGAACTTGGAGTCTTCTGCTTCTTCTTCTCGTAGTGCCATATCCATTACTGAAGTTGGGCTGTAATCATGGCGAATTCTTCTCTATCCTGGGCAATTCTTAATAAAGTATGAGTTTCCAGGCCTGTTCAGTCTCGTACATTCTTCAGCCAGGAATATTATTAGCGTCCTGGACCTCATCAACAACCGAGAACCCCTATAGATATGTCCCAAGTAGCGATTTTTCAGTCTCCTGACAAATGACAGCAGTTCTCTCTCTCTCTATCCATCTTTATTCCTGACATTTTCTGTCTGGGGGATCTTCAATAATCTGCGCATGACCCACATTTCGAAAGACTCTAAACGATACATTAAGCGTATTCCCAAAGTCCAGGCCTCAACTCCATACAAAAGCACTGGACATATATAGACTTTTACAAAACGATAACGAATATCCAAAGAAAGAGTGGAGTCTGTGAGCAGATGTCTCATTTTGAGAAACGCAGCTCTGGCCATTTCAATGCGAATTCGTATCTCGACTTCTTAACTTGGATTACTTGTTCTATTAGGTGATCATAAACGCGAATATTTGTTTGCAATCTAGGCGTTCTCGAGATGATCATTACTTTTGTTTTATTAACATTCACTTTCATTCCCAAAGCGTTGCTTTCCCTAAATATGTTGTTCGTAAGACGCTGAAGTCCATCTGCTGTATCTGGTATATTAACGGTATCATTAGCGTACCTCAGGTTATTGATGATTTTACCATTAACTTTGATACCGTCTAAAGGGTTCTCTAAGGAGTTCTGGAATATGTGTTCAAAATATAGATTAAAACGGAATGGAGAGAGAATACATCCTTGACGACCACCTCTTTTTATTCTGATTTCTTAAGTTTTTAGAATTACATTTTATGGTAGATCGATTGGACACAAATCGTATTTTGTCAGTTTTTGACCAATAAAAATACGATCGCTACATTGTACAGATTAATAGAAGAATTTTAAAATTTATTTGTTGATTCCAAGCCATGTTTTACTTCTTTCGCAACCAATATTTAAACAAATTGCAACTGTCGCGCGGACAATTATCACATCAGAGTTTATGTAAAAAATTAAATATTTGTGTGTTTAAGAATTGCAGATAGCTTTCCTCAAACCTCAAACTGCTAGTAATAGGGTAAAAATTGTCGATAATTGTTCATGCGACAGTTGAGGTTTTATAAAAATCAGATTTTTTAAATTATTAATTGTAAAACAAGTAAAAAAACATAATTTGAAATCAAAAAAATGCAGATTGGTACAGATAATACGAGGAGCGTCTACATTTACAAAGAAAACGACGCGAGCCATATTGTTTCCTGTAAATTATCTTAAAGTTTTATTGCCTATTTATTTGTATTTAATTTAAAACATGTTAAGTAATTAGAATATACATGTACATACTATATTTTAGGCTTAATACGATGTTCACCTTAATTTGGTCTATATTTACTTATAAAATATTGCTTACAAACAAGGTGTTAGTTAAGTGAATAGCCGAACTTGAGGACGTAATTCTACATCATTTTAAGTTAATAACACAGGTCTGGAAATGCTTCATTTCTGAAGTACAGAATGTTATAAATTTATTTTTTGGTTTTTCTTAATTATTTCGGATATTTTTCAAAATTACTCATTCAAATTTAGTACACCTTGAGGAACACCTAGTGAATACTCTTAGTGCTATGAGGACCGTTGTAAAGGGTGATTCTTCTTTTCATGATCACACTTACGTTGAGACACCCTCCTACTGAACTTTTTTCTTCAAATCGTCTAAAAGCTAGAGAATAACAAAGAAAGTAGTGTATGGTTCGGAAGGTAAATTGGGTCGAATTTCGAAAAAAGTTCACTATTAGTTATGGTAATAATGGTATTCCATAGGTACTCCAAAAAGTGCTAGTTGAATTATTTTTCTTATTCTTCGGACGCTCGGGACCATACCGCATGTAGATGATAACCTATCTATTCATTCCAATAAAATTACTGTGTCATCCTCAGCCTCTCTGAATATGGCCCCAACATCTGTTATATCCCACCATTTTCTTATGTTGTTGGACCATGAATGTCGTTTTTGACCGAGCCCGCGTTTGTTCTATTTCGACATCGGCTCTTCATAAAAATTCACTATTTCAAATGTGAGCAATCCAAGGATTACTATTTAGCTTATCTGCGAAATGTACGCAGTTCAAAGGCTTTCATTTCGTTTAGCATTTTAACTTAAAGTGACCAGATTCCGATACCATATAGTAGAATTGACCATATGCAGCTTTAGTTACACGTAATTAGGTGCCTACTGGCAGATTATTCCTAAAAAGGTAGTTCTTACATAACCAATTTTCTCCTAACACCGACATCATAATATATATTAAGCTTATTTAGAATTCACTAAAAGTCCCTCGAGGTTGTTAGCTTGATATCGCCCGCATCTTCTTGATGTGCCATATCCGCTATGGAAGTAGGCGACCCTCTCCCTTTTGCCTGTGGTAGGTGCCTTTTTAAGTGTTCCACAAAGGGGACCTACAGTTTAACGCCGGTTCCGAATGGCGAAAGTGAGAGGACTTTACTAAGTATGATACTACAGATGGTTTTCCATTGCCTTCCCGATGGAAGCAACCGTAACGTTATAAAGTTTTTTTTTTTAATTTATCGTTTTCTGAGCCGAGATTCTCCGGCGTAGAAGGCTGGCACCTTACACACTACACTATGGTCGCATAACGAATGTTATTTATTAGTTATTAAATTTTATACAAAATAGGCGATAGATAGTGCACGACCGTGTCGGACTCCTTTCAATTCACCGAATGTTCTAACGTGAACTTCATCCTACTATTACCGGAATAGATCACTTATAATTACGATGCCCTAATAATCAATTCCAATTTAGTGAGGTCTGTCCAGCATAAGGTCATGTTGGACGTTATCAAAAGCTCTGTGATAATCGATAAAGCAGATAAATATATCATACTGTTAACCGTAGCATTGCTTTACTAAATTGCGCGAAAAAGAAAACTTGAGTCTGTTTAGACTAAGTGAAAATGATAAAAATTAAAAAATCATGGAGTGGAAAAAAAAAGGGGTTTTTTTGAATTTTTTAGCGAACTATTCATTGTATAAATTAAGTCTTTATTTCATACAGTAATACATAGCTTAAGATACAATTTATGAAATAAAAAAATGGCGTCGCTACACCCGTTCCGCCGCGTCCCTTTTTTTAAGGAGCATTACGATATGCACGATTACTGGGAGCTGGATCATTTGAAATGAAAATTTCCAAAGAAGTTAGTTTACTAGAGGATCAGTCTTGTCTTTGGACGAAACATTAAAAAAAAAATTTCATCAAATGGAATTTGTTTAAACAAAAAAGCAAAAATATGACGTTACCGCGTTTTACATTTTTGCTAATTAAGAATAAAGTTCTGGATAAAATCAAAATTCCTTCATTCAGAGATAAGATTGATCCTCTAATAAATTAATTTCTCTGGAAATTTTAATTTCAGATCATCCAGCTTCCAGTAATCGTGCACACCGCTAAGCTCGGGAACGGGTGCGGCGGCGCCTTTTTTAATTAAAATTTCACAAATTGTATTTTAAGCTATGTATTATATAAAATAAAAATTTGATTTATATAATGAATAGTTTTGCAAAACAAAATCCGCTTTTTTTCTGCTCCATGACTAGGTATATGGTCTTAAAAATCTTTTATTACGGAAATTAAGTATTGAAAAACCTATGTTTACTAGAACTTGTCTTATCGTAGGAAATAAGAAATGACGTCCTGAAATTTGGCAGCGTACTTATTTAATACTATGTATATTTGCTACTTATTTGTAATATTATGTTCATTTCTTAGCCCCTTCCTGTATACTTATCATCATGAACTACTCATTTTCCATCAATACGCATTTTTAAGTGAAAGGTGCTAGATTTCATTCACATTAACAATTGACCACACAGCGATCGCTATCTCATTTTCCAATTACATACTAACAATGACATTCAAAACGAAAGCGATTTTTCTGTGGTCAATCTAAAGGAAAAATAACCCCAAATCACGTGACATAAGTAAGTTTTGCTTCTTGATTATAAAATGTACCTTAAATACCATTTTTATAAGAGCGATATAGAAAAACTTAAAGGCAAAAAACAAAAATATAAAGGAAAAAGTGCAGTTAGAATTAATAATTAATATTAGAAATATTTATTTTTAAAAAATAATTTTTCTTCCACTCATTAGTTTTCCCCTTTATTTCCTTTTCGGGGTTTTTAATAACCTTAAAGTCTCAATTTTAGATTCGTGTATATTTTTCATTATCACGGCGCACATTGGGAAAAATAAGGTATTTTTTTGGACAAAAATCGAGCCGCGGTTTACATTTTAGCCAATTTGATTAATTTTTTTTTTAAATTACTCGTGAACACTTCTAATTTACTCTCCAACTGCAGAATTTTAAATAAAACGACTTATTATTATTAATATCTGATCATATATCGGTTATATGAAAAATACATATTTACCCCATATTAGAAATAGTACAAAATTCGACTAAATTTGGTATTTTAACGTATATACTTAGATATATTAACCTTCTCAGTTCGAATTCGAAATTAATTTTTAAAAATGTGATACTCTGACCTCAGAAAATAACTTCCAGTTGCAAACATTCTCAATCGTAAGAATGGAACAGTTTTTTACTGCACAAATCTATATATGCCTATCTGCTCGCCTATTACTTGATGCATTAGGTTATGTTAAGTTCAAGGCTTGTAGTATTGGGATCTTACCTATGGGAGGAGCCTACTATGATTATTATTAAGATGGCCGAAATATGGGTGCAGATTTAAATTTGTAACGTGTGAAGTATAGGGAGTGTGACAGTATTTTTCAAAAATATTATTAACAATTGGCAATATTTGCATAGGGGCTGGTACAAATCCAACCCAAAGGAATTTCTCTCTCGGTGAAAAACTTTTAAACTCAAATCTTTTCCTTGGGTGTGGAATAATCGATGACAAAACTGTCCCGCCCAACATAATGAAAATTCAAGCAGCATGTATATCCACGGCTCAATAGCGAACAGTAGTGTTTGAGAAAAATGGCACATTCAACAGCAGAACAGAGGAAATTTTATGTATGAAATGCTCTTGTAAAGCCTGTGAAGGTAAAAAATGCAAACATATCCTTGCAACTCTTTTGTATTGTTACCGGTAAGATTCTAACCTATAAATGTCTAATATTTATATTTCAATTTTTGTATGAAAATTAATTTTTTACAATTTTTCAACCGCCTTTTTAAAGATGGAACATCTGAATCGCAAAGAATATATTTAATTCCAGAATATTTATACAAATTTTAGTGAAATGACACTTTACAATCAATGACGATGAGAAAAATTTTAACTGGTTTCAATGGTTTCAAATCAAATGCCAATTCGCTTCGGAGGTTAATATTTATTAACTATTTATGATTTTGAACGAATACAAAATAATTGAGACAGTATTTTATCAAACTAAAATGTGAAAAATGTTATCTAATAAGGAATTTTTCTTTGGCACACGTACTCAAATTACAAGAAAAAAAACAAATGTCTGTTCAAGAATAAATAATTTTACTTATCTGGAAGAATGTAATCTTCTTTTTTCAAATGACAAATAGACAATCTTTAGCATCATGGGATTTTTTGTTTACTTCGGCGAATTTTTTTCCACACTCTGTCTGTCAACTTTTGCCACTTGCCCAAATGCATTAATAATATTCAAAAATATTTAAATCCTTTTGCAGGCGATTTTCACAATTGTAAACGCAGCATAAAAATCTTTTTTTTTTTGATTTTTCACGAAAAGCAAAAATTTCGATGTTCATTT
Source organism: Pachyrhynchus sulphureomaculatus (assembly GCA_019049505.1). Lineage (NCBI taxonomy): Eukaryota > Metazoa > Arthropoda > Insecta > Coleoptera > Curculionidae > Pachyrhynchus > Pachyrhynchus sulphureomaculatus. Next base: position 87,097,125 of record CM032452.1, on the reverse strand, counting down.
TTAAGAAAACTTATAATATTAATTTATACAGACGCTTATGACAGATTTAAAAATGCACCTCAAGTTTAATTCCTGAAAAAGCCGCGAGATGTCGGAGTGAATATATAAGATCCCAATATGCCTCGCTCGCTCATGACTCGACCTATTAGGTTATGTTAGGTTTAAACTTACCATACGTAGCTTTTTGTTCGCCTATCATTTACATATAAAAAGCTATTGTATTTTAAATCCTTACGATGATGATGATGAACTATATAATAGGAATGCCCTACTATAACCAAGAATATTGATGTCTTTAAGCTTTTTGAGGTTAGAAAGTTATTTACAGGGACAATTTCGATGTCAATCCTTTATCAGCTGGATCAAAATGCACAAAGTTGTCATATTGAGATAGATTTGTGCAGTAAAGAACTGTTCCATTCTCACGATTAAGAATGTTTGCAACTGGAAGCTATTTTTGAAATTAGAGTCACATTTTTTTTAAAATTATCTCGAATTCGAATGAAAAGGTTAATATATCTAAGAGTATACGTTAAAATACCAAATTTAGTCGAATTTTGTACTATTCCTAATACGGGGTAAATATATACTATATATATATATATATATATATATATATATATATATATATATATATATACGGGGTAAATATGTATTTTTCATATAACCGATATATGATTAGATATAATCATAATAAGTCAATTTATTTAAAATTCTGCGGTTGGAGAGTAAATTAGAAGGGTTCACGCGTATTTGGAAAAAAAGATTATTCAAATTGGTCAAAACGTAAGGCACATCTCGATTTTTGTCCAAAAAATGCTTTATTTTTTCCAATGCGGCGTTCTGAATTTCTGCTGAAAGTCCACGTCGCAATAACCGCACGGCTTTCATATAGATTTTCAGCGGAAAAAGGCTGAACTCTTATCAGAGCCTAATTTGTTTTGCACTGGAAGACGTTGATATTACACATGGCGTCAGCAACGGTAACGTAACCTCTCTAATGGATTTTTCCAATATCCGCTGAAAATAATGTGAAAAATAAGAAATTCTAGCGGTTGCCGAGCAATTGTCACTCCGCAGTCATTGTGATGACATAATTAAAAAAATTACCAAATAAGTATTTTGCTTTTAAGATTTTTTCTATAATTAAAAAGAAAGTCATTTTAAATGATTGCATTCGATAAATAACAAAGAAGAAAATTCAATATTTTAGAATAGAAGAATCGAGTTCGCATATTTCATTAAATTTAAAGCGATAGGTGACAATGTAGTTCAATATTTCTGAAATAAAGAAAATGTACTGTTATAATATGCAAGAGTTTCATTTAATTTTGATCCCTGTCACATTCATATTATAGAAGTCATGAAATTGGTTCGTGAGCCTCCCTACCCCAAAAATACTATGAATATACAAAAAAAAAATAAAAGCATGTACTATATGTAGAATATAACTATTTATTTCTTATTTACTAAACAAATTACTACCTACTGCACTTACTTAGCCGTTACTTGATGGAGATCCATAATAACTAGGAACGAAAATTTACACAACTACTTATAGCCCAGTTTCCAAGGGTTTTGAGCTCTCATTAAATGTTAACAGGCTGTATTTTGGCATACAGGTCGTTTTTTGGATGTAGAATGTAATAAAAAAAAGTATGCTAAAGTTTTATGTCTACTAAATCCAAAATAAAATCAAAAATTCGGTTTTTTGATAATATCTCGAAAAATAAAAAACTATCCAGAAACCAACAACACGATGTGAAAGAGCGGGAAATTTTTCAAAAAAAATTGTATATAGATTTTTTCCTAGATTTTTTTTATTAGCGTGAGAATTTATTAAATATAAGTGATTTAGGTTTAATGCGCCAAACAGGTTAATTTGAGAGTCTACGCGCACCGCTCGAAGGTTAATCGATATTACTTGCTTTCAGAGTGTAAAAAAAAATTAAATCAAATTATATTAAAAATTTTTAAAGAGGAGACTTTCAGTTTTCCGATGATACTAATAGTTTTTATTTTTGTTGCGTTATAATTTGTAAAAATGTTTGTTTGCATGATTTTAACGGGCATACAGTAAATTACAAATATTTAATAAATTACAGTACTGAAAAAAAATCCTTGTGCTTATATTATTATTATAATACCTTAAATTTCAATATAAATATACGTTCGAGAACACTAGAGGTAACAGATCAATGATAGATTATGTCCTAACAAACAGAGAAATACCAGGTGTACAAGTATGAAATGCGGATTTTTTTCTGAAAAAACATGTTAAATTCGGAAGAATGATAAAAAGTGCTTTATTCAAAGTATGCTCCATCGGTTGTTATACATTTTTCCCATCTTTCGGGCAATTTGTGAATACCACGCCAATAAAAATCTTCCCCTTTTGCTGCGAACCATTTTTTCACGTCTTCGTACGAACCAAAGCGCTGCTCAGCAAGTGCGTGACCCATCGATGCAAACAAGTAGTAATCGGAAGGAGCCAAGTCTGGTGAGTAAGCCGCATGGGGTAGAACTTCCCAGCTGAGTGCTTCCAACGTGTCGCGAACTGGTTTTGCCGTATGTGATGGAGTAACGTCATGAAGAAAAATGACTTTGTGTTGCCTCTTTCGGTATTCTGGCCTTTTTTCAAGCAGCGAACGGTTCAAATCGGTCAATTATTGTTGGTAACGTTTAGTATTAACCGTTTCCCCAGGTTTTAACAGCTCATAATAGACCACACCCCTCTGGTCCCGCCAAACACAGAGCATCGTCTTTCTGCCAAAGCGATTCGGTCTTGCGGTCGATGTGGATGGTGCGCCTGGGTCTATACATGATTTTTTGCGCTTGGGATTCATAAAATAAATCCACTTTTCATCCCCTGTAACTATACGATGCAAAAACGACTTCCTTTTGTACCGAGCGAGCAAAATGTCACACTTTTTTTGCGCTTTTCCATTTGCCTGTCGTTCAACTCAAGTGGTATCCACCCCCACTACCGGTCTTCTGAATCTTTCCCATCTCTCGTAGCCGATTGGAAACAGCTTGTTGACTAACGCCCAATTACTCGGCGAATCATCTTCGTCCATCAATGCTTGCAATTCCACATCTTCGTATTTTCTTGGCGGTTTTCCACGTTCCTTGTCTGCAACATCGAAGTCACCACTTTTGAAACGCCAAAACCATCGTTTACACGTATCTTGCGATGGAGCATGTTCACCATAAGCTTCTCGAAGTAATCAGTATGATTTCCCAGCAGTTTTCTTCAAATGAAAACAAAAAATTAATGCTGTCCGCGAATGCTCTTTGTCCGGTATAAATTTCGACATATTGAACACAACAACACAATACTATGCACACACTTTTCCAATTTATCACTCGTGCGCATCTAACACTTGTTGATGTCACAACAAAATGGCGAGTGTCAAATCTTTATAGCACAAACTGCATTGGCGCACCATCTGTTGTCTGACATCCACATTTCATACTTGTACACCTGGTACATCCACGCCATATATTGGACGTAAGAAGCTTGATCGTAATTTAGTTATGTGTACACTAAGTTGAAACATAAGAAACACAAAGCAACACCAAAATAACGAAATGGAAACAAAAATAAGAATAGAAAATCTACAAGAGGAATAAACGAGAGACCCATATCAGAGAAGACTGATAGAAAAAATCAGAATAAATCAAATAAATGACCATGATAACATAAATGATGGTTGGTTAAAAATAAAAACAAATGTATTAGAAGCTGCATATGAGGCATTAGGGACTAAAACTGTCGATAAAAATAACAAATGGAGAACAATAATACCATGGTTCAGTGCAGAAATCAAAGAGAAATGCCGTGAAAAGAAAGAAAGCTATCTAAATTAGAGGTCAATCATGACAGATGAAGCATAGCAAAGATATAAAAGAATACGAACAGAAACCCACGAATTAATAAGAAGAACAAAAACGGAATACTGGAAGAAAATTAGGATCAGACTTCTATGGTCAACAAAAACAAATTTGGAGATTTATAAGACAGAGCGTGGGTCTTATACAATTACATAAAAGAGAACAGAGTTTCACACTGCCACAAACACCAGAGATAACGATAAACAAAGAAACATATATAACGGAAGAAGATGTAATAGCAGTACTGGAAAAATCAAAAAACCGTAAATCTCCCGGCGAAGACCAAATAGCTAATGAACTACTAAAATATGGGGGACGCTCTCTGGTTAAGCAACTCCAGACACTTATACAGAGGATTATAAGATCGAATAGAATCCCAGATGAATGGAGAACAGCGACAGTTATATTAATGCACAAGAACGGAGAAAAAGAAGATCCAAATAACTATAGAGCATATACAGGGTTACAGGGAAAGTCGTCCTAGATAATTAAGGACGTTATAGTTTAGGTCGTTTCTGACCGATTTGACTCTATGACATGGTGTCCTAAACCGTTTTCGAGATATTGAAGTTTAAAGATTTTCTAAAAAAAACATGTTTTTTTTTGGTTTTATATCGATTTTTTTTTATTAGAGATTCTCGAGTGCGATTTTTTGGTTATTTTTAGTTAGTCTGTATGTCAAGTATCAAAAATCATCAAAAAAATTTGAACTAGTTACTAACAGTTTCAAATGGCGGCTTGATAAATTACGAATTTTTACCAAGTGTTTCCTACTTTAAATCAATAAAGAGAAAAAAAAATGTATGGAAGTTATTCTGCAAATTATTTTAAAAAATTTTACGTCTTTTTAGCTATCTTAAACGGTATTTACTGGATCTATTGAAAATTCTAAGAAAATGAGATTTCAATAGGCCCAAATGTAGAGTAACATAATAATAGAATTTAGATACTACCAATTACCGGTTTACTACCTGCACCTTCAAACAATAAAAAGGGTTGGGTAAGCATTTTTTTTTTTTCCGGTCGGTGTACTCTCTGTGCGAGTGACATTTTCTGTTCACTAAACATTATTGAATGATTTTTAGTCTGCTCATGCGATTCGTCCGTGGTAGATGTGCTATACCGTGCTTTTCAAAAATATCTGTGTTTCATCTTCTAACTGTGTGAATTGGCTCGTAACTGGATTTTGATCTCTGCTTGTGAATATGGCAACGTATACCAACGAGGAATATGCTGACATCCTAATGTGTTACGGATTTTGCGAAGGAGTGTCGTCGCGTGCACGTGATGAATATATACTGCGATATCCTACTCGTCGTGTACCTGATGTTAGCGTATTTGATGGAACTTATCGAAGACTACGAGAAACTGGTTCCGTACAAAGACGGCGGAGTGACATGGGGGGACGACCACATATCTTTGACGAAGACGAAGAAAACGAAATACGACGTCTCTTTGAGGTGGACCCAACCACATCTACAAATGTTGTCGCACAACAGCTTGGTATTTCGCAGTGGAAGGTATGGTTTGTAATGCATACTGTTGGGCAACACCCTTACCACTATACGCCCGTGCAAGTCATTGAAGAAGGGGATCCGTTGCGACGATTAGAATTCTGCAGATTTATGCTCAATACCGATGTCGAAGATGCATCTTTTTTAAGAAAATACTACGGACTGACGAGTCGAAATTCGACAAAGACCGTCTTACAAACTACCACAATGCCCACTATTGGGCTTCTAAAGAGAAAGGCAACCCAAACAAAAAAAGAACGAAAGGATCACAAACAAGATTCAGCTTAAATGTGTGGATGGGTATAATTTCAAATTATTTGGTTGGGCCATTCTTCCTGCCAGATAATTTGAATGGCGAGGAATACGACAATTTTTTGCGGAACGATTTACCTAAATTGATGGAAGACCTACCTATTGGTTTGAGACAAAACATGTACTTTCAACACGATAGCTGCCCAGCTCACTACAGAGGAAGTGTTCGTGCATGGCTCAATGACAATTATCCCAACAAATGGATTGGAAGAGGCGGACCCATACCTTTGCTGGCGAGAAGCCCAGACCTAACACCGATGGATTTTTATGTGTTGGGTCACATGAAAAGTCTCGTATACGACCAGATGACTCCTATCGAAAACGTGGATGTCCTAAGACAAAAAACAATTGATGCGGCTGACGAAATGAGGCGGCACCTCACAACCAGCGTTGTGAAAAGTAACTTAAGAAAAAGAATGAGAATTTGTGTTAGAAATAGGGGGCGACCATATAGAACACGAATTATAATTAATAAAAAATATTAAATTGCAAGGTTTTTTGTTTTACTTGTGTATTTTTCGTATTTTCACCTAGAACTAAAAATTTACCTTTTGCTACCCGAGCCCGCTTTAGGTGTCATTCTATGTACAGTTTTTCCTATTAAACTCCTAGTATTATACCTTTTTTGATGGCTAAAAGGACGTAAAAGTTTTTTTAAAATAATTTGCAGAATAACTTTCATACATTTTTTTTTTCTCTTTATTGATTTAAAGTAGGAAACACTTGGTAAAAATTCGTAATTTAGAAACATTTAATAAGCCGCCATTTGAAACTGTTAGTAACTAGTTCAAATTTTTTTGATGATTTTTGATACTTGACATACATTTGTAAAAATGTAACAACACTAATATTCAAAAATCATTTTGTATCAGAAGAAGCTATAGTATAGCGAAACGCGTCATACAAATTTGTATAAATGTAACAACACTAATATTCAAATATCATTTTGTATCAGAAGAAGCTATAGTATAGCGAAACGCGTCATACAGTTTCAGTGAAACTAAATAAAGTGGAAATTTGACAAATCAGTCTTTCATTACATTTATCATCGGATTATTAATCAGCATCCTGAGAAACCCCTTAATAGCTATATATAATATTTAGCGGTATATAGGAACGTTAATTCAATCATAAATGAGGTTGGAAGCATAATTCCCACCGAAGAGGTTAAACCAGCAATTTTAATTTAAATATTTTTTTTTAAATTACGGTAATACTAAAAAAAAATAACCTATATACTTTTTTTTGTAAAATTTCCCGTTCTTTCATGTAGTGCTATTAGTTTTTGTGTAAAGTTTCCCGTTCTTTCATGTGGTGGTATTAGTTTTTCGATATCTTTTTTATATTTCGAGATATTTGCGAAAAATCGAATTTTTCATTTTATTTTCGATTTTGTGGGCTTAGCGTACACTTTAACGCAGCATGTATGCCAAAATGCAGCCTGTTAACATTAAATGAGAGCTTTTCGTTAAAATTTACCTCTGACAACTGGGCTATTAGGCCGCTCCCTGATTTGTCGGTGCGGTATCTTTTTCTCAGTCAGTGTGCCTGACTTGAGCGAGATGCGCGGGCGCGGAATAGGTCAGGTGGGTTTCCATAGCGATATTAGAATAGAGGAGAAAAAGTATAGAGCCTGCTATAAGCGAAAGCGTATAGTCGTTAAAAAGAGAATGAAATATGAGTCATTCTGTCTCTCTTATTCGGCGCACGCCCACAACACTCTCGCACGGGTACGCACGCCCACAACACTAAGTTAGAGTGCGTACCCACGCGAGAGTGTTGTGGGCGTGCGCCGAGTAAGAGAGACAGAATGACCCATACTATTTCTTTATCTTTCTATAAGCGCAACGCTTTTCCCGAGAACTTACCTCTTCTATTCTAATACGTTTATGTGAGTTTCATTGAAATATAAGCATTCGGCATGTTTTCGTTACCGAGAAAAACGATACTGCACCGACAAATCAAGGAGTGGCCTTAAGATCACCACTTATTATTGTATTAGAGCTGATAATTGTTTCGACACACTGTGTCTTCTTCTGAAGCAAGATCTAAATTAACTACAAAATATGTTACAAAATATATAAGTAATCTGGTTATAAAGGCTAAATTAATTAACAATATTCCCCATAAGACCTAGAACAAGTTTGATAAAGGAGTCCCAACCCCATCCAATTGATCGTTGAGTAATAAACTTGAAGATTTTTTCTGGTTAATCTCTACCTGGTCTAAACAATTCAATAATTTTCCTTTCTTTTCATTGTGCAATATTCTGACATACCGATAAATTGACCAATAAAATTCAATATTTCTACGATAAAAACCAAGTAAACATTGCCTTCCGTACCAATAACATGTTAGCTCGACATGTTAAAAATAATAAAAGTAAACAAAAAGTTTAGGAATTATGCTGGTACTTGTAATAAAACCTATATAGGACAAACAGGCAGGTTTCATGAAAGAATTTATTCATAAGCAAAGTTATATAATGAAAAATAACAGATCTCATTATGCTAATGCTATTTAATAGATTAAAATCATACTTTCAACGAAGATTTCAGAATATTGCACAATCAAAAGAAAGAGAAATTATTGAATTGTTTAGAGCAGATAGAGATTAACCATAAAAAATCCTCAGGTTTATTACTCAACGATCAATTAGATAGGATTGGGTCTCCTTTCTTAAACTTGTTCTAGATATTATGGTGAATATTGTTAATTTAGCTCTTATAACCAGGTAACTCATATACTGTTGTACGATCAGAATTTGGCAGAATTAATAATACCAATGAATAAATCCGCCAAATTCTGATCAGTAGAAACATCATCTACGCGCTCTTTTTTTTTACAGTGTTGTGAAATATTGATCCCCTTAATTAAATACGCGAATACCGAATGTAGCGATAGCGTTACAACATGGCAATTGACACGACTTCCTTGTCTGTGAACCTAACCAAGCTTATGTTCAAAAAATGATCAAAAGTTTTTAATGTTTAGTTTTTTACAATTACTTAACATGGTAAGAATATTGTTAATTACAACTTAGGTGTGAAATTTACTCAATTTTAATTTACAGTCTGCCATATTTAATTTGCAAAGCTTGTTGACTGTCGTTTTGCTGGTTATATGTACTTGTGCTTACTTAAAGTCCTTTTTCCCCAAAATTCTGGACAAAAACAAGACTGGGTAAGTGTCTAAATAATTGATTGATATTAATGACTTCATGTTGTTTATTGTTAAAATTTGTCTGCTTGAAGGTAGGAGGTATGCTGCTCTCGTTTCAACCTATTTTACATGAAAATATACTACTACTTTTTTTTTTAGATTTTTAAAAACATGTTGGAAGTGTGCAAGGATAGGAGAGCGAAAATCCCCGTGGATTGGAATGGCTTGTCTTGCGATGGCTTTTACGATACTCTTTATAAAGTGATTATAAAATAAGCATTTACTAATTCGTATGTATAGTATATAAGTTTAAGAAAAGGATAAGTTTTGTATTTAAATGATAATATAAATTATTTGTTTATAGTTAGTTTTAAAGATTTCTTCACTTATCAGGTAAGACCTTATATGTATTCTATATGATATACAATTTTGGTAATAAGGGTTAGGTATATCTAAAAGATTTTACCTCCTTCAGCCCCTTTAAAAATTCTTTTAGAAGTTAGAATATTATACAGTTGAATCTCCAACAACGACCCTTTTGAGTAACGACCACCTCAGTTAATGACCGGTTTTGGAAATCCCCAAACGAAAGCCTATATAAACCTGTAGTTGGTAACCTCTGAATAGTGACCACCATGAATAAAGACCGCTACCAGAGATTTTTGGGTCGCAATCTGATTTACAACCTATTATAACAACCAGGTATGAAAAAAGTTTAAATTTAGATGTATAATTAGTATTACATGTAATACATAATTTTCTTACAACATGTAATATAAGATTAAATGGCATTGATAATCAGTATTTTCTATCTGTCTGTAGACAGTACTGTTTTTGTTTACATTTTATTTTTCAAAATGTTTAAATACACACTTTTTTTCAGCTTTTATTTGCACTTGAGAGAGGCAACATTAGTTGTGTTCACTTGATAAGTTTATAAAAGTTTATTTACTGTGTAATAGTAAAAGAAAATGGTTATCTGTTGAACAAAAGGTATCTGTTATCGACGAACATGAAAAATTAAAAAAAAAGTCAGCATGAACTTGCTCATCAGTTTGATCTGGAAACACTCAAATTAAAACCATTTTAAAAGATAAGGAAGCTGTTTTAAAAGCGTGGAGAGAAAATAGCTATAATTTACAGCAAAAAAAAAGTTAAAAAGTGAAAATTCCAAAATTGATTCCAAAAAATCATTTAGAGGCACTTGATTTATTGTCACAGTTGTTGAATTTTTGCCAAGATAAAGAAGAGGGTTCTGCATTGTTAAATTTATGGAATGCAAGAAAGAAATTAGAAAAAGCATTTAGCGATTTAAAAAAAAAAAATTAAAAAGAGAAAATTTAAAAAAATATATTTTTTAACATACCTGGTTTAAATAAAAAAGTCTGCACAAAATATGAAGGAAAATATATATTTTTTTAAATTTTGATATTTTCGATCTCTATTAAGCAAATTTAGGGGACCCCATTCAATCCAACCTCTGAGTAGCAACCACGTCCTATAGCGACCATTTTGAAATTTCCCAGATGGTTCTCGCTATTGGAGGTGCAATTTTTTTTAATAGAAGAAAAAATTTAATACTTGTGGTTTGGTAATTATTTGATTGCATATCTCAGGACATGTCAAAAAAAAAATTATTAAACATATCTGTAATAATACCAATTATATATATATATATATATATATATATATATATATATATATATATATATATATATATATATATATATATATATATATATATATATATGAATTTACTACGCAAATAACAGGCTGTCTAAATAACAATAAAAAATGTATAGCTGTTTTCATTGACCTTGCCAAGGCCCCCACAATAGACTACTGGAAGTGCTTGCACAGTATGGAGTTAGGGGGCCAGTGTTGAGGTTAATGCGTAGCTATTTGACAGACAGAACTCGGGTTGTTAAAATTAATGATTCCATAAGCGATAAGAGGATTATCAAAATAGGAGTGCCACGGGGCACTGACCTTGGCCCCCTTTTGTTTATTACATATATTAATGCCCTACTGAAACTGGACATGGGTAGGACGACGATTTTCTATGCTGATGACACTGCTCTGATTTTTAGAGGTGATGACTGGGAGGGGGTTGGGGAGAAGGTAGTCAATGGTTTCAGAAAGGTAAAAAATTTGTTGGAAAATCTCTTAAATTTCTCTTAATTTGACTAAAACCAATTATATTTCATTTTCATTAACGGTTGCAAATAGGCCAAATTTTTCAAGTATTCAAATAACAATAAAATAAATGAGGTGACTAATACAAAATATCTTGGTGTTGTAATAGATCAATTTCTGAAGTTGCAGCCACACATTGACTACCCATCAATCAGATTATGATGATTAATACACAAATTTTATATAAGGAATATTTTAAATACAAAACTACTTATATATAAATCACTGGTAGAATCTCTGATTGGTTATGGTATTTTGGTATGTAGAGGGCTGTATGAATCTGCATTGTATGGACTCAATATCGTACAAAGATGTATATTAAAAATAATTTATAGAAAACATAGAATATATCCCACTGCCCTTCTCTTTAAACAAGAAACATGTAATATTAGAACAATGTATCTGGCAACAGTTTGCACCTTTCTACACATTCGTAAAGAACGGAATAAATTTGTTAATCAAACTCACAAAACACGCTCTAGAGAAAATAAAAACTTAATACTGCCCCGGAATAACAACATAAATTTAAAATATATTAATTATTTAGGTCCAAGAAGCTACAACCTTCTGCCGAATTCGATAAGAGTAGTGAAAAACAGCAAAAAATTTCGCGAATTATCTAAAGCATATATATTTGATAACTTTCGAATTTTTGAGTCCTTGTTTGATTGAGAGCCATTGCACATGAACCATGTATTGTATCTGTATTGTTATCTGTCACAAAAAGAAGGGAAAAAAACCTGTTCCAGAAAGAAAGTTATTTAGTAAACCACCTAGACACATACAGGTGCCCTGGCACCTAGATGTCATTAATTTGTGATATTATTCCTTTAAAAAATCGTCTTGAAGTGTAGCCTGCAAAATAACTGCTTTTTCATTAATAAAATTATTGTTATATTTTAGTCACTGTTATTGTAAATAGTTTTTAATAGTTAAAATTGTTCATGTTAGGCTTAATTGTTTGTGAAAAATGTTCTCAATAAAATTAATTAATATATATATGTATATATATATATATATATATATATATATATATATATATATATATATATATATATATATATATATATAACACATGGGCTGAAAAGTCCCGGGCCTAACAAAGAAAACACGGTTTTTTTGGTTTCAAAATTAGCTTTATTCATCAACGTAATCTCCATCAAGAGCAACGCAATCATTCCAGCGCCGCTCTAACATTTCAATACCACTTTTGTAGAACGATTTATCTTTTGCCTCAAAATAGGCCTCAGTTTCAGCGATAACCTCTTCATTCGTGCGAAATTTCTTACCGGCGAGCATTTTTTTCAGGTCTGCGAACAGCCAGTAGTCGCTGGGAGCCAAATCTGGCGAATACGGTGGATGTGGGAGCAATTCGAAGTTCAATTCATGTAGTTTTGCCATTGTTTTGATTGACTTGTGACACGGTGCGTTGTCTTGATGAAACAAAATTTTTTTCTTTGCCATATGCGGTCGTTTCTTTGCAATTTCGGCCTTCAAACGCTCCAATAACGCTATATAATATTCACTGTTGATGGTATTTCCTTTCTCAAGATAGTCGATGAATATTACACCACGCACATCCCAAAATACCGAGGCCATAACCTTTCCAGCCGATTGTTGTGCTTTCGGGCGCTTTGGACGAGGTTCACCAGTTGCTGTCCACTCAGATGACGATCGTTTTGATTCCGGAGTGAAGTGATGGATCCATGTTTCATCCATTGTCACATATCGACGCAAAAATTCCGGTTTGTTACGTTTAAACTTGGCCAAACACTGCTCAGAATCATCAACACGTTCTTGTTTTTGATCAACAGTGAGCAAACGCGGCACCCACTTTGAACAGAGCTTTCTCATAGTCAAATGCTCATGCAATATAAAGCCAACACGTTCTTTTGATATTTTTACGATGTCAGCTACTCACGCAACTTCACTTTTCGATCATTCAAAACGATTTTATGGATTTTTTTTGATGTTTTCTGATGTTACCGCCTCATTTGGACGTCCACTGCGTTCTGCATCATCGGTGTCTCTACGACCACGTTTGAAGTCAGCAAACCAACGTTTTATTGTTGTTTCTGATGGAGCGGAGTCCCCATAACACTTTTCAAGCCATTACTTCGCTTGAACGGTATTTTTTCCCATCAAGAAGCAGTGTAAAATTAAAACACGAAATTGTTTTTGATCCATTGTTTTGAAAATAACAAAAGTAGCGTCACTCTTAGCACAATAACTCACAAACTAATGAATAGAATATCATGAAATTTTAACAGCTGTCTTTTGAAGGTTAGTATTAACTGAAAAAAAGGTGACTGCAATAAAACTAGCGCCATCTATGTGTTAGGCCCGGGACTTTTCAGCCCATGTGTTATATATATATATATATATATATATATATATATATATACTCGTATATAACACATGGGCTGAAAAGTCCCGGGCCTAACACATAGATGGCGCTAGTTTTATTGCAGTCACCTTTTTTTCAGTTAATACTAACCTTCAAAAGACAGCTGTTAAAATTTCATGATATTCTATTCATTAGTTTGTGAGTTATTGTGCTAAGAGTGACGCTACTTTTGTTATTTTCAAAACAATGGATCAAAAAAACAATTTCGTGTTTTAATTTTACACTGCTTCTTGATGGGAAAAAATACCGTTCAAGCGAAGCAATGGCTTGAAAAGTGTTATGGGGACTCCACTCCATCAGAAACAACAATAAAACGTTGGTTTGCTGACTTCAAACGTGGTCGTAGAGACACCGATGATGCAGAACGCAGTGGACGTCCAAATGAGGCGGTAACACCAGAAAACATCAAAAAAAATCCATAAAATCGTTTTGAATGATCGAAAAGTGAAGTTGCGTGAGTTAGCTGACATCGTAAAGATATCAAAAGAACGTGTTGGCTTTATATTGCATGAGCATTTGACTATGAGAAAGCTCTGTTCAAAGTGGGTGCCGCGTTTGCTCACTGTTTATCAAAAACAAGAACGTGTTGATGATTCTGAGCAGTGTTTGACCATTGTTAGAGCGGCGCTGGAATGATTGCGTTGCTCTTGATGGAGATTACGTTGATGAAATAAAGCTAATTTTGAACCAAAAAAAACCGTGTTTTCTTTGTTAGGCCCGGGACTTTTCAGCCCATGTGTTATATATATATATATATAGTGTCGTGACCCGAAAAAGTTACGAAAAGCCTAATTTTTCTAAGATCCATTCCCAGATAAAATCGTCTTGAAGTGTAGCCTGCAAAATAACTACTTTTTCATTAATAAAATTATTGTGATATTTTAGTCACTGTTATTGTAAGTAGTTTTTAATAGTTAAAATTGTTCATGTTAGGCTTAATTGTTTGTGAAAAATGTTCTCAATAAAATTAATTAATATATATATATATGTATATATATATATATATATATATATATATATATATATATATATATATATATATATATATATATATATATATATATATATATATATATATATATACTCGTATATATATATATATATATATATATATATATATATATATATATATATATATATATATATAGTGTCGTGACCCGAAAAAGTTACGAAAAGCCTAATTTTTCTAAGATCCATTCCTATATAGTTTCAGTTCCATTGCAGGTCTTTTTTGGAACATTTAATTTTTTTTCTTCTTTAACGGCTTTTTTCCTTAGGTATTGAAAACAGTAGATACACCGGAAAACATAAAAACTACAAAATTGTTTTGGATGACTGTAAAGTGAAATTGCATGAGATAGCTGCCACCCTAAGGATATCAAAACAACGTGTTGGTCATATTTTGCATGAACATTTGGGCATGAGAAAGCTCTGTTCGAAATGGGTACCACGTTTGCTTACAGTGAACCAAAAACAACAAGGTATTGATGATTCTGAGCGCTGTTTCGACCTGTTTAAGCTCAAAAAAAAGATTTTTTCATTTTAATATGTGGCAATGGATGACACATGGATCCACCACTACACACCGGAATCAAATCGGCAGTCAGCTGAGTGGACAGCAGCCGGTGAAAGCCGCCCGAAGCGACCAAACTCACGATAATCGGCTGGTAAGGTTTTGGTCTGTATTTTGGGATGCGCATGAAATAATTTTCATCGACTATGCTGAGAAGGAAAAAGCCATCAATAGCGAATATTATATAAAGTTATTGGTGCGTTTGAAGGCAAAAATCGCAAAGAAACGGCCTTAAATGGACAATAAAAAAGTGCTGTTTCATCAAGACAATGCACCGTGTCACAAGTTAATGGTTACGATGGCAAAATTGCATGAATTGACGTTCGAATTGCTTCCTCATCCACTGTATTCTCCAGATTTGGCCTCCAGCGACTATTATCTATTAGCATACCAGAAAAAAATGCTCGCGGGAAAAAGATTTAGCTCCAATGAAGAAGTTATCGCCGAAACTGAGGTCTATTTTGAAGGCAAAGACAAATTCTTCTACAAGAACGGTATGTTAGAAAGCGTTCGACATTTGTATCGGTCTTGAAGGAGACTATGTTGATGAATAAAGTCGAATTTTGCAAAAAAAAAATGCGTTTTAAGTAGTTAGACCAACAACTTTTCAACCTACGTATTAAGTGTGGTTGGCCTAACACTGAACCGTGAACTACTGATTAAATAGCTAGATGAATCTGCAAGACACCTGTAATATGCAACTGTATAACTGGCTGCCTGAACTTCAAAACTATTTTAATAATAGTTAACAAAAATTATGAATCTGAATCACGTTCTCCAGCTTAAATAAACATACATTTTGCAATCGCACGTTACCTATCCGCACTAATTAAATAGCCGGGTATGTACACCTAGATAAGACTGTTTTAATCGGAAAATTCCCTAATATAAAATTTTACTATTATTAGTCGATTATAACCCGCAAAAACCATAAAAATATGTTCTGTAGCAATGAAAAGATTTCGGTTTATGGCCGTTTTAAAAATAACCATAAATCCGCGTGAAATCAACTCGAATATTATAAAATTCTGTCTAATCTCTCCGGAGATAACTCCACATTTAATGATTAAAAGGTGAAAAAAATATTGACCCCAAAACTATAAATATTACACACTGTGCTTGGAGTGATTTTTCTGTGACACGGCAGTTCGTTTTGGTTGGTTTGCGTTAGCTGACAGCGTTGGTTAAATTTTCGCGTAAGATTTTTCTCTAACGAAAATTACGTGTCAATAGACTGAGAAAGTGTGAAAATATGGCGAGTACTTTAAAACCCAATGTAAGTCCTCAGTTCTATTTTAGTAATTTTTTTAATAATAATATTTATTTTTATTCGCGATTTATACAGTTTTATTGTTCTTTTGTTTGCAAATTTTCGCAGTATTAAGAGGGTTATCGCATTTTAATATATCTATGCGATTAGTTACCTAACAACAAGATATACAGTGCCTAGACTCATGTATTTTTGTATGAATTTTTTTTACATACTATAAATTAATGTTATCTACTCAGTGCTTATGTAAGGCTTTGCTGATAGGCTATGTCTAAGTGGAACCATATAATTATTAATGTATTCAATGTCAGTAAAAACCACCGTAATTAGCGACTAATATATGGAAGCGCAGCTATTATTAGAGGAATATTTTTGTAGACATGTTTCAATTATATTGGATTTTGCGGATGCTTGTACTAGATTGTGCGTAATTTAGCAAACACATATCGAGAGTGATTTGTAACTTGTCTTAACAAGGCTCTTATAAGCAAAAAATAAATAGGGTGACTCGGTGAATTCACAACTTTAGGTAATGGCTTGAACTCTGCGAGGCTACAGTCGTACAACAGGAAAGTTTTGGTGTAAAAACTAAATCTGTGTGCAAAATCTTGAAAATTGGAATTTCAGATACACAGGCTTCTTTAGCAAGCACTGGAATCGTCTTTCGTTAGTAGCAGCAGGATGTCGTTCAACTTAACCAAGACCTGAAAGAAATTGTATCTTGAGGTGTCAGTAACCGAGTAGAATTTAACGCTACAAAAACCCAGGCGGAATATTTTTCTAAAAAAGTTAACGTTGCCGAACCTGACATAGCTTGGGAGCAAATATGCCATGGCATGAATATGTCGCAAACATAGCAAAGAGACCTTTTCACAAACTGGGAATATCATTTCGAAATAGAAAGCTTTACACTCCACAACAACTATTAATTCTATACAAAGCTCAAATTCTACCAACGACGGAATACTGCTCCCATATTTGGGAAACTGCTCCCAAACATGCACTGCATTTGTTGGATTCTATTCAGAAGAGTGCCTGATTAGAGACCCAAAACTCACCAGCAACCTTCATTCCTTGAAACATCAAAAAAACGGTTGGCTTGAGTCTATTCTAAAAGTTTTTTTCATGGAAGGTGTAGCGGATGTAGTCCGCTTAATTCCTCCCAGAGCGGTACATGCTAGGAATGTACGTCGCGATAATACATCACATCCGTTTTTTTTCCCCGTACGACCTTTTTCAAACAGTCTTTTATATCTTCATCCATTTGGAATTATTTGCCCAGAAATATGTTTTCCACCGAATACAATTCGATTCGAGACCAATGTGAATCGCTATTTCCGGACATGCGTCGCTCCTGTAGAGTTTAAGGGATTTCCCGGCAGCACGTGTGTTATGTTCATAAAACGAAAATAAAATTATATAAAAGTTAGCGACCGGTATTCCTTTTACTCCTTTTCCTAAAAGAATATTGCTTAAAATCTAAAACTATACAAAACTTAGCGACCTGTATTCCTTCTACTCCCTTTTCCTGAAAAGGTAATACTCAAAATCTAAACTATATAAAAGTTAGCGACCTGTATCCCTTTTACTCCCTTTTCATGAAACGATATTGCTCAAAAACTGTACATGCCTTTCACATTTTACGTAATATCTTGTGTTTACCAAATATCAAATCCATTTCGTTCGAAAGATATCATGCTACGAGATTACAGACCGACCGACGGAACTCGGCAAGTTGGTTTTTCATGATCCAAAATCCTTAAAACGTAAAGAAATATAAAAATCTCGGGAGTGATTTTATCATGAATACAATATTTTTTTTTAGCAGGGAAAGCAAAAACATAGTTGACGTTACCAGAATGGGAACGTTTCTGTTTCCACCAATTTACGAAATCTGTCAAATTTTGAAAAATTTGTGACTTTCAATCCACCTAGCATTCACTCATGATTCACGGGGGGAGGGGGGCTAAATCACACATGCTTGCCTCGACCATTAAACGATTTGTAGCCACGCCCAATAAGCAATTATCATGTCAGAAGTGTCACACGTCTGATAACACACTCCCGCGATGCGTGACACCAAAGGCTCTTACTTATGTTAATAGTGTTTTTGCACGTGTTACACACTTTAATATATCATGTATATACGAGTATATATATATATATATATATATATATATATATATATATATATATATATATATATATATATATATATATATTCGGCGCACATGCTGACGTTGACAATAAAATGTTTTGAACTCAGTTCGAAGAAATTATGCCATCTTAATTTTTTTAAATGGAAAGCTCTGTATATTATTTTATTCTACTAAAAATTCTAGATATAATTTGTCTAACATACCATATCTCTAAATTGAACTGTTTTGGAATTATTGATATTTGAAATTAAAGAGATCAAATTAATTTTTTTTTTAAGCTGGTTTGTGTCAGGCTATGACTTAACGCGTCAAAAAATGATTTATTGACGTTTGTTGCTGCATTTTGTAAAACTGCAATTTGAGCGTAACATCATAATGGTACATTTAACAGAAGCTGAAAGAATCACTTTGTTAACGATGGTTGGTTACAGAAACCGTAGAACACAACAGGAGGTGTGTGATCTTTTTAACGCAGAATATCCGAATCGAGAACCTATTACCCAATCCGTAGTTAGCAAAACATTAAAACGATATAGACAATCAGGTCTTGTTAAGGATCCTTCTAAATCTGGACCTCCAAAAGTTAACACAAGCGATGATAAAAAGTTAGATGTTTTATTGGAAATTACAGAAAATCCCCATACAGCCATTCGTCAGCTTTGCCTAGACCACAACATAAGTAAAGGTACATTAAGTCGTATACTGAATGAAGAAAAATTGCATCCATACAAACCCATTCTATGCAAGAATTACACAGGGCAACAAAAAAATATTTTTGTTTCGGTGCCTGGGATTTTAGAGCTGATTTTAACTATATTTGGGACGCTAAATCTATACATGCAATCCGTTTTTCTCTATCAGCTCTACTTTTTTAGATACATCAACTTATCTACCAATGTGGTTTTTATTCAGTATATTCATTTATGAGAGTTCTAAAATTATTATATATTCATTAATGTAGGTACAATGGTTTTATTGTCAGTCTGTAATTGAGTAAATTCCAGGTAAATCTAGAAATAGTGGAACCATTGCCTATCAGGTACCTGAACTGATCCTTTTAATCACCTAACTCGGGTAAGTCTCGTCAGTTTGTGCGTTCTTACTAATGAGAGTAGATCGAATTCGGCGTGTTATTTTATGTTAAGAAAAGAGTGTTTTTGTGTTATGAACAGAATTAAAATGAGTTCAGGTTCCAGTTCAAGAAGAAGTTGTGTAAATCAACCTGATGTGTTTTGCTATATATGCGGAGAATACATGTTTCAACAAAACAGACAAACTATTACTGACTTTGTAAAGCGGGCGTATCTTGGATACTTTGGAGTTAAGCTTGGTGATCAGGACAAAACGTGGGCCCCGCATCTCGTATGTAAAACTTGTACAGAGCATTTACGGCAGTGGACTACCGGGAAAAGAAAATGTCTAAAATTCGGCGTACCAATGGTTTGGAGAGAACCAAAAAACCACTTCAATGATTGTTATTTCTGTTTAGTAAATACTAATGGAATCAATCGAAATAACCGCAGTAAGTGGACTTATCCCAATTTAGACTCGGCAATACGCCCTATCCCGCACTCAGATGAAATACCGATTCCAACATTTCATCAGCTACCACATATCTCTGATGACGAATATTTTCCCTCTGATCGCTCTTCTGATGCTAATAAAAGTTCTGATGCTAATGAAACTAACAGTGACTATGAGGGGACGTCATCAGTTCCTCAACGCTTCAATCAAAATGAATTAAATGATCTCACCAGGGATCTCAATTTATCGAAAAAAGCTTCTGAAGTACTGGCTTCTAGGTTGAACGACAAAAATTTACTGGAACAAGGAACCAAAATTACCTTTTACCGTACAAGAGAAAAAGATCTGCTACCATTCTTTTCTCAAGAAGACAATCTTGTATTTTGTCGCGAAATTAGGGGACTCATGAAAGAAATGGGACTTTCTGAATATATTCCAGATGATTGGCGCCTATTTATTGACAGTTCAAAGCGAAGTTTAAAATGTGTCCTTCTACATAATGGGAATAAATATGGTTCAATACCACTAGCTCACTCAACGAAACTGAAAGAAGAATATAATACCATAGCTTTGGTCTTGCAGAAGATAAAGTATTACGAACATCAATGGATGATTTGTGTAGACTTAAAAATGGTAAACTTTCTTCTTGGGCAGCAAAGTGGTTACACGAAATATCCGTGTTTCTTGTGCCTCTGGGATAGTAGGGACAAAACACACCACTGGGTTAGAAAAGATTGGCCTCAGAGAGAAAACATGGACGTTGGGGAAAAGAATGTCATTAACGACGCTTTGGTTGAAAGAGAAAAAATCATCAAAATCCGTTACATATAAAGTTGGGCTTAATGAAGCAATTTGTAAAGGCTCTTGATAAGAATGGGTCTTGTTTTGCATATATAGGGTAAAAATGCATCAGTTGAGCACAGAAAAACTCAAAGCAGGGATATTTGACGGCCCACAAATAAGACAATTAATTAAGGATCCTGCCTTCATAAATTCAATGAATCAAGTTGAACGAGAAGCTTGGACATCATTTGTTGCAGTTGTAGAAAATTTTCTAGGCAAACATAAAGCTCAAAAACTATGTTGAAATGGTTAACAAGATGCTTAATAGTTTCAAATCCTTAGGGTGCAATATGAGTATTAAAATACACTATTTACACAGCCACTTAGACCGTTTTCCAGAAAATTTAGGAGACATGAGTGAGGAACAAGGTGAAAGATTTCACCAAGATATTAAAGTTATGGAGGACCGCTACCAAGGAAGATGGACATGCACATGATAGCAGATTACTGCTGGAGTTTAAAAAGGGACTGTTTAAAAAAACATTCAAGAATGTCGCGGAAAAGAAGCTTTCCAAGTGTTGAGTGACTATTTCATTTCTTCAATGTTTTTTTTTTGTTTGTAAGTACGACATAATATTGTATTTTGTATAACTAAAATAAAAATTTCGTATCTACTTTTGTTTACTACACTTACGGATTTGAGTTATAATAATGTAACTTATATTTCTCTAAAATTGTATATCTTAAAAATTTGAGCTCCTAGGTACAAATGAATACGTTATTTGAATTCAGGACATCAAATTGATATAGAATCAGCTCAAAAAACCTCGACACCAAAACAGCTGTTCCCCTGTGTTATCTGAAGATGATTAGGAAAGAGTCGTTGAATTTTGCGAGGTCATGATGGAACGAATAAATAATGATCTTATCCTAATTCATAATATTGTTTTTTTTCTGACGAGGCCAGATTTTGTATTAACGGAAGAGTTAACAGGCATAGCCGCTGGTACTGGTCTACTGAGAATCCCCACTGGATATCGGCAGTCATTCTCAAAAACTACAAAAGATAATCATGTGGGCAGGGATTTGTGGACGTCATATCATTGGTCCTTTTTTTATCGATGGAAATCTTACAGGACAGCGGTATTTACAGTTACTCCAAGAGCAAGTTATTCCAACTTGTGCAGATCTTTTTCCCGATGAATATAATTTGGATACCCTTAACAGAAATCTGTGGTATCTACCTCCTCACTATGAAATCAATGTTCGTAGATATTTGGATGCGATTTTTCCTAATCGGTGGCTAGGCAGAAGAAGTGCTGTAGAATGGCCTGATTTTATCATGAATACAATATTTATCTTAGCAGAGAAAGCAAAAACAGACTTGACGTCACCTGAATGGAAACGTTTCTGTTTCCACCAATTAATTTACGAAATCAGTCAAATTTTGACAAATTTGTGACTTTCAATCAACCTAGCATTCAGTCATGATTCACGGAGGGGGGGGGGGGCTAAATCACACATGCTAGCCTCGACCATTATACGATTTGTAGCCACGTCCAATAAGCATATCAGAAGTGTCGGAAATCACACGTCTAATAACACACTCCCGCGATGCGTGACTCCAAATGCTCTTACTTATGTTAATAGTGTTTTTGCACGTGTTACACACTTTAATATATTATGTACGTCTGGTTGTCTAATTCTCTTTATATAACACCTAACCATGGGCACGTGGAAAGTGACATCCTTTGCTGACGGACATTTGGACATCATGTTTGGATCTTTTCATTCCACTGAAAAAATACTTCTACACAGATTTGTAACAACCGTGTTATGCTTGCGGAAACAAATAACATGAGCTCCTACTAATTGATTATATAAATCAGTGACTCATCATGACCGCATCCAAAAATACCATTTGACTAAGTAAATTAAATGCATTTAATTGTTTTTTTTCTGGGCGTGGAATTTCTTACCGCATAAAATAATTTTGTTTTGCATTAGCAATGAGTTTATTGGAATTCTCTCGCCAATTTTCTCATTTCCAAACATACATAACAAAAGTCAAGGTAATGAAAACCATTTTTATAGTCACGTTTTGGTTATTTTGTGTCGGTTTTGTGTCATATTTTATGTTGGTGTACGTCATTCTGCCTTGACAGATTTTTTTTTTTCATCTATAATATATATAAAATGCAACGTCTCTCTGTCTGTCTGTCTGTCTGTCTGTCCGTTAGTGACCTTATCACTGGAGAACCACTTATGCGATTTACGTACTTTTTTTTTTAAAACATACTTATATTCTCTGGCCAGGTTATAGGCTATATTTTATTACGATAGGTAGCATAAGGAATGAGCAGTGACAATAATAGTGAGTGAAGCCGGAAAAAAGTTTTGCTGCTAGCGCGTTCCCTTGCAATATACAGCCTAAACCATTAAATATGGAACAATATTATGTAGCAGAGAATATCTTTAATCTATAATCTATAATATATATAAAATGCAATGTCTCTCTGTCTGTCTGTCTGTCCATTAGTGCGTTTATCACGCGAGAACCACTTATCCAATTTATGTGTCTTTTTTAAATTCATACATATATTCTTTGGCCAGGTTATATAATAATAATAATAATCTATATCTATAATATATATAAAATGCAGCGTCTCTCTGTCTGTCTGTCTGTCCGTTAGTGCGCTTATCATTGGAGAACCACTTATCTGATTTACGTGCTTTTTTTTAAAACATTCATATGTTCTCTGGCCAGGTTATCTATATATAATATATATAAAATGCAACGTCTCTCTGTCTGTCTGTCTGTCTGTCCATTAGTGCGTTACGTACTTTTTTTTTAAAACATACATATGTTCTCTGGCCAGCTTATAGGATATATTTTATTGCGTTAGGTAACATAAAGAATAAGCAGTGACGATAATAGTGAATCAAGTCGGAAGAAAGGCTACCGTTAGCGTGTTCTCTTACAATATACTGCCTAAACCATTAAATATGGAACAATATCATGTTGCAAAGAATACAAATATATATATATATATATATATATATATATATATATATATATATATATATATATATATATATAAAATGCAACGTCTCTCTGTCTGTCTGTCCGTTAGTGCGCTTATCACTTGAGAAACTACTTATTCGATTTACGTGTTTTTATAAATTTATACATATGATATGTTCTATATAATTCGATATAAGCCTAGATAATGGGAGATAAGGTGAGATAATGGGAGATAAGTATAAATAATGGGAGATAAGCAGAGATAAGTCTAGGTAATGTAAGTTATGGGAGATAAGGAGAAATAATGGGAGATGAGCAGAGATAAGCCTAGATAATGGAAATTATGTAGAGATAAGGGGAGATAAGGAGAAATAATGAGAGATAAGCAGAGATAAGTCTAAATAATGGGAGTTATGGTGAGATAATGGGAGATAAGGAAAAATATTACGAGATAAGTCGAGATAAGCCTAGATAATGGGAGATAAGGTGAGATAATTGGGGATAAGTATAAATAATGGGAGATAAGGAGAAATAATGGGAAATAAGCAGAGATAAGTCTAGGTAACGGGAGTTATGGTCAGATAATGGGAGATAAGGAGAAATAATGGGAGATAAGGAAAAAAAATGGGAGATAAGGAGAAATATTGCGAGATAAACCTAGATAATCGGAGATAAGGTGAGATAATGGGAGATAAGGAGAAATAATGGGAGATGCGCAGAGATAAGCTTAGATAATGGAAATTATGTAGAGATAATGGGAGATAAGGAGAAATAATAGGAGATAAGGGGAAATAGGGGGAGATATTTTATTACGTTAGGTAACATAAGGAATGAGCAGTGGCGATAGTAGTGAATCACGGGCACGGCTAGTTCTAATATATAATATGATTTACTGAAAAAACTAGATAAGGCTATTTCATATAACTACTATTACATGAGCTGATCTAAAATGAATATAATTTTGGAGCTTAAGATATTTACATCTTAGTAACCTAATTAACTTAGCCTTGGCTGGCGAATCCTATCATTGGGCGGAGGTCCGTAAGCATTTCTGATGTGGGGTTGAGTTGGTGGGTGGCTTAATCCAAGAATCTGAGGTGGACATCGCCCATGAATTCCCGGATTGTTGGCATTTGAAGGTCACGGTGAATTTGGGTATTGCGAACGAACCATGGGACGTTGACGATGATGCTGAGAGCTTGAACGGTCTGAAGGGTGGATTTGTGACCACATGACATTTCGCACTATGTCGAACTGAAGTAGTTGAGGCCGGCGGTGATGATCACTTTGTCAATAGTTATTGATGAGGACAAGACAGAGCTTGCTTAAGAGCTGGTCCTTTCATACTAGCCGATTTGTTTTTTTTTTCATTATTCCATGGTAACATATGAAGACGCAAACAAAAATTCTAAAAATTGTCTTGGCTTTTCTTCAGATACATGATCAACTCGATCCTCGTTAAAATATTATTAAAATTGTTCGGAAAATAAATTTCCCAACTAATCCAGTAAAGACTGTTATCTCAATAAAAATCGTTGAGAAAGTCATCATTTCAGGGATGATTGCAAGATAAAGGTTTTTTTGGTTGTTATAAAATATTATAGGTATAATTTGTATTATTGTGCAGCTTTGAGGAACATGATGTTTACACGTTTATTGTGTTATTTCTTGTTTGTTTTTTAAGAAATAAAAAAATACAAACATAATAATTACTTAATTATCATCATAAACAAAAATTATATTATTTTTATTGGCCGTGTAAAACTCGAAAATTACCATTCAATAATTTTGGAAATAATAAATAACTTCAGTTTTAATCCCAATTATTAAAAGTTTTTTTTTTACGTTGGGTCATTATATATATATATATATATATATATATATATATATATATATATATATATAGAGTGTTCCAAAAACCAACATACTCATTTCGAGAGCTGATAGGCCAGCTCGTAATTCACCAGAATATATAAATATGACCTTAATGAAAAATCGTTTGATTTCAAGATATTGACACTTTTATGAATTTCGTGAAAATCTACACATTAGATCAGTCTGTGCCGCAACTACAAATTTCCATATTCTAAGATTCTAATTATTGTTACGTAATCCTGAATAACCCTGCTGTTGATCACAGTTCAAAATAAAACTAATTGTGCCAAGCTTGTGGGGGAAAAATATTTTTGACTCTCGGAATCTAACGATTTTTCACTAAGGTCATATTTACATATTCTGGAGAGTTATGAGCTAGCCTATCAGCCCTCGAAGGGAATACGTTGGTATATATATATATATATATATATATATATATATATATATATATATATATATATATATATGAGGCTGGTTTGACAAGTCCGTGCAAAGTCCGAGAGATGGCACCACCGGCGCGTATCGAGGTCATGTTTAGTTAGTAGCATCTCTTGAATGAACGCACACCAAGTTTCAGCCATATTGGTCTATTTCTTTGTGTTTGGCATTCGTGTGAATCAAGGAAGGCGAGTGATTTTCAAGAAATGGACGAAAAAGAATTTCGTGTGGTAATTAAACATTACTTTATGAAAGGCAAAATGCCTCAGGAGACTAAAGAGAAGCTTGATAAACATTATGGTGACTCTGCACCTTCGATTAGAACAGTTTATAAGTGGTTTCAAAATTTTCGGACTGGCCATATGGGCACAAGTGACGCTGAACGTTCTGGACGGCCTGTGGAGGTTACGACTCCAGAAATCATTGATCAAATCCATGATATGGTGATGGATGACAGAAGAGTTAAGGTGCGTGAGATTGCTAGTGCTGTGGGCATCTCGACTGAACGGGTACATAATATTTTGCATAAACATTTGGACATGAGAAAGCTATCCGCAAGATGGGTGCCGCGATTGCTCACGCTTGACCAAAAACGGAATCGTGTGAAGTGTTGCAAGGATGGTTTGCAGCTGTTCCAGAAGAATCCGGAGGACTTTAAGCGTCGTTTCGTCACTGTGGATGAAACATGGATACATTACTATACTCCTGAGACCAAACAACAATCTAAACAATGGGTTACCAAGGGGGAATCTGCACCAAAAAAGGCGAAGACCGTTCCTTCGGCCGAAAAGGTTATGGCGACTGTCTTTTAGGATTCGCAAGGGATAATCCTCATCGACTATTTGGAAAAGGGTAAAACTATTACAGGTGAATATTATTCATCGTTATTGGACCGTTTGAAAACCGAGCTGCAAGAAAAACGCCCGCGATTGGCCTACAAGAAAGTCCTTTTCCATCACGACAACGCACCAGCACACACCTCAGCAGTTGTGGTCGCAAAATTAATGGAAATAGGATTCCAACTCGTTTCACATCCCCCCTATTCTCCAGACTTGGCTCCCTCGGACTACTATTTGTTCCCCAATTTGAAGAAATGGCTGGCGGGACAAAGATTTTATTCAAACGAGGAGGTGATTGTAGACACTAATGGATATTTTGCAGACTTGGACAAATCCTATTATTCGGAAGGGATCAACAAACTAGAACATCGTTGGACGAAGTGTATAAGCCTAAAAGGAGACTATGTCGAAAAATAAAAAAGGTTTACCCCAAACACATAAGTAGTTTTTATTTTTGCACGGACTTTTCAAACCAGCCTCTTATATATATATATATATATATATATATACATATATATATATATATATATATATATATATATATATATATATATATATATATATATATGTTAACTATCGGCAATTATTGTAAAATCAAAAAATTCGCAGGATAGCCGAAAATATGTAACATAAGAAGTAGAATATTAATTGCTTTTAGGAATGGCTGGCTTAAATTAAATTATACTCGTTGCACTGTTTCTTTACTGCATCGAATGACGGAACCATTGAGTTTATTTTATGTTATTGATATATGGCCATACATTGCTTAGAATGATGTTTATATAACCGATATTTTTAGTACGCACTGTTTTTTGTTTAGAAATCCAGACAACGGCTTAATAAAAGTGATTGTTTTCGATATTACAAAAATAGTTTGATTTTAAATAAAAGCTAAGATATATATATATATATATATATATATATATATATATATATATATATATATATATATATATATATGGTAATGATTTCTTGGCTTTAAGGTGACGTGAATTAAAACTTAAATTTACATGTATGTTTTACGTTTCGATCAACCTAGTGATCTTTTTCAAAACATTTAATTTTATTAATACAACCAGTAACAATGTCCATATGTATCAAGTACCCTAAAAAACCAAACCATGATTACCTATGCAATAACAATGTTATATTTTAGCTTACCTTAGGATATAGACTTTGAAAGATTTTTATTTTCTAGTCAATAATCAAAACATTTCAAAAGTCATATACACAAGACACTTTTTGCATTTTAACTCTACACATATTTAAAAATTATTAATACGGTGTTACTTTATCATTATACTTTAAAGAACTGAAAAATATATTCGATTCAGATTGTTAATTTCTTTTTTGTCGTTTATGGCGTTTTGGTTTTTGTGGATAAGGATGGATTCTAAGATTTCTCTTTTTTTAGTATGATTTTCGGAACTTAAGATTTTTGTGCTTTCGTAATTAAATGTGCGTCTTTTTTTTTCCTTTTCATGTTTATTTAATGAAGTTACGTTATCTTTATCGTACTTGTGTCCTTTTATATGGTTTTCCAAATATTGACCGGTTTGTCCAATGTATATTCCACTACAATCATTACATGGGATTTCGTAAACAATGTTACTTTTTTTGTTTTTTGGTGTTGATGCTTTTAATTTTGAAAAGTTGTTACCAAGGCTTTATGAGCGATGTTGAAATTGTATCTTTTGAACAGTTTTTCAATTTGATGTAGAATTCATTTAGATATGGTAAAACAATATATTTTTTAGTATCTTTTTGTTTGTGGTTTACTTTTTCGGTAGAATTGTAAAATTTGTGAATGCGCTTTTTAAAAATCTTTTGATTAGAGATAACGGGTATTTGTTTAACATTAAAGCGTTTTTGGCTTTGTTTATTGCAACTTCTCGATATTCTGGATCTGATAAGGAGATTGCACGGTCTGCCGATCCTATTACGACAGATTTCCTATGTTTTAACGGATGGTTAGAATTATAATTTAAGTATCTTGATGGCCACGTTTTTTTTTGTATACCAAGATGTTTTTAGTGTTCCGTACGGAACACTTATAAGATCACTTCGGTGTCTGTCTGTCTGTCTGTCTGTCTGTCTGTCTGTCTATCTGTCTATCACACCCGATTGTCTCCGAAACTATTTGACATAGAGAGGTGAAATTTGGTAATAATATAGGAATTGATGGCCTCATCAGAGCCATGTGTTTTGAGAATTAAATTTTGACTTAAGGGGTTAGTTTTGGGGGGTGAAGTCGGAAGTGAAAAAAAAAAATTTACTAGGTCATCAAGTGTGGTCTCAAATGAAAGCTTGTGAAAACACGAGTAAAAAATATATATATAATATTATACTTGCGCGCACTTTTCTTTGTATTATTTTTAAAAATTCGCGAAAAAATCGCTGTCCCGGGCCTTATCTCGAAAAGTACTTATCAAAAAATTTCGAAAAAATTCTGGAATATTCTCCACGGGGTATAGATTGAACGAAAATTATCACGAGTGCATTACCTTTAATAATTTATATGGTATATAAAAAAAACAAAAATTTCAAGGTCATCAGATTTCAGTAAAGATTGGAAACAAACTTTGTTGAAAACTCATTTGAGGTGTGTTTTGTGAAGTAACTGATCATTTTATACCTCTGTAACAATTTTTTTTTATTTTAAAAGCAATCAACGTACGGAACACTAATTGCGCAAGCTTAACTTGCACTTGACCGTTTTTATTTATGTGAAATAACGTTAAATCGAGATAATTTATTTTATTGTTCTGTTCTACTTCTACTGTGAATTGTATTCTTTGGTAATAATTATTAAATTTATTTAGGAAATAATTTACTTGGTCTTTTCAAATGGCTGTTATGCTATCATCAACATACCTGAAGAAAAATGGAATTTCAAATTTTATATTTGAGATAATCTCAGATTCTAGGTCTTCCATCACTATTTGCGCAATGACGCTAGATATAGAACCCATTGCACAACCGTTTATTTGACAGAATAATTTATCTTCGCATTGAAAGTATGTTGAATTCAGAACCAATTCGACTGCCTCGACAAAAACATTTATTGGTATATCAGTAAATAGTTTGATCTCGTTCCATTTTCTATATTGCTTGCTAGGTTCAATGATATACTGGTATACAGTGATACTACATCCAGTGATACTACATCCAGTTTATATTGGTATGTAACCATCTGGGAGTTCTACATTTATTATTTTTTCTTTGAATTGGAATGAGTCTTTAATATAGTAATTATTTTTGTAAATTACATTATTAAGAATGTTTTTAAGATATTTGGATAAACTATTAAATATATATATATATATATATATATATATATATATATATATATATATATATATATATATATATACGAGGCTGGTTTGAAAAGTCCGTGCAAAAATAAAAACTACTTGTGTGTTTGGGGTAAACCTTTTTTATTTTTCGACGTAGTCTCCTTTTAGGCTTATACACTTCGTCCAACGATGTTCTAGTTTGTTGATCCCTTCCGAATAATAGGATTTGTCCAAGTCTGCAAAATATCCATTAGTGTCTGCAATCACCTCCTCGTTTGAATAAAATCTTTGTCCCGCCAGCCATTTCTTCAAATTGGGGAACAAATAGTAGTCCGAGGGAACCAAGTCTGGAGAATAGGGGGGATATAAAACGAGTTGGAATCCTATTTCCATTAATTTTGCGACCACAACTGCTGAGGTGTGTGCTGGTGCGTTGTCATGATGGAAAAGGACTTTCTTGTCGGCCAATCGCGGGCGTTTTTTTCTTGCAGCTCGGTTTTCAAACGGTCCAATAACGATGAATAATATTCACCTGTAATAGTTTTACCCTTTTCCAGATAGTCGATGAGGATTATCCCTTGCGAATCCAAAAGACAGTCGCCATAACCTTTCCGGCCGAAGGAACTGTCTTCGCCTTTTTTGGTGCAGATTCCCCCTTGGTAACCCATTGTTTAGATTGTTGTTTGGTCTAAGGAGTATAGTAATGTATCCATGTTTCATCCAGAGTGACGAAACGACCCTTAAAGTCCTCCGGATTCTTCTGGAACAGCTGCAAACCATCCTTGCAACAGTTCACACGATTCCGTTTTTGGTCAAGCGTGAGCAATCGCGGCACCCATCTTGCGGATAGCTTTCTCATGTCCAAATGTTTATGCAAAATATTATGTACCCGTTCAGTCGAGATGCCCACAGCACTAGCAATCTCACGCACCTTAACTCTTCTGTCATCCATCACCATATCATGGGGTTGATCAATGATTTCTGGAGTCGTAACCTCCACAGGCCGTCCAGAACGTTCAGCGTCACTTGTGCCCATATGGCCAGTCCGAAAATTTTGAAACCACTTATAAACTGTTCTAATCGAAGGTGCAGAGTCACCATAATGTTTATCAAGCTTCTCTTTAGTCTCCTGAGGCGCTTTGCCTTTCATAAAGTAATGTTTAATCACCACACGAAATTCTTTTTCGTCCATTTCTTGAAAATCACTCGACTTCCTTGATTCACACGAATGCCAAACACAAAGAAATAGACCAATATGGCTGAAACTTGGTGTGCGTTCATTCAAGAGATGCTACTAACTAAACATGACCTCGATACGCGCCGGTGGTGCCATCTCTCGGACTTTGTGGTCGCAAAATTAATGGAAATAGGATTCCAACTCGTTTCACATCCCCTATTCTCCAGACTTGGCTCCCTCGGACTACTATTTGTTCCCCAATTTGAAGAAATGGCTGGCGGGACAAAGATTTTATTCAAACGAGGAGGTGATTGCAGACACTAATGGATATTTTGCAGACTTGGACAAATCCTATTATTCGGAAGGGATCAACAAACTAGAACATCGTTGGACGAAGTGTATAAGCCTAAAAGGAGACTATGTCGAAAAATAAAAAAGGTTTACCCCAAACACATAAGTAGTTTTTATTTTTGCACGGACTTTTCAAACCAGCCTCGTACACCCATAAAAAATGTCTCATGTTACACACCAGTTCAATTCGATCAAATCCCAAGAACTATCGCTTCTGCAATAGAAACTTGCATTCTCAGATCCAAACAGTATAAAGAGAAATAAATATACGGAATATGTTATAATTAAGTGTTGCTTAAAATGTCCAAATATTAAGATTATGATGAAGACCTGTTTACCATTTCATTTTTACAAGTAATTCCGTGCTTATTATAGGTACTTCCCAAAATCCAAGTAAATAAAGCTCTCAGGGCCTCAACATTATTTAAACAAAAACTGCCAAGTGCAAGTCGAACTTACGTAATTAGTATTCCGTACGGAGATGGCTTTAAAATAAAATAAAATTTCGCTACAAGAGCGAGTGTACAGGGTGGTCCAAAATAGGGCACTTTTAAAGGTAAACCCCTTTATCTAAAGGAGATAAACGAAAACTGATGTCGGTGTCTAGGCTCAATTTTTATGATAAACTCAATGGTGAAAACCGCATATCGATATCTAGTACCGTTTCAGATATACAGGGTGTTTTTTCAAAAATCGGCATTTTGGAAAAATGTTTGTAATTCTTTTCCTATTCAAAATTTTTGATTTCCGTAAAAATATTCTCAAAGCACTTTTTCACGTGGATTTCAACAGTGTAAGTTACATTTTTTTGCAACTAATAGTTATTAACGCAAAAATATATTTTTTAAATGGGATACCCTATATATTTTTCCTTATCCGAATAGAGCTTTAAATTATCATTCTAAAAATATAGCACACTTTACATTTTGCTTAAATCTACTTCAAAATATAACGGTTTTCAGTTTTTACGCGAGTTTTAAATACACATTTTGTGAAGTAGGCTTTGGACGGAGCGGCCATATGTTTTGATTCAATTGTTTACTCGTAGTTGTCAAATTTTACATCAGGATCAGTTATTGAATTGTCAAATAAATCGCAATGAAGTTTAAAAATTACGAAAAATGGGATATGATAGTGTGTTTCATATAAACCGGAGAAAATTCGGAAGCGGCAAATAATTTGTACCACGAACGGTATCCAGAGCGGAGTCAACCCTTCAAGGATATATTCGATCGATGGCGACATAACCTAGTTAATAGTGGCCAGTTTGAAAAGAAACGACCTAAAAATTATGCATCAAACATGGATAAGAAGCTAAAGGAATAGTAGTTTTAGGAACTATCGGAAATAATCCCAACACTTCAACCCGACAGTTCAAAGAATCCACTGGATTACCAAGAACTAACGTAAGTCGTACTTTGCAGAAGCACAAATTCAGGCCATATAGGACAAGAAAAGTTCATCACCTTAGAGACGGAGATTTTCAACGGCGTGTGGATTTTTGCCAATGGTTTCTGGAGAATTGTAACCATGTTCCGAATTTTGCATTGACTAGTAGTAAGCAATGCAGGTATTTTTAACCGTTACAACCTCTATACGTGGGCACAAGAAAATCCTCATTTAGTTGTGGAGCAAAGAAATCAAGGAAGATTTGGATTAAATGTGTGGGCAGGAATTTTTAGAGGCAGGGTTATAGGTCCATTTATTTACGAAGGAACACTCCCCTCTCGGAGATATTTAGAAATTTTAAAGCAGCAAATAGAACCTCTTGTTGATGAACTACCGTTAATGGACCTTAGAAATATATATTTTCAACACGACGGGACACCCCCTCATAACGCTGCAGTTGTCAGTAATTTTTTATCGGCCAATTTCGACAATAACTGGATAGCCAATCAAGGTCCGAACCGTTGGCCGGCAAGGTCACGAGATTTAACACCCATGGACTTCTATCTCTGGGGAAGATTGAAAGACCTAATTTTTAAATTGCCGACAAATGCCAGGCAAGAGTTAGAAGTCGCAGTGATACAAAGTTTTGCAGCTCTCACTCCTCTTGAACAAATCAATTCGGTAAGAAATGTCCAGAAAAGGTGCCGCCTATGTGTAAATGAAACTGGTCGACATTTTGAACATCTCTTGTAGAAAATTGTTTTGTTTTAGTTTGCTCTACTCGGAATAAATTGTTTTGTTGTTGTTTTGTTTTATTTTCTACATAATTTAAAGTATTATAGCATTTAGTAAATTTCGTTAGTTATGACTCTTAGAGTTACTTCTGGAATATTTTTTTTTACGATTTGACTGCTATCGGTAAACGATTGATATTGCCGCTCCGTCCAAAGCCTACTTCACAAAATGTGCATTTAAAACTCGCGTAAAAACTGAAAACCTTTATATTTTGAAGTAGATTTAAGCAAAATATAAAGCTATATTTTTAGAATGGTAATTTTAAAGCTCTTCGGATAAGGAAAAATGTACAGGATATTCCATTTAAAAAATATATTTTTGCGTTAATAACTATTAAAATATTAGTTGTAAAAAAATATAACTTACACTGTTGAAATCCACGTGAAAAGGTGATTTGAGAATGTTTTTACAGAAATCAAAAATTTTCAATAGGAAAAGAATTACAAACACATTTTTCCAAAATGCAGATTTTTGAAAAACACCCCGTAGTTCTGAAACGATACTAGATATCGATATGCGGTTTCACCATTGAGTTTATCATAAAAATTGAGCCTCAGACAGCGACATCAGTTTTCGTCTATCTCCTTTACATAAAGGGTTTACCTTTAAAAGTGTCCAATTTGAACTACCCTGTACAGTTACCTCGATCATACATCAAAAATATAGTTTTCATAGTTTTTTTTATACCAGATAAATTATCAAACGTAATGCACTTGTAATAATTTTCGCGCAATCTACACTTTATGTAGAAATATTCCAGAATTTTTCAAAATTTTTGATCAGTATTTTTCGAGATATCGATTTTTGGCAATTCTTTCAAAATAACACAGAGAAGAGTGCGCGAAAAAATTACATCATCTATAATTTGAAACTCGTATTTTTACAAGCTTTCATGTGTCCTCCCACTCGTTGACCTGGTAAAGAATTTTTTTTTTCACTTCCTATTTCACCTCCCAAAATTAACCCCTTGAGTAAAAATTTAACTTTCAAAACTACCCTTTGATTGGGCCATGAGAGTATTTGTTCCAAATTTGAACTTTCTATGTCAAATAGTTTCGCAGAAAATCGGGTGTGACAAACGGACGGACAGACACTGAAGTGACCCCATAAGTGT
Organism: Pachyrhynchus sulphureomaculatus; assembly: GCA_019049505.1. Taxonomy (NCBI): domain Eukaryota; kingdom Metazoa; phylum Arthropoda; class Insecta; order Coleoptera; family Curculionidae; genus Pachyrhynchus; species Pachyrhynchus sulphureomaculatus. The sequence goes on along the minus strand of CM032452.1, from coordinate 87,062,032 downwards.
TCCATACGGGACACTATGGACTAAAAAATTATTAAATTACTAAAGAAAAGAATTACAAAGCAACATGGCGTGCCAAATTATACGATTAATTTCAGAATATTGATTACAAAATTAGAGTGGACAAGTGTTATAGATCTAGATTATCTGCTCCTTACTTCAGTCTAGACACCCATGGATTGTTAGTACTTAAGACTTACTTATTTAAGTGATCTTGGATTACATAACACACGTCAATCAAAAAATCACTTTTATCTAAAATTGCATGATTGGCGAGCTTCAAAAACATTAATAGTTGCTAATTAAATATTAAACGTAAGCATTTCATTAACAATTTAATAACCATAAATTGAGAGACCAATTGCGTAGAAACGAAATAAATTGGCCGAGACAATTGGCAATTTCGTTTAGTTAGTGTCCGTCGGTGCGTGTCGTTATACAAAACCTTTTTTGCGGAAAGTTTACAAAACGCTTAAAAAATGAGAATCAAAAGAGTGATCAGTATTCTTAATGATTTCGGGAGGTTGGAACTTGATCATGCTGACCACCACGGCGAGGAGTACGAGAATTCTGTTAGAAGTCACGTTTCGAACGAGGTAGGTATTAAAAAAGAATTTTATTTTTTAATGCGGTAAAATTTCTTCTTAAATCATATTTTCTTTTTTATGAAATATATGGATCAAAAATCATTTGAGCAGGTGTCTGACACTTATTAATCTTTTCTATAGAAGTTACGATAAAAATCTGAATGTTTCAATTTTTTATGGATACACTGCACACACGAGGTAAATGCATATCAGTCACTCCAGTCACGTATAAACTTGACCTGCTTTTGAGCGTTACTTAATATAGTAATTGTCAAAAGAATGCGAATCCATTACAGAATACGACCCCAAGAACAGCGAGAATTTGAAAGTACATGATGCGATGTGGAAAGAAGACCCGAACTTATACATAATTTTCTTTGAATGATGGTCAAAAACACTACTCTGGAGAATGTTGACGAATATGCATACCTTGGGAATAGAATAAACTTGGGCTACGAAAATCATCACAAGCGAGGTTTATAGAAGAAAAAGATTGGCTTTTGTCGCATTTGGTAAAACGCTGACAAACAAAAATATCCCTATGAAGGGTAGAAAAGGGTACTGGGAGTCACTTAAGCGAGAATTTAAATAACAAGTTGTTTCAAAATCAAATCTTTATTGCAACCGCCTTATAACAAAATTTACTTATTTAACTATCATTTAAGATCAGTTTTAATCACTTTGGCAATCTACTTTGGAAATAAGAAGAGTTTAAAAAAAAAATACATTTGACACCGATTGCACTGATATCGGGGCAGTGGTGGTCACCCTGTGGGTAATCAGAGTCAAACAAAATTTAACACATATCGCAGACATAACCTTCAGCAAAATCCCACCCAGTGCAGTCCGCGTGAGCCCACAACCCACATGCGGTACACCTGTACCAAATCTTGTTGTTTCTTCCAAATTCGAAGCATATAAGACATAGGTTTCCTGTATCTTCTGCATCATCTTCCTTATCATCCTGGCACAACTCATTAATATTTACACCTGATACCGAAGTACTATCGTTTGACTCCTTGAGAACTAACCTTTTTGCCCTTTGAGGCCCTCCTTCGGCACCTTAATCTTCTTTCCTCGGCCTTTACCTTTCCATTTCTCCTTCTCTTTTCCTTTGTCTTGTTGAGATTTTCTTCTTATTTTCTTTTTCTATTAAATTTTAGTTAAGACTGTAGCATGCTGCTTCTTTCGACCCTGTCTTGTAGTGAAGCCAGGGGTTTTCTCTGGCAATTTTATAAGGTCTTGGATAGTAAATACTTTATCAGACGACTGGTTGGCTCGAGGTGTTGGCGAAGTGAGTCCTACTTGGTTTGATGTGCCAAGAACTGATACGTCTACTTGTTTCGACGTGCCAGGAACTGCTGGGTCTGCTTGCCCCGATGTGCTAGGAATCAACCTTCAATCTTGCACTACATCTGTAGAAGCAACCGAAATAGATTTTATCACAATCTTGAACTGCTACAGACTCAGATTGAAGAATCTCAGAAGCAATAAAATCTTCTTCTGAAAACACTTGAGAATTTATTGGAAAGATACCAGTTGCTCTAAATCCAGATTCTCCTTTTCTAATAGATGCAACACTATTAAATGCTTTCCTCATCAAGGATGCTACGTCATAAGGTGTTATCTTTTCTGTAAGATGGCTTTTCATAAATAAGTCACATTCTTTTTAGTGGTCCAAAGGAAGAAACATCCAGGGGCTGCATTTTATGCGATGTGTGTGGTGACAAAGATAGCATATGAATATGTTTGCTCTTGCAATAGTCGTAGATGGGAAGGGAAATATGACTAGCATAATTGTCTAGTATCAACAGAACAGGTTCATCCGCAGGCGGTTTAGCATAGTGTTTAAAGTGCGAAAGCCATTCAAAAAAGAGATTTTCATTTATCCAACCGTTGTCTGAGCTCCTATTGGATTATCCTTCTCGAGTAGTGAAGTCAACCTGTTCCTAGGAAAAATAAACATTGGTGGAATGAATCCTCCAGCAGCGCTCATTGCACACATCAAAGTGATGTTTTTTCCTCTCTCCCAACTTGTGAGAGACCCCACTCTCTTCTGCCCTTTCGTAGCTAGTATTTTCCCCGGAGTTTGTACAGTAGAAATCCATGTTTCATCGCAATTATACATATTTTCTGGAACACATTTATATTCTTCCATCATTTCTCCTAATAGCTTATAGAACAACTGCACCTCCTCTTTATTAAAAGCTGTAATTCTGTTTATGCTTGTTGCTTCTGGTTTCCTAATAGATATATTATTTCTCAACATAAATGCGTTCAACCAATCAGGTCCAGCCATTCTTGAAGCGACGTTGAAGTTGTGCTTTAAATTCAACCTTTCAGCATATTCGAATGCCACTTTTCTTACCTGAATTGCTGTCATTGATAGGATACATTGGCCATCCTTGTTACCACATTTGCTAATTCTTCTTCTACTTGTGATGTAAAGACAGTAAGTCGTCCAAGACGTGGTCCCAAGTTAGATTTTTTTTTTTAAATCTCTTTTATAGACTTGAAAACGGAATACCTCTAGTCTTAGCAGCTTTTCGTATGGAATAACCCTCTTATTCAATAAGCTGCACAGCTTTTTCCAGAGAATCAGATGACCAGGTTTTCGGATGTTCTGACCCGTACTTTTGGCATCTGAAAAAAAAATAATAGATATAAATCTTTGCGGGTAATGTTAATCATTTGCGGGCAATGGGGGTCACCTGACTCTCATTACCCACAACTACACTAATGAGAAAACAGTCAAAAATTAAAAAAAAAAACGTAATTATTTTAATCGAAATTTAAGATGCACATCACAATTTTGAATGTCAAGACTAACTACAGACAAATACTTATTTAGGTACGATAAAAAATTCATTCAGTCATTCAGAAACGCGCGGTGGCAACTAGTGCGAGTAGTTCTTAAAAGTGGTGGGACGTGCAGCGCGGGGCAGAAAGATCATTGACATCACTCTCGGACGTGTAGTGCTCCTTTCCAACGCTAACTTACGGAGCGCAAACATGGACACTTACCAAGAACTCTATGGATCAACTAGGGACAACACAACGTGCTATGGAACGACAAATGCTAGATATATCCTCAAAAGATTGTAAAAGCAACACTTATATTAGGTCAATCACTAAAGTCACAGGTGTAGCAGAGACAGTGGCTAAACTTAAATGGAGCTATGCTGTCCATGTTGCTGGATATACAAATGAAAGATGCTCCCAATCTATGTTGATCTGGAGACTATACATGGGTAAGTGATCAAGAGGACGCTCTCGTAAGCGTGGGGCTGATGACATGAAATGAACAGCCGGGTTTGTATAGGTGAAACAAGCACAAAACCGTCAAAAGTGGAAAGATATCAGGGAGGCCTATATCTAGGAAGGGTGCAATGAAGGCTGAAGGAAGAAGAAGTACATGGTGCAATACAAAAGTTCTAGAGCAAAAACGCGAAATAGCACCGACTCGCGCCGATATGTAGCGGTAGATCCAGTACATCTCTAAAAATGCTGCGCGACAAATTTTAATTTGCAAACTCGTTCAGTTTGGTCGTATGACCGTTAGTGTGAAGGTCTAATTGTGCCTCCATTCCAAATCCATGACTTGTCATTCTACACCCGACTTATTCGCCTATTTTGGCCCATTATATTTATTTATTTATTTATTTATTTACGGGCAGACCCATTTTGTACATAGTATTTACAGAAAAATTATAGTAAAGTTATAACAATATGTTACAATAACAACACCAGTACTTATCATTTCAAAAACTCAGTGGACTGTCAACAGTTTTTCTTTTAAACGTTTTAAAGAGAGATTAAAAAAATCAAGATCCGCTTCACTGGCACCATTAGTGATTCTAGTGATCGGCGAGAATAGGCCATAGTTACATCTGTGGTACCTCGGGGCAAAGAGTACGTGGTCCCTTGTTGATCTTGGTGGAACATGAAAATTTATCAGACTCAAGAGATCAGAGCAGTCTATATGACCATTTACAAGTCGAAATAAGAAACATATATCAGCAACTTTCCTACGTCTTGAAAGTGATTGCAGCTGAAGTCTTCGTAGCTGGTCCCCATAGGCAGTGATGTTCCACTTAAATTTGCAAGAGACATATCTAGCATACTTCCTCTGTACCCTTTCAACACCCTCAATATGCACAGCATACGATGGCGACCACACACATGACAGATACTCCAAAGAAGATCTCACCAAGGCCTTGTACAAAATATTCACGCTATCTACGGCTGGAAATCCCTAGTATTCCTACAGACGAAGCCAAGGAGTTTAATACATTTGTTAGTAATAAAGTCATAATGAATATGAAAATCAAGCTTAGTGTCCAAATAAATACCCAAGTCACACAATGAGGAGACTCTTTCGAGAAGACAATTATTAATACTGTAGTCATACAAAAGCGGAACTTTCACTCGAAAGAACGACATAATCTTACATTTTTTAATATTTAGTTTCATTTTGTTTCTCCTGCACCACTCACTCACCATGTCCAAGTCTCCCTGCAGTCTCATAGCATCGTCAACAGAATGAATTGCCATAGACAATTTCAAGTCATCTGCAAAAAACAAGGGCCTTGAAAAAAAAATCATCTCTCGTAGGTCGTTGATAAATATATTAAACAGCAACGGGCCCAGGTGGCTACCCTGCGGCACACCCGATGCAACAGATACCTCACTCGACACAAAGCCCTTTACTTTAACAAACTGTTTCCTGTATGTAAGGTAGCAGGTCAACCAATTCAGTAGTGATCCACAAAACCCATAACCTCTTAACTTCCCTATCAGGATATCGTGGTTGACTATGTCGAAGGCCTTGCTGAAATCCGTATAAACCACGTCAACCTGACCACCTGCCTCCATTACATCAATAGTACTTTGAACCAACAAGATTAAGTTTGCAGCCGTCGATCTGCCACCAACGAAACCGTGCTGTTCCGGAACCAAAAAAGGTTTTATGAATGGTTTTAATTTGTCGCAAACAATTTTTTAGAATACTTTTGGAATAGAACTTAGAATGGAAATAGGTCGATAATTTTTAGTGTCTGATTTGTCGCCGGAATTAAATACTGGAGTAATGAAACTATATTTCCATTGATCAGGAAAAACACCGCTCTCTAGGGACATTTTAAAAAGCATATGGAGCGGTTTGGCCAAAGCATAGACACAGTCAACTAAAAATCCGACTAGTAAAAAAAAACGTCGAAACCGCTGGATTCTGATGCAAAGGAACTACTCTAAAAGTGACAGGAGTCACAAGGCTCAAAAGTAACTACTTAAGATTTTATGGCATTCCCATGAGAACCATTGAGGTACAAAAAGCAATGAAACAAAATGAGAACCTAAAACGTTCATAAATGGACAGTCGAGTGAGATTGAAATGGAAACTTTCGGATCATACTACGAATCCATTGTAGGTTCCATAGCGTCGAGCAGTTTTCAGAGGGATAAGATTCTCCATATAAAGAGATTTGGAAGCGTGCCCTGTATTTGCCTATTATGGTGTGGACATTTTTTTGGTATGATAAAACATGTGCCATGCCTACAAGAAGATCTAGTTTCTCTATACAAAGGATTATTTTAATAATAAAATTTCATTATTTCTATTTGCTAGATCTTTCGGTTACAGATCATTTGAATTAATTTTATCTGGTAGAGTAAATAGTTCAGAGGAGTTTTTTCATCAGCAGCGACATATTATAAACACAAGACAATTAATTTGATTTATATATTTAAACGTAGAAAAAACTCGTGACTCAATATTTATTACACCACATGTCAAACAAAGTCAAGGCCAATTTGTAAAAATTGGTGCTGGAAAAGCAGAGACAAGTAAATCTAAAATAGCTCACCCCGAATTATAAATAAGATTGAGCTTATGAAAACTGAATGGGAATGTTATGTATACGTATCAGAGTTACCTAAGTTATTTTTATAAAGGTATACTTAGAGTCTGTCAAGTAAGCACTGGAAGCTGACGCAATGTTTGTTTAAGCTAACTTATCTTGCAGACAATACAACATAGTTCAAAGCAAAGCTGAAATTGCATCATGTACAGTCTGTCAAGTAAAAACGTGAACATTCGTATTCTTGAAAAAATGTGTTTCGAGAACATTTTTTGCTTTGATGTGCTAACGGTGGCACAATTACTTTAGTAAACTGCCTCCTGCATCAATAATCACTTGGCATCTTCGAGGCATGCTGTCGACCAGATTTTCTCCAAATTTTTCAAATCTTGCGAGACAACTGAGTCAAAATCCTCAAATTCTTTCCTCTGAGCTTTCTCTTTACAAGAGACCAAACGTTTGCAATGGGGTGGGTGTTCGGCGATTGTGAGGGCCTCTAGTATCTTATCGTGGGCCTAATGCGAGCCGCTTCGCGACGTGATTTTCGCCCATCAAAGGTTTCTTCAACGTGCTTCGAAATTTCACATCATGAGCACAAAGATGTTGTCGAATCCTCTGATGGAACACATTCTAACCCGATTTTCTTCCTTTTGCTGCTCCTTGACGCAGCGTCAATTTCGAGTCCCGTGAAAACAAAGCACTATTCGTTTTTCGACCATCAGAGTGCCTACCGAGCCATGTTTTGGCAAGTCGTCGACATTTTTCGTCTCGTTTAAATAATTTACCCACTTCTTCACAAACGACATAGACTTTTTAATATATTTAGCGACCGCTAAATGAACCATTTTAGGCCCCTTGGGATGGGAACAAAGAAACACTGCCTCGAACCGACGCGCAAACAAGTGACTCATTTTGGATTTTACGTGATTCCGACGAAAGTTCGGTATCGACTGATACTTTTACTAAAATGCGTCGTAGACAAACGTTCCCTCTAAAGATGATTATCGCGGACACGTTCTTACTTGACAGACTGAACGTATAGACTGGTTTAAGTCTACGGGTGTACATTTATACGAAAGTGTAATTTAAATTAGCCGTAACATGTTTCGGTACACAGTACTTTTCTCAAACGGTAGTTAAACTTTTACTATTAATTATATCTCAACAGCTGAATTCTCCCTCCTCACCCTCTCCAACCAACGTGTAACGTGTGAGCACACCTTCGGATTGGTCTTTATGAACAGTCGATTTTCTGGTTCGATCTTCTTGTGGCGAAGAAAGGAAATTTTTGTGGTGATGTCGACCGTTTATAGAGATGTTCTACTGATTCCAAGAAGAATGAGCGGAGAGGCCTAACAGTTATGTGTTTACTAAACTTTATGTGTGGCTGACAGAAAATGTTATACGCATTAGACATAAAAGAGGAATTTTATAAAGCATAAATGTGCAATTGATCTAAATATTCGTGACAGCGATGGTTCAAATTCTTCTTAAAAATGTGTTATTTATTATCAATCAAGGGTTTCTAGAGCTCTAATTGAACACGTAATCGGAGATGAGCTGGCTTATTGTTTTGGATAGAGGTTAAGCAAGTACAACAAAGAGAGAGCGAAAAAGAGAAAAGAAGTTATTTTACAGAAGTAGAAATTAGGATTATCAATGATGTTAGGGAGAAAGACATTTAGAAGATTGCTTTATGGAAGAAACTAGAAACTATTTTCAGGTAGACGTCACCCTACATAAAAAATGGCAAGAATATTTGCAATACAATTAAAATAGAAAATCAAAACTTGTCTGCTGAGATAGGGATTCTGTTTACTGGGCAGGCGCACTGTCGCGCCCCCAGATTTATTCAAGGAGGTGTGTCACTATTTTTTTCCATTTTTCTTATTACGCATTCTACAAAGTTGTATTGCCAAGGTTAACGTAATCATTATTCATCCAGTTACCACTTTTTATTAGGTAGTTAACCTATTCACTTCGCATATATATGTTTTAAACACGTTATATGTATTTTAAACTAAAACACACTATAAAAAGGTGATTGAAAACGTAAAAGATAAGTTGCTTAAATATTTATACTGGAAATATTTGATTAACAAGAGGTATACCTGGAAAATTTAAAAAATTTATATATTATATAAGAAATTTACCGACATATTTACTTACACACTTTTTTTAAGAAATAAGAAAGACCAGATTTGTGCCTTTAAAAAATGTTCCTATAATTAATAGGAAAATCTGACATAATTTATAAGAAAAAATCTGAATTTTCATTAGAGAAGGTCTTCGCATTTCTGGGAAGTGTTTTTTGTGACAATTGGTTTTGATGACAATCCGCTTAATTAAACAGAATTATTAGTTGTGTGTTCATAACCTATAACTGATGTGTTCAAGACGTTCTTTTTTACTAAAAAAATGTAGTATTACCGTATTGTTTTATTTATTTTGAACTATACTAATAACGGGAAATCAATTAAGTGCATTGGTAAAATAGATGTGGATACGTAATTAATACATTCTGTATGCAATTTTCCAGGCAGTGAAAGTGTTGATTTTAGATTAGAAGCTTGTAACTTCTTTGCGTTACTTTTATTAATATTTTTCTACACTTGTTTTTGCTACAGAGATATGCCGGTTTCAATATATGATTTCCATAACACCCTATATATATATATATATATATATATAATATATATATATATATATATATATATGTGTGTGTCATACCTACTTCCGTTTGAAAGGTGACATTGCAGGGAACGAATTAAAAAAAAAGTTGTCATATAATTCAAAGTTACAACAAATAAGTAAAATGTTTGAAAAGAATCGCCAAGGAAGATGCTGCTGTGTGTTTGGTAGGATTGACAGAGAATCGTGGAATGCTACAAGGTAATCAAACGATTGATTCTAATCACTACTGTCAAGAATTAACCTGATTGCAGCGAGCAATTGAGAGAAAGCGGCCGGAATTGATCAACAGAAAAAGTTTTGTCTTCCATCAAGACAACTCCAGACCATACATATCTTTGATGACTCACAAAAAAATCAAAGAGCTTGGCTGGGTAGTAGTAGGGATTTACAATACGGTCCAGAGCTTGCAACGTTTGACTACTTTACGTCGAACTTTGCACAACTAAATCCAGTATAATTCCTTAAAATATATGTAAATTTAATTTAGCTTCCACGCTTTTATAGAAAATATATAAATGTAACAACCTTTTATGCTTAAAATTTAAATATTTCTTCATTATTACGTAACCGATCGATTTTACCTTAAATTAAAATAACAAGCCAAAAAATATTTGTAATTTTTTTCGACTAGACAGAAACCAATACATGAACTTGCGCAATTAGTGTCCCATGCGTTGATTGCTTTTGGAATTAAAATTTTTGTTACGGAAGTATAAAATAATCAGTGACTTCACAAAACATACCCTAAATGAGTTCTCAATAAACTTTTTTTTCCCATCTTTACTGAAAACTAATGACCTTGAAATTTTTTTTTTTTTTTTATATACCAGATAAATTATTAAAGGTAATGCACTCGTGATAATTTTCGTTCAATCTACACCCTATGGAGAATATTCCAGAATTTTTTCAAAATTGTCTGATCAGTACTTTTCGAGGGGGGGACGAATGCAATATATATATATATATATATATATATATATATATATATATATATATATATATATATATATATATATATATTGCACTCGTGTGTTTACAAGCTTTCAATTGGCAACCCACTCGATTATCTGGTAAGTTTTTTTTTCACTTTCGATTTCACCCCCAAAACTAGCCCTTAAATCAAAATTTAACTTTCAAAACTACACGGCTCTGATGCCGTGAAAAGTACGAGGCTGGTTTGAAAAGTCCGTGCAAAAATAAAAACTACTTATGTGTTTGGGGTAAACCTTTTTTATTTTTCGACATAGTCTCCTTTTAGACTTATACACTTCGTCCAACGATGTTCTACTTTGTTGATCCCTTCCGAATTAATAGGATTTGTCCAAGTGCAAAATATCCATTAGTGTCTGCAATCACCTCCTCGTTTGAATAAAATCTTTGTCCCGCCAGCCATTTCTTCAAATTGGGGAACAAATAGTAGTCCGAGGGAGCCAAGTCTGGAGAATAGGGGGGATGTAAAACGAGTTGGAATCCTATTTCCATTAATTTTGCGACCACAACTGCTGAGGTGTGTGCTGGTGCGTTGTCGTGATGGAAAAGGACTTTCTTGTGGGCCAATCGCGGGCGTTTTTTTTCCCTCAGCTCGGTTTTCAAACGGTCCAATAACGATGAATAATATTCACCTGTAATAGTTTTTTACCCTTTTCCAGATAGTCGATGAGGATTATCCCTTGCGAATCCCAAAAGACAGTCGCCATAACCTTTCCGGCCGAAGGAACGGTCTTCGCCTTTTTTGGTGCAGATTCCCCCTTGGTAACCCATTGTTTAGATTGTTGTTTGGTCTCAAGAGTATAGTAATGTATCCATGTTTCATCCACAGTGACGAAACGACGCTTAAAGTCCTGCGGATTCTTCTGGAACAGCTGCAAACCATCCTTGCAACACTTCACACGATTCCGTTTTTGGTCAAGCGTGAGCAATCGCGGCACCCATCTTGCGGATAGCTTTCTCATGTCCAAATGTTTATGCAAAATATTATGTACCCGTTCAGTCGAGATGCCCACAGCACTAGCAATCTCACGCACCTTAACTCTTCTGTCATCCATCACCATATCATGGATTTGATCAATGATTTCTGGAGTCGGCCGTCCAGAACGTTCAGGGTCACTTGTGCCCATATGGCCAGTCCGAAAATTTTGAAACCACTTATATACTGTTTTAATCGAAGGTGCAGAGTCACCATAATGTTTATCAAGCTTCTCTTTAGTCTCCTGAGGCGTTTTGCCTTTCATAAAGTAATGTTTAATCACCACACGAAATTCTTTTTCGTCCATTTCTTGAAAATCACTCGACTTCCTTGATTCACACGAATGCCAAACACAAAGAAATAGACCAATATGGCTGAAACTTGGTGTGCGTTCATTCAAGAGATGCTACTAACTAAACATGACCTCGATACGCGCCGGTGGTGCCATCTCTCGGACTTTGCACGGACTTTTCAAACCAGCCTCGTAATATGCTATGAATCTGTATTCTGTATATTTAATTTCTGTCGCTAAATACATGCCGTTGTTTGTTTTCCTCCTTTCACTTTAGGATTTCAGATGGAAGAACTCCAAATCTAACATAACCTAATCCTAAGATTTTTACACCAAGAACTTCGAAACTAACTTAACTACGTCACCATCTTTTTTTCTATACAGACACTGAAATGGTTTTATAAATGTTCCGTACGGAATACTAAAAATAGTAACCTAGTAGAGGAATTACTTCGGATTCATCATCTTAAAATACATAGACATAAATTGTTTCAGACATTATCAGTTTCGCAGTATTCCCGTTATAAGAATGAAGATATTTTCTGATTTTGGGCTATTTCTTGAGGTTAGGAAAAAATGGCGATGTAATAGAGGAATTCCGACCTCAAATTCAAATTCAGCATCTTAAGTTAAGCAGTTAAAAAATCTTGATGTGATGAAGCAAAACGAACAACGACATGTTTTAGAGACCAAAATTAAATATACAGAATATAGATTCATAGCATATTACTTCTCATGTATTTAACAAAAAAAATTTGTAGGCCTTTGATTAGGTTAGGTTAGGTTAAGTTTTGTTGTTTTGTTAGAAGTTAGGCCAGTTTATAGTTTATATACAGAATTTTATTTTGTAAGCTCTAGGCTTGCATATTTTTTATCAATTAGGTTATCTTAGGTTTGAATCTTGTTATATTTTGGTGATTTTTCCTACCTAGTTTTGAGATCATATTTCTTTCATTTACGCATAAACTAGACGTGCTAGATCGAAACGGATTTGTTTTCAGCGACCCAAAATACGTATAGGACACCTTGTCTGTTTGAGCAAAAAAAAAAGGTGGTCCTGTGTAATTTAACAATACTTTTTACCCTCCTTAGAAAATCTTGTTGGCTTAGATTTTGAGAATGATCTCTTACTTACTCTTAGAATTAAATATGATTTAATATTTAATTTAATTCAGAGTATATTCAAGAAGTCTCAAAAAGTGGACAGGTTAATTACCTAATAAAACTTGTAATAATTATACCTGTTGTAACCTTCAAATACAACTTTGTAGAATGTGTATGGTAATTAAAAAAATGAAAAAAAATGTTAGCGACACACCTCCTTGTATAAATCTGGGGGCGCGACAGCGCTCCTGCGCCGTAACCATTTTCTCTAAACAAGTTTTGACCTTCTATTATTTGCACTGAAAAATATTCTTTTCCCTCTTCTTTTTCTTTCGTCTTTATCATTTTTATATAGAGTGTACGTTTTTTTACTAGCTTTGTCAATTAAGCCAGAATCTCAGCTCTAAACTCCCTAACAGTATTTTTAAGCTTGCCCATATTTATATTAAAACACCACCATCCAACGTACACTCAAAATTGATTATTTGAATCGGCTAGTAACGAATCGGGCAAATTTATAGTGTTGGGGACTTCCAAAACTGAAAAGTGACAACACCACTATGGTATACTGAGCGTTTTGTGCTACAACAATCTGGTGGTAGTCGAGTAAACTTTTTAGATATCATCATGGAGTGCTTGAGATCGAACAGTGTTGCAATTTAGTTAGTTTAATTATTACTGTCTTTACCGCACTCGTTGAGATTTTAAATGGAAATTGGGTATAAAAGTCCACGATTATTCTTAATTCCTTTCTCCACCTGTCTGCCACCACTATTTCTCTCCCCCAACATACATCTTTCATTGTTTTTAAGAAAACAATAAGTAAAACCTGAAATAATGAGTATTCACTTAAAACTTATCAGTGATATATACTAATCAAAACGTTGTGATTAACATTAACTTCGAGAATAAACTACTATAACATTGTCTAAAACCTCTAGAAAAACGTATTGGAATACAAACCAAAGGTAGTTTTCCCAGCTCTCGGTAGTAACAACAAACATCCATATTCATGAACGTTGGTATATTAAACACAGTTTTTTTCCGAAACTGTTTTAAATACCAACTGCGTATTTTTTTATTATTTTCACTGCTACTTGCATAACGTAATTTGCAAGCCTAATTGATAAGCCGGCGAATTCCTGATTACTGATTGTATAAGAAATTATAGACCACAACTGGCGACAAGACAGTTTGATTACAGAAAAAGACTAAGATATTTAGATTAAATTAGAAGACTAAGTAGATATTATCGTATTTTTGATACGAACGATAATCTTCAGTGATTTTGAAATGAAGTACGTAGGTATGTTAGAAGGGAAATTACATGAAATGCGTATGCCAGTGAAGAAAAACACAATTTATCTTCTTCACACAAGATAGTTAATCTAATGTCTGCCGATGCTTCTGCTACAATTTCGAAAAAGAAAGATCATATAAAGTTCGTAAGGCAAAAGCTAGATTAAAGCCAAAAGGTATTAATTATCTCCAATGGAAGCTGACGCAATGTTTGCAAAGCTGAAATTACATCATGTACAGTATGTCAAGTAAGAACGTGACCGCTCGTATTCTTGAAGAAATGTGTTTCGAAAAGATTTTTTGCCATCAATATATTCTTTGGTGTGCTAACAACGGCGCAATTACCTTAGTAAGTTGTCAAATCGCCTCCTGCATCAACAATCGCCTGCCATCTTCAAGGCATGCTGTCGACCAGATTTTTTGCATACTCTACAAATCATTCGAATCTCGCGAGACAACTGAATCGAAGTCCTCAGAGTCTTTCTTCTGAGCTTTCTCTTTACAAGGGACCAAACATTATCAATAGGGTTGGCGTCCGGCGATTGTTAGGGCTCCTCTAGTATCCCACGGCCCAAGCGAGCCGCTTCGCGACTTGATTTCCCCCAGCAAAAGTTTCTTTAACGTGCTTCGGAATTTGACACCACGAACACGAAGATGTTGTCGAATGATCTCATGGGATACATTCAAACCCGATTTATTCTTAATTTTACCGCTTCTTGACGCAGCGTCCATTTCGGGTCTGTGAAAACAAAGACACAATTCGTTTTTCGATTTTCGGAGTGACTTTGCTTACCGAGCCACGTTTTGGCAAGTCGTCGACATTTCTCGTCTCGTAAAAATAATTTACCTACTTCTTCACAAACGATACCGACTTTTTAATATATTTAGCGGTCGCGGAATGCGTGTCATTTCAGACCCCTTTGGGTGGGAACAAAGAAAGACTGCCTCGAACCAACGCGCAAACAAGTGACTCATTTTGGATTTTACGCGATTTCGACAAAAGTTCGGAATCGACTGATATTTTTACTAAAATGCATCGTAGACAAAGGTTCCCTCTACGATTTTTTGTTGAGTCATTAGAATCGCATCTACAAAAAATGTATCATCGCGGACACATTCTTACTTGACAGACTGTAACACAAGACCTGTTAGATATCTCATGTTTACATCCAGCATTTGAGACAAACAGAATACTATTCTCTCAAGAAGTTTTGGAATTTATTTCACCGACTGAAACGCTATAGCTGGAAGATGATAAACGCTTCAGGAAAGATTCTGATGATAATGCTTCCTACCCCGATGAAGATGATGACTGCTAATTAAGTCAGTAATAATAATTTAATAAAATTATTGGGCTATCAGGCATCAAAACTTATTCACTAATTATTAGTAACAAGACCTGAAAATACTGAAATGAGTTCACAAGAAATACAGGACCCTAGGCAATCCAGGGTTGGTTTTCTAGAAAGAATCAAACAACTCATCATTTCATCAATTTGGTGAAAACGTATTTATATATAATATCCCTAGATGAGCTCCTCTGAAGGACATTTTCAGTCCTTCTCCTTTCGAATCTAAACACGGCTCTCAGAACACGGCACTCGTGGTGAAATCTGCCCTTTTGTAACCAAGGTTGAATGGTCTCTCAGGAGTTTAAATTTTTACGTAAAGAATGAGAACGACACACCAAACACAATCAAAGATCTTTACGTTTCAAAAGTAGAATACTGAATGAACCTGGAGGTCACTATCAATATTTTTATTGAGTTACAAGCAAGGTCAAGCCTCTCGTATAATAAACATTAAAGCATAAGGGCGTGTTACCTATTTTTAGTGTTCCGTACGGAACACTTATAAGATCACTTCGGTGTCTGTCTGTCTGTCTGTCCCACCCGATTTTCTCCGAAACTATTTGACAGAGAAAGTTGAAATTTGGTACTAATATAGAAATTGATGGCCTCATCAAAGCCGTGTAGTTTTGAAAGTTAAATTTTGAGTTAAGGGGTTAGTTTTGAGGGGTGTAATTGGAAGTGAAAAAAAAATTTTTTTACTAGGTCATCGAGTGTGATGTCAAATGAAAGCTTGTGAAAACATCAGTAAAACAAATATATATATATATATATATATATATATATATATATATATATATATATATAATCTAAATAAAAAAGTAGTGAAAAATGATATTAGATTTTGTTTACTGTTTGTAACGAACTTCGGATATAGCGAACCATTTTTAGTAATTTTTTGCAGTTCGTTATAAACGGACTTCACTGTATGTATATATATATATATATATATATATATATATATATATATATATATATATATATATATATATATATATATATATATATATATACATATATGTATATATATATATATATATACATATATATATATATATATATATATATATATATATATATATATATATATACATATATATATATATATATATACATATATATATATATATATATATATATATATATATATATATATATATATATATATATATATATATATATATATATATATATATATATATATATATATATATATATATATATATATATATATATATATATATATATAATGTAATACTTGCGCACATTTTTCTTTGTATTATTTTTAAAAAATCGCGAAAAATCGCTGTCCCCCTACCTTATCTCGAAAATTACTGATCAAAAAATTTTGAAAAAACTCCGGAACATTCTTCACGGGGTATAGATTGAACAAAAATTATCACGAGTGCATTACCTTTAATAATTTATCTGGTATATAAAAAAAAACAAAAATTTCAAGGTCATCAGTTTTCAGTAAAGATTGGAAACAAACTTTGTTGAAAACTCATTTGGGGTGTGTTTTGTGAAGTCACTGATCATTTTATACCACCGTAAAAATTTTTTTTATTTTAAAAGCAATTAACGTACGGAAC
Organism: Pachyrhynchus sulphureomaculatus; assembly: GCA_019049505.1. Lineage (NCBI taxonomy): Eukaryota > Metazoa > Arthropoda > Insecta > Coleoptera > Curculionidae > Pachyrhynchus > Pachyrhynchus sulphureomaculatus. The sequence continues at coordinate 87,045,294 of CM032452.1, read as the reverse complement.
ACTAATTGTGCAAATTCAACTTGCACTTGACCAGTTTTTTTAACTTAACCTAGGTATTTACAAGTAGTCCTATACTAAACATATGGAATATGTACGAACTAAAACATGTTTGAAACTATCCTAACTTAACTGAAGACCTATGCTAAACTTAACTTAAGTTTACATTCTTCTTGCTGCTATGGTGGGTGGGGTAGGTGATCGTTTTCATTAATTAGGGAGTCTGACGATCATGGATATTGGCAGTCGGTTTGGGGGTGGATTTGGAAGGCGTCCCTGATTGGGGTGTTAGGACGTCTTGGCCAAGAACTTTATCTGAGTTTTCCTCAAGTGTGCCTTGATGGTTGGAATCTGAAGAGTCGCAAGTGTGTAATAATAGGTTTTGATTTTTAAAGCGGATAGAAGAATGTCCAAAATCCATCGCTTTTCGGTTCAATTTACGTGTTTCTAGTGAAATGGGACGTTCATATATTAATAGAGCTCTAAATACTAATAGTTTTTGACAGATAATTTTTGGGAAGACTGAGAGTATAATCTGACACAATACATCTCATCAAATTTTACTCCCTGTAACAATACAAAACCTCTGTTTTGAGTACATTTAACCTAAAAACTAACAATATTTTAAGCAGTAAACAATTCATGAAACTTATTTCCCATTTATATAAATGCCCTGTGGCAGCTGCAATTAGAATTCCAGAAAATTACTAAGAAAGATCTGGCTGCTGCTTAAATGCATGATCCTAGTCAATCTACCTTTAAATATACCCTGTACTATATCCCCTTGCCCGTGGCCTCGGGCAGCCACCCTACCAGCCCTCCCCGTACCCCTTCTTCCACTAAAAAACCCGTCCGACGACAATCACCTATCGACCCTCTTAATGACGTCACCACCAGGACGGAATAACCCGTCGAATATTCGGGAATTCCGGGGGTGTGGCTCTCTTTCAAGCTTCCAGCTTAGGCTTGATTTACCCTCGTGCGTTTTTTCAGCATAAACAGGCGCAGTAGAAAATAAGTTCTACCTCTTAAGAGTCCCGATTGGTTAGTAAACGTTTTCCATTCTCTTTGTTGAATTATTGGGAAAATTCGCGGGGTGAAAAGCGTCTGAAGGTGACCTAGCATTGTCATTGCACGAAGCGACTGTGTTAAATCGAGGCTCAATCTAGTGGTCTGATAACTCGTCTAGGTGATTCAAGTGTTTTATGTTTTAGGGTGGCTAGAGTTGCAGTTTTACGTGCATTTTGTCGCGTTCGTTATTAAAACACGTACGACCGAGTAATATTTCATATTTATCAACGAACGCGTCAATTCGAGCTTAAAATGGTGCGATTTTGAGTAATCACTGGAAAGAATTTCCAGTAAATATTATATGTATAAGTTTAACACACCTAACTAAGTAAATTATTCGTTTAAATTATATAAGTATGAGGAGAGAGCGAGTTGATATGTCGTCCTACGCAACTCCTAAGGTAAGTGTAACAATTCTTAACGATTTCTTATACCAAACTGAAATAATTAATTTATTTTATTCATAATATTAAATACAACACGATATAAAAAAATAACCTAATTAATAAGGGAAAACGGCTAAAGCCGGTCGCCAATTTAAAATATACAAGGGTTGTTGAAAAAGCATTGAGCTTTTCTCATGTTCCGTACGGTACACTTATGGGATCGCTTCTGTGTCTGTTTGTCTGTCACACCCGATTTTCTCCGAAACCATTTGACTTAGAAAGTTGAAAGAACCCCGCACTAATCTTATGGAAATCGGATCCCGGTCAAATCGGCTGAAAATGTAGTATGTTATGCTTCAAGCTATTGTAATCAAAAGTCTCCATGGACACATTTCACAAATCATCGAGCACGGAATTAGTAAAAAAGCCGCTGAGAAAATGCTATTTTTACGTGTTTCTAAGGACTTATTTTGTGAAAAATTCCAACGGGATTATATGTTTTTTGGGTGGCTAATTATGAACATAATAATTTTCGCTCCTACTTTCAAATATTGGCCATTTCTGGAGTCTGGAGTCCAGAAAAGGGCCAAAAGTTGTCGAAAAATAAACGCTATTGGAAAGTAGGATCAAATTGGTTCAAAATAATTTTTATATTCGTAATTATTAACTGAAAAGCATAAAATTCCGTTAGAATTTTTCGCAAATACATGTTCTAGACGAATTAAATCAAAAAAAGACCCCAAGAAATGTCCAAAATGGCCAATGTTCAAAAGTAGAAGCGAAATGGGTCAAAATAATTATTATATTCCTAATTAGCAACCCAAAAAACATATAATTCCGTTGGAATTTTTCGTAAAATCATGTTCTAGTCAAAATAAGTCCTTAAGAAACACAAAAATAGCATTTTCTCAGCAGTTTTTTTTTCTAATTTCACGCTTGATGATTCCTAATCTATCCATTTTGGACTTTGTGTCCATGGAGACTTTTGATCAGAATGGCTTGAAGCATAACATACTACATATTCATCCGATTTGCCCAGGATCCAATTTTCACAAGATTAGTGCGGGTTCTTTATCCCAAATATATGGATTGATGGCCCCATCAGAGCCGTGTACTTTTGGAAGTTAAATTTTAATTTGGGTTAGTTTTGGAGGTGAAATCGGACGTGAAAAAAAATTGTTTGCAAGGACATCGAAGGAGTGTCAAATGAAATCTTATGAAAACCCGAGTTCAAAAATATGTATGATGTAATACTCGCGCAAACTTTTCTTTATATATTTTTTTTTAAAATTGCCAAAAATCGTTGTCCCCCTGCTCTATCTCTAAAAGTATTTTTCGAAAAAATTCTAGAATATTCTCCATAAGGTGTAGATTGAACAAAATATATGACGAGTGCATTACCTTTGATAATTTATCCAGTATAAAAAATAATATATTTTGCTTGACACTATGGTGGAGATTTTTTTCGTGGAAAAGTGTGAACTTAAGCGGGACTAATAGCTGTGGAATATCAACACACGTTTCGCTGTCCTTTTTTTCCCCTATCTCTAAGGATCCTGATTAAAAAATTTCGAAAAACCTCTAGAATATTCTTCATATAGTGAAGATTGAGTAAAAATTATCACGAGTACATTACGTTTGATAAGTTTTTGTATAAAAAAAAACGGTTTGACTTGATAATATGGTGGAGATTTTTTCGTGAAAAGTTGTGAATTTAAGCGGGAGTAACAGTTGTAGAATATCAATACGTACACGTTTCCTATTTTCAATACATTATTGCTTTAAGCATTTAGCTAATCACAGATAAAATAAATTTCTATCATGACCGGTGACCAACGAATAGGTACCGATACAGAATAATTTTATTTTATTTGTTTATAATTAAACAAATATTTAGGTAGTAATTATTTGTTTTAAACTTTGACTACAAAGATGTCTCGCTCTTCTTGGTTCATTGTCCTTATTGGATATAAAGCAAGGCCAAGCCTCTCACTTACGTTAATGAATGTACAAAGAAAAACTTAAAATGAATGTTTGCTTATACTACCTTCATCTAAGCTTTTATACTAGTGGTCCTATACTAGCTTAACCTAGGAAATGTGTTGATACATGATTTTCTTAATTCTAAGACTTAAATTACTTGAGCCTAAGACTTACGCTAACTTAATTTAGGATTTAGTGTTAACTTAAAATAGGATTTATTATGACTTAATCTAGATTGACAATCTTCTGTCACGGCGGGCGAGGGGGGTCATCGTCTTCATCTGACGGTCTAGGAAACTGGGGGCGGGTATGTGGCGGGAGTCGGAAGGCGTCCCTGATGCATAGGTAGGGGTGAATATTCTTGGTAATTTTTATATTGGAAATGGATGTGTGACTGATTTTCATACAATACTTCAGCAATCGCGGTACGGAACTCTAATTGTGCAAGTCCGACTTGCACCTGGCCGTTTTTTTTTCGTTAGATAACTTTAGTGTCACATATTTCAGGTAATATCAGTCGCATCGGACCATACTTAGCGTCAGTTGGAAGCTGACATTTGTCAGTAATAGACGTGCAAAATCTTTGCAAAAATTCGCTATATTTTACAATTTTATTGCGATAAATGCATAAATGCTGCGCAGACCAGCGATTAAAAAAAATCAACTGGCAGTATTCAACGGAAAAGAGTATCGCCTTCTACCATATCAACGCCAGACCAGACCCATCTTTGATGATTTGGAAAAAATTGGGAGAGCTTGGTAGTGAAGTTCTAATACATCCACTGTATAGCAAAAACCTGTGGATGATTAACCTAAAAATTTTGATCAAATTTATTTTAACCAAGATTTGTATTCAAACCGACCGTTTGAGGGATCCTTAAACATGTCAGAGGCGTGAGTTTTCAGTGCGAATTAAAAATAGCTTTACTTACGTCAAGGCAGATACAAATACGATTTATGCTGAACTCATACAAGTGAAGTTAACTGCACTTGATAACTTGAAAATATAAATTCTAATCAGTAACGGCACCGAACTAAGTTATTTATCAAAATTGACGGTTTGAGGGTTGCCTAAAATTATCCGCCACGCAAGTTTTTCTAAAAAAGAAAACCCGGCCAAGTGCAAGTCGGACTTGCGCAATTGATGTTCCATAAGTTGATTGCTTTTAAAATAAAAAATTTTGTTACCCTAAATGAGTTTTCAACAAAGTTCGTTTCTGATTTTTGTTGAAAACTAATGTCCTTGAAATTTTTGTTTATTTTTTATATACCACTCATGATAATTTTCGTTCACCCTGTGGAGAATATTCCAGAATTTTTTCAAAATTTTTTGATCAGTACTTTTCGAGATAAGTGGGGAAGGACAGCGATTTTTGGCAATTTTTTAAAAATAATACAAAGAAAAGTGTGCGCATGTATTACATTATATATATTTTGGAACTCGTGTTTTTATAAGCTTATATTGGACACTAAACTCGATGGCCTGGTAAAAAATTCTTTTTTCACTTCCAATTTCACTCCCCACAACTAACACCTTAAGTCAAAATTTCAAAACTACACGACTCTGATGGGGCCATCAATTCTTATATTAGTGCCCAATTTTAGCTTTCTGTGTCAAATAGCTCCCGAGAAAATTGGCTGTGACAGACGAACAGGCATCGAAGTGATCTTATAAGTGTTCCATACGGAACACTAGAAATAGATTTTTTTACGTCAGGGCAGATCAAAATACAATAATTTCGTGTAGTTGTTTTTCGACCGAACGTATACGCCTAAAATTAACTGGCCTATATCTTCAATAAGTTATTACATACACTATTAAAAATAAAGTTCAGATCAGTGGCGTCACAAATCCAAGATTTTCAGTCAAAACTGACCGTTTGTGGGCCGCTTAAAATTTCAGAGGGCTTGAGTTTACGATACGAATTAAAAATAGTTTTTGCTTACGTCAAGATAGCTTAGAATACAATAGGTTGATGGATTTATTTTTATAGTGAACGTATATAAGTGAAGTTGACAAGTCTGCCTCGTTAATAATTGATTACATAGATGATTAAAAAAACTGGCCAAGTGCAAGTCGGACTTGCGCAATTAGTGTTCCATACGGTGATTGCTTTTAAAATAAAAAAATTGGTTACCCTAAATGAATTTTCAACAAAGTGTGTTTTTGATCTTTGTTGAAAACCTTGAAATTTATGTTTTTTATATTCCAGATAAATTATCAGAGGTAATGCGTGATAACTTTCGTTCAATTTACACCGTGTGGAGAATATTCCAGAATTTTTTCAAAATTTTTTGATTAGTACTTCTAGAGATAAGGGGGGACAGCGATTTTTTGCAGATGTACAAGTATGAAATGCGAATTTCAGACAACAGATGGTGCACCAATGCAGTTTGTGCTATAAAAATTTGACACTGCGCCATTTTATTGTGTCATCAACAAGTGTCAGACGCGCAGGCGTGATAAATTGGAAAAGTGTGTGCATAGTGTTGTGTTGTTGTGTTCAATATGTCGAAATTTATACCAAACAAAGAGCATTCGCGGACAGCATTAATTTTTTGTTTTCATTTGAAGAAAACTGCTGTTGAATCATACCGATTACTTCTAGAAGTTTATGGTGAACATGCTCTATCGCAAGATAGGTGTGAACGATGGTTTCGGCGTTTCAAAAGTGGTGACTTCGATGTTGCAGACAAGGAACGTGGAAAACCGCAAAAAAAAATACGAAGATGTGAAATTGCAAGCATTGTTGGACGAAGATGATTCGCAAACACAAAAACAACTCGCCGAGCAATTAGGAGTTAGTCAACAAGCTGTTTCCAATCGGCTACGAGAGATGGAAAAGATTCAGAAGCCCGTAGATGGGTATGGTACCACATGAGTTGAACGACAGGCAAATGGAAAGCTCGCTCGGTACAAAAGGAAGTCGTTTTTGCATCGTATAGTTACAGGGGATGAAAAGTGGATTTATTTTGAAAATCCCAAGCGCAATAAATCATGGGTAGACCCAGGCGCACCATCCACATCGACCGTAAGACCGAATCGCTTTGGCAGAAAGACGATACTCTGTGTTTGGTGGGACCAGAGGGGCGTCGTCTATTATGAACTGTTAAAACATGGGGAAACGGTTAATACTAAACGTTACCAACAACAATTGACCTATTTGAACCGTTCGCTGCTTGAAAAAAGGCCAGAATACCGAAAGAGGCAACACAAAGTCATTTTTCTTCATGACAGTGCTCCATCACATACCGCAAAACCAGTTCGCGACACGTTGGAAGCCCCCAGCTGAAAAGTTCTACCCCATGCGGCTTACTCATCAGACTTGGCTCCTTCCGATTACCACTTGTTTGCATTGATGGGTCACGCACTTGCTGAGCAGCGCTTTGGTTCGTACGAAGATGTGAAAAAATGACTCGATGAATGGTTCGCAGCAAAAGGGGAAGATTTTTACAGGCGTGATATTCACAAATTGCCCGAAAGATGGGAAAAATGTGTAACAAGCGATGGAGCATACTTTGAATAAAGCACTTTTTATCATTCTTCCGAATTTAACATGTTTTTTTAGAAAAAAAAAACCGCATTTCATACTTGTACACCTGGTATATATTTAAACTCGTGTTTTTACAAGCTTTCATTTGATACCCCACTCGATGACCTAACATTTTTTTTACTTTCGATTTCACCCCCCAAAACTAACCCCTTAAGTCAAAATTTAACTTTTGAAACTACACGGCTCTGAAGGGGCCATCAATTAGTGACAAATTTAAACTTTCTATGTCAAATAATTTCGGAGAAAATCGGGTGTGACAGACAGACAGACGGACAGACACCGAAGTGATCTTATAAGTGTTCCGTGCGAAACACTAAAAAATAGAAATTTTGATCAGCGACGTCATGTGGATATCACCAATCCATTTATTGTCACTGCACTTCTACCGTATCTGGTGGACATATCTTGTTCTGACACCCATTGTATGTTGTGTTGTGGACGATCAAAAATATTCTTATAGCCACTTGCTATCTCTTAATGTGTGAGATGAAAGCTCTTAAAATGAACAAATGTACATACACTTTATTATCTTATCTTTGACATTGGATATTAATTTAATGGTTGTTTTAGGATATGATAGTTGTAGCTGTCCATCCACTACGTTCTTTAAGATCTTTTTTAACGAGTTTTATTGAAAAGACAATAATACGAAGGTTGTATGATAAGTACCTGGCCTTCACAAGAATTTTTATGTGTAAAATTTATTTTATTTTTTACCATAGTCCCCTTTTAGCTTGATACACCTAGTCTAATGTTTTTCTATCTTTTGTATGCCATCTAAAAAAATACACTTTCTCCCACCCTTCAAAATAGGCGTTTGTTTCAGCAATTACCTCATCGTTTGAGTCAAATTTTTTCCCGCCGTGCCATTATTTCATATTCGGAAGTAGGAAATAATCGCTGGGGGCTAAATCTGGCGAATATGGTGGATGCTGTAGCAATTCATATCCTAACTCATGGAATTTGGCATGGTGATAACTCAAGTGTGCACGCGTGCATTGTCTTGATGAAAGAGAGTTTTTTTCTTCGCCAAATGCGGACGTTTTTCTTTCACAACATGGTTGAAACAATCCACTAAGTTCACATAATACTCTCCATTAATTGTTTTGCTCATTTCAAGGTAATCGACGTGGATTATACCGCGTGCGTCCCAAAACACTGTGGCCATGACTTTGTTGGTCGGTAAGGTCTCCTTGGCCTTTTTTGGCGCCGATTCGCCACGGAAAATCCACTGATTGGACTGTTCTCTGCTCTCTGGGATGCTGTAATGAATCCATATTTCGTCAACAGTTATGAATTGATGCCAAAAATAATTCCGATTGCACTTTAACATCGCCAAACATTCTTTTGAAGTTGACACACGTGCGTGTTTATTGTCAATTGTGAGCAATCGCGGTATCCATCTTGCGGAACCCTTTCTCATATGCAAATGAGTCGTTAAAATGTTCTACACCCGTTCAATGGAGATGCTTCACTCTCAACTTTCATTCTCCGATCATTTATCACTATATCGTGGATTTTTTTAATCCTTTCTGATGTGGTGACCTCATTTGGACGACCTGGACGTCCTTCATCGAAAATGCTTGTATGTCCACGTTTAAATTCAGCTGTCCAATATTTTATGGTCGATAACGAAGGTGCAGAGTCCCCATAAACTTCGCTGAGTTCCACTTTTATCTTATCATTAGTTTTCTTTTTCAAAAACAAATATTTTATCATTTCTCAATATTCAATTTTTTCCATTGTTGTAAAATCACAAAAGTTGTTCTATTTAAATGGCTCCAACTCTCAAATTGCGCAGCGACTTGAGAATTTGACGGCATTCTTGTGAAGGGTTATGTTTACGAAAAATATAATTTTTTTAAATAGTAGTAGCGCCGTCTCTGGCCAAGGCCAGGTACTTATCGTACCACCCTCGTATAAAATCTAAGCAAGCGACTGAAAGCTTCACAACAACCAAAAGAATTTATATCGAAAATATTACATTAATATAATGACTCAAAAAATTCTAAAAAATTTGCCAATGAAAAATGCTCATTCATGGCATAAAGAAACAAAAAACAAAATTAGAGACAGCGTAACAAATACGTCATTATTAGATAGTTTTTTTTTAATCGTTGTGGTTCAAAGTTTGCCAGATCTTAAATTTTTAAACCCACACTAGGCCTCTCAAGGACTTCTTGAAATATGTATATACCGGGGACAGAATAAATTAATAAATCTCATATTATCCTACAAAAAAAAATAAATTAAATAATATATATGGTCAAGGAATTTCTATAGTATGCAAAAATATGAGTCCGAGATGCTTATCGTTGAATCAGGAAAAACGGCGATGGTAGATTGTTTTACACACACATTTAATACGTCCAGAGCTAATATTAATGACTCTATAACAGCGGTGAAGTTCTTCGGAAATAATCTAGATTTAAGAACTGGTCGGAATCCACAAATTCATATTTGTTCTGCATTTGGCAAAGTATATTATGCTTTGGTGAAATTAAAATGACGCTACCTATAGGCACATTATAGAAAAAGCCAGAAAGTTCAATATCGAAACCTTCGTCGACTATACTAAGGTCTTTGACTCCGTGAAATGGACCCCACTCTGGTCAATTCTTCAAAAGATGGGTGTTCCCAAACATCTCGTGACGATAATAAGAAACCTCTACGAGAATAACACAGCAGCCGCCCGAGTCAACCAAACTACCTCTAAGACGTTCAAAGTAGAAGCCGGCACGAGACAAGATTCCATTCTCTTTTCTATCCTATTTAATATATGTACAGAATATATAATGAGAAAAGGCATGGAAGAGTGGGAAGGAGGGATTTCGGTGAAAGGCAAAAAGATCAACAACTTAAAATACGCTGATGACACCTTTATCATAGCGGCTAGGACTCCGGAGACTATTAGAGCAAGGTTCACTCAAGTCAGCAAGGAATCTGGACTCAAAATAAACAAGACCAAAATCAAAGTTATGATCACCGACAGACCTACCAATAACTAACCACAGAGGTGAGTGGTAGCTGGGAGCGAAATCATCGAGAGCTTCGTATACCTAGGCGCGTTAATCTCCAACGCTGGAGGATGCTCGGAGAAGATTAAGAGGAGGATAGCGATGGCCAAGACAGCGACCAAAAAAATTACAAAAAATGGAAGGATCGCATAATAACGAAAACAACCAAACTACAACTCGTCAATGTCCTCTTATTTTCCATTACAATATATGCAGCCGAAACCTGGACACTAAAGCAAACTGACAGAAAAAGAGTCGAAATTTTCGAGATGTGGGTGTACAGACGAGTTCTTCGGATCTCCTGAACAAAGTACCGGACTAACGTGTCAATTTGACAACGAGATGAGATGAACGTGAAAACTAGTTTACTCGGTAAACCGAGCCTACCTCACATATTTTGTTCACATGGCCAGAAGAAGAGACACCATAGAGAAACTGGTAGTCGAAGGAAAGTCAGGGGCAGAAGATCAAGAGACCGATCTCCTACAAGATGGTTAGATCAACTGCAACCTCTTGTTGGAAAAACTCTTCATGAGGCAGGCCAAAAGGCCCTAGACCGAGAGATTTGGAAGGATTAAGTGCGATGAACCAGCTCATGAGTAGTCACCACGCCATGCCAACGGCAATAGGACAGATGAGGATAGGCACATATCTGAGCGTCGACGGCACACTGACGACATGTTTTATCGATATGGGACCAGTATAAACACAGCATTTATATCTCAAAAATATATAGTTAGATTAAAATCTGATTTGAAACAACCATAATCATGTCAACAGATACTCAGAAAAAGTAAAATTCTTCTGTTTTTGTAACACCAAAGTACCGAATCCATCCTTTCACATCTATTACTTCCTTTACTCATTTTCTTTTGTTTCTATATAACGCTGTATATTTATTTTTGTAACCCACAAAAATCGTATTCGAGCAATGATCGATAGATTGTTCTTCATTCCCAGTATATAACACTGGACAGATTTCCAACCTGTCTTATGAACCGTATCCCATGTCCGTGTAGCGCTGAATAATCGGACGTATTCTGCTAGGGATACGTCCCGGTCACTTATATTTGTTAATTTTACTAGCAAGTTATATATATATAGCAAGTTATATATATATATATATATATATATATATATATATATATATATATATATATATATATATATATAATTTATTAAATTACAAATTTAAAAAATGTTCAGCTGTTTCTTATAATACATGTTTACTTTCTTTTCTATTGCCTAAAACTACGCACGATTAGATTAGATTTTTTATAATATAGCGAAAGCCACTGCACCACTGAATATCTTAAATTTTGGAAATCTGGCAACACTTCCCTTTAATCAAATCCTAACTCATCACTTCCAGTCGCCCTTCCTTGATCCACTGTTAATTTTGAATTAGAAAGTTTTCCTTTAGTGGATACTACATATTTAACGTTGTGTTGTTTCTATATTTTTAAAAATAAAATACATCTAAGTAATACATCATCTGGAACCACCCTCAGCACGAATACAACGATTACAAAATGGGTAATCCTTGTAAAATTGTAGAAGTGACCATAGATAGGGGATTCGGGTCAGTTTCCATGAAAGAACATTATTGTAAACGGTCCATTTCTTATTCCAGTTTTAACTATTTAATGACGTCGACAGTAGGATGGAAACAAATTTAGAATTCTCTTATTAAAAGATAGGATTAGGATTTAACAATAAGCAGCAAAAGTCGGGTTCATGACAGACCTGCTGACGAGATGATGAAGCTGTTGAATCTCACCTAGTAAGAGAGACAGAGAGAGAAAGAACCATTTACATAAATGAGATTCACAAAAAATAAAATCTGCTTTGCTATCTGACAAGGAGTTATTATTTTATATTTTCTTCTTCGGATACCATGGCCGTTCAAAGATGGTTGGTTATCATGTTGGCTACCATTTTGATGATGATAATTTTATTGACAGCCGATCGGAAGAGTTGAACCGTAGACTTTCCGTACCACTGCCTCAAATTTTTCAACCATAATGTTCTCCTTCGTCCTGGACCACGTTTGCCTGGAATCTTTCCCTCTATAATCAGATGCAAAATTTCGTATTTTTCTGGATGTCTCATAACGCGGCCAAAATATTCCAATTTGTGTCGCTTGATGATCGTTACCACCTGCAAGTTTTTGTCAATGCTGTTGTTACTAATTCTATTTATCCAACTGATATTCAGTAGTCGTCGATCTACCCACATCTTTAAGCATTGCTTCAGTTAGCTTCCATGCTTCCATGCCGTAGAATAGAACCGGAAAGGCGTAGCAGCCTACCATTTTCATCCGCAGTTTTAATGATAGATCGCGACTAGTTAAGATATTTTTAATGTGGGTTTCTTTCGGGAGTTGAGGCCGTATTCTCCAGGTATTAACTTCCTGACGTTTCTTTGATACTGCGGTCAACATTTTCAAAGGCGATGTGGCAGTGGTCGAAGGTTTCTTCTTGACTGTTCACTGTCAACAGTTGACCGCAGTGTCAACGAAACGTCACGAAGTTACTACCTGGAGAACACGGCCTCAACTCCCGAAAAAAACCCATATTACGAGGCTGGTTTGAAAAGTCCGTGCAAAGTCCGAGAAATGGCACCACCGGCACGTATCGAGGTCATGTTTAGTTAGTAGCATCTCTTGAATGAACGCACACCAAGTTTCAGCCATATTGGTCTATTTCTTTGTGTTTGGCATTCGTGTGAATCAAGGAAGTCGAGTGATTTTCAAGAAATGGACGAAAAAGAATTTCGTGTTGTGATTAAACATTACTTTATGAAAGGCAAAACGCCTCAGGAGACTAAAGAGAAGCTTGATAAACATTATGGTGACTCTTCACCTTCGATTAGAACAGTTTATAAGTGGTTTCAAAATTTTCGGACTGGCCATATGGGCACAAGTGACGCTGAACGTTCTGGACGGCCTGTGGAGGTTACGACTCCAGAAATCATTGATCAAATCCATGATATGGTGATGGATGACAGAAGAGTTAAGGTGCGTGAGATTGCTAGTGCTGTGGGCATCTCGACTGAACGGGTACATAATATTTTGCATAAACATTTGGACATGAGAAAGCTATCCGCAAGATGGGTGCCGCGATTGCTCGCGCTTGACCAAAAACGGAATCGTGTGAAGTGTTGCAAGGATGGTTTGCAGCTGTTCCAGAAGAATCCGGAGGACTTTAAGCGTCGTTTCGTCACTGTGGATGAAACATGGATACATTACTATACTCCTGAGACCAAACAACAATCTAAACAATGGGTTACCAAGGGGGAATCTGCACCAAAAAAGGCGAAGACCGTTCCTTCGGCCGGAAAGGTTATGGTGACTGTCTTTTGGGATTCGCAAGGGATAATCCTCATCGACTATCTGGAAAAGGGTAAAACTATTACAGGTGAATATTATTCATCGTTATTGGACCGTTTGAAAACCGAGCTGCAAGAAAAACGCCCGCGATTGGCCCACAAGAAAGTCCTTTTCCATCACGACAACGCACCAGCACACACCTCAGCAGTTGTGGTCGCAAAATTAATGGAAATAGGATTCCAACTCGTTTCACATCCCCCCTATTCTCCAGACTTGGCTCCCTCGGACTACTATTTGTTCCCCAATTTGAAGAAATGGCTGGCGGGACAAAGATTTTATTCAAACGAGGAAGTGATTGCAGACACTAATGGATATTTTACAGACTTGGACAAATCCTATTATTCGGAAGGGATCAACAAACTAGAACATCGTTGGACGAAGTGTATAAGCCTAAAAGGAGACTATGTCGAAAAATAAAAAAGGTTTACCCCAAACACATAAGTAGTTTTTATTTTTGCACGGACTTTTCAAACCAGCCTCGTAATTTAACCGGTCGTGAAAGCCTGCATTCTAAGATTTTTTATTCTTCATAAATGCCACCTTCTCTATTCCAATTTTGACTTCCACAGTCAGGCCCCAATGGTCCTTGATATTGCTAGCGAGGTACATCAATTTATCAACTCTCTCTATCTGACTGTAATACCACCATCTTCAATATTAGATTTATTACTTATAATCATATATTTTGTTTTATTTGCGTTGAGTCTTAAACCAAACTGTGTACAAGTGTCAATTATTTTAGCCGTAAGTGTTTGTAGATCTTTTCCGTTATTAGTGATAATTAATGTATCATCGGCTTATCTGATGTTATTTGTGATAACGCGGTTCATGTTTATTCCTTCAGTGGTACCACTGAGTGCTTCGAATAGAGGTTAAACAACAATGGCCATAGAATACAACCCTGACGCACTCCCCGCTTGATTTTAATTTCATCCGATAGTTAATGTTCTAACCATACTTCAGCTGTCTGATGCCAGTACAAATTGATGATGATATGAATTATTTTATAAGGTATTAACGATTTTACGATGATTTTGTTTTGTTCAACAAGAAATAAAAGGAATACAGATCACCAAAACCATACAAGCACGATATATATTTGATTAATTTTAAAAGTATTATTATTTTCTTTATCTCCCCCGTATAATCATTTAGCTACTTATCGGGCGCCGCAACAATTTCACATTATTGCATCACCTTTTATCGTTGTCAACTTGAAAAATTATTCAATTTAATTAACGAGGTGATAATAATTTTAATGTTAGGCGTTAAAAGCGACTGTTTAGAACTCATATCAAAAAATTGGAAAATTTTATGACAAGAAAAGCGGTAATGGTTTTTAAATAAAATCAAAAAAACCTAGTATCTAACATGGATGTACAAGACGTCCATACAATGAAGTAACGTCGTCATCTTGCTCCTCCTCAGTCCGAAACTCTTAGCAGGTGTGGTGACTGCTAATGACACTAATCATCATGGCAGTCCTCATAGGATATTATAATGTAGTGGGCTCCCGCTTCCTTCTACATCGCAGTTCCACAGCCATTTTGGAAATATATTCCTGACGCCCATGAAAACCTGGTTCTGAACCGGTTAGAAGAATATATTCTTATCGCTTCAGACCAGTAATGATGGATACTGGTGCTTTCCATCATGTCAGGAGGGTAGAGGATAGATAGGTGTTTAGTAGAGAATAAGGGTTGAGCATGATTTCTCCCTAGGGGTAGTTATTGGGAGAGAATCAAGGCTCTCGTTGGCAAGGTTGCGTCCCTGAAGTAGATCTATTCTCTACCGGGATCGTAAAGGAGTATCTATCCGCTACCATCATCTTGCAGCGCATGTTATTTTCATTTTTTTAAATGATTAGTAAGTACAGAGCCCCCAGTATGCAAGTCGTACTCGCCCTAAACCAACTTGCAGAGCTTGGCGACTCACTGGAAAAAATAAGCCTACCTAGAAGAGACGTGTATACATGTTTAGATATTGTGTAAAACCTTCTGACAAACTTGAGTAACTGTCTATTTGACAAACAATAGCTTACTAAGTTACCAACTGTCAAAAAAATTGGTAAGCTACATGGCAGTTTAATTACTCAGTAGATGGCTACTGATCAGCTGTGTTAGGTTTTGTGTATTAGTAAATGAAACATAACCGTGAACCATAGTACAGTCTGTCAAGTAAGAACGTGTCCGCGATAGCCCATTTTTAGTAGATGCGATTCTAGCGATTTAACAAAAAATCGGTAGAGGGAATCTTTGTCTACGACGCATTTTAGTAAAAGTATCAGTAAATCAGTACTTTTCTCGAAATCACGTAAAATCCAAAACGAGTCACGGGTTTGCGCGTCGGTTCGAGGCAATCTTTTTTTGTTCCCATCCAAAGGGGCCTAAAATGTCCACGACTTGCCAAAACGTGGCTCTGTACGCAATGTCACTCCGAAACTCGAAAAACGAATCGGGTCTTTGTTTTTACGGGACCTGAAATTGACGCTGCGTCAAGGGGTAGCAAAATTAATAAAATCGAGTTTGAATGTGTCCCATGGGATCATTCGACAACATCTTCGTGCTCGTGATGTCAAATTCCGAAGTACATTGAAGAAACCTTTGCTGGGCGAACATCACGTAGCGAAGCAGCTCGCTTGGGCCCACGATAAGATACTAGAGTGGCCTTCACAATCGCCAGACGCCAAACCTATTGAAAAAGTTTGGTCCCTTGTAAAGAGAAAGCTCAGAGGAAAGACTCTGAGGACTTGGACTCAGTTGTCTCGCGAGATTCGAAAAAAATTGCAGAGTATGCAGAAAATCTCGTCGACAGCATACCTCGAAGATGCCAGGCGATTTTTGATGCAGGAGGCGATCGGACAACTTACTAAGGTAATTACGCAGTTATTAGCACACCAAAGAGTTTATTGATAGCAAAAATGTCCTCAAAACACATTTTTTCAAGAATAAGAGCGGTCATGTTCTTACTTGAGATACTGTAGAAACTGTTATTAAAAAACAAATATATCGCTCAAAAAGCGCAGTTATTATAATACTAAACAATGATTTGGCAAAATTTTAATGTAATGCGCAAAAAAATATTACACCTATATATGTACACTGTAAAAAAGAAACAATTAATTGATTCATCATTTTTTCTCATAAAGGGAATACTAATTTCCATAGGAAACTTCCTCAGATTATTGAGTTTATACGTTCAATTCTTCTGGATTTCTTCTGTGTCGCTTTTCAAAGTGATGCTGACGTATTGCCAATCATAATGCCAGCTTGTTCAGAACTTGCTCCGGAAACTTACTTCTTCAGAATCTAACACGAAACTGAGGTAATTAAGCTTGCACATACTTTTTTGTAATAGCAAACTGGAGTGGGAGAGTGGACGGGGCTTCATGGATTATCCGTTCACAGAATGGGTAAGAGGTATAAACCAGTATCACGATTAAGGTTGTTGAGATGTTTAGCCTCCCTGCTCATACATGGCAATGACACCGCCACCACCAAGTCCACCAAGATCTTCATCAGCCGCCTTCAACGCCACCTCAACATGTTAGTCTCCTGGTTCGAACATTGAAAAATACGGATCAACTTAGCGAAGACCCAAGCCAGCATGTTCAGCACATTTCCAGCACCATACCGGTAAGCCTCACCCTTGAAGGTAATAGATTCCAATGGACCAACAACATCAAGTACTTGGGCCTCTACGGCAACAAGCGGCTCGTATGGAAGGACTAGGTTACCACCAAAGCTACTCAGCTTCTCGGCAAGCTATTCCCCCTTCTAAACAAATCCATTAAATTCTCAACACGCAACAAGTTGACAATTTACAAAATGATTATTAGAGCTAGCCTCACCTATTCCAGCCCCGCATGGTATCAAATGTCACCCACAGATCCACCCTCAAGTGCAGGGGTGCTCAAACTTGAACTGCTGGCGATCTACCTCAATATTGTTAGACTACGATCGATCGACTCTGAGAGGCTGCAAGTAAGTGTGATGCAGGATTGTCGTCTAGGTAGGGTGTATCGTGGCATAGATATTAGTCTTCCGCACAATATGCATTTTTTTAGTCAAGGTAAGTGTAGGTCTGCTCTAAAATGTCAATGAAAAAACTCATAATTATTCAAAATTGCGAGTTTATTGGTTCTTACAAAACAAACGAGTTCTAGTGTCTAAACTTAACTAAAGAGTGACTTTGGATGTTGAAGCGTGGCACTGCATGTCCTCAGCATACTTTTCAAAAGATGGTACGTAATTACCGAGTGCTAATCGCAAGCATGATGACATATGTTCGTCAGTTAGTCGATTGCGATATTTTGACTTAATTATCTTCATTTCAGAAAATGCAGACTCGCCCAAGTAAGTTGACCCAAACATTGCCGTCAGTTGAAGGGCGATTTGCCTTAGATTCGGATATTTATCTTCAGATATAAAACACCAGAATTTTGTATCAGATGCTGTGGCTTTGAGATGTATATCTGATATAATCTGCACTGACTCATTTTCAACAGAACATGAGTCCATGTTAAACTGACTTGCTATTTCAGTAGCTAATTCCTCAATGGTTTTACACGAAAAAGGATAACTCATAAATGATGCGATATTTGCCAATTTACTGAAATGATAAAAACGTATTTCGAATTGGCCCAAAATATTTGATAATTCTGCCTCATAAATATCATAATTCAACTGAGGAATCCTTGCTTTCAAAGACGGAAAATTTTTCAGATCCTTTCTTTTCAGTTGATCTATCATAAGTTGCAATTTACTTTTGAATGCGTTTATTGCGCTAATCATTTCAATAATAGTTTTTCCTTTACCTTGAAGCTCCAAATTAATGGTGTTTAAATGCATTGTGATGTCTGTCAAAAATGCCAAATCAGTCAGCCATTTTCCGTTTTTCAGCATCTGAGTGTCATCACCTCTTTCGTCCAGAAAAGATGTTATTTTGGAAAATAATTCTTGAAACCTTTCTAGGAATTTTCCGCGACTCAACCACCTGAGGTCCGTGTGAAGAACTAAATCAGTGTGTTCAGCTGACTCACTATCTTCCAACTGCAATTTAAAGAGCCGTCGTTGCAAGCTACGTGCACGGATAGAATTCACAATTTTTATTGCAATGCCCATAATCTCCTTCATGTTTAGAACTTTTGAACACAAAACTTGTTGATGTATAATGCAATGGAAGGAGAAAAATGAAGGGAAATCATCATTAGCTCGACACAATGCCACAAAACCGTTTTCGTTTCCAGTCATTACTTGTGCTCCATCGGTTGTAATGCACGCTAGTTTATATATTGGTAGCTTGTAGTTTATTACAAAATTGAAGAAAACGTCATATATATCTTCGCCACGAGTCTTTCTTTTCAGAGGAATCATTGTCAAAAACTCTTCCTTAGCCGACATGTCATTGAATACCATTCGAATAAAAATACACAGCTGGGCAGTGTCTGTCATATCGGTGGATTCGTCGAACTGTAAAGAAAAGTATGTACATTCCATGATATCATGTTTTAGTTTATCTGCCATGTCCTGACTCATGACTTCAACACGCCTTGTGACAGTCGGACGAGATAACTGAAGTTCTCTTATAGCAGACATAATCTCTGTTTTATTTTTAAAATCTCCAAATAAAGTCTCAATAAATGCTTCCTTCACAACCAATCCATCATCAAATTGTTCAAGTTCCAACTCAGACTGACTCCTATTCCTGCAGGCGCAACATTTATATCGGCGCGAACGAAGTCTCGAATGTTCCCGTCAAACACGCCGCCCGAAGTTTCTAGAAAAATCGGCGGGAATCAAAAACGCGGCTTTTCTTTGATAAGTACCGCGCGTTCCTTTGATAAAGCCGCCTTTTACCGCTAGCAGGGGGTTATTACAATAAAAGAAAGTGATGAGGGGGTTATTCTGGCCTAATGGTGGATCGAATAAATTTTAGTAGTTTATTCATTACATTTTGTTTTAGTTACCTAAAACAAAATCTATGAATAGTCCTATATCGGAATTTTTTTCTCGAGATCGATTCAAAAAGCCCTCGCGATCGACTTGTCGATCGCGATCGACGGCTTGAGCACCCCTGCTCTAGTCCGTTTAAAACAAGACTCTCCGAATCATCGCCAAAGCCCCCAGATTCATCGAGATCTTCAAATATATCGATATATTAATAGTTATCCATATACTGTTAACTATCGATTCAGTATAATTAATAAATAAAAAATAGTTTATATATTTTCTTCCAGCTCATTTTATGTTTTACATATTTGCACCCTTTTAAAATCTATTAAAAATGTTAAACTATCAGCAGAGATATTACTAAATTCGTAATAAAATTCAAGATATTACTAAATTCGTAATAAAATGGAGGCGTTTATTTCAAATATTTATTTATTTGGAGTCTGAAGATTAAGACGCACTATACTGCGAGTCACGAGAGAACATCTCGAGACGAATGACGTAAATAGAATTAACTGGCGGGCGCACAATTACGTTTGTGTTGATAAACTGCTCGTCAAAAAGAAGGTACGGTAATTGTAGTGCTTAAACCTCGTAAACGATTTTGATGAACAATCCTATAAAGAAATTTACTTGTGTTGTCATCCCGAAAATTATTACTTTCTGAACATTTTTTTATTTGAAAAACGTTTTGGTTTTCCGAACTGGAGCAGAAAATAGAATTTCCCGTATGGTTTCGTCACTTCTCCGCAAGCTCTAGGATGGATTTGTCGTTTCTGTTATGCAAGTTTTGACAAATTAATGATAGCAGCATTTTCTTTGTAAATTTATTCACAGCTCACAGCGTTCGTTAGCGGCCTCGGAAGATGCCTACGGGAACCATTTCCTTAATAAAAATAAAGAGCATATACATGACAGTTATCATAAAATTTAAACATTTGACAAATAATTTTCATTTTTAAAATTTTTAATTTTCAATAAAAATGAATTTTCTGCGGAGGGTTTTGGCCTAAGATGTTCCCGTCATCTATAATCATTATCTTTGACTTTTTATAGTTAATTTTAAGTCCGTATCCCTGTCCATCCTGTCTAATCTTTGCAATAATTGCTCTGTTTCCTGTACATTTGATGTTATTAATACTGTATCGTCCGTAAATTGCAGACTGAAGAATTTTTTGCCACCTATAGATATTCCACTATGCCATTTATCCAGAACTATCCACATTACGTATTCATGGTAAACGTTATTTAATATCGGAGATAGCAGACATCCCTGTCTAACGCCCTTCTCGATCCTATATCCTTCAGAGTATATGTTTTCCATCTTAATTACACCTGTGCTGTTGTTATCTAAGCTGAAAATTAGTTAAATCACACAGTTTGGGACTCCAATCCCTTTTAATATAACCGAAAGATGGTTCCACTTGATACTATCAAAGCCCTTTTCTAAGTTTATAAAAGAAAGTACTACAGGGACGTAGTTCTCTCTTGATTTTTCAACTATGTAGCGGAGATTAAGAATTAGTTCGCTGCTCGATGTGGTTATAAATTAAAAATAGGTAAACAAGGGCGATTTTGAAGACATGTTAAAGCCGGATCGTTGCGTCAATAATTTTAAACGTGCAGGCTACTTCAGTCTACTACTATTCTACAAATACATTCAGTGAATTTTTGTTAATTATGCAACTACATTGATATATTTTGATGTTTAAAAAGCAGTTACATTACGAGTATTTAGGTATGCTAATATATATAAAATGCAACGTCTCTCTGTCTGTCTGTCCGTTAGTGCGCTTATCACTCGAGCACCACTTATCCGATTTACGTGCTTTTTTTTTAAACATACATATGTCTCTGGCTAGGTTATAGGCTATATTTTATTACGTTAGATAACACAAGGAATAAGCAGTGACGATAATAGTGAATCAAGTCGGAAAAAAGTTTGCTAGCGCGTTCTCTTGCAATACACTGCCTAAACTATTAAATATGGAACAATAACATGTAGCAAAGAATATCTGTAATATATATAAAATGCAACGTCTCTCTCTCTCTGTCTGTCTGTCCATCAGCGCGCTTATCTCTCGAGAACCACTTATCCGATTGACGTGTTTTTTTTTTTAATTCATACTTTTGTTCTCTGGCTAGGTTGTCTATAATTTTCTATAATATATATAAAATGCAACGTCTCTCTGTCTGTTCGTTAGTGCGCTTATCACTCGAGAACTACTTATCCGATTTACGTGTTTTTTTTTGAATTCATACATACATATGTTCTCTGGCTAGGGTATATAATAATATGTAACGTCTCTCTGTCTGTCTGTCCATTAGTGCGCTTAACACTCAAGAACCACTTATCCGATTTACGTTTTTTTTTTATAAAATACAAAGGTAATAAACAAAGACAAAATGCTAATATGTAGGAAAAAAGATGAAAGTTTAGCAGTAAGCTTAGCAGAAAGACTGAATAGATGGTCGGAATATTTTAGAGAAACATTAAATGGAGATGAAAATGAGGAGTTAAATGAGAAATAGGAAGCAAAATTATCTGAAGGGCAGAAGGAGCCAAACAAACCCTGCAAAGACGAAATAAGAGAAATACTCAGAACCCAAAAAAATAAGGCCCCGGGTGGAAATTGTATAACAACAGAAATGATAAAAGCTGGAGGAGCAGATCTGGAAAATGAAATATGCCGTTTGGTTCAAGAAATATGGGAAACAGAAAAGATGCCAGTGAGCTGGAGAGTGTCGCTCATTTGTCCAATATACAAAAAAGAAGAAAAAACTATATATGCTAATTATATACCAATAGCCTTACTGGATGTAGTGGTGACTATCAAAGACAGACTAAAAGAGAAAGCCGAATCTATTTTGGGCGAGTACCAGCGTGGATTCAGGAAAAATAGATCGGTTACATACCAGATATTTTCGATTAAGCAAATCCAAGATAATAGCTTAGAACAAAATTTGGCACTACACTTGGTCTTTGTGGATTTCAGAGAAGCATATGATCCTGTAAATAGAGAAGGACTCTACAAGATAATGGAAGAACTAAAAATTTCAAGTAAATTGATTCGCATGGTGAGAATGACCCTGAATGACACAGAAAATAGAGTGTTGGTTGACGGCAAAGTATCAGACAAGTTCAAGGTGAAGAGAGGATTAAGACAGGGTGATCCAGTGTCGACATGTCTATTTAATTTTGTACTAGAGAAAATAAACCGGGAGTCAGAAATAAAAACAAATGGAACGATATACCAACAAACCTGCCAATGCTTGGCCTATGCGGATGATGTAGCAGTGATTACAAGAGAAAAGAGAACCTCAAAAAAGCCATAAGTAGGATAGAAGAAAGGGGAAGGATGAGAGGACTAAAGATAAATGAGGAAAAAACAACATACATGGAAATTATAAAGAGGAAGGATAATAAAAACAACAAAGGTTGAGATATAATAAACAACTTAAGGAAAAGATATATGTTTGAAAAAGTAGACAAATTTAATTATCTGAGAGTAACAATAATAGAGAGTGGACAAGAAAGGACGGAGATACAAGAAAGAATAGCGAAAGTATAGAGATGTTTGGGGGCAATGAATCCAATATTGAAATCAAAGAATGTATCAAAAAAAGCAAAAGAAAGAATATGTATGACAGTTGTCACACTCACGGTGACATATGGATGCGAAACGTGGAAACTGAATGTAAGAGGAAAGGGCACGTTGGAGGTGTGAGAAAGGAAAGCTTTGAGAAGAATCTACGGAGAAAGGAAAGAAGGAGGACTGTGGAGAAGAAGAACAAATTACGAATTAAAATGCCTATAGACGAAACCCCTTATAAGCCAAATCATAAAAAGCCAGCGATTAAGATGGTTGGGACACGTGGCAAGGATGAAGGAAGAAAGAAAGGCAAAGCAAGCCCTAATAAGAGGAGTGGCTGGAAGAAGGGTAGACCTCGATCTACATGGATTCAGCCAGTAAAGCAAGATCCGGATTTGACGGGAATCCCGCACTGGGAAAAGCTAATAGGAGACAAAAAGAAGTGGAAAGAAATATGCAACCAAGCCATGGGCCTCTAAGGCCCCTCGAGCTATATAATAATATAAACATAACGAATAAGCAGTGACGATAAAGGTGAATCAAGTCCACGCGAGCGGAGCCGCGGGCACGGGTAGCATAATATAAATTTAGATTTTTGGTCATCATTCATAATGATCAGTTAAGCCCTTTCGGAACCATCAGCAGTGTGGTGCCAAGAAAGCACTGTATCGTTTTTTTTTCTGGCAAACTATCGATTTTAAAAAGTTAAAATCCACGCTACATGCATTAATATAATTTTAATTATAACTAATACACATACATGAGTTCAAAGTGGTCGTGAAACACCTGGATAGCCTCTTGAGATAAAGAAAACAATAATATTTTGAAATGTCTCGCCACCCAAATTATTTCTGTTAAAAACTGGAAAATTTGAGTTTTTCTAGACATTCTTAAGTAAACCTTCGTGAGTAATAGTGAAAAGGGGCTTTTTTATATTATTTGCGACGTACGCGTAATCGCTTCGAAAACAATCACAGGAAAAAATACAGTTTTTATTATTATATTATTATTATCACTTTGTTTGGTTTACTGATATTATCTCTTCCTTGAAAAAAATAAATCAGGTATTTCTATTATTTGCCCATGCTTGATATAGAAACGTCGAGAGAATTCTAAATGACAGTTTTATCCGCTTGCGATTTTTTTAATGATGATTATATCCGTTTTATGTTTTTGCTATTTTTAACGAGACAAAAAAAATCGCAACTTCAAGTGTCTACGGAGATGAAATATTGTGTTAAAAATAAAATGGAAACCAGAAACACAAATATTTAACACTTACCTAAAATTAGTCTACAGTCACAATTTGAATCAGATCTATTCGTACGAGGGCCTCCTTTTAAGTTTGTACAATCGCCCACTAGATAGCGCTACTGAGATGTGACATTACCATTGTTGTAAAATTTGACACTTGTTATTGTTAAAACGATGGCAGCTTAGAAACTGGCCGAGTGGTTTGTTTACAGTGAGCGTTTAAAAAAAAACAGTTTTGTGAACAAATGGAAATTTCAAGTGAAGATTTTCGTTGGAAATTTTTTTACGATTTTAGTAAAGGCCTAACTCAACAGCAATGCCTCGTATCGCTTCGTTCAACTTTTGGTAATGAATCACCATCAAAAAGACTGTTTACAATTGGTTTGCAGAATTTCGTCACGGTCGTGCTTTCGTCAGCTATGAATTTCGCGGTCGACCAAAATCGGTTGTTGTTTCAAAAAACATCGATGTTATGTGCAACATGATTGAAGAGGATCGGCATTTTTCTTACCGTGAGATAGAGGCATCCTTAGGCATATCACAGGCTGCAGTATATTCGATTTTGCACGAACATTTAAGTGGAAAAGACCTGTTCCCGCTGGATACCGCATAATTTGACCGAAATTCAAAAATAGGCTCGTGTCAATTAGTGTAAGAAAATGCTAAAAAAATTTGACCGAGGACATACAAAATCCGTATACATCGTAACAGAAGATGAAACTTGGATATACTCGTACGAGCCGGAACCTAAGCAACAATCAACTGTTTGGGTGTTCCAAGATGAACCGAATTCACAAAAGTGAGGAAAATGATCGCTTGTTTTTTTCGTTATAGGACATGTTGCAACCACTGCTTTAGAGGATCGAAGAATAGTTAATGCTAATTGGTATACAACATTTTGTGTGTCAAAAGTCATTAATGAAATTAAGAAAAACAACTGAAAACGTCACATCATGACAATGCCAGCTCTTACACACAGTGACGTATTTACCCTCGGGCCATGAGGGCCATGGCCCGGGGGTCAATCTTATGACAATGTAGCAATATGTCTGGGCAGTATAATGGCCTACAGGCTAAGATCAAAGAAAAATGTCAGTATGCAACGTACGTACCTTGCGCCGCACATTCGTTAAACTTGGTCGGATCATCGGGAGCTGAATGTTGCCCAGAAGCTACAAAGTTTTTCGGATTGCTGCGAAACCTATACGTATTTTTTACAGCATCAACAGAATGTATGAAATTACTGCAATTATTTTTAACTAAGCCTGAAAATGTAACTGTGAAAAATTCATCAGATACGTGATGCCTATGCCAGCCTTAATTAAGATT
Source organism: Pachyrhynchus sulphureomaculatus (assembly GCA_019049505.1). NCBI lineage: Eukaryota > Metazoa > Arthropoda > Insecta > Coleoptera > Curculionidae > Pachyrhynchus > Pachyrhynchus sulphureomaculatus. Next base: position 87,019,768 of record CM032452.1, on the reverse strand, counting down.
GGAACCAAATAACAGCGGCTTTTAAAGCTATAAAAAGTGACTCAGCCCACCAAAAGGCTTTGGTTAAAAATGAAGTTACAGGACTATTGGCTCAACTAAATTCCCTAGAAACAGCTATATTATCGGAATTTTGGGATCTATATTGAAACAATTTAATATAGTTTCCAAAATTCTACAAGGTGTCGACACAGCTTCCAGGCTCTACGGCTCACTCATCACTTTCGTACAAAATAAACGGAAATCTTTTGATGCCTTTGAACAGGCTGGTAAAAAAACTCAGAAGAATACAGAAGCGATCATAAGAGAATTATTAAGAGAAGAAACAGGACGATGAGTGCCGCGAGCGAGAAGTGTTGTTACAAGGACGTGACCATTTCAGGGTTAATACCTTCTTCTCAATATGCGACCAATTGTTGGACGAGTTGAGGAGGAGCAAATCTTCGTATGATACATAGTAACCGCCAATTTTGCATTCTTATGCAAATTGGATACAATGTCTGAAGCGGAAGTTGGAGTTAACTCCATAAAACTCCGAAAATTGTACCCGATTGATCTTGCGGATCATTTACAAGAAGAATGTGTTCTTTTAAAACAATTCTTGATGTCACATGAAAACAAAATGAGTTTAAGGCAACCTAACCTATTTATTAAGCAAAAGGATGTAGACTGCAATGACAAATTTTAGCGCAGAACGTTCGTTTTCCGTACTCAAAAGAATAAAAAATTATCTACGTTCCAGGATAAGCGAAGAACGTTTGAACAGTTTAGCGATCCTTAATATAGAAGCTGACATAACACAGTCCGTTAATTATGACAGTATTATTGACGAATTTGTCAACCAATTTGTGCGGCGCAAAAAAATGTAAATATTTAATAAGAATAATCTTTTGTACGGCCTTTTTTCATTATTAAAAGATTTTTGCTTTTTTTTGTTAATTTATAGGGCGGCAAACCTTAAAGGTCCAGGGCGCCAAATCTTAAAATACACTACTGCTCACACAGCACGTCAAACAATTGATTATTTGACGGAGAAAAACATCGAATTAATATCTCATTGCCCATATTCACCGGATTTATTACCTAACGGCTTCTTTTTGTTCCCGAATGTCAAAACAAAATACGTGGACAGCGATTTTCATCACCTCAAGAAGCTGTTGAAACCTTCCAAAACCTTTTTTTTTTGGAGGTACCAACTTCAGAGTGGAAAAAATGCTTCGAGAATTGGTTCGAACGCATGCAAAGTATATGGATCTTAAACGTGAATATTTTGAGAGACAATAAAATTATTTGCACCAAAAAAATTGTTTTCGTTCATTTTTGTAATAACTTAAAAGGTAGCCCTCGTATCTTACGCTACTTTTTATAAAATTTTTGGTTTGCCGAAACATAACTTTCTTTGAACTCTATAAAACTTTGACATCTTACATATTTAAAAAAAAGTTTAAATTTTATACATGTTTTTTTTCTTCCTTCTACATGTATTCTTTAAAATCAATCAGGTTGGCAACCTGCATTTCTTATCAGCATCATTTACAAGTCGTCAGGTGATACTAAAACCTGTAAGGACCTATCGTTATGTGAAGAACTGTGAGCAACTCAATGTTAAAATCCAAACGTCCAAATTTGGTCAGTCGAAAAGGCAACATCTGTCACCATGACAACGCTAGATCACATATCGCTCCAAATTTGGTCAGTCGAAAAGGCAACATCTGTCACCATGACAACGCTAGATCACATATCGCTCAACATCATCATCATCATTATCTTATACTGTCCATTGCTGGAGGAAAACCTACCTTAAGTCTTGCCACTTTTTTCTGTTCTGGCGCGCTTGTACCCAGTTTCCTGCCACTCTTTTCAAATCATCAGTTCACCAACTTGGTGGTCTACCTCTACTCCGATAGGCTTCGGATCTTGGTCACCACTCTATGATTCTCTTTGTCCATCGCCCATCCTTAAACCTAACAACATGCCCAGTCCACTTCCATTTAAGATGTAGAATGAATTTGACTACGATGTGATTTGGGATGTGATCTCTAAGAGTGACGGCTAACATTGACCTCTTTGTCTTTCGTTGCATGACATATTTTATTGATGTTTCTTTTCGTCATTGTTAGAGTATCGGCTCCGTACGTAAGAATGGGGAGTATGCATCTGTCAAATACTTCTTTTTAAATACATAGGAAGGTTAGATTTGAATACATAGACCAGTTTGCCATATGTAGGTATTTATATTGGTGTATTTGCTCTATCTCTACGTTATTCAGTTTTATAGTGTCGCTTAATACAAGATTTGTCATAAACTGGATCTTGGATAGATTGATTTTTAGATCAACCTTTCCTGAAGGGTTACGAAAAGCTTGGGTGACACCGTATCACCCTGTCGCACTCCTCTTTCGACTCGAAATTTGCTGGTAGATTAATTAGTTCAGGATTTTTAACATGAGCTGTGACATTTTCATATATGATTTAATTTTGGAATATCCATGATCAATACGACACTCAGCAAGCGCTACCAAAAGTCTGTGCAAATTTACAGAATCAAAAGCCTTTTTGAAGTCCACAAATATGAGTACAAGAAGCTTTTTATATTCTGTACATTTTTCAATGAGGATTTTAACTGTAAGCAGATGCTCGTTTGTTTCATACCCCGAGCGGAAGCCTGCCTGTTCTTTTGAAAGGAAAAACTCGAATTTATTTGCTAGATGTTTGGTAAGTACTTTCGTGAATAACTTGTATACTTGGCTCAGGAGGCTAATGGGCCGATAGTCTCTAGGGTCTGAACTATCTCCTTTTTTATGCATGATGGCAATAGTTGTATTATTCCATTGCGATGAAGTCATTCCTTCCAGAAGGTATTTATTGAATAGCATTTTAAGTGATTTAATAATTTGTTGTCCTCCTTGTTTAATTGCCTCTACTATAATATTGTCTTCACCCGGAGCTTTGTTATTTTTCATGTCCTTCAAGGCTGACGCGATTTATTCTTCTGTAATATCTGGGATATCCTCTGATCCCTGATATAGGACTTTTGGTATGTTCATTTCTGTTTTTTTATCTTGTAAGGTATATAATTGTTGATAAAATAATTCGATGATCTGTAAAATATCTCTTTTGTTTGTTATTACATTACCATACATGTAATCTTGCATATGTTTTTTCATTCCCATTTACTTCTTCCTTTTCCAGACTTTTAAGCTTTTATTCTGTTCTACAACGTTTTTAATTTCCTCTGCTTTTTTTTGTCTTTTGTCTTTTCTAATTTCCCTCGATATATCCCCATTTATAGTTCTGTATTCATCTGTAGTCTTATCTACCATTTCTCTCCTTTGCTTCATTAGCTGTTTTACTCTTTAATTTAATTTCTGTTCTTTTTGTTGTTTTGGACAAATTTTATATACTATTTTTGATGTTTTCAAATATGTCATCAACTGCTGTATCTCCATTGTGTTCCAAGGAGCTTGTTATCTCTCTTCTATAGGAATCCACATCCTCCGGGGATGTCCATTTTTTATGGTTTCTTTTAAGAGGACGAAGAGGAAACGGCAATAGATCATCATGGGCCAGGAGATCGAAACAAAAGAAGGAGGACACTAATAGATTTTCTACATCAAAATAATTTATATGTAATGAACACCTTCTTCAAAAAGAATAAAAACAGAAAGTGGACATAGTCTAGCCCAAATGGTAAAACAAAAAGTGCAGTAGACGTAAGTGTCCTAAATAGATGTTCAGTTGGGAGTAACCATCGCATTGTGAGAGCAAAACTGTTTATTAACATTAAACAGGAAAGAAACAACATGATTCTTAAAAGAAATCATAAGTCGCTCAACAGCTACTGCAAAAACTTAGGCAGTTAAAATGAGAAATCCTCCAGCACCCGTCGTATTCCCCTCACCTTGCTCCTTCAGATTTTCATCTGTTTCGTTCTCTGCAAAATAATTTGAATGGCAAAAAATTTGATTCTATGGAAGAAGTCTTTCTTTGAAGAGAAACCACGCAGTTTCTATGAAGAAGGAATTCAAAAAATTGGAAAACGATGGGAAACAGTTATAGAAAATGATGGAGGGTACATTACTGATTAACAAATACTATTTTTCATGAAAATATGTTGTATTTAATTTGGCTTCTAATCAGGCACGAACTTGTGCAATATTAGTTTTGTTACTTACTAAATTAAAATTTTTTTAAAAAAAAAAATATATATCAGTGTCATCGAGTTGTTGGATGATCTTTAATTTATCTATTTTCTAATTATAATTGCTGATTTTTTTATTAATGTGCAACATTGATACTAAAATGAGATTGCAAAAAAATAAGTAATATTTGTCAAAAGGCACGTAGCATATATTCGGTCCGTTGCACAATGTGAATCAATATTGAATAAAGAAAACAGTATGATCAGGTTTACATTAAAAAAACAATCAAGTTTCTACAGCAGTTGCCTGCTTTGACTTTATGATGTTTAGATATAGTAGGTGTGCCTATATGCAAATCAAAGCCGATCGAAGCGTCCCAAAACACAAACATCAGCTGGAAAGGTTGTAGCAAGTATAAGGAGTGTGAATTAATTTTGATACTGTTACTATATTCGTGGTGAAGCACCATACTTTAATTTTTGGTATATCTTATTTTGCTAAAAGTGTAAACAATATTTTTTTTTTAAGCATTATGTCGAATTACGTGCCAACAAAACACCATTTGCAGGAAGCGTTACTTTTCTTGTTTAATTTGAAGAAAAACGCTGCTGAAAGTCATCGATTGCTGTCAGAAATCTATGGTGATTATATTCCATCGATAAAAACATGGGAGTACTGGTTTCGACGCTTTAAAAGTGGTGATTTCGACACGAAAGACAAAGAACGTCCTGGCCAGGTGAAAAAGTTCAAAGATGAAGAATTGGAGGCATTACTCGATTTAGACGCGTGCCCAATAGAAAAAGAACTTGCAGAATCATTAGGAGTTGATTGCACAACCATTTCCAAGCACTTACATGCACTGGGAATGATTCAAAAGCAAGGAAATTGGGTGCCATACTAATTGAAACCGAGAGACGTTGAAAGGCGATTTTTCACCTGTCAACAACTGCTTCAACGGCACAATCGGAATGGTTTTTTGCATCGTATCGTAACTGTTGATGAAAAATGGATATGCTACGATAATCCAAAACGCAAAAAATAATGAGTGAAGTCCGGTAAACCTTCAGCATCCTCGCCAAAGCCACTCATTTTCCAAGCTTATGCTGTGTATCTGGTGGGTGTAGTATATTATGGGCTGCTCCAACCTAACGAAACTATTACTGGTGAACGTTACCGACAACAATTGATGCAACTGAGCCGAGCGTTGAAGGAAAAATGACCGAAATATGTCAAAAGACACGACAAAGTGATTTTTGAACATGATAACGCTCGGCCACATATTGCAAAACCCGCCCAAAAAACGCTTGGATAGGATGTCCTACCTCACCTGCCCTACCAGACATTGCTCCTTCTGATTATCACTTGTTCCGATCGATGACGCATGACCTGTGTGAACAACGCTGCCATTCTTATGAGGATGCCAAAAAATGGGGATTCGTCGTGGAGAGCCTCAAAAGATGAGTCGTTCTTTTAAGGTAGTGTTCATATACTGCTACTAAGATGAGGGGAAGTAGTGGCTAGCGATGGACAATACTTTGAATAATCAATTTTTGACAATTTTTTTACCATAAAGCGATATTTTACCGAAAAATTCCTCAAAATTAATTCATATACCCAGTATTTTATGAGGTGTGCATGGAATAATACTGATCGACTATCTGGGGAATGGAGGCGAATATTTATCGAAGACTATTACATAGGACCGTTTGAATGATGAAATTAAGAAAACAATGCCTCATTTCACGAAGAAAAAAGTGTTGTTTCATCAAGATAATGCCACCAGCTCACAAATCTATCGATGGAACTTCTCCAGGCTTCTTTTTCATTTTTTCTTTTTCCTTTGTTTTTTCTATTTCGGAAATATCCGATGAGGATGATAGAGTACTGGAAGTTACAGGTTCTCTTTGTGTTCTTGCAACAGAACTATGAACAGAAATATTCCGGCAGCTTGCTTTACATGAAGCAGAATCGTCTTTTGAAGGCGGTTTCTGTTGAAGGGATACGCTCTTACTTTTTGATGTGGAACAAGTTGATACGTCACCTATGGTAACATCTTTTTCGCTTGACTTTGCGGAACTATCATGAATCGTTGCAGCTGATCTGCACGGTGCTCTGCAAGAAACAGATACTTCTTGCGAAGATGGTAATGATTTCTCGATAGCGATTGATTTCAACGATGCTTTACAAGAAATGGCTTTTCCTTGGGAAGACGGTTGCGATTTTTCAACTGCAGTTGACTTAGATGATGTTTTGCAAGAAATGAAAATTTCCTGTGATGAAGGTTTCGACTTTTCAACAGCGGCCGATCTACATGCTGCTTTACAAGTAATAGAAATTTCTTTAGAAAACGGCTCTGTAATAACCAATAATTTTTTTTCGTTCGTCCAAGTCAATTTTTACTGATTTACTAATTGGTTCTTCTGTGAGATATGGCTCGTATCCTAGACTAGCAAGGATATTTTGTTGTTCTTTTGGAGATTTATCTCGAAGTTCAGGATGTTTCTCAAGTATTCTTTGGTTAGCCAAAATGGGCTCTGTTTTAGAAGGAATTTCTGGGGTAGCATACCCAAGATTTTCAAAAATTCTCTGTTGCTGTTCTGAGGTTTTATCAACAAGTTCTAGGTGTTTTTCAAGCACATCCCTACTGATAACAAGAAACGAAGGTTTCGGAGTTGCAGGTTCTGGGTGTTTCTTAATCAATTCTTCATTAATAATAGATCGATGGTGAAATTGGACCAATTGGTGTTGAGAATTGCTTTCTCATCCGCCGCATTCACCAGATCTGGCCCCCAGCGAATATTACTTCTTTCTAAATTTGAAAAGGTGGCATTGGCTCAAATGAAAAGGTCGAATGGGAAATTGAGGTTTATTTTAGAGAGCTCGACAAATCGTACCATATGAAAGGAATCCGAATATTGGAACATCACTGGAATAAATTTTGGAAGAAACCATGTTGAAAAATAAAATCAATTTTTGCGCAAAAATATTGTTTTTCTCGGAACTTTTTACCCTCTGCAGTACAATGCTTTAGAATTAATTTCATCCAAAGTTTTCGTAGTATTGTCATGTTTATCCTTCCTATTAGTGAAGAGTCTCTTGTGAGCTCTATAGAAATTAAGTATTTCGTTTAATTTGTAAAGAGAACATCCTACAGTTTTGTGTAACTTGTGTATGTCGAATAATTTCGACATGGAGCATTCTAGAAATGTAAAAAATGAAATAATTTCATCTGATTTGTGAATAATATATTCGTGAAATTTACCAGGCAGACATTCTAGTAATTTGTATATTATACCAGTAATAACAGTATTAAAAACTTCCCGCTTTCTAGAAAACTCTTACATATTCCACAACATTGTGCAAGTCATAAGAGATACGTGACGTAGCTCATGCTTCGCAACTTGTATGGGTCTCGACTATATGGGCCTACTGCCTACATGGAGGCCAGATTCGATTAAAGATCAAGATTTAAAAAAAAAATAAAATTTACGGACATGTTGTTATTATTAAATGCCCACAAGAGTTTTTAAATATCACATTTCAAATAGCAAATTTTATATTATTTGCATTTGTTAGGTAACAAGGCACCGCTTGTTTACATCTAAACGCAATTCAAGATTAACAGTGGACTCAAGGAAGGGCCACTGGAAACGATGAGTTACGATTTGGTTGAATGTGTGTGTTGCCAGATTTCTAAAATCTAAAATATTTAACGGTTCATCGCTATATTATTAAAAGTTTAATCTAATGAACTAAAATAGTCTTGCATAGTTTTCACTTATAGAGGCGAAAGTAAATAACATTATATTTATAAAAACAAAGCTGAATATTTTCTAAATGAGTACATTAATAAGTTACCTATAACGACACTTAACCTGCTCTTACTTCTTCTTGCTTTCTTCTTTTATTGAGCTCTATCTTTCTATAGATAATTTTCTCAGCTTTGAATCCTTCTTGAGCTTAGGCAAATCACCGGCAACTCTTCGGTGATGCGTTACACATTCTCGAGTTTGGATTCTTTCTACCGTGGAGAGCAACGTAGTCTCGCTCTAGGCAAAATTGATCTCCCAAAAGAATATTTATTTGTCTTTATAACTTAATTTACGGGACAGTCCTGTGTGGATAATCTGCTTGCGATGCAAGAACTCCTGGAAAAAAGAATTGCAAAAAATTTGGAAACTCACATGACTTTCATCGATTTAGAGAAGGCCTACGCCTCGGTCATGACTTTAAAATTAACCCTACTATAAACTAAATAATCCAGGAGATGTATGCTTACAACGAATCACATTAAATCAGGCTCAATACTCTCCACACCAATAAAATCCAGTAAAGGACTACGACAAGGGTGTAAGCTATCACCCACCCCGTTTAATGTATATCTGGAAGCAGTTTTAAGAGAGTGGAAAGCAAGTTATGGCGGGATGGGCATTCCCATTTCCCACCCCCACTCTTTACTTTGAGTTTTGCGGACAATCAAGTGGTATTCTTGCAACACACTTACGACATGGAATTCATGCTTAAAGGACTAATATATGGTGGTCAACTTTGTAGCAAGATTCTCTATCTTCATTACAGATGAGCATGAAGTAAGTAATCAAATTTATATACCTGGGGACAATAATATCTAGTGATGAGGGAGTTGGATAGACAAATATCAGGAATCGTATCGAACATGGCAGAAAAGTGCTGAGAAACCTAAAAGCGATCTGGTGCGATATTAACATCTCCGCTAAAGTTAAAAAACACATCGGAAAATTAGTAGTTGAATTTGTCTTATGTCATGGGTGCAAAGTTTGGTCCTTGAATGCAGACACAAGAAGACGCATTAAAGCAGTGGAGATGGACTATCTCAGGCGAGGTGCAGACAGGTAGTAGGACAACAAACGAAGAAGTCCGCAATAAAATGGGAGCAGAGAAGACGATATTGGATAAAGTTGAGAAACGACAACCACAGTGGTTCGGACACCTGTTACGTATACCGGAAGGGAAGATCGATGGCCCAAAAGATTATTCAAATGGGCACCTCTAAGGACGAGAAGACATGGAAGTCCTCGCCGTTCCTGGAACGAGGGGATGCGGGAGGCCATGCGAAACAGGAGATTGGTAGAGGAGGATGCACTCGACAGGACACTTTGGCGATGAGGAACAGCAAAGCGGTCGCAGGCTGTAAAAACGCCGTTACATATACATATATATATATATATATATATATATATATATATATATATACACATATATATATATATATATATATATATATATATATATATATATATATATATATATATATATATTATATATATATATATATATATATATATATATATATATATATATATATATATATATATATATATATATATATATATATATATATATATATATATATATATATATATATATATAAAACTTAATTTATTTTGTTGACACTGATAAAGGCCCTCCTCGAGAACTGCTACCGGTTTTGGGTATAACCTTTTTTGTCAGCCCGCCCGTCTGATTACGTGATTGACACAAAAAACACGGCCTCACGTGTTTGCCACCTGCTCAAATGACCTAACCTCAATCGACGTTATAGGATCACCCCTCAGCACAGTAACCCTCTGCGATTAGAACCCCTACCAAGCAAATTGTGGACCACCGATCCACACTCCGGAGCCCCAAAACTCCCAAACTGCGCCTTCAGAAGCCTTAACTGGGAAAATGCGTCCGCATGCTACAAACTGTCGACCGGAAGTCCAACCTGCTATTACAATTACCAAATATAAGTAAAAACACCGATATGTATCCACTGGCGGTTTTACTAGCAGAACACGTGCGATCATTTCGGTTTTTAACAGTGCTTCGCGGACGCGGAATACGGCAATTTTTTTCTGTAAAAGAGATTGGAAATCTGTCCAGTGTTTTCTACTTGTCCTTACCGCACGTATTAAAGTTTCTTATGGATCATTGATTTGGCTGGAAACTCTGTTATAAATGCCATACTTCTTCTTCTTTTTTTTTTGTGTCTGGGTTGCGTACAGCACATTTCTATGGTGCGTCTGATAGACGTACGTCTTTAATTATAATCTTTATTTAATCGATCAAAAAAGTCAGAATGGCCTTGATTACGTTATTAGGTAATTTTGAAAGAACCAACCATCAAATATAGGTGACAACACCGGTACACATTCCCAACAAGTTTTCCTACCATACGTTCAATCATTCGGGTTTTTTAGTGGGGCTGTACGGATACCGGATACGGAATTTATTTTGCATAAGACAGCATTGAAATTTTGTCCAGGGTTTTCTACTTGTCCTTACTATACTCAATGCACTTTCTAATGGATCACTGATTGGGCGGAAAATGACATTATGAATGACATGCTCACTCTATTCTTTTTGTGTCTGGTGTGAGTACATATGTCTAAGCTTGTCGCGCACAAACGCTAAGTGAGCTTTTGCGTTGTGCTCTCATTGTTGTTTGCGTCTCGATAATACCTTCGGAAAAAATCTACACTCTCATCAAACCCACCTTTTAAAAGTAAGTGTATGTATTTATTTCGCAGAAATGCATAATTTTATCTATTGAATTTATTATTGTATTTACTGTCTACGTTGCCACAAAATAGCCACTTAAACTAGGGAAGTCCCAAACGTTATGTATGCTGTAGATGTTTCATGTTGAGAATTTAGTTTAGTAGTCATCGCTCGCTAGGTTGGTATTATTTTGTGTTTAGTTAAAAAAATTCAATTATATACTGCTGCTTATTATGACGACACCTTCAGCATCGGTAAGTTTTTTACAAACTATGAATCGTGGTAATAAAAATTGGTGAAGTGAGAAAGACACAGGAATTGTTAAATAAATCTATTGCTTCAAGTCATTGTAAGTCCCAATGATACCTAATACGATAAGATAAGGGGTTTTCACAGCAATTTGACAATTCAAATCAGGATTTGTAATGTTAAGACTGCCACTCCCTCGGCGATTAGACTGTCAGAATTGTCCGATTAACTGGTCTCTGTCTCCTGATTATAAGAAATGCTACATGACTGTTTTTCAATTCATATTGACCAAAATATACAGATATTATAGATCTAGTTTTAAGAGCTCAGTTAAAATACATTTTGAATAATTAGGTTCGAAGCACGCGGTCGCGGTGGAGGTTTCTGAAGGCGAATTTCGAGATTTTTGGGCTCCAGAGTGCGGAACGGTGGTCTACTAATTGCTTGGGAGGGGTTCTAATCGCAGAGGGTTACTAAGCACTATGAGGAGTAATTCCTAAAACGTCAGCCGAGGTTTTGTGGTTAGAACAAGTAGTTGAACACGCGAGGCCGTGTTTTTTGTGACAGTTATGTAATCGACCTGGCGGGCTGACAGAAAATGGTTATATCCAAAACGAGAAGCAGTTTCAGTACTTACGACAAGAATCTTTTGCAAACCCAATTTAAGAATGCAGATCGTTGAATATTTTGGAGACCTAGCAGAGTACAGGCTCAACAACACTAGATTTCCCTCGGAACCCGAAGAGGGGAGATCCAAACTCGAGGATGTGTAACGCACCACCGATGGATCGCCGGTGCTGTTTAAGCATGAGGTGGATCTTGAGCTGGCAAATTGTCTGCGCAGTAGTGCCCTTAATGATATAGATATATGTTGGTAAATTTGAAAATATTTTAAGACTGCTTTATTTTATACCAGAAAGTTTTGTAATAATCAAATTATCCCTTTTAAAAGCAGTTACACAAGAGAATAGAGAGATTCGAAACTGAGCATGGATGAGTATTGGATATAGCTGCCATTTTCAACGACTTTGTTATTGTCCTTGGATGTGATTAAACCTAAATATCGTTATTAAAAAATTAAGGATTTGTGCTTTGGCTTCAAACAGGTATACGGTTAAAACTTGCAAATTTTGCAGCGACTAAAGCCTGGAAAGAAAAATTCGCAAATTATCAAACAGAATACGAGGTGTAACTAATAATTGGACTGCTTTTGTTACCCCGATAATGGTGAGGCGTTGAGCTTGAATACCCCCTCTAGCCATTGATGGCCGTGCGGTTTCCAATTGGGCTACAGCACTAGTTTAAATCGGATAATGTATTTACTCTGCGTCAGAAAAATATTTAGTGTCAATGTTGAACAACGAGTTAACGTGAAATTTCTTATTAAACTTGGAAAGTCTGCTACAGAAATATTAATTTTGCTGCAAGAAATCTATGGCCATTATTACTTATCACTAATTCAAGTTTTCGAATTGGTAAAATGATTCAAAGATGGCAGAGAAGATGTCACAGACGAGCCCCGCGTTGGGCGCCCACAACCGGTAAAAACAGACGACAACATTGAAAAAATCGGTAAGATCATTAGAGAAAATCGACGTCTGAGTATTAAACTATCCATGTCAAATATTGACAAAGAAAATGTTCGGCAAATTTCAAAGTTGGTACCGAAAATCCTTTCTGCCGTTCAAAAGAAAACCCGAATGACCATTGGTCTAACACCCTAAAAAACATGAAGCTGAACTTACCTTTTTAGAAAAGGAATAACATGTGATGAATCAGGGTTTTTCATGCATGACCCTGAAACCAAGCGGCGATCCATGTACTGGAAAAGCCCAAACTCACCAAGGTAAAAGAACACGCGGATGATTAAATCAAAATTCCAAGCAATGTGGGCTTGTTCACATTGACGGGATGCCTGAAGGGCAAACTGTCAATCAAGTTTACTATAAACAAGTTTTGACCACCCTTCGTAAACGTGTGAGAAGGAAAGACCTAAAATGTGAAAGAATCGGTTTTGAATCCTCCACCAAGACCAGTAGAAAATACAATATTGTCGACTATTTGGTAAATTTAGGGTAATATACACTTGAAGCATATTAATATTGCAAAGATGAATATAAAAATAAGTTTTAAAACGCTCAAACATAAAAATCTCAAATCTAATTTAAGGTTATAGTTTAAAAATTGGCGCTTCGTAACTAGTTGAAAACGGTAGAGATTTCCGTATTCCTCATTATTACCACAAGGAAAGACGTGGCGTGTTGATACAGATCAATTTACGCTTTTATCTACATGTAAGCTTGCGAGAGAAGGAAGGCAATAAAACAAGGCAAAACAATACCGGAAGGTTCCAAAAGCGACTGTAATTATATTGTGGTGTTCAGATGCCTACTCTTCGCTAATATACTAAGTATCAAACTTTATAATACAGTTTTAGGGTGGCTATTTTTAAAACAGTCTTCATCTTAAAACCGCCTTTTATAATCTTGGAGTTAGTTAACCCTTATATTGTTTTTTTGATTATGCTAATTTTTTAACCTTATTTTTCAGTACTTTATAAAATTTGAAGTCATTTGTAATTATAGTTGTCTACTACTGGTGTATCTCACGGTGCATACATTATTATTTTTTATCTTTTTCTAGTTACTACGCCACCTACGTCACGTATGTAGGAACCGAAATAAATTTTTAACAGGAAATCTAACGCAACTAACGTAGTACCCTGTAAACCCCATGACCTTTAGACGTTCTCCCCGAACAACGGCCTGTACGTTCCGCGAGAGGTCTAGGGGCAAGCGCGCCACACCTCTCCTTCCAACCAATCAGGTGATATGGCGTAGGGGCCCGGCGCCCCCTCCCACCCCGCGCCTACCAGGTTTATTGAATGGTTTTTATTTCGGCCGGCGGCGCGAGTTCAGTCGTTTAGTGTGGTTCAGATTGTCTATTTGACTCGTACGATAATTTTCAAATAGACTGTTGTCTTGTCTAATTTTTTTTGTTGCTTCAAGTGATCGTAGTTAGCCTTAATTGTCGTGTATTTTACTTAAATTGACGTTTGAGAATTCGGAAAAATGGGTTACAAGAGAAACATCCAAGCACATCCTCTGGTAAGTTTTTTTTTTATGTTGCCTTGTCCGCCGGGCGCCGGTCAGTGAATGACGTTTTAATAACACTAAAGAAACAAAGTAAAAGTTAAAAAAAGGACGTATAAGCAGGGTGTCAAACTTCGTAATCAAAATTTAGAATTATATATACATCATAAATTAAATTAGTGACATACTTTTGATTTATTGCAAAGGTTGCAACATTGTTATCGACGATAACGAACGACAAATAGGTATACAATAATCCACTCAAAAATTTACGTAGATATCGATAAATAAGGTATTTATTTATACATTTTACAGTAACATATTGTTCCAAATTTCACGATAATATTCATATAAAAGTTGTTAGTTCGAAGGCCGTTTTTATTGTTCGTGAATTCCGGTCTGTTCGACGTTATTGGGTCTTGAAAAAAATTAGCCTGGGAATGTAACATTGTATATTGAAAATTGACTGACGTGGATTGTTTTGACATATAGGGTTATTTTATTTCCAGTAAATTATAGGAAATTTATACGTTTAGAAATATTAAACCTAAAATAATTCTATGATTCACTGATTACATTTTTAATTAAGGGATCTGGTGCGTTATTGACAAGGGCATTATTTGTAATATACTTTACATGCCTAAAGACAAAACAAAGGCCAAGTGCAAGTCGGACTTGTACAATTAGTGTTTCGTACCGTGATTGCTGAAGTATTATATGATATGCAGTCACAAATTCAGCTTCAATTTAAGAATTACCAAGAATATATAAAAAGCGAGACATCTTTATAGTAAAAGTTTAAAAACAAATATTTACTACCTAAATATTTGCTTAATTATAAGCAAATAAAATAAAATTATTTATCTCGGTACCTATCCGTTGGTCACCAATCAAAATGGAAATTTATTTTATCTGTGATTGGCCCAATGGTTAAGGCAGTAATGTACTGAAAAGTATATTAGTATATTACTGATTGCACCGAATACGTTTTGATTTTTCGTAGCTCTTAAACCCGGTTAAAGTCACAACTCGCCACGAAAAAATCTTCACCTTATTGTCAAGTCAAACATTTTTTTTATACAGATAACGTAGCAAATATATGTACTAGATAAATTATTAAAGGTAATGCACTCATGATAATTTTCGCTCAATCTACACTTCATGGAGAATATTCTAGAATTTTTTCGAAATTTAATCAGTACTCTTAGAGATAGGGTCAGGGGTCAGCGATCTTTGGCAATTTCTTTAAAACAATACAAACAAAAGTGTGTGCAAGTATTACATCATATATATTTTTGAACCCATGATTTCACAAGCTCTCCTTTGACACCCTACTCAATGACCTTGTAAATTTTTTTTTTTCACTTTCGACTTCACTCTTAAACTTTCAAAACTACACGGCTCTGATTGGGCCATCAATTTCTATATTTGTGCTAAATTTCAACTTTATATGTCAAATAGTTTCGGAGAAAATCGGGTGCAACAGACAATCACCGAAGTGATCCCATAACTCTTCCGTACGGAACACTAAAAAATAGATAATGAAATTAGAAAGGATATTTTAAATCAAGTTTAAGAACTAGACAATTCCAGCGAATTTTTCAAATCATTAAAAAAAAAGAGGAGATAACAATCATATGAGTGCGTAAAAGTTAACGTTGATCGGAAAAATCTGTAAACTTATTTATCCAGTACTTTCCTCGCAAACACGTAGTTCTAAAATAAGTACTTAAGTAAAAAGTAAGTAAATTCCCATCTCTTTCACTCCCTTGTCCTCAAACAATATCAATTAAGACCTATAGGTTTCTCGTTCGAGAGTTACCGTTTCAACAGATCGACGGGCCGACAGTCAGATAAAAAAATGAAAATGGAAAAATAAGAGGTGAATAAAAGCAAAGATATCTAACAGTAATTTTCTCACGAGTACAAAGCTCCCCGTTAGCAAAGGCAGTAAATATAATGCAATAATATCCCTGCTGTGGTATAAGAACCCCGCCCTACACCAATACACTTTACTATAAATGATATTACATTTATAATTGCATCAACCAAGACAGCTGAAAAAATTCTAAAAATACTATTAAAACCATATATAGTAGTATTTAACTATATAATATCGTCGAGCCCAAAAACCTTAAAAAGGATATGTAACTTTATGTATACGAAACAACCCCTCCACTCTTCGCCTTAAGCAATATCGCTCAAAACATATAGGCTTCATCCTCTCATTAGGTACAAGAAAACCGGAAATACATAGCAGCCTTACATTTTCATCTGTAGTTTCAATGATAGGTCGTGACTAGTTAAAGTTTTTCTGTTCTTCATAACTGCGGCTTGGGCCTTCTCTATTCGAATTTTAACTTCCACAGTCGGGTCCCAGTGGTCGTTTATATTGCTACCGAGATACATCATTTTATCAACTCTCTATGTCTTGCCACTGACTCTAATACGACCACCTTCAATATTAGATTATTTACTTATAATCATATATTTTGTTTTATTTGCATTGAGTCTTAAACCAAACTGTGTACAAGTGTCAATTATTTTATCCATAAATTTTTGTAGATCTTTTCTTTTATTAGTAATAATTAATGTATCATCAGCGTATCTGATGTCATTTATGTTAACGCCGTTGATGTTGATTCTTTCCATGATACCAGTGAGTGCTTCCTTGAATATCACCTCCGAATAGAGGTTGAACAACAAGGGCGACAGAATATAACTCTGACGCAGTCCCCGCCTCCAACCGTACTTCAACTGTCTGATGCCAGCGGGATTAAGAAACCCTAAAACGTGAGAAGAAAACAGAAATCTCAGATTGTATTAGTCTTGCTTTATCTACTATCAGCCTTTTTATAAAATAATAATAATAAATTTTGGAAATTGAATATAATTCAATAAATTAGTATCGAGTGGTATTCTCCCGTTTTATCTAATAATAAAGTTACTACACGCAAACCATCATCATTATTAATTTTGGTGCCAAAGTCCATACGAAACTTCTTAAAAACAAATGGCACTTTGAACTGTATTATTATACAAGTCACTATTATTTATTTCGATGCCATTACATACTTCTTAGAATCAGAGATTTTTAAAATTCACCGAGGAGGAATTTGATTTGGTGAATATACTCCCCTTATTTAGGTTATTGACTTAGAAACATATCCTTTATACAACTAATTAACTATCGTGTACTTTAAATAATCTAAAAAACTATAATCAACTTTCCCGAAAACGATTGCGGAGACGATTTTAATCATTAGTGTTTATGCAGAATTTTGAAAACTGTATTTTCGGTACGTCAGTTTCTTTAGCAAGATGTGTAATCTGCATTCGTCGATCTTACAGCAAATCTACAAACAAGCCTTATGGTTTCCTCCCGAACAGAATCTTGACCCTGTCAAAGCAAAACCAAAATTTTATTTGAAAAAAAGATTCGCCGTCATTGCTGTACACCTCGGAAATTTCATAAATAACTTTTGGTACAATTTCATATATTACTGCACGATATTCTAAATCTCATTTTTCGGAAGTAAATAAATCGTAAAACCTGCAAACTAAAACAAACTAGTACAAAATTTCGTCGAAGTACTTAGAACCAGAATTCGTTTTTAAAAGTTTATTTTTACAATAATGAAAAAATAAAAAAAAAAACATGTTTTTCTACAGAGTCTCCCCTGTTCAAAACACATTTTTTCCACCGAAAAAGAAGTTTTTTCATACCATTATCGTAAAATGAAGCAGATCGCATCAGAGGCCAATTGCACACGAACGATTCTACGCCTTCATCATTTTCGAAATGCTTTCCTTCCAACGATTCTTTGAAAGGGCCAAACAAATAAAAATCGCAAGGCGAGAAATCCGGGCTACAGGGCGAATGTTTCAAGAGTTTCCAGTGCATTTGTTCCACTTTTTGTTTAGTCAATGCAGCTGTGTGGGGCCTGGCGTTGCCGTAAAGCAGTTCCACGTTCCGAAAGAGCATGTCTCGCCTTGTTTGTCGATAAGCGAGTCTAATTTGATTGAGGAGTTAGCAGTAGTATGCAGCGTTAATGGTACGTTATGGAGAAAAATCAACCTCCTTAATATTCGAATCCGTGATGCTGGCTCGGCGAAAATGACACAGATTTTCCACCTTTTTCCGACAATAGGAAAGTTCCTTGTGCCAGTCATAATCTTGGGTTTTCGAAAGTATCTTTTTGCGGAACTGTTTCGTCAGTCTTTGCAAAATTTCAAAAGGTTTTTACGTTTTCTAGCGTTAAAAACTTGATAATAGTGCGTTGCTCAATTAACACTGGTACCTCCTGTTCTGACATGGCGCTGCTGACGACAAAATAGATCAAGAGAGTCGAGCGGGTGGTCTCTTCCATACCTGACACCCTTACTCAACTAATAATGGGAGGGCGAGGCGATCGGATTACCTCACGAGAGTTGAGAGCCGAATTCCCGTTTATATTCGATTTACCCTCGTACTTAAAAAAAAATCTCGTTGCTTGTTACAATTCATTAATTATTTACTTCTGAACAGCGCGTTTTTCAAGAGAAAAAGGTTGTGATTTGGACGACCCAAATCGAGCTGCAACTATTTTAGTTATAATTAATTCATTCAATGGATTATAACTTGAAGTAAAACAGTAAATTTCCAACATTTCGCCTACGATTGCACATCTATCATTCTGTTTGTTTATTTTTTGAATGGCAAAATGTTTTTTAATATCTTTATTTTTTCATTACGGTTTATTGTGAACTGTCAGAAATTCCAGTAAAATAACGAATAATTAGAATCTTTTTAATATGTATGTTATCATCGATAAGGCATATAACCGATGGGGATTTACGGCAATGTCAATAAAAATATTTTTTCCAGCGCATCCAAGTTACTAAGCTGAATACTATGAAATGCAATGGGTAAACTCCATTTGTAACCGGAAAATTCCGGTTTATTACTTGGAACTATTCGGAGAAAATATGGCTTAAATGTTTTGATACTAATACTAATTACATGTATTTATTAACAGTGAGGCCCTGACAAGCATTTTAAATAGCAGATGACTCACAACACATAACATGTGATTTCCAACTTAATAAGTACCCAAATTCCTTATTATATGCGGGGTGTCCAAATTTTTTATAAGAATTTAGGTCATTTGCCCAACAACACATATTTTTGTTAAAGCATATCCCTTTCAAAAAATATAGGGAAATGATATTTATTAGTCAATGAAGTCGATTATTCAAAATTGCAAGCCCATATTATTAAAATAACTGTATGAGACTCGCCCACTAAACGGCCTTGTGACGAAAAAAGCAGTTTGTTCTTGCAACAGTTTTAAGTCATTCAAAAACAATATCATTAGTGAAATACAGTACAACGCAAATCAAGCAGGAAAGACCTGAAGATGGTGACGGAACTTCTTACTGGAGACTGCCACCTGAATGAGCACCACACTCACACTGGGGTTAAAGATGATCCACACTACAAGTGGCGCTAGGAGTAAGAAGAATTGGCTCTTCATCTCATTATGTCTGGTCCGGAAATCCCGATGGCTACACAAATTTATCTGGGAATGTATTGAGGCGATTCAACTTGGGAGTTTGCTGCTATTTTTGAAGGATATTGGATTTCAACAAACCTAAAACAAGGCAGGTACACCCACTTACTACATGGGGTGAATAGTTCCGAGACTTATCAAGAGTTAGTGTCAACTCTCAGAAGAGTCGTGTAAAATTTTCATGACATTTTGTTTATTAGTTTGCGACTTACAGCTGTTTGAGTGACACTAATTTTGATTTTAGCAAAACGATGGAACAAAAAGAATTTCTTGTGTTGATTAAACATTGCCTTTGCGTGGGAAAAATACAACTAGAACCCAAGAACGGCTAGAGAATGATGCATCATATTGTTCTGAATGACCGCAAAGTGAAAACGAAGGATATCATGAAGATATCAACAAAACGCGTCAGGAATATGTTACATGAATATTTGCATATGCAAAAGCTCTGTGCCAGGTGGGTGATTCCGAACGCTGTTTGCCATTGTTTCGACTTAATGCAAAGGAGTTTTTGCGTCGACTCGTAACAACAAACGAAACATGGATCCATCACTACAGCCCCGAGTCCAACAGGCAGTCCGTAGAGTAGCTGCAACCACAGAAAAGCCGACCGGAGCGTTCAAAAACGCAAACATTAGCTGGAAAGGTTTTGCCCACTATTTTTTAGGATACATATCGAATAATACTGATCAACTATCTTGAGACAGCGCAAGTGATCTCCGGAGAGTATTACATTGATTTATTGGACCGTTTGATTGATGAAATCAAGAAAAAAAAAGGGCCGCATTTAGCGAAGAAAAAGATGTTGTTTCACCAAGATAATGCATCTGGTTACAACTCCATAAAATCGATGGTGTAATGGGCTATGAATTGCTGCCTCATCCGCCGTAATCACCAGATCTGACACCCAGCGATTATTACCTCTTTCCAAATTTGCAAAGGTGGCTCCAGGAAAAGAGATTTGGCCCAAATGAAGATGTCGAACGGGAAACTGGGGCTTATTTTAGAGAGCTCGATCAATCGCACTATATGAAAGGTTCCACTCCATGTAGTAGCTGGTAGAATAGGTTCGCCAAATTGATTTTCTTCAGTTGGTTGGATTCTCACTGGTGTGAAACGATCTGCAGGAACAAGTGACAAAAGACGAAATAGCATTATGGATACACGCGAAAGAACATACATACACACATACTCGACTTTGAATTTTATAGGTATAGAGATAAGGAGCGATTATTAGTTAAATTTTATCTTATTATTCAAGTTATTTTTGCAATGACTCATTAAACCGGAAATTATTTGATATTATCATAATCTCCAACACAGGTAAGAATATAAAAATAATTCGCTTTATGATAATACGTAATCAATTCGCAGTATGAACCAAATGACCATCAGACTGGCGACCTTTACCTTTATTTCTGTCAAGGGCACCCGCTAGTTACCAATCAATATTAACTTTTGTATTTTTCCGTTAAAAACTGGAATTTGAATTAATAAGTTAAGTTTTATTTACCCAAGATCTTGTTCGTTCATTCTACGCCATATTATCAACGTCTACAAAAATTATCAAGTGTTAAGATAAGAGAACAGAGAACGTACAATGAATTAAAAACAGAAATGAAAGGATGGCAAAACGGTATTCTGCATGAGTAGAAACAATTTTCTAATTAGACAGCTAATACGCAGCAGGCCAATTAGGTATTGTGCTTGTTCTCACTAATTTAATTTTATAGCAAAAATTTTTAAAAACGTCTTACCGATTAGTGAAGTAATAGGCTTTTTAGCGCCACAAAATAATATTTATACAATTCTTCATCCCCAATCCATCATTTTTACAAACGTATAGTGATCAAATAACAACGAATATGATGACTTAGCCTGGATTTCCAACTGCTTTATAACGTTCCTGATGGTGTTCTGCCACTTTAATCAATTGTCTGTAGCTCTTACCGCATGTTCAACGTTAGAATGTAAAAGGCTCTCCATGGTATCCATCCAGCGCATGGGAACTCTGCCCCTTCTTCTCCTGCCCTCGGGCTTTCCCTGGATAATCAATTTTTTATGCGCTCGCTTCTAATTATAATGACTAAAGAACCGTAAAATTCCAGCAAGCACTGTAGTTAGTAGCCATTCGGTGGGCTTAATTTCGTTCAGAATGGACACGTTGGCTCGGTGTTCCGTCCAGGACACATTCAAGATTTTCCGCTACCAGAACATTTCAAACACGTCTATTTGTTTTTGGTCGGCTTTTCGAATTGTCCAACTTTCAGATGCATATTTAAGTACCGAGAACACCAGGGTTGAATAAATCGTGGTTATTTGTGACATTTGTAAATTTTTAATAGCACATAAATCATCAAATAAAAGAGAGAAATCACAAATAGCAGTACTAAATTGAACAGACAAAACCATTCAAAAAAACTGTTGAAACCATCGAAAATTGAAGTAAACGAAAACCACCTGTCAAATTAGAAAATGAGCGCCAGTAATTTAACTATTAGATGATGACATATCAAGGTACTTCCACATGACGTCAAGCGACAACGGCCAAATACCAGTTATAATCGGTGCTATTTTCATGATAGCAACAGCTTAATATTACTGAGGCTGAATGCTCAAGACACTCCGTTTGACAAAATTGAATATTTTACGGTTTCACGTACAAGATATCGGAACGATCCTGAGACATCCCAATGTATTGGGATGTCTGTACGTACAAAAGAGATGTTGGACGTGGCTATAGTATAGAGAATGGTCCCAAAATGCTGGAACCAGGGTTGGGACAGTTATCGATTAAATAAAATGATACAGACTCTTCACTCAATTGGCTGCCACTCAATAGAAAATAAAAATCCTCAAAGGCGTAAAAATTTCAAAGGCGCCAGTTTTGTTAACGCATCTTCTGGCAAATTCTACACGCTATATATTACAATGTGTCTGCGACGCCTCTGTCGTTGCTGTTTACCTAGGGACGCTGTGCTGCCTACTATTTTGGTTGTCCAAAATTTTCAATGTGTTGCATAGTCTCGTAAACATAAATTTTTAGAGTTCCGTACGGAAGGAACACTTATAAGGTCACTTTGGTGTATATCTGTCCGTCTATCACACCCGATTTTCTCCGAAACTATTTCACATAGACAGTTGAAATTTGGCAATAATATAGGAATTGATGGCCCCATCAGAGCCGTGTAGTTTTGAAAATTAAATTTTGACTTAAAGGGTTAGTTGTGGGGGGTGAAATCGAAAGTGAAAAAAAAAATTACCAGGTCATTGAATGGGGTGTCAAATGAAAGCATGTGATAACACGAGTTCAAAAATATATATAATGTAATACACACTTTTCTTTATTTTTAAATTGCCAAAAATCGCTGACCCCTCCCTTACAGCGAAAAGTACTAATGTTATTAGGTTGCCAGTTCCGATAAATGTCACAGCTATTTGTTTTCGTCCAGTTAATATAACCTCGCATTGCAGTGTTTAACCCATGTGCTTTAATTCATACTCAAAATATGGCTAATTGTGGTTGTAAAAACTCTCCCAACACTTTTTGTTATATATGTGGTGAGTTTGTAGTTAAAAAACATCAAAGAAACATTACTGACTTTGTAAAAAAAAGTATACTTTGCATATTTTGGTGTAGAAATCGGTAATCAAGAAAAATGTTGGGCTCCTCACAAAGTATGTTTGTTATGTTTGTGTCGAGGATCTTAGGAAACGGTATAAGAAAGAAAAGAAAGCTTTTAGATTTGCAGTACCCATGGTATGAAGAGAGCAAGAAAATCATTCAAATGATTGTTTTTTTGCAGCGTTGATGTTTCTGGATATAAGTCCAAAAATAATAAAATAATTGTCTATCCTAACTTTACTTCAGCTAATCGGCCGGTAGGACATGGACCAGGACTTCCTGTCCCTGAGCCACCTCAGTCTATTGATGACGTTTTACAGTCCAGTCCAGAATTTAATGAAAGTCGACCGGATGATGACTTTCAATGTTCTCTAGAAAATTTAAAACCACAGTTGTTTACACAAGTTGAGTTAAATGATTTAGTGAGTGATTTGGGTTTGACTAAGGAAAAAGCAGAATTGCTTGATTCTAGGCTGAAAGAAAAACATTTATTGGAATCTGGAACATCTATTTACCATTATAGAACAAGAGATCAAGAGTTTGCTCAGTTTTTCAAGCAGAAAGAGGATTTTTTTTCCCTATTTTGAAATTTAGTCGATGTCATATTGTGAGAGAACTGTGGATAATACAAAAAAACTGATACCAGATGCTGTTTCAGCACCCAAAAATACATTAGATGTACTTAGATGTATTGGTTTAAAAAGTTTTTACAAGTATTTTTTTTGTTGGATATATAAAAAAAACAAAAATTTCAAAGGTCATCAGTTTTCAACAAAGATCGAAAATAAACTTTGTTGAAAACTCATTTGGGGTGTGTTTTGTGAAGTATTGGATCATTTTATACGTACGGAACACTAATTACGCAAGTCCGACTTACACTTGGCCGGTTATTAATCTATGGTACAATCTATTTCGGTATGTTTGTGTTTGCCCAATAAATTCCTCGAAAATACGTTAAAAAAACCAAGTAATGTATATTTACTTTAAAATCGGCATGTACCTGGTATGCCTGATTTCGAAAGGAAGCATCTTTATCAAAAAATTAAAAACGAAATACTCCATGAATATTAAATATTTTAAAAATATAATCACCAATGTCTGATGGTTGGCTATTGCAAGGCAAGAAACTAGAAAATAAATATATTATGACGCAAAACCACACCATTGTTTTAAATTATACTTTATTTAAATAAGTTTCTATTGTGATTTTTGGAAATATTTTTTACAATTGAATTCTGACGAAAAATAAAGATACTGAGATGTACTGAGAAGATGGACATTATTACCTACTTTCTTTGAAAAACTTGGGAGATATGTTCATTTACGTAAACCTTTGGTCTTCATTAACGATTTTATCCGTACTGCACATTCTCTGAAAGTAATTACATAAAACATTACTTTAAAAGAGAAGTGAGATACATGGGGCGACATTTTTACCTTTACAATGACATCGGGGAAGTTTAGTGCTCAAGGAAGTTGGGGGGGAGGGAAAGAAAATAAGGAATTTGCAAAAGGGATCCCTCCAGTCTGTTTGCTAGACACTGAATCTCCTTCAGTTTTCAACGTTTTCAATAATTTGAATTTAAATAAATAACGTTGATCATATTCTTTTATATCTATTTTATATTGATGATTCATGAAATTTGGAGTCTAGTCATTATTATTAATCGAAAAAATTAAACCAACTCACGATTGTTTTTAATTAGTTATAAAATATAGACAATATAAATAATATGTAAATATTGGGTACTAATCAGTTAAAAAACGCTTCAAACTGTAACCTTCAAAGGAAAAGAATTTAAAATTGGGAGAGATTTAGAAAAAGCAGATATAGTGAATATTTATTATGAATTGTATACGAATACCTTTTTCTTTAAGGATTATCCCACTAAAATGAAACTGAGTTCTAACCCTACTTCTGTGCTTGTACAGGGTGAGTCAACGATAGAGTAAAGCTCATTATCTCATTTGTTTCGGAAATGGCGAAAAAATGTGAAATACAATAGTTTTAAGGAATGTTAAGGTGTTACTTCAAAAAAGTGTGGCCTATAACATATGTTTTTTTTCTAATGGAACATCCTACTTTCTAATTTATTTTTAAATTCTGCGTAAAATTTTATAACTTTTTTATTAACAATGTTATATACCTAAACCTGGTAGTTTTTCTAATATTTCAATTTAAAAAAAAAATAATAGTTTTCATCTTCCTCGTCAAGTAAAAAGTAGTTCCAGACTTATCTCATTTTTTTAAAACCCAATAATCGTTAAAAAGACCTTGTCTTACTTATTCCCAAGTCTTTCTGCGGTAAGGTGTAAGACTGTGGAGTTGAGTTGATCAGCCTCTTCCACTCCTTCTCATTCTGTGTCAAGTTCTTAATTTCACTCCACTGAATATTTCTCTCCTGGGCAGTCTTCTTTACTTCCTCTTGCCATGTTTTCCTAGGTCTTCCTCTTTTATTTGCTCCCTGGATTCGCGCTTGATATATTCTTCTTGTTAGTCAGTAGCGCCATTGTTTCTGAAGGTGGAATACTCATAATTGGTACGAGCGTTCTATAGAGATGAAAAAAAAAGATATATGTAAAGAAATTTGAGTTAGATGCTACAGGTTGTTCAAAATAAATTTATGCATTTCGACTATTTTAAATTGCAAAATCTCAAATTTTTTAAATGTATATTATTATTTTTTCTGATAGATTTTACAAAACTCTCCAACTTTTATTAAGTATGTCATATACCTATTTCTAATAGTTTTCGGTTTATTTTGAATTTTTCAATTTTTACCCTTGTTTTTAATACGCTTACGCCATTGTGAAAACATAAACAAATAGTTAATAATAATTTTAATATAGTGTAACTTATCTAATGATTAATTATTACGACGTAATAAATGTTCAAAAATATGCCCGTCTACTTGAATACACATGTTTAGTCGTTTTTACTATATTTTCCTTCACTTTCCTTAGCATAAAGGCGTTATTGTCCTGCACGCATCCCGTATCCTATTTTCCATATGTACTGGTGTTGTGCAATTTTTTACAAAACTGAAAATCAGTATTTTTTTTTTAATTGAAATATTTGAAAAACTACTAGGTTTAGGTATATAACACTATTAATAAAAATGTTATACAATTTTACGCATAATTTAAAAATGAATTAGAAAATAGGATGTTCCATTTAAAAAAAACATATAGTATGTCGGCCACACTTTTTTGAAGTACCCTGTATACTCAAAAATAATTTTAAACCGTGCACCTTAACATTTCTTAAAACTATTATATTTAACATTTTTTTCATCATTCCCGAGACAAATGAGATAATGAACTTTACTCTATCGTTGACTCACCCTGTACAAAGTATTTACCGATTATGATCGGAAAATACATAAAATATTAATTTTAAACACCTTGTTCGTGATTACTTTTTAATGATTATTTTCGTATGACCAATATTTTATTAGTTTACAGAAACACATAATGTTTATTAAATCGCAGAAATCATTATTGAGCGTAGAATTGAACAAATACAACTCATTTGAGAAACAATTTATGAAATTAGCCGATACTTGATGGAAATTTATTCTAAATTAATTGAAATGAAACCAAGTTTTTTGTTAAGAGTTCCAATTTATTTTAATTATTATGACGATCATTTTGACAGCTCGGTGTCCTCCTCAGATGATTTAAAACTACATTAGTTGTAAATTTGTTGTTATTTACGTCAGATGTCCATATATCTTCTATCCATAAATATATTTGGGAAATAAAGCAGTCTCTTGAACCATAAAAAAATAAGTATTTAGGATATTTGCCTTTTTATTTTTTAACTGGAAGAATATTTCGCTGGTATATTTTTTAATAAAGAAAGAGGAAGGACATTATTTTCAAAATAATTTATTGTTACGAGACATATTCGAAAAGTAAGGGCTCTCTCTACATACAAATTCTCCACGTGGGACTTGAACCAGTTGATAACGGCGATCTTGAGCTCCTCGTCGTCTTGAAACCGTTGTCCACCAAGCCACTGTTTCAAGTGCAATCGTCGATCAGATCGCAGTTTTTGGTCCACTTATTGAACGATTTCATCGGTCGGGCTCCTGGGCCTGCCACTCTGCTCTTCATCATGCATATTTGTGCGGCCATTTTGGAAGTCTCGACACCATTGTCTAACATTTCCTTCACCCACAAATTGTAGGTCCATAAACTAGGCACAACTCCCAATAAATTTGGGCAGCTGATGATCCTTTTACACACAAAAATCGAATCGCAACACGCACTTCACAACTGGAGGGAGGAACGACTACTGAATCAAAACAATAACTTCAGTGGCTTCGGAAACAACCAATAGATGGCGCTGCATATGTACAACTTTGTTCCGACCCGCCAATATTTAAATATAAGCTCCCCTTACTTTTCGAATACGCCTCGTATCTTAATCCTTTAAGTTTTAGGTGTATTTTATTGTACGAAAGTAAATAACAATAACCTTAATACAAAAACATTTCATTTTTACGCTTACCTATACTTTCTACAAACGATAAAGGTTGGTTGTCGAAGACTATCATCTCTCCTGTTGCAATGTGCACAAGTTTTGCTTTAGGATCATATATATTCCGCTGTTTGGTTCTCCCAAAATTTTCTGTAATATTAACTTGTTTTAGATTCCCAGAGGTGGTCGATGGCTCTGCTTCGTTCTTATTTTCATTGACCAAATTAGTGGGATGTTTAAATTTTAAATATTTCCATAAAGATGAAATACTGCCTTTTTTCTAAACGCTACGCTACATAACGCACAAACTGCTTTTGATTCATCTTCCTCGTCAAGTAAAAAGTAGTTCCAGACTTATCTCATTTTTTTAAAACCCAATAATCGTTAAAAAGACCTTGTCTTACTTACTTATTTATTCCCAAGTCTTTCTGCCGTAAGGTGTAAGACTGTGGAGTTGAGTTGATAAGCCTCTTCCACTCCTTCTCATTCTGTGTCAAGTTCTTAATTTCACTCCACTGAATATTTCTCTCCTGAGCAGTCTTCTTTACTTCCTCTTGCCATAGGTCTTCCTCTTTTATTTGCTCCCTGGATTCGCGCTTGATATATTCTTCTTGTTAGTCAGTAGCGCCATTGTTTCTGAAGGTGGAATACTCATAATTGGTACGAGCGTTCTATAGAGATGAAAAAAAAGATATATGTAAAGTAATTTGAGTTAGATGCTACAGGTTGTTCAGAATAAATTTATGCATTTCGACTATTTTAAATTGAAAAATCTCAAATTTTTTAAATGGCATACCCTATATATAATTATTTTTTCTGATAGATTTTCCAAAACCCTCCAACTTTTATTAAGTATGTCATATACCTATAGTTTTGGATTTCTTCCGTCATCCTGTGTATATGTCCCAGCCATCCCAGTTGTCTGTCCTGAATTTTTGTCACTATTGATTTTATTTTGAATTTGTTTTGGAATACTTCGTTCGTGATTTTGTCCCTTCTTGATTTTCCATCTATTTTCCCCAGGAATCTCATTTCCATTGCGTTTATTCTACTCTTGTTCTTACTTGTAAGGGTCTATGTTTCACTACCGTATAATAATGTGGGGTTTACTATTTTTTTAACTACCACAATCTTTATATCTGTTGTTATTTCTCTTTTCTAAAGGAATGTTTTTCTTAAACCATTATATATTCTTCCTACCTTTGCTATTTTATCGTTTATTTCTTTTTCCAGTTTCCCGTTTCCTTCTATTATCGATCTCAGGTATTTGAACTCGACTTGTTCTATACTCAGTCTATTTATTCTGATGTCGGGTTTTTTATTCTCTTGTCCTATTATCATCGATTTCGTCTTTTGTATATTTATTCTCATATTTATATTATCTAATTCCTCGTTTAGATTATTAAGGTTATGCTGTAAGTTTTCTTCTGTGTCTGCTATTATCACCATCGCAAAAAGTAGTTCTGATATTTCGATTTTTTGCATTCGGCAGTATCCCAGCATCATATGTCTCATTTTCTGTTTGGCTCTTTTCACTGCCTTGTTTAGCACTATTGCGAATAATAAACGGCTCAGCACACATCCCTGTTTTAGGTCGCTTGTTACTTCGAAATCTCTTGACTATTTATTATTTGTTCTTACCCTGTACCATAGAAAATATCGATTCATCGTATTACCGTTAAACACGGAGTTTCGCGCAAAGTAACTAGCCGTGTGGTTGCTTTAGCCCTAATTTATCGCGTCTTAACAATATTGCCAAATCATAAAAAATTACCTAACGTTGGCAATGTTAATAAAATATGAAAGAACGAGCTTAATATAATATTGCCGGATCCTACCCGGCAGGGTATCCAATTTTGCCGGGTACCCGGTTTTTCCGGATCCTAACAAGTACTACCCGTTACATCTGTACTGAAGATGATGCTAGAAATCCTCATAGAACTCTGTTAGTGGATTGAGCAACATTCCAATCGAGGTAGAGATAATTCACACTGACAGAGCGTTTCGAGGAGGGAGATCAGTCATTCATAGAAAAAATATAATAAATATATAAAATTTGTGCAATTAAATACATTTTTTCTTTTTAATAATTTTTATCTTGTCGAAAAGAACTATGCGATATATGTCGATATCAATATTATATCTTAATTGATACAGGAATTTTACCTACGAAAATAATACTTACATCACCAATTTTGCTTAATTCATTTTAATTGCCTTTACTTAATGAAGTGCCAATAAAAATTATCTTCCTATCAACAAAATAATTAATTTTAAAATCCAAACAAACGTTATATTGACGCAGGTTGTAGGTTTTTACATTAATTTGGGGTTAATATCGACTCTGGAGGAAACAATAGTTATTTATGCAGCTCATATGTAAAATGACGGTTTTGAGACTGAATCAAATGAATTTCACACATGAGATGGATACAAAATTTATTCTAAATAAATCTAATCTAATAAATAATATATTCTATCAAGAATTAGTGCATTAACTGTTCTTCTAAATAATTTTTTGGAATTTTCTTTTCCTTCAGCGCCTAATTAGTGTAAAGTTTTTTTCGTCGTGCTCTCAATCGTTATATTTTTCTATTTACCTTGTTTACTTATGGCAATCAATAGGTGTGTTAGGTTGATGATGTGTGGATAATAGATACTGTAGTGGAGGTATTAGAAAGATTTTGCAACGCCTTGGTAGGCCACTGTCGTTATCTTTATTTGGAGAATGCACAACAGTAATGAGAAGAAATTAAATACGGACTTAGCCACAATAAACATAAAACACAGTAGCGATGCTCAAGAAAATTTTTCCACCCTATTTTTTTATCACGCATACGTCCCCTATCATACTAACAATATGGCCGCCAACTCGGTCACGGGTTGTGTTTACATCTGGATTTCAAGAATTTGTTTATAACGTGCTCCGAAATTCATTATTAATAATTTTCCAGTAAGTAAATGACTCGTTTGACGTTATAACTGAAAATAACTCTAAAAGGAAGTTTTTGTTGTGCGGTTAATGCTTGTAAAAACATATGTGGTTTCTCCAAAGGAGTTAGTTTTTTCGATTTCCCAAAAATCCTAAAAGGTAATTTATTCATAAATTTATTTTTTCTAATATCTTTTTTATTTTTAGAAAAATTTGCGAAAAACTGAATTTTTCATTTTATTTTCGATTTTGTAGGCTCAGCGTACATTTTAGAGAAGTTAACTTTTTTTATGGTATTCTACGTCCAAAAAAAACTACCTGTATGCCAAAATGCCGCCTGTTAACATTTAATGAGAGCTTTTCGTCAAAATTTGCCTCTGACGACTGGACTAAATAGGAATTTTACCTAAATAATTAACATATTGACAGATTTTGGTAGTTCACTTTAATTGGTTTTACATTCTATCAACAAAATAATTAATTTTGGAATCCAGACAAATGCTGTGTCTTTTAAATGGCGAACTGACGCAATTCTTATGCAGAGTAAATATCGACCCTTGAACGAATAAATAAGTTATTTATGTGTTTGGTGCGTAAATGCCTATTTAGAGAACGAATGTTATGGCTCGAGATACGAAAGATGGATTATAAGTATCTGGGCTTGATAAGAAAAAAACATTTTTATGTGTAAAATTCATTTTATTTTTTCAACATAGTCTCCATTTGGCTCGATACACTTAGCCCACCCTTTTTCTATATTCTGTATCCCATCTAAAAAATACGATTCTACAACCCTTCAAAATAGTCGTTTGTTTCAGCGATTACCTCATTGTTTAAGCAAAATGTTTTTTCGCTGAGCCATTTTTTCATATTCGAAAATAGGAAATAATCGCTGGGGGCTAAATCTGGCGAATATGGTGGATACAGAGCAATTCGTATCCTAAGGCCGCTCCCTGATTTGTCGATGCGGTATCGTTTTTCTTCTGACTTGCGCGGGCGCAGAGTAAATTAGGTGGGTTTCATTGAAATATAGGCGTTCGGAATGTTTTCTTTACTGAATCGAAATCGAGCACATCGAGAAAAACGATACCGCATCGACAAATCAGGAAGCGTACTTATCATACAGCCCTCGTAAGCCCAGATAAGCACGTTTTAGCCATGACAAAAATAGAAAATTAATTTTTACAATCTAACTAATGGTAGTGTCCTAATCATAGAGATATTAGAATACAGGAGGTAAATTATTGAGCCTGCAATATGAGTAATTCTGTCTCTCTTACTCGGCCAACACTCTCGCACGGGTACGCACTCTAACTTAGTGTTGTGGGCGTGCACCGAGTAAGAGAAACAGAATTACTCATGTTAGTTCTTTTTTCTATGAGTACCACTTACCGCCTCTATTCTAATATGTCGATGGTCCTAATAATTTATTTAGGAAAAATATTAATTGCTTTATTGCCCATATAAATGCAACATTCATTTTTACCAGCAAGCAAATTATTTAGATATTTTGATACACTTTCTCTTCTCGTATCGCCTGATCGATCAGATTTTTTTTTGAGGTCAATAGTTACGCTTGTCCATTATTATTTACTTATGGCAATTACTAATAAGTGTGTTATGTTGATGGATATAACTAAATAGATGCTGTGGTGTATGTGTGTATGTGCGGGTCACAAGCCGTCCTACTTTGCATATACACGTTTACCAAATTTACCCAACAAACAAAACAAAATAAATAATATTGGAGATCATTAACCTCTATAAATAGATTGTTATGTACTGTTAATGTATTGCATATTACTTTTTCTTTTTTAAAAGTTAACGGGTCTGACGTAAATGGTGTATTCTTTAAGTTGGGATTTTTTTGACAAGTTATACGTGGACAGTCTGCAAAGTTCTCGGCCTAACATTGAAAGCAATTTTTTTTTGACGTGAAATATGTTTTATTTTTCAATATAATCTCCTAAAACTTCAATACACTTATTTCAACGTTTATCCAATAATTTAATTTTTTTTTCGCGTTATAGCGTTTTACGCCTTCCGATTCCCAATCCGGTCCCCTTCATTCAGCTGTCTTTCACTTATGGATTTCCTGATTCCCTGACTCCAATTCTTCCTCGGTCTTCCTCTCTTTCGTTTTCCATTTGGTGTCCATTCCAGCAATTTCCTTGGCAGTCTTCCCTCGTTCATCCTCTGAACATGTCCATACCACCTTAACTGGTTTTCCTCTATTTCTTCTATGACACTCTTTCCAACTTCCATTAATTGTCTGACATAATCATTTGTCCTATGTTCTAGTTTTGATATCCTCGCCGATCTCCTTATAGCTAGCCTGTGGCTAGTATTTTCTTTTTATCGCTCGCAGTCATTGTCCATATTTCACTGCCGTAAGTTAGTATACTCTTTATCATGTATCTATATATTCTGATCTTGCTTTTCTTTTTGGTGCTTTTTGACCACAATATTCCATTCAGAGCGTCTATGATTTTGCGGCTTTGTGTAATTCGGTTTTGAATTTTCGTTGTATCTTTAACCTCTCTCGAAAATGTTACTTTCCAATAATTCAATACCATCATCAAAGTTTAATTCCAGAAAGACTGCAAAATATCCATCCACGGCTGCAATAGCTTCGTCATTTGATGTAAAACTCTTTCCAGCCAGGAATTTTTACAAGTTTAGAAACAGAAAATAGTCAAAAGGAGCCAAATCTGGTGAATACGTTGGATATTTAAGCATTTCGTACTTTAATTCGTTAAATTTTGCCATAGCTAAAACATTTGTGTGAAAACGTGCATTGTCTTGATGAAAAATGATTCTTTTCCTCTTTAAAGTAGGTCTTTTCTCACGAATTTTTGCATCCAACTGATCCAAAAGGTTACAATAATATTCAGAGTTAATATTTATCTTTCTGAAGGTAATCGATTAAAAAGACACCTTTGTAATACCAAGAGCTGTGGCCATAACCTTTCCTGCTGATGGAACCATCTTTGCCTTCTTGGGTGCACTTCCACCGACTTCAGTCCATTGTTTCGACCGTTCTTTTCGCTCTGGTGTATAGTGATGGATCCATGTTTCATCAGCAGTTATGAAACGATGCTTGAAATCCATTTTATTTTGCTTAAAACGATCCAAACATGCTTGAGAAAATATACATTCGAACGCGTTTCTGGTCAATTGTCAGCAAATGCTGCACCCATCTTGCACAAATTATAACAGGTCGAATGAATTGACAGATCAAAATGAAATTTTATAGGTGTTTATATAAAAGATGGAACTTTCCAATACAATTATGGTTTCACAGTTTCTAACGCCATCTATGTGTAAGGCCGAGAACTTTTTAGACAGCCTAGGTAGTACTCACTAAAATAAAGCACTTTTCTAAATGTTGAATAACAAAGAATAAACGGCCTCTTGAGGGTTTCAGCCCTACTTGGGGTGAAAAGCTCAAGGGGCTCTCCGAGATATGGCAGCACTTGAAATGCACATCTGCTCCGTCGGAGGCAATCATATGTCGATGGTTTAGTGAATTTAAATGCGGTCGTACTACACCACGTTCCGAACGCCCAAATCAGGCGGTCACTCCAAAAACGCAAGAAAAATCCACCATATTATCCCGAATGACCGCAAAGTAAAAGTGAGAGAGATAGCTGACATCGTGAAGATACCAACATAACGTATAACATATTTTGCATGAATATTTGCATACGAAAAAGCTGTGTCCAAAGGGTGCCGCGCACACAGCAACGTGTCGACGATTCAGAAAGCTGTTTGGCACTGATTCGGCGTAATCCAATGGAGTTTTTGCGCCGATTTATAACTATGGACGAAACATGGATCCGCCACTACCCGCCTAAGTTGAACAGGCACTCCGCAGAGTGGCTGGAACCACATGAAAGCCAACCGAAGCCTCCAAAAACACGCATGGCATAATAGTCAGCGACTATCTTGAAAAGGAGGGAACAATTACCGGAGACTATTAAGTTGATTTATTGGACCTTTTGAATGGTGAAATCAAGAAAAAAAGCAGCATTTGACGAAGAACAAAAATTTTGTTTCACCAAGGTAATGCACCAATTCACAACTTCATAAAATCGATTGTGAAATTGAACAAATTTGGGTATGAATTGCTTCGTCATTCACCAAATCCTGGCGCCCACCGATTATTACCTCTCTCCAGATTTGAAAAGGTGGTTCCAGAGAAAGAGATTTGGCTAAATGAAATGGCTCTTGTTGAAGAATAAAATCGATTCCTGGAAAAACATTGTTTTTTGTTCAAAAGTCTCGAGACTTTTCACCCCATATTAAAATTAAAAATATATATATTTCGAATTACTATATTTTCTATGTTATTTAAGTATTAAATGGAAAATATTTTGTGAAGTGTTAGAAGACAAGTTACGAGGTAAAAAAGGTTCTTTATATATTTAAATATTTTAAAAATATCGAACCCAATTGAAGATTTAATAATACATAACAGGTGAGGTCAGCTTTCTATCAAAATTTTGCAAGCAAATGAATAATTTTTTCGACTTATAATCACAATATAATTAGAGTCAATATTGCGTTATTGTTTCAAAAGAACATACTAAAAATAATTTACAGGGTGCTTTCTAAGTTAGGGCATTTTTTAAAAAGAGATTTTCGACGACTTTTTTTTTTCAAACGACCTACATACTTGCGGCTCATCAATGCAAATTGAAATGTAACATATTTTTAATCAGTGTATATAAACTTCCTACTTCAAAAAAGTCAAGTCAAAATCCCTTCAAGGCCTAGCACACCTCAACCCATATATACATTCCTAATAAAATAATGCATATTTACACTATTGTTCGCCAAAAACTGTTAAAACAATTTCAAGGAACTATTTAGTATTAAAATTAGCTATTCGCTTAATTATTATTATGAGAACCCGTTTTGCAAATAAAAGGTCACGTTTTGACATGTAGGTACCAATGAATTTTGCAATACCCGACCGGTTTTGCAATTTATAGGTATGTGCAAATTTATTTTGTGTGGGTGCCGTCTGCGATGTTGACAGCGACTTAGTTACTTACACCGGTGTTTCTAAACTCCTTCTTTTTTAGTGTTCCTTACGGAACACTAAAAAGGATCACTTCGGTGTCTGTCCGTCTGTCACAGGCGAATTTCTCCGAAAACTATTTGACATAGAAAGTTAAAATTTGGCAGAAATATAGAAATTAATGGCACAATCAGGGCCGTGTAGTTTTGAAAGTTAAATTTTGGCTTAACGGGTTAAAAAAAAATACTAGGTCATCGAGTGGGGTGTCAAATGAAAGCTTGTGAAAACACAAGTTCAAAAATATATATGATGTAATACTTGCGCACACTTTTATTTGTATTATTTTAAAAAAATTGCCAAAAATCGTTGTCCCCCCTACCCTATCTCGAAAAGTACTGATCAAAACATTTTGGAAAAATTCCGAGATAGTCTTCATAAAATGTAGTTTGAGCGAAAATTATTACGAGTGCATTATGTTTGATAATTTATCTGGTATAAACAAAAAAGCTGTGGAAACTATCTTCCTTGACAAATGGTGGAGGTTTTGTTAATATACTGTTCAGTACGCTCGCACGTCGCTCCTTCATGAAACAAAAAAATAATATTTTATTTGTTTGTAATTAAACAAATATTGAAGTAGTAAATATTTATTACTAGATTCTGATCGAGCTATATTGATTTATTGGCTAAGATGCTATAACTATTAAATATGAAAATATTGATTGGATCTTAACATACATGCATGTCAGGGACCTAATTAACTTAGCCTAGGTAGGGATTTTATTTTATTTTAAAGGAAATCGCGATACGGAACACTAATTGCGCAAGTCTAACTTGCCCTTGACCAATTATTATCTTTATTTAGGTATATCTGCCTTCTTCCCGTAATCTCGATAACATACTACGACCTTGTCAGATCCACTATTGAATAAAATCAACAAATTACAAAAACCATTAAAAAACAATTCAGTGGCAATTATCAAGTGTTAAACCTTATTTAATTTCGAGTTCTTCAAATTTTCGCAGAATTTCGAATTTGTATATTAAATATATGTATTAATTACCATTATACAGGGCGTTTTTTAAGTAGAAGCATTATATTTACCCAATTTGCCCCATAGTGTTTGCAAGATTTTAAGTTAAGCTAAAATAAAAATATAAGAATATAAGTTTTAAAAAAATATGCTTCTAATATTATACATAGATTAACCCAACAATACATTAAGAATAATTAATCGTTAACCAATGGTTTCCTGCTAAATAATAGAACTTGTCTCTTCACTTTCTGTGTTAAAAAAACTAAAATTTTATTAAACTCACATCGATAGCATTGCAGTCGTATTTACGACGTCACACCATTATTCTTGCTTTTTCTATATCCTTCCTTCCTTCATAGCATTAGATCACCACATCATAATTTTTTCAATATTTATTGGGTTTCATGCTCCAATAACTTCTCTTACATTACGAATTGTTTACCACATTTCTGTCAACAACGCAAACAAAACACAAATAATTCTGCCTGTTTTATGTGTCAATTTTTATCTAACAGAATTTCAAACCTAGTTTCTGGTTTTATCAACAATGGGTCTATATTGATTCACATATGCATGGGGCGGAAACCTTTTCTGCTACCTACGGTGATTGTTGGCAAGTTGTTGACCATTTCTCTGTCGATCTGGGGGCGTAGATGTATATATATGAGGCCTGTTTTTAAATTAAAGACCCTTTTTATATTAAAAATCACAAGGCCATTTTTTTAACAATTTTATTTTTACATAAACGCTAGGACCTTAATCTTCAATCTTTCAAATCTTTCAACATAAATTCCACCTATATTAAGACACTTGTCGTATCCTAAGACCAGCTTCTCTATTCTATCCTCATAGGAATCTGCCGCCTGGTTTGTTAACACTTCTTTAAATGCTCCAACCCATTTTCTTACCATTCCATCACTCACAGCATCTTCGCCATTCACTTCTACTGATGAATTTCGACCGCTTTCACGTCTCTTGTATTTAAAAAACAAATTACAGCACGTATTTCACAATCCGCGGAATTTTCAATGATTCGAGGCATTTTAAATATTCATAAATAAATGTAAACGAATGCTTTCGTGATGCCATCTGTGGCTAGCCAATAGATGCAGGTACTAAGCGTGCATGATGGAACGGCGACCGGAACACTGCAGCGGTCATATTTCAAAACGGTACTTACTTAAAAAACGCACGGCATATATATATATATATATATATATATATATATATATATATATATATATATATATATATATATATATATATAAAATTTTCAGAACTACTAACTGATGTAATAATTATTTTTTTTATTTACAGATCAGAGAAAAATGCCGAGACTTAATATTGGACAACGACACTTTGAGAAAAGTCGGAGCAATCTTCTTGGATAACATCAAAAGGGGATTGGGTAAAGCGACACATCCCACCTCCATAGTTAAATGTTTTCCCACATATGTACAAGATTTACCTGATGGCACAGGTAAGTTAAAACTGCAGCTCCTATAATATTATTCATACATAGTTTCTTTTTAATCTATAACATTGTCATCGCCTCCTGGAAGTAAAAAATCTACTGGAATAGCCAGAACTACTGTCAAGATATACCAGCTATGTCACTTTGTAAAACGAATCTCAAAGCTAAAAAATATTATTTTTTACACGTTAATCAAATAAAAAATATAATTAGTGTCATTATAAATTAACGCTGATGATACTGTCATTCTAGCGGACAGTGAGGAAGGCCTCCAAACCCTCAAGAACAAGATTGTTAATACATATGTCATGAAAGTGAATACGAGCAAAACCGAAAACAATGCTAGTTAGTAAAGATCTCAATACAAACATAAACATTAGAATACACCACCAACAAACATTTAAAAGAGTAACAAAAATAACGTACATAGGTAGCGTAATTAGTGAAGATTGGGACCACTCTATTGAAATAAGCTTAAGAATTGAAAAAGCACGAAGCTTCTTTAACAAAATGCCCAACATACTCTGTACCTACAAACTAAACTTAAAAATAACCGTCAACAAGTTGGATTTGCGCAATTAGTGTTTGTTGTACATTGATTGCTTTTAAAATAAAAACTTTTGTTACGAAGGTATAAAATAAACAATGACTTCACAAACTAGACCTCAAATCTTTGTTGAAAACCGATGACTTTGAAATTTTTGTTTTTTTTTATATACCAGATAAATTATTAAATGTAATGCATTTGTGATAATTTTCGTTCAATCTAAACCCTGCGGAGATTATTCCAGAATTTTTTCAAAATTTTTTGATCAGTAAGTTTTGAGATAAGATAAAGAAAGTGTGTGCAAGTATTACATTATATATATTTTTGAACTTTCATTTGACCCCCCCATTTGATGACCTGGTAAAAAAATGTTTTTTTCGATTTCACTCCCCAAACTAACCCTTTAAGACACTGCTCTAGTGGAGCCATCAATTCCTATATTAGTGCCAAATTTCAACTCTGCGTCAAATAGTTTCGGGGAAAATTAGATGTGAAAGACGGACAGACACCGAAGTGATCTTATAAGTGTTCCGTACGGAACACTAACAAGAACAAGAGTTCTAAAATACTATGTATTTTCGGTCATGTTACATGGTATAGAACCTGCAACAATCACAGAAACAACACCACAGAGAATAGAGTTATTTGAGATATGGTGCCACCGCCAAATGTTGCATATTGTATTTCCACTTTGAAGCACAATAATTTCAGTAATCGCAACTCTCGCCTTTGAATGCTCCATGATGCTGAGATCATGCTAAATGTGAAGCGATTTATTAAACTCGTCCATTCTTGTAAATAAACAACCCTATTTTGGATCGGGTAATACGAATAAAACATCATGCAGTCTTAAATAGATAAAAATAAAAATTGTAAGGAACTTGACATAAATTGAGGTCGTAAAAAAATGTAAATTATATCACTTTCTGTTGGTGCTGGTCAGTTGCCTTCAAAAAAAGTGACGTTACTATGCATAACCTTGTAAAAAACCTAAATTATCTCCTAAATATTAATATCTATTTAACTTAATATGTTTAATTACTTTCAAAATACGTATACCTAGACATAGCAGTACCAGAGTAATTAATATCATATTATATATTAACTACTTACTACCTAATTTAAAATCACAGCTGATGAAATTTTTATACGTAAATTAAACATGCATGTACAGCACATGTTTATTTACTTTGTTCGACATTTTCTTAAGCGTCTCACCTAATTCACCATTTTCCTATTCTACATAGCGAGAAAATTCTTTCGGTACTAAACTTAGTTTTTCATAAAGAAGCTAAATATGATGTCACTTTTCAAATTTGACAGATTACAAAGCCAACTAGGATTTTTTTAAATGGCACCCGTACATGTAAGCACATTTTTAAATAGTTTTTTTAAGTCCGTTTATAGCTGGCTTTGTAATCTCTTGAATTTGACAAGTGACAAATTTTTTGTTAATATTTGGCTTCTTCATAAAAAACTAAGTTTAGTACTGGAAGACTTTTCTTGGCATCTAGAATAGAAAAATAGTGAATTAGGTGAGTCACATAAAAAATGTCCTTGTCCACTCTCATACAGTCTTTCAAGTAAGAACGTGACCACTCGTATTCTTAAAAAAAATGTGTTTCGAGAACCTTTTTTACCAGCAATGTATTCTTTGGTGTGCTAACAACGACGCAATTACCTTAGTAAATTGTCCAATCACCTCTTGCATCAATAATCGCCTGGCATCTTCGAGGCATGCTGTCGACGAGATTTTCTGCATATTCTGCAAATTTTTCGAATCTCGCGAGACAGTCTTTCCGCTGAGCTTTCTCTTTACAAAAGTTTTCAATACGGTTGGCGTCCGGCCATTATGAGAGCCACTCTAGTATCTTATCGTGGGCCCAAGCGAGCGGCTTCGCGTCATGATTTTCGCCCAACAAAAGTTTCTTCAAGGTGCTTCGGAATTTGACATCATGAGCGCGATGATGTCGAATGGAACACATTCAAACCCGATTTTCTTAATTTTGCCGCTCATTGACGCAGCGTTAATTTCGGATCCCGTGAAAACAAAGACACGAATCGTTTTCGACTTTCGGAGTGACTTTGCGTACCGAGCCACGTTTTGGCAAGTCGTCGACATTTTTCGTCTCGTTAAAATGATTTACTCACTTCTTTACAAACGATATTGACATTTTAATATATTTAGCGGCCGCGGAATCATTTTAGGCCCCTTTGAATGGGAACTAAGAAAGACTGCCTCGAACCGACGCACAAACAAGTGACTCATTTTGGATTTTACCGGAAATGAATTATCGCATATACGTTCTTACCAGACAGACCGTTCTTAAAGACCTTAATCTATAGGATAGATAACAAAACATGTGAGAAAAAAGTTTTATGTTGCTGTAACTGTATTTGATTTCTGTGGCAAAACACAAGTCAACCTCCAAGAATACATTAATTTAACAACATGACTTAATAAGGGCAAAAAATTATATTTTTATTGTTTATAAAAATAATTGGCGCACCAAATTACAAATATGGAAAATATCAGTGATTTGCTTTATAGTTATTACACATCTAAATCATTATTGACGTTAAAACGTATTATTATTATTATTTTTCAAATGTAAACCAACATATCGATTTCTAATATCTGACACACATGAGTCCATGTTTCCAATATTACTATGACCCTTTGAATTATTTGTTAAATAAAGTCTATTTTTTTTTCAGAAACTGGCAAATTTTTTGGCCCTGGATCTTGGCGGAACAAATTTCAGAGTATTACTAATTGAACTCAGTGGAGAACACTTTGAAATGAAATCCAAAATCTTCGCCATTCCACAACACATTATGCTCGGATCTGGGGAACAGCTGTTCGATCACATAGCCGAATGTTTAGCCATTTTCGTCAAAGAAGAACAGGTCAGAATTACAGATCTACGAGGGCTGATCGTAAAGTCCCCTTATTTCTTAAAAATAGACAGCAACGTTTATTTTTAAAATCAAATACATCATTTGAAAGCTTAAACATCATTCTATTTTACAACATAATCGCTATTTCGATCCAAGAATTTTTGTAGACGCTGCTCCAGCTTTCGTATGCCCGTATCAAAAAAATTCGCAGCCCATTGAGATAGCGATTCACCTCTTCTTTAACTCTGTAGTCGGTGCTGAAGCGTTGTCCACCCAAGTGTTCCTTCAATTTTGGAAATAAGTAGTAATCACTAGGTGCTAGGTCCGGACTCTAAGGGGGTAGGGTATTATAGTCCTACCAAACACGTGGGGTCGAGCGTTATCGTGAAGTAGCGTCAGACCTTTGCTCAACCTTCTTCTCCGACGGTCCTAAATCGCCTGTCTGAGTTTTCTTAGTGTGTTGCAATACCTGCCTATATTATTATTGCAAAAATTTCGCACTTGGCGGTAGCCGCAATAGGGACCTCTATCAAGGACGGCTGCTGAACCAACACTGCGCGGCGTAGCAAAGCCAGGCTAGGTAGGATGGAGAGGTGTGTGAGTGGGGGAACTACTGCATACGGAAGTGTTGCCGGATTTCGCCTAAAACCTCTCCCTGTGACTCCAGCGCTTTGGGAACCTTACGTTACGATCAGCACTCATATTTTAAACTATGACGACATTTCCTTTGTCATATAAGGGCTTATTAGATTAAGACCGTCAGTATTTTTCCCCTTTATCAAAAGTACGAGCATTTGCTGGTTGGTGGCGCTGAGGTTTGTTGGTTCCTGGTGTACGGTTGTGTTGTTATTGTCCCTTCGCCTAGGCTAGCTAACGAGCTCTGATATAAAGCTTCCATTGCCCCTGGCCGCCGCTTTTAATGTAACGGTAGAACTTACACAGACACTCTCTTTTTTGTGTCGTAAATAAATTTCGGACTTTTGGCGAAAAATTTTGCTACAAGACATTAGTATTAGTAGACATTAGTATTTGCTTGTCGCGATAACATTACGCTATCCGTGGGCTTTGCCCCTGTTTCAGCTCTTCGTCCGGTGGCATTACGTTCTTTGTGGGTACAAATTAAATATGATTCGAAAATCTTCACCTGGAACTAGCTTATTTTAAGTACTTGGTAAAGGGCATCTCCTGGTTGTCCTTTGTTGTGGATCTTCCATACTTTCAATGCAACTGCAGGTACCAGTCTAAGCCACTTCACATATTTCCGAGTGTTGTTGCTGTAATTTGATAACAATTTTATTGTTCTTAATATTTTTATAACAAGAGGGTGTCACCAAACAATACGTTCATATTCTATCATTTTATGCTATTTTTTTCTTTTAGGTTCAACATGAAACGTTGCCATTAGGATTTACGTTCAGCTTTCCACTGGCACAGAAAGGTTTGACAGTTGGCATATTGGAGAGGTGGACCAAAGGTTTCAACTGTTCAAATGTTGTCGGAAATGACGTTGTCCAAATGTTAGAAGAGGCCATCGAAAGAAGAGGGGTAAGAATACTTTTTCTGTTTTATTGACATGGACATAAGCTCAAAATAAAGTCTCGAGAGTAAGTACGTCTCGAAAGCGACATCGTTCGACAAGCATTTCAAAAGCTGCCCAAATGAATTAGTCATCTTTGGGAGAAGATGCTGTGATGCACAAAACCTCAAAATATGGTAGCAGCGATTTCCAAACGGTGGCTTTCACCTTTCGAATCGTAATGATTTTATATCTTCTGTGAGATGGCAAATTTTTCCTCGCGCGAGTATTCTCCGGATGTCGTAAAAAGCATAAGTAAGATTATCGACTCGAAACCACCATCTTTTTTCAGAAAGAGAATCCGCCAGCTGCCTAAAATGTCGGCGTAATGTACGTGAGGAATCTCGGGTAATGTTTCTCTTGACTGAGTTGTACACATTTTGTTAAGGCAAAAAGTGTGCAAATTAATTTGTACACCTAAAATTCATATAACCCAAATTCCACGCAATTTTTTAAATATTACTCATTGTACCTAGATTAATTTCATAAGCGTGGTCCTTAGCTAAGAAATAAATAGGAATTTTAACAAAATAACATGGCGTAACATATAAAACACAGGATACACTTTAAAATTTAATAATATAAATGTTACAATGGGATTCGAAATTACATTATACCATTAAACTGATTATTTACAATTATTCTGATATTAGGATAAATTAAATATGTGCAATAATGTAAAATGATGTCGCAGTATATTTATATAGAGAGTAGAGTTTCATTTTTAAATAGGTTAAATATTTTATGAGTACCGAGGGCTACCTTTTAAGTTTTTAATAGGTGTTTCGATTAATAATGTCGATTTTGCTAAGAGATGGCGTTACTAATACACTTGTTGGTATAGACTAGTGACATCTATGGCGTTTTGGAAGGTAAACATACGCCATCAAAAGTCAGTTCGTTGTTAATTGTCATTGTGCGAAAACCATAGTTCTTCATAGCTTTGAATATGTCGTGTTTCGTATCAGAAAGAGGCGTTTTGCGGGGAAGTTTCTTCTTTTATTTGA
This sequence comes from Pachyrhynchus sulphureomaculatus, assembly GCA_019049505.1. Taxonomy (NCBI): domain Eukaryota; kingdom Metazoa; phylum Arthropoda; class Insecta; order Coleoptera; family Curculionidae; genus Pachyrhynchus; species Pachyrhynchus sulphureomaculatus. Next base: position 86,975,603 of record CM032452.1, on the reverse strand, counting down.
AGAAAACGGCTGCTGAAAGTTATCGATTGTTGGTTGAAGTTTATGGTGAACATGCCCCAACCCAAAAAACTTGGGTACACCAAGGCCAGCCTTCAACGTAACAACCAGTGCGCAATATAAAGGGCACAAAAACTTTGCTGTGTATTTGGTGGGATAGTAGAGGAGCTATGTATTACCAACTGCTAAAACCTGGTGAAACGATTTCTGGGTATCGATACCGACAACAATTGATAAAGTTGAACCGAGCATTGAAGGAAAAACGACCCGAATACGTCCAAAGTCATTTTTCAACATGACAATGCTCGGCCCCATGTTGCAAAATGTGTTAAAAACTATTTGGAACACATCAAATGGGACGTTCTACCCCATCCACCGTATTCACCGGACTTAGCCCCTTCAGACTACCACCTATTTCGATCGATGCAGCACAGATTTTCAGAACAACACTTACATTCTTACGAAGAAGTGAAAATTTGGCTTGATGAATGGTTGGCCTCAAAAGATGAGAAGTTCTTCTGGTGCGGAATCCATTCTTTGACAGAAAGATGGGAAAAAGTCGTAGCTAATGATGGCCAATACTTTGATTATTAAGGTAATTCATTTTGTGATGGAAATAAACGCTTAAATGTTGCGAAAAAATCGACATTATTGACCGAAACACCTATTACAATTTTTTTTTGGTGCGGATCATTTTATTGTTTCTCAAAATATTCCAATTCTCAAAACATTTTTTTCCATTCTGAAGTTGGTACCGCAAAAACATGGTTTTGGAAGGATCTACAGCTAGAGGTAATGAAAATCGCTGTCAACGCATTTTTTTTTGACATTCGGGAACAAAAAGAAGTCGTTAGGCGATAAATCAGATGAATACGGGCAAGAAACATTAATTGGATATTTTTCTCCGTCGAATAATAAGTTGTTTCACGTGCTGTGTGAGAGCAGGCATTGTCATGATGAAGAATAATGCGACGTTTTTGGTTGTTGTTCTTGATTTTCATCGATGACTTTTGGCAAACAAATTGTAAGGATGCATCTATCTCACGATAAGTCACATGCCGATCCTCTTCAATCATGTTGCCTGTGTTTTTTTGGAAAAAACAACCGGCTTTGGTCGACCTACACTAAATTTATCGCTGACGGAAGCACGACCCTGACGAAATTCTGCAAACCAATTGTAAACGGTCTTTTCTGATGGTGATTCATTACCAAAAGTTGAACGAAGTGATTCGAAGCTTTATTGTTGAGTTAGACCTTTACTAAAATCTTCACGTGAAATTTCCATTCGTTCGCAAAACTGTTTTTTTCAAACGCTCACTGTAAACAAACTACTCGGTCAATTTCTGAGCTGCCACTGTTTTAACAATAACAAATGTCAAATATGGTAATGTCATATCTCAACAGCGCCATCTAGTGGTCGTTTGTAAAAAACTAAAAAGGCGGCCTTCGTAAAAGTAATAAAAATGCTACAATGAGATTCGAAACTACCTTGTACCAAGTAAATGATTATTTACAATTATTCTGATATTAAGATAAATTAAATATGTGCAATAATGTTGTAAAATGATGTCGCAGTATATTTATATAAAGATTAAGAGTTTCATTTTTAAACAGATTAAATATTTCATGAGTAATTTACCATATCACTCATAAGAGGTTTTATCAATTTTACTATGTGCAGTGTGCATTATTGAATCAGGTATTTTTATCTCTGAAACCGCCGATGGTTTGTCAGTAGCTACGCCCTGAAAATTCGTATAGAACATGGTTAATGTCATGTCGATGTCCATGTTAATGCTAACTTTACGCAATCGTTATCGCCACTACACCGAATACTTTATTTTTGCACTCGATGCATGTTTCGCCAAAAATGTTAGCCTGATCAGGAGCAATGACTGATTGCCCTAGACACAAAAAAGAATTACATAGTATGTCATTCATAACATCGTTTCCCGTCAAATCAGTGATTCATTAGAAACTGTAATGAGTGCGGTAAAGACAAGTAAAAAGAAGTGGATAAAATTTCAAAGTTTACTGTATCCCGCGTTTATGCAGCGCCGCTAAAACATAAATGATCGCACGCGGTCTACTACTAAAATTTGTTGGGAATACTTACCGGTGTTATCACTTATATTTGTTAAATTTAATAGCGTGGTTATATATAACTTATTAAAGTACGAAATTAGAATATATTCAGCTGTTTCTTACAAATATTATATAATTTTACTTCATTCGATTAGAGTTTTAATAAAATAGTGAAAGCCGGTGAATCATTGAATATTTGAAATTTCAGAAATCTGACAACACTACACTCAACCAAATCGTAACTCATCGTTTCCAGTCGCTCTTCCTTGGAGCCTTTGGTCCCACCATTAATAAACTTAATATGAGACCAAATGTTTTCGTATAGAACATAATTAATGTCGTGACGATGTCCATGTCAATGCTAACCCTAAACAACCGTTATGGCCACTACACCAAGTACTCTACTTTTGTACTCGACACGCGTTCTCTTACCATGTTAGCATCATCAGGAGCAATAATTGACTGCTAACATGCTACATTAGGGTGGTCACAAGGTATAGGGGGAAAAATATTTTCGTCGTAATGCCGACGGGTCCCCCTTAAAATTTGCCATTTGTCTAAAGTTTTGCACAGTTTTAGCTCAATTAGATAACGTTAACCCGTGCCTCATCGAAGTTAAAGCTGTAAAATTCGATTTTTTTGCAAAAAATCGTGGTTTTTTTTTCCCTCATAAAATGAAAACCATTTGTCATAAAAACCTGACTCTTCTTTCATTTTATAGGAAATGTTGTTGTCTTAAAGTTTTACTCCTACCACTCTTTTGTTAAAACTTTTATATTTGAAAATATTCATCATCCAAGACCGGACATGATTCAAATCCTCAAATTCGACCTTCAACCTGTTTAGAAAACGAAAATAAGAAATGGCAACAAAGATACCTAAATACTTTTGACTATTTTTTGTTTCCTTTATTTTATAAACAATTATACAAATACATTATTATACAATATATAATAAAACATAAAATTGTCATTTGTTTTAACTTTATAAAAAAATTTACGAATTGCAAGGTAGTTGGTACCTACCTGATATTTAGTTCTATTCATTAAAAGCTTTGTTTTTGTTTACAACAAAGCTATTGCTAAGGACCCTTTTATCAGAGAATTCTACCTGGAGTGTCATAAACCACACCCCTTCTTTTTTGATTCCTTGTCTGGGATGCCCGGGGAGAAGTTTTTTGTTTACGTTTCCCTTTCAAGCAGTGAACATTTCAACAACGTTCGTTTAGTGACTTTCCTGTGAGATTTGTGGAACAATGTCTTCCACAGCATCAACGAGCCATGCTTGTTTGGGTTCGACTTCAAGGCAAAAAGAAATCGTTTATTTAATCGCCCACATGTATCATCAAATCAGTGGCAGTAAATTACCATCTAATTGTCAAGTTTTACGCAGTTTATTTTATAATATACGGCAAGTGAAACTAAACACCAGAGAAGCAGCAAGACTTACAATACAGAAAGTTTTAATTTTTTGGGAAAAAGCTAAGATACCAACCAGACACCTGAAAGATTGTGTTGCAAAATTAGAAAAACTGTACGAAGAGTGGAGAAGACTGCAAAAAAACGCTAAAAGATCTAAAAGCACAGCGCAAAATAAAAAAGTTGAAGCTTTCAAGTCACAGACATTTGTTTATTTATATTCAATATTTATGTAAAAGCGTGGTTCAACGCCCCCAAAACCACTTTGGCCCCCCAACCAACACCTACAATTGTTAAAATCTTCTGTGAAATACAGACAAATTGATAAAGAACTTGCAGACAAGGCATTGTCTAAAATGATAAATCATCTGTGGTATCTCAATTCGAAGCTAGTCGCATTTTCATTTTTTTATAAAACTTTAGAAAAAAATGTCAAAACAAGCATGGCTGCAAAATGTTAAAATTAATTTCCGTTGAAGAAAAAAGTTACGATGATAGGGACGTAAAAGCAAGGCTCAATCTCGAACAAATGGATGATTTATTGGACAAAAAAACTGATTATTTTGTTTCTCCTCAAACTCTAAATTTTTTCAAGAGATTTAAAATTGATACAAACTTTTTAAATACTAATCCCGATGAATGGTGTGACAATTAAAAGCTAACAACATAGTAAACAGTTTTTAGGTTGTCGGTGACACAGCTGAAAGAGGTGTAAAATTAATTCACGACTTCAATTCCTGTTTGACGCAAGATGAAGAACGACAGCAGTTTTCTGTTACAAGTTGTATCTGAACATAGGACTCTTCAAAGGCCACCTTCTCTAAGCCATTACCACTTTGATCTGTAAATAAGAATAATAACTTCTTTCCTTTATATTGCTTCCTTTTTTATAACTAAACTAAATAATATTCGAACATTATTTCTTCTCATATTATATATATTCATATATAATTATACCTTGTTGCATTTCTTTTCTCCTAAATCCTCCATTTTCAATTTGGATCTTGCTCTATTTACTTTTTACAGTTTAAACTAAACTCTTTTTATGTACGTATTGAAAGTAAAATTTAAAATGATGTGATGATGTAATTGAATCTTGCAGACATTTTCATAAAAAATCAATTTTCATAAAAAGTCAAAACTTCAACCTTGATGAGGCACGGGTTAACGTTATCCAATTGAGCTGAAACTTTACCAATCTCATTTTTTAGTCAATTAGCAACTTTTAGTAGCCCCCCCCCAAAAAAAAATTCAAACACTGATTTTTTGAGACCACCCTAATGCTACATAGTTAACTAAACTCACGTCAAGTGCAAAAATAAAGCGTTTAGTGTAATAACGGTTATGTAGTATCATTGTGGCAAATATTTCAAAATCCTAACGTAGTTAATGCTAGCTTGTTTTACCTCATTGAAAACCAAATTTGCGAGATAAGGAAATTTTAATTCATTATCAGAATGCTCATGTTAGCGACAATCTAAACTTTTCAGGACATAACGATAGATGTGATGGCTGTCCTAAACGATTCTACTGGTACTTTAATGTCATGTGCGTGGTTAAATAAACACTGCAGAATTGGAATCATTATCGGTGAGTCCTGGAATGCAATAAAATTCCGGGCGTCTAAGCATGATATCAGCTTTGCATTTTCTTTTAAATAGAAACAATTTTTAGTTCAAGAAAGTAGTTTAGTTTTGAATTAGCAGGCAGACAGTTTCTTTTTAACATATATTGAATAGGAGGAGACTTATTATTATGTCCTGTCGTTCGTAAATGATCTTTGTTCGAAGCTAAACTAAACGCTAATAAAATTATATATATATATTATTATTATTATTATTCTATTATATCTCAATAATGCTATTTTTTAGCTTAATTCGCAACATAAAACGACACTCTCCTATCATTATATGTCTGCTAAATTAGAGACACTTCTTTCGCATGAAAAAAACATTTTCTAAGAAAGATAATTTATTTTATTGTAGACTAGTATGTAATAATGGATTTAGGAAAGTTATAGTTCATGGTATACAACCTTGGCCAAATATATTTCCCTTAATTTAAAAATCTTAAAACTCTATTGGAATAGAACAAAATGGCAGACATTAAATTAAACTGGTATATTTATTATAACAATCAATATTTAGTACAATTTCTTTTGGATTTTAGTACCGCTACAATTCTTTTTAGTGTTTTGTACGGAACACTTATAAGATTACTTTGGTGTCTGTCAGTCTGTCACACCCAATTTTCCCCAAAACTATTTGACACAGAAAGTTGAAATTTGGCACTTATATAGGAATTGATGGCCCCATTATAGCCGTGTAGTTTTGAAAGGTAAATTTTGACTTGAGGGGTTAGTTTTGAGAGGTTAAACCGGAAGTGAAAAAAAAGTTTTACCAGGTCATCGAGTGGGTTGTCAAATGAAAACTTGTAAAAACAGTTCAAAAATATATATGATGTAATACTTGCGCACACTTTTCTTTGTTTTATTTTTAAAAAATTACCAAAAATCGGTGTCCCTCCCTTATCTCGAAAAGCACTGATCAATACATTTTGCAAAGTTCTGGAATGTTGTCCACAAGGTGTAGATTGAACGAAAATTATCACGAATGCATTACTTTGAATAATTTATTTGGTATATATAAACAAAAATTCAAGGTCATCAGTTTCAACAAATATCGGAAACAAGATTTGTTGAAAACTCATTCGAGGTGTATTTTGTGAAGTCTAAAAAAAAATTATTTTCAAGGTAATCGCGGTACGGAACACTAACTGCGCAAGTCCAACTTGCACTTGACCGATTTTTGGTAATAAAGAAATTTACTTTTTGCATCTTTCTTGGAAAATATCGTTCCACTCTTCAAACAAGACGCGTTTGGGTCATCTTTTGATGTGATTGAGTGTTCCACAAGCTTGAGATATGGTGACTGTGAGGGCCAACCAAGAAATTCCACCCAATTTTCTCGCAATTCTATTTCATTATCACGGCCCGCTTTGTGACACTGGCTGGAAACGCACATTTTCCAACTTTGTATTACCATACCATTTACAAAATGGTGGTTTTAGTGCAGTATTTAAAACCACTATATACTTTTGTGAATTCATTTGACCATCGCAAGTACTATCTCTCCTATACCATTTGCTGATATGCACCCCCACACCATAATACTACTGCCTCTATGTTTTACAATGGGTACTACGCAATCCGGCGTCTTACGTAAGTAGTACGTGGAGGACCAAAAACCTAAAACAAAGAAAAATTCAAAAAAACACTTTTGGGTTACTCATTGAATAAAATAAATGGTTAACACAATATCCAGACGATACATACCTCGAAGTTAGACTTGTCCGACCACATGATATTAGACCAATCCTTTTCGTTGAGCGATTTACGTTTCTGGGCCCTTGCCAAGCGCATCTTTTTTATTCTTCTCCGATAGGCAGGTTTTTTTCTAGATTTACAGTAGAAAGTTTCTTTCCAATGGCTTCAGAAAAATCTGCAGATAGCTCAGAAGAAGTCATTTTGTATTTTAAAACAATTTATAGTATATCCTACCGTACTATGTGGGCATTTCGTTTTTTTTTTACAATGTCTGATTTATTTTTTCCACTTTCCAAAAGGAACTGTATTTTCATACGCGTTTGTAAACCCAATTCACCCGTTTTGGACATTTTTATATAAAAATACACTTAACCATTAGCGGAAACCACTAAAATTAACAAACTATTAACTATGTCTACAGTATTAAATCTAAATAAACTAAATATTTACGAGAATAAAGCAGGTCGGCCATTGTAGACTTCCAAGAATTTGTCGTTTTGTGTTTTCAATGAGATTTATTGTTTTGTTTATTTTATTTGATGTACCAATTCAGGGAAATAAATATAAGTGCAATGAGAAATAAAAGACATCGACTTTCTCAGAACCGAAGGGGAAAGCAAATAATTTTGGCCGAGGTTTTATGTGTGTACATTATTCACCTATTACATAGAGTCATTCTAAGAGATACTTTTGAAGTTACCTATTTAGCTATTAAATAGATATCGTACATATTTTCTTATAAAAATCCGTTTTGAGGCGTGCGCACAAAGAATCAGATCTCAAAAATTGAACATGAAAAAGATTAAACATGAAAAAATTGTAACATCATCATCACGATATGATCCAATTAAAATAATACAATATTTTGTAGCATTATTACCATTTAAATTTTTCTTTCTCCTGGCTGGCACGAAAGAAGCTTGACTTTTTGCATGAGCTTTTTTTTCTTTATTGTAGGATGTTAGTATCGAAGTATGCGCCATCTTGAATGACACCACCGGAACCCTAATGTCTTGTGCATGGAAAAACCATGATTGTAGGATCGGGCTCATAGTTGGTAGGTTATTTGTTGTTTTAGAAATGAGGCTATCATTGTAATAGTGGCCTAATAAGCACAAGCCTGATTTTTTTTTGCTTTTTTTTAAAATTATTTTATGAAAAACATCAAACTGAAGTATAGTCAGGTCAATAAAACAATGTTGTTTTATTTACATTTATTAGTCCAGTAACTAAAAATTTCTATTTTTAGGGAGTAGGTTTAAATTTTACCCAAAAAATGTTGCGTAGGCCATTGTTGCGCTGAGAGCTTCAAATGTGTGTGGGCAGAATTAATTTTATAACTACTAACTTAAACAAGGGGATTGTAATGTTGTTTTAAACATTAGGTTGTAGAAAATCTAAATATATTATTTTTGCTTCTCTGTTTCACATATGGGCTTTAAATTAGGTACTTTAAAAGTTCTTTAATCAGTCTTGCACGTTTTGATAGTAACAAACTGATCTAATTGAAACCAAGAGATTGATAGTCGTTTAACGCTCGTAATCTTGAGTGTGATAACATTCAATTTTGCAGGATAAGTTTTTAAATACTTATTTCTCGCACTTTAGTAATTATGCACTGATCATTTAAAATTATCCAGTTGTTATTCCACTTTGATGCTCCCTAAAAAGCACAAAACTGCATGTTTCTTAATCGTATAGCATACTATCAGCCGTGAACAAATATATATATATATATATATATATATATATATATATATATATATATATATATATATATCTATACCAGGTGTACAAGTATGAAATGCGGATTTCAGACAACAGATGGTGCACCAATGCAGTTTGTGCAATAAAGATTTGATACTGCGCCATTTTGTTGTGTCATCAACAAGTGTCAGATGCGCACGAGTGATAAATTGGAAAAGTGTGTGCATAGTGTTGTGTTGTTGTGTTCAATATGTCGAAATTTATACCGAACAAAGAGCTTTCGCGGACAGCACTAATTTTTTTGTTTTCATTTGAAGAAAACTGCTGTTGAATCATACCGATTACTTCGAGAAGCTTATAGTGAACATGCTCCATCGCAAGATATGTGTGAACGATGGTTTCTGCGTTTCAAAAGTGGTGACTTCGATGTTGCAGACAAGGAAGTGGAAAACCGCCAAAAAAAATACGAAGATGTGGAATTGCAAGCATTGTTGGACGAAGATGATTCGCAAACACAAAAACACCTCGCCGAGCAATTGGGCGTTAGTCAACAAGCTGTTTCCAATCGGCTACGAGAGATGGGAAAGATTCAGAAGACCGGTAGATGGGTACCATATGAGTTGAACGACAGGCAAATGGAAAAGCGCAAAAACGCGTGTGACATTTCGCTCGCTCGGTACAAAAAGAAGTCATTTTTGCATCGTATAGTTACAGGGGATGAAAAGTGGATTTATTTTGAGAATCCCAAGCGCAAAAAATCATGGGTAGACCCAGGCGCACCATCCACATCGACCGCAAGACCGAATCGCTTTGGCAGAAAGACGGTGCTCTGTGTTTAGTGGGACCAGAGGGGTGTGGTCTATTATGAGCTGTTAAAACCTGAGGAAACGGTTAATAGTAAACGTTACCAACAACAGTTGACCGATTTGAACCGTTCGCTACTTGAAAAAAGGACAGAATACCGAAAGAGGCAACACAAAGTCGTTTTTCTTCATCACATACGCGACACGTTGGAAGAACTCAGCTGGGAAGTTCTACCCCATGCGGCTTACTCACCAGACATGGCTCCTTCCGATTACCACTTGTTTACATCGATGGGTTACGCACTTGCTGAGCAGCGCTTTGGTTCCTACGAAGATGTGAAAAAATGGCTCGATGAATCGTTCACAGCAAAAGGGGAAGATTTTTACTGGCGTGGTATTCACAAATTGAAATGAAAGATAGGAAAAATGTATAACAAGCGATGGAGCATACTTTGAATAAAGCATTTTTTATCATTCTTCCGAATTTTTCATGTTTTTTTTAGAAAAAAAATCCGCATTTCATACTTGTACACCTGGTATATATATATATATATATATATATATATATATATATATATATATATATATATATATATATATATAAGATGTTTTAAAACACTAATTGAACTAAATAAAACTAAGCCAATTTGGACAGAAATCCTGATGATATCAGCCAAGAAGAGTACGGTGAATTTTACAATTCATTGTAAAATGTGATAAAAATCCTATTTAGCGGCCTTTTTGTAACGCCTGGTCCAACAGTGGTGTCAAATGTTAACTCTCACTCTCTTCACAGTGGCATAATCTTTCATTAAAAATAGTTTTAGATAACATGGTGAAAAAACGACAAAAACTGTTATAAATAAGACTACTGTGACAAATATTAAACTTGGAATCAAAGCTTTGTTTTATATAGTTCGTCGTAGTTCTCCTAATTAAATATACGTTTTCCAGTACATCAAGAAATTGCGCTCGGATAATGGCCGGTAACGTGTAGGATATCGCGCAGTCTATTGTGGATGTAAATCTACAATGCTCGCGAATCGCAAAAAAAATACTTAAAAGCAATACCAAAACGTTTTATTTATTGAAACGACCGTTTTGTATTGTGGTTAAGCACGTAATATTTAAAAAATCTACTTATTATGTGAAAAATTTCAACTTCGGTAGTTATTTTCTAAATAATTATTTTTAAAACACTTTAAATATGGCTCGTTTCTGTGACTTAGGATGTTTTTTTTTACAAGGAAAAGATAAAGTTGTTTCAATATTGGGAAGACTAAGTTATTATCAAAATCCGAGTCAATTGTATTTGATGTGTCTCTTTAATTCAATGCTTGACATATATGCTAAAAAACTGTAAAACTTGAGGATAAAGCGTAACCGCAAAAAAGTGTGAATTTTAGTCCGTTTTTGCAACCTTCATAACTTGGAGACAAAAAAGCAAACTTATCTTAAAAAGTCTTAAATTAAAGCTAATTAAAAATCTAGAAAGACCTATTTTTCAATTTCTTATTTAGGTTTAACTACCCCCTATTTTGGGGGTTAAGAGTTATAAGTGTGAAAAAAATAAGATTTTTTCATCCCAAAATTAAATTTTCTAGGCTAAAACAACACCAACATGAATTTCAACCCCCTTTTTAGGGGGTAGTTATCACTTAGCGATAAGTTTGAGAGCCATATAAGTCCAGCGCTATATTCTCAGTATTTTGATTATTTCTTCGTATTTTTTCCTAGTCTTGGGAGTCATATCTGTGAGTATGGCAGGATACCCTATTAATTGCAACTCCCTTTTAGAGGGTGATTTTTGATTGACTATACGGTATTGAGCAGAGGGTATATAAATAACTAACGTGACCAATTTTTATGAATTACACATAGTAAATATTTTTTTTATTTTCTGTTAAAAACTTATTTATTTTCACCCTTTTAACCCTCAAAATAGGGAGTAGTCACCCCTAAATAAAAAAAAACCGGAAAAATATGTCCATCTAGATTTTTAATTAGCTTTAAGACCTTTTATGTTAAGTTTGCTTTTTTCTCTTAAAGTTATGGAGGTTGCAAAAACGGGCTAATTTTGCGGTCACTCTTTTCTTAGTAGTTACATCACTTATTACTCTTTTTCGGCAATTGCTATTGATACAAGGATTCACCAATTTCAACATGTTAAGTGATTTTTATAACAATGACGCACGGATAAAGCTAATACGTTTTGAAATTGGGTATGTTGTTTAAACTGTCTTTTACTAATGACATTTTTTACCATTATTAAGGTACTGGCAACAATGGTTGTTATGTAGAGAAACAAGCGAATGCCGAGCTCTTCGATGACGTCGACATGGGTTCCGGCAAAGTGATAATCAACTTGGAAATGGGTGCTTTCGGTGATGATGGATGTCTGGATTTTGTTAGGACCGAGTATGATTGTGAAGTAGATAAAAATTCTATTAACCCTGGAAAACAAATGTAAGTATCAAATAAAGACACGTAGATGTAATCCGTTCGACTAGTCTTTCTTTTCAAAACTTATATGTTAAAACACCTTAGTCAAATATGCATATTTATTTAGATAAATTTGGCTAATCTAGATATCATATCATGTTTCCTGGCAATGGACTTCGGTGAACTCTCACAGCAGAGATTGTTGTAAAAACTTTGTTGTTTAGTGAATCGCCGCTTGGATGATAAACGACTGACTACGACGCAAGTGTTCTTGTCGTTCTGCTTTCCAGTCCAAGTCAGACTGGATGAAATGAGGTGTCAGACGAAAACTGCCAACCGTATGTTGTTCAACACTTGAACTAGAAAAGTCTGACGATGGAGGGCGTGTCCTGTGGTTGAATAAGAAGCCTGTAAAGTCGGACTGGGTAAATCGAGGACCCCCCATCAACAAAAACATACTTTACCACAATGCCACAAAGATGTTCATACCTCTGGCTGGCCCGAGATTCCTTGTAAGCGGAAAGTGTACAACAAGGCAGTAAATAGTGGCGGGCTGAGAGTACAATCTGCCGATCACGTGGTTCAGATTTCACGTTTAATTGTAGATTCCATCTGGCTAACATAACTCGAATGTTAAACAGGGTTGACAAAAGCATCTCTCTCTCTACTTGCCTGGTTATAACCCTTTCTAAATCAAACCGTACATACAACACCATAAGTAGTTTTGAGTGTGAATAAACGGATATATTATACCATTAAGTATATATATATAAATACACTTCTATTGTTGTTCCAGACAAGAAAAGATGATCTCAGGAATGTACATGGGCGAGTTAGTAAGATTAGCATTAGAAAATTTACCAAAGAGGGACTGTTATTTGGCGGTAAAGGATCGGACATGCTCTTCGAAAGAGGCCGATTCTACACAAAATACGTTTCAGAAATTGAAAGTGATGAACCTGGATTGTTCACAAATCAAAAGGAAATTTTGGAGGAATTGGGTAAGTCGAAAATTTTTTATTTATTAAAAAGTACAAACTCTCAATTCAATAGCATCCTAAATAAATTTTAAAATTTTTGCTGCGTTCTTTTACGCTTCTAAAAATTGTTGTAATGAATTTAACGTGTATTTTTCTTACTTTCAGGACTTAAACACGCAACAGAACAAGATTACGTAAACGTGCGATTTATCTGCGAGTGCGTGAGTAGGCGAGCTGCACACTTGGCCTCGACCACCATTACTACTCTTCTACACAAAATGGACGAAAAGAAAGTCACGGTGGGCATCGACGGATCTGTCTATCGTTACCATCCTCATTTCCGTAACTTAATGATTGAGAAAATCAGCGAACTATGTGATCCTAGCATTAAAGTAAGTAGGTTTTAGTTTTATAAATCGTGGGATACAGTGTATTTTTTTTTGCCACTTAAATTTAAATTAGTCTACACTCGGGGCATCATTTCGGCTGTGGAACAGCTCCGAAGAAACCCAGGTTTGCTCGATGTCCCATATTGTCCCTTTGGCGCGTTGCGTTGCAATAAGCGAAACAAATTTGAAATTATTTTTTAAATTAAATAAATAATTTCAACAATACTATTTACTCTCTAAAAAGTAAGTTTTTGAGTCCGTTATAGCTCCATATGTTTTAGTATTGGGGCGGCAACTACGAGACGTGTTTTTTAACTAAGTTTTGCCGCTGCAGCGCTACAGCCGTCATTATACGCATGCGCGCTGAGTACCTACATCTATTGGCTAGCCACAGACGCCATTACGGAAGCATTCGTTCGAGTTTACGTTTGTTTGTGCGTATTTAAAATACCTCAAACTTTTGAAAATCTTACGGATTGTACAGTGCCGTAGGTGGTCAGTTTTTAATCCAAATTGTCACTGGTGACGAAATCTGAGGAGCTCACGTTACACCGGAATCAAAACAACAGTCCATGGAATGAAAGCATTCATCATCATCATCCAAGGAAATGAATGTGAACTGTGTTTGGGATAGGCAGGGGTGTTGTTTGGGTATTTTTTGCTTCGAAAGACACAGTAAATGCTGAGACATATTGTAAGACCTTAAATAAACTACGTCGTGCAATCCAAAAGTCGTGGCATGCTAGTAGAAGTTTACGACAATACTCATCCACACGTGGCTCATCAAACCCAAGATCGCATCGCGTCATATGACAAGAAACAACTTGATCTAGCCCTAACCTAGCGTCCAGCGACTACCATTTGTCACTGCCTTTAAAGAAGCACAATGCCGGTCAACGTGACAACACTGACGACGACGCCAAAACGGCCGTGCTCCAGTGATTAGCAAACCAGGTGGCAGCTTTCTATAAGGATAGAATACACAAGCTGCCCCCTCCACGAGACGACAGGTGCTTTAATATAGGTGGAAATTATGTTGATTGAGGTCCGGACCCTGTGTTTTTCTAATATCAAAAAGGGACTTACATTAAAAACGAGTCTCATATTTATAACAATCATAAAAATATACGACAAATAAAATAGTTAATGTCTCACTGGAACAGATCCTTAAAGATATATATTTTTTTTCAGTTCGACCTTATGTTATCTGAAGATGGTTCGGGTAGAGGTGCCGCCCTGGTAGCAGCCGTAGCAGCCCGTCAAAAGAAAAAGGCCCAACAAGCCACATGAATAGAAAAACCACCCTGTACATACTATAAGAACACCAAGAGATAGCCCGTACGATAACAGTACTATTACGTTTTGTGTAGGAGTAATTGTAAAAGTGTTCGTTTTAAGGACAGAAAAATCACTATTACTTAAGCTAATAAAAACCCGTGCGTTTTGTTCCTAGAGACTGGCATATATAGATATATATTTAAGCGTTAATTTTTTATATACAGGACGTTCTAAGAAGATCTGAGCTTCGGAAGCAGGTTTTAAATTATTTAATTATTACTGAATTACTGGATAATCATGTTCCTAAACAACTGTAAAGATCGACTTTGATTACGTCATGCGGGGAGAACTTTATAATATTTTACAACTCATAATGGAAGAAAAGATAAAAGGTAAAAGATCTGCAGGAAGGAAACGCACGTCGTAGCTGAAGAAGTTAAGAGAAGGGTTTGGCTGTACTTTCATACAACCTTTTAGAGCCGCAGTATCAAAAGTTACAAAAGCCAACCTCCGAAGGGAGGCGGCACACTAAGAAGAAGAAAGGATATATTATCTTTTGGCTGATGTTTTAATATATTATTGAAGTATACAATTCTATCTTTGTTTACTGCTTTACTAAGTAAAAACTAAAGTTTTACCGATTGAATACGGTGTGATGATTCTAACGATATTCACTATGAGATGATGTTCGTATACAATTTATCGCGGTCGGAGTAAAAAAATTATACACTTTTAGTTTTTTGAAAACCTTATACTTATTTTATTTTTATTTAGTGGATATTATCACCATGACTACGTCATTGTTGTACTAATGGCGGTAATAAATACACAGCCATGAATATTTAAGAAGGGATAAATAATGTTTAGGTGAGTGTTATCCAGTTTTTTGCTAATAAAATTAGAAACTATTATTGCAAACCCACTAGATATGTTGCTCATAGTTACTAAAATGCGACTTTTTAGAACGCCCTGTAGATCTAGTGGTGTTGTTGCTTAAAATTATCCAAAAGTTTTTTAAAAAAAAAACTAACCAAAAATTCTAACCTCATTGGTTAGTTTTAAAATTTATATTGAAGTAGTTAAAAAAATTATATTGATTTAGTTAGAATGAATAAGTTTTTATATTGTAAAACAGAAAAAAAATGAACTTAATTTATTGTTATTATATTTTTACTTCTTTTTGAATTCTTAGGTATAGTAGTACAAATTTTTCAAAAAATTTGTTAGATTTTTTGTTATTTACTTACATTGCCTTCTAAATCGCGCTATTTTTATATAATACTCTTCTTAATTCTACTGGACAATATTAATAGTAAAAAAAATGTCTTTTTATATCTTATATGTGTTATTTAATATTTAAGGATCATTATTTGATGTTAAAGTAAAATTTTTAAGTATTATATAACAGATAAAGTAACTTATACATAATGACTGCCACTAAATTTGGAGCTACGTATGGTAGTACTTCGAAAAAAAAGAGCTACTTAAGTACCGTTTTAAGTCTTTAATGTTGTCTCTAATTTTATATGTGACATAGTTACTTAACGATTTGAGTGTTCATAACTGAACGAGGCAATGGTTTTTTTTTAATATAAAAAAACTTTTATTACTGTAATACATTTAATAAAGAGTTTCAAGTATTATTCGAGTGTCTTTATTTTTCAACATCTTAATCACTATTAACAACCATAAAAAGAACTTCGGACACATAATGAGGGTCCTACAGTACGAATTCATCATCATCATCATCATTATCAATAGCTTATTCCATCCACAGTGGGGTGTTGTCTCCAACGAGCTTTGTTGTTTGCTTTTTGCATCCAAACGTGTCCTGTTATCTTTTTACGTCGTCCGTCCATCATGTCTTTGGTCGACCTCTGCATCTTTTGTGTTCTCTAGGCCTCCATTCAACTATACGGCGTATCCATCAGCCTTTAAATTATTTTTTGATATTTCGATTTTTTGTCCTAATTACAGTGCCACCTCGATAATCCGGATCTCCATTAAACCGGATTCTTTAATAATCCGGACAAACATTTCTATTGCATTGTGTACTTTATAATCCAGATTTCATAGTACTAGGTAATCCGGACCTGCGTTTTTAGACATCTACTTAATTTAAAATACATGGGAAAACTTAAATCGATAGTGAAGGGATTCCCCTAACTTCCAGTCTAATATATCTGGGATTCACACAAACTGTAGGTGCCTTTGATTTGCCTACAATGCATCGCGTATCGCTTCGTAAGGTTAAGAACTTTGTAGTTGTTTGTTTATTGTCACAAATACAACATACCTACGTTCTTTTTAGTTTATGTGATTCATATAAGTATGTAAACGTTTTTTTACGTATATGTACCTACATATTAAAATGTCTTCTAAAAGAAAACTAGTTCTTGGTGAAAGCGGAAAAGTGTTGGCAAATGAATACGGAGTAGAAACATCCACAATTTCGGATATAAAAAAGAAGCAAGGGAAAATCAAAAGGTATGTATATATGATTTATTTTAAAGATAATTTTGGACACTCACTATGGACGTGTAACTCCTTTTAGATTTATTTCCAAATGTTATTCCGGTCCTGGCGTCAGAAAAACCTTACGAAAAGCCGAATATCCAAAAATAGAAACTCGTTTGTATACATGGTTTTGTACGCAACGATCAAGGCACGTCCCAATTTCCTACGAAATTTTATCAGGCAAAGCAAAACAGTTTTACACTGAAACCTACGAGAATGAAAATTTTAGAGCTAGCAGAGGCTGGATTTCTAACTTCAGAAAAAGACATGGTCTGCGTGCTTTAAAAGTTTGTGGCGAAAAACTAGCCAATGATGAAAGTGCCGCCAATCCTTTCCTAACTTTATTCGCAGATAAGATAAAAGAATTAAAGCTTGGACCTACTCAAATATACAATGCAAATAAATCAGCTCTGTATTGGAAAATGTTACCTGAAAAAACGCTGGTTCGTTCTCAGGAAAAGACCGCACCAGGTCGAAAAATAATCAAAGAACGCGTTACTTTTCTAGCATGTTGCAATGCTGATGGATCACAAAAATTAAAATTGTTAGTGATAGGAAACGCAAAAAATCCGAGGGCTTTTAAAAATGTGAACATACCTGTTGAGTACAAATCATCTGCCAATGCATGGATGACTACAGCAATTTACTTAGACTGGTTTCATCATTCTTTTATTCGTCAAGTCAAAAGTCATTTAAGAAGTCTCAACTTGCCTGAAAGAGCCCTGCTAATCGTTGATAACGCTTTGAACCATGGAACTATAGAAGAGCTGACTAGTGAGGATGGACAGTTTACAACATTATTTCTTCCACCAAATTGTACTGCACTTTTGCAGCCTATGGTCCAGAATGCAATCAGACTGACAAAATTATTTTATCGGAAAAATCTTTTAGCCCATATTTTATCAAATAATGAAGAGAACCTTGTTAGGTTATTAAAAAGCATTAACCTAAAAGATGCTGTATGTCTACTATGCAATTCATGCGAAAAAGTCTCCCCTGAAGTCTTGAAAAAGTGCTGGCACAAAATTACGGCTTATGTGGCAGAAACCAACCCAGAGTGAATTGCGGCACAATTTGCTTTCCACGAATGAAGAAATGAAAGGTAATGCCTGAAATTTTTCTTTTAGTATTTTTTTGGTTAATTCGTAAATATTTAACAAATGTTTCAGATATGCTGAATGCATCATGCACTGAGCAGAATCTCACGAGCGTGGAAATATGTAATTGGCTTGAAAATGATGAAGATTTGTTACCACTGGAAGACATAGATAATTCAGATGAACAACACGAGAGTGGTAATGAAGGTTCAGAGTTAAATACTGATACAAACCAGACTGTTAAGAACACTGCGAAGAATGATGAGGCAGTTAAAAGTTTCAAGGTGTGCATGAGATGGGCAGAAGAAAATAATATATCTAAGTGATGTTCTTGTACTTCAAAGATTAAAAGAAATTTTTTTTTATGATGAACCAGAGAAGGGTCAAGCAAACAAAAATTACAATTTTTTTTACAAAATAAGATAAAACTTGATAAGATATGCTTCTATTTTAAATATTATTCTATGTATGTACTATTTTTTAGTTCAGTTTCAGTTCGTATTAAATGATTCGTTTTTTAATATAAATAATGTCCTGCTTTAGTAATTCGAATTATTTACTAATTCGGATCACCGCGGTTTTAATTAGTCCGCATTATCGAGGTCGCACTGTATATGAATGTTTGTACCTTTCCTATTCTTTCACCTTCTATTAATAGTTCCTGGCTGTTTTCACTTTCGTTGTTCCAATATTTGGTTTTGGTGAAATTTATTTTTAGATCTATTTCTCGAGACTTGTTATTTAATTCCATCAGCATTTCTTGTAATTCTTCTTTTGTGTTAGCGATCAAAGTGACATAATCTGCGAACCTTATTCCTTTATTTTCCCACTTTAACAATTTGAACATATCTTCTAGAGTGAACGTGAACAGCTTTGGGGATATCGAGTCGCCTTGTCTAATTCCTCTCTTAATTTTGATTTTATTTGTTTTTTTCTTTAAGTATTATTTGTGAAGTGGCATTTTCATATATGTATTCAAGAAGAGTTGTGTATCTTTCATCGATTCTATGGTTACTTCAGGCGTTAAGGATTGCCCATCTCCCTACCGAATCAAATGCTTTTTCGTAGTCAACCATTGCTATCCACGAGGTGACCTTATATTGATTTACTTTTTCCACTAGTACTCTAATTGTTTGAAGATAATCCAAAGTGCTGTATCCCCGTCTAAATTCCGCTTGTTCACGTGGCTGATAACTGTCTAATTTGTTCATTAATCTATTAGATTTGTTAGATTTCTAGTGAGTATTGTGTATAGTACCGATAACAGAATGTTAGGTCTGTAATTCTCCAATTTAAATTTGTTCCCCTGCACGAATTGCACGTCTAATTATTGAAGGCAAAATAAAGGGCAAACGATCGATCGGAAGACGAGAGAATTCTTGGGTGAAGGACATGAGAAGGCGATTCGGATGTGCTTCGAGTGATATTTTTCGAACAGCAGTTTCTAAAGTTCGTTAAAGCTATATGGATTGCCACCATTCTTGAGAAGAAGGCGTCATAAGAAAAAGAATTGCTACAGAACCTCTTTAAAAATATTACCTATCACCCCTCTCACGGACTTTTTTTTATGGCCACAACATTGCATAGCATGTTGGAGGGAAAGCCCCAACCACTCCAGGGACGACGCGAATTCCGAAAAAGCGATTAACGTTGGACTTGAATCCCCGTAAATTGTACTCGATAAGAAACACAGCAATTATAGAACAATCGCTCTGGTGTCACACGCTGCAAAGGTGTTTCTCTGGATTCTTAATGAAAGACTCAAATCTTTTCTGCTGCTGCAAATATCTACGGAAAAGACAGGCTTCATTCCAGGAAGAAGGATTAGAGAACAAATTCTCAACATACGCCACATAATAGAAAAATTCAAGGAATGCTAAATAACAACCTATATATCGACGAAACCAAGGAGGCACACAATCAACGAATTACAAACAAACTTCTCGCTTGTCCCAACAATTCCAGGTCGTTTTGGGCAGTCGCTAAGGCAGTTGGTCAAAATTTCACCAAATCCAACATACCACCACTCACACGGCCAGATAATTCCATTGCAACCACACCTGTTGAGAGAGCGAACTTGTTGGCTGAACTCTTTGCTTCACCTTTACTGTCGATTTGCAAGGAAAAACACCACTTACTATTCCCATATTGCAGTCAAAGATGCCCGATGTTGTCTTCAGGCAGCGTATCATAAAGCGTATTTTAATGAAGCTAGACACCAAAAAGGCTTCTGGCGCTGACGGAATACCTACCATAGCTCTCAAAAACTGTGCAAGGGAACTAACACCAGTTTTCTGCAGACTTTTCAACCTATCCTACAGAAAGGGAATATTTCCGTCTGCTGGAAATGTGCCACAGTTCAGCCGATACCTAAAAAAGGCAAGAAGACCTTGCCAAACAATTATCGACCAGTCGCACTGCTTTCAATAATATCGAAAGTCATGAAAAAGGTTATCAATCAGCATCTTCGAAAATATCTTGAACGATTCAATATTATTAGCGACCACCAATATGGCTTTCGTAAACATAGATCAACAGGAGATCTTCTGACTTATGTAACACATGTTTGGAACAACGCAACTGAACACTTTGGAGAATCTCGAGTGGTTGCTCTCGACATATCCAAGGCATTCGACCATGTTTGGCACGATGGACCGTTGTGGCTCTCATGTTTCCTCAGAGAGCGTTTTTTAAGAGTGGCAGTCGACGGATTTCTTTCTAACACCTTCACTATCAACGCCGGTGTGCCCCAAGGCTCCATACTGTCTCCTACTCTCTTTCTAATTTACATTAACGATCTGCTGGAAAAGACCGGGAATCCAATCTACAGCTTTCCAGATGACAGTACCCTTGTTTCTTAATTCACTTTGAACGCTCGGACATCGGCTGCTCAGGCGAATATCCGCAGACAGCAGGAGGTCGTTCAACTTAACAAAGACCTGGAAGAAATTCTATCTTGGGGTGACAGTAACCAAGTGGAATTTAACGCTACAAAAACTCAGGCGGCAGTTTTTTTCTAAAAAAGTTAACGTTGCTGAACCCGACATAGTTATGTCGGGGCACTCCATTCCCCTAACATCGTCACTCAATTTGTTGGGCGTTAATTTGGGAGCAAACATTTCGAACCAGAAAGCTTTACACTCCACAACTGTTAATACTTTACAAAGCAAATTCGACCAACTATGGAATACTGCTCCCATGTTTGGGGCTCCGCTCCCAAACATACACTGCATTTGTTGGATTCTGTTCAGAGAAGAACTGTTCGTCTGTTTGGAGACCTGAAACTGACCGGCGGCCTTGATTCGCTGGAACATCGAAGAACGGTTGGCGACTTGAGTCTGTTCTACAAGTATTTTCATGGAAAGTGTTCGAAGGATGTAGCCCGCTTAATTCCTCCCAAAGCGGTGCATGTTAGAAATACACGTCGCGCTGGTGCTTCACATCCGTATGAGGTTACTCCGCGTACAACGCTTTTCAAGCAGTCTTTTATATGGAGAACATCAGCCCTTTGGAATAATTTGCCCAGCGCTGTGTTTCCCACCGAGTACAATTTACAGCGATTCAAGAACGTGAATCGCTTTTTCCGCACGCGTGCCGCTCCTGGAGCGCTTTAGGGACTTCCCTGCACCCCGTGTGCTAGACCCATAAAAAAAAACCTATATCTATTTTATAAACTACTCAAAAGCTTTCGACTGCACACAATGGAAAAAACTCTGGTCGATTCTAATCAGCATAGGAACACCGATACATATTGTATACCTTATCCAATCCTGTATCAGAAGACAAATGGCAAAATTAAACTGAATAATTCTTTTTCCGATCCCTTTAACGTAGGAGCCAGCGTCAAACAGAGCTGTATTCTGTCACCCTTACTTTTTAACATATACAGTCCCTGGCCAAATTATTAGACGCACTGCAAGATTTCATGTAAAATATTAATTACCGAGTGATATTGTACCGTTTTATTATTTTAAATTGATTTGTTTTTTATTTTTATATTATCCAATCAATTACCTATTTATTTGACATAAATAAAACAGGATTAATTTAGAAAAGCATAAGTTTATTAAGTTTTAAAGAAAAGTGAAATTAATGTTAGTAAAAGTCAATATTTAGTTGAGCCATCTTTAGCCGCTATCAAAGCTTTAATTCTGTGCAGCATGCTATCAATGCAAGATTGTACTGTCTCCTGCATTTGAGGATGATGATTCCACACATGAATAATCTTTTCTAGGAGCTGGGTTTTGTTGGTAATCACATCTTTAGCCACTTCTCTTTTCATCAGCTCCCACACATTTTCAATGGGGTTCATATCAGGGCCAATCCAACAGAGGGATATTTTTTTCTGCCAAAAAAGCTTTAACAGACCGAGCAGTGTGGCAGGGAGCTCCATCTTGCATGAAAGTGAATGGTTCCCCATATGGAAACCATTCTCTGAGCTGCGGAATCAACCGATTTTGTAATACTTCTTTGTACTGATCTTGCCTCATTATTCCTTTGACGACGTATAGACGTCCAGTGCCCTTGCCGCTGATGACTGACCAAATCATCACTTTGGTGGGATGTTTAACCGTCGGGACGACACAATCAGGATGAAACTTTTCTCCATGACGACGACGCACATACTGAGCTTTATTCTGCAAAATTTCGAATGTGTTTTCGTCACTGAAGCAGACCTGTCAAAAATAGGAAAAATATATAAACTTCCATATTTATTTGCTTTATTTAACTGAAAATGATAATAATGTATCAATTATTGATTAAATTGCTGTATCTTACCGATCTCCAGAAGTCCACATCTTTGTCTTGCCATTGTTTGGCCCACTTCAGGCGCTTTGCTTTCATTGCAGCTGTTAACTTGGGCTTCCTGGCGGGGCGACAGGCCTTAAAATCTAATTCTTTCAATTTTCTTCGAACAGTGCGCTCAGAAGCATTTACGCTAGCATCCTGGAGTTGTGATTTTATTACCTTTGTGGTAGCAAATCTGTTTTCTACACAAATTTTCTTCAAACATCTCTCTGACCGTGGAGTGAAAATTGGTTTTCTACCGCATCTTTTCTTTCTTTTCGGGCTTAATTCCTTCCCTGACTCAATTTTCTTTTTTATGCGTCGTACACTAGCTTCAGAAACCTCCAATCTTCGTGATATTTCTCGGTTTGTAAATGTTTTCGCAATCACAAGGGCCTTCACTTCAGCTTTTTTACGTGGTGAAAGATCGCCTTTTCTACCCATAATGAAAATAGTCCAATTACTTTTTTAAAATACTGCGTACAAAATAAACTAATAACTGAGTAGTATAAAACTGTTAAACAAACAATCACAGTCCATAAAGTCACAGAAACACGTCCGTACCTGACTCGATTCCGATCGCGACTGATACAGGTTTGTACTTGTTTACGTTCATGTATCACTTTGTCAACACAGTGCTGCCATATGTTAAAAATAAATACAAATATGTAGTCTACAACAATTCTTTTAAATAAAAATCAATAATATTGTAGTTTAAATATACCATTATTGCATAAAAACTCTTAAGAAACATAAAATTACTAAAAAAAATACAGTGCGTCTAATAATTTGGCCAGGGACTGTACAATGAACATATGAGGTCTGTTCAGGATGACTGGAGTGGGGGTGTGACAATCGATGGAAAAAAGCTAAGTAACTTAGATATACGGATGATACTGTTATACTTGCAACTTCAATACAAGACCTAGAATCATTTATGAAGCGCTTTGCTCACTAGCAAAAACTATGGATTGGCAATTAATAGAACGAAAACCAAAGTAATGATTGTTAGTCCTAACGAAGATCTGTCATGCATAAATGAAATTGCTGGTTTCACTGTTGTAGACTATTTCAACTATTTGGGATCCCTCACAATGGTCGCTGTGAAGTGGAAGTAAGAAGACGTGTGGCTATGGCTAGAAACTCAACAATCAAACTTACTAAGGTCTAGAGAGACCCAGCTGTCACAAAAAACACGAGGTTAAGATTGCTATCCCGCCTTATATTCTCCCATAGCAACTTACGCATCGGAAACATGGACTATTAAGCACGCTAATAAAAGACGAATCGATGCGTTTGAGATGTAACCATAACAAAGAATTCTCAAAGCTTAGTATAAATAACCGACTTTCAAATAGAATTAAGAGACAGTACCTGAAATATATACCAATTATATAGAGACCTCGGTGTGGCAACCATAAAGGCACACATGAGGCAATCTCAAATGAAATTCCTGGCCAAGCGTCCCAGCATCACAATCCAATCATCAGGGACGCCTTTTTAATCCTCCCCCATGCCCGCAACCAATTCCCGAGATCCTCTAACCCTCTCTCGGGCAAAGAAGATGGCCCTCCCAACCCATCATGATAGAAGAATGTAAAACTAGATTAAGTTAGCTTAGGCCCTACATTAAGTTAGGTTAGGTCATAATCATGTTAAAAAACACATTTCCTAGGTCAAGTTTAGTTTAGGAACACTATCGTAAATACTTAGATTAAGTTAGAATAAGTGTATTTTCTCACCATGTTAGAACAACGTTCATTTAGTAGAAGTAAGAGGCTATGCCTTTCTTGTAAGTATATGGGTTCCGTAAGCATCTCTCTACAATTGACCACTTAACTTCTTTCTATAATGATATAAACTATGCAATTCAACACAAAAAACATGTCGCGCTTATATCTCTAGACCTATCAAGTGCTTTTGATGTCACCAGCAAGAACCTAATCCTACAGCAGCTGAATAACATGGGACTTGAAGGGAACCTACCCCGCTTTATAAGAAACTTCCTTTGCCCTAGGACAATAAAAGTTAAGGCAAACAATCGTACCTCTAATCCCCATGTTATTACCGGAGGGCTTCACAGGGCTCAGTACTTACCCCCCACACTATTCAACATACCCATGACTTCCTTGACAAACCACTTCCCTGAAAACGTTAAGTATAAGCTCTTTGTTGATGACATTATACTTTACTTCGACTCACCCACAAATGACTATTTAAACATTACACTCCAAAACACATTAAAAACACTCGAAACTTGGTCCAGGACAAATGGTTTTTCTTTCTCTTCAACTAAATCCTCTGTAATACATTTCTGCCATTCTAACACTTGCACCAAAACAAATCTTCTCACAATTAATAATACTCCCATTCCAATAAAAAACACTCTCAACATTTTGGGATTAATTTTTGACACTAAACTAAATTGGACCGCTCACATTAAAGCTTTGAGAACTAAAACGTCAAATGACCTTAACCTCCTACGTTCACTTGCCAACACAACCTGGGGTGCTGACTATCCATCTCTATCCATATTATACAAAACGCTAATTTTAGCTAAACTAAAATATGGTGATTTCATTTACGACACGACAAATCAACAGAATAAAAAATCACTTGAAACAGTACAAAATCAAGCACTCAGAACTATCACGGGGGCTTTCAGAACCACCCCTATTCATAGTCTAATCCGACAGAAATCCCTACTTAAATATCTAGCCTCAAATCTTTACCGTCCACACCTCAAATCTTCCATAAACCTTACCGAATATACACCGAAATCTCCCTTTTCCCAAAAACTCTATTCAAAACAGAATCAGAACACTTATACTTTCCCTCAACTTACCAATCCCTACATATTCTTACCCCTTATTCACCTCCTTTCCACCATGGAAAACACCACACCCGTCCATCAACTTCTCCCTATCGCCATTATCTACGGCAGATCACAACAAAAACATTATTACAACAAAATTTCGGTCAATCGTAAATGAAAAATATCAAAATCATACTCTACTATTCACTGATGGCTCCAAATCCAATATGGGTGTTGGTGCTGCTTATTATTCCAAAAATTCTCAAAAAATCTTCAGATTACCATCCCACTGTTCTATCTTTGCTGCTGAACTGTGGGCAATTAAAGAAAGCATTAGAGATGTGGTCAAACTCAATAAAAATCGGAGATATCTCATAGTATCTGATTCCCAGAGTGCATTGAGAACAATAGACTCAGGTAAAATTACCCACGCGTACACTAGACATATTTATGACCTATTATACGTAGCAAAAATTAAAAACATCACTATTGATTTTATATGGATTCCTGGGCACGCAGGAATCAGAGGCAACGAATTAGCTGATTCACTGGCAAAAAGAGCCACAATAACGGGGCAGAACATAAAAGAAGAAAATCATCCCACTGAATACTATAACCTATTAAACCAAACATATAGAAATCTCCATCAATTGCAGTGGGATTTATTAGACACTACAAATAAACTCTGGGAGGTAAAGCCCCTTGTTTATCCACCTTTTCACAATGAAACACTCACCAGAAGGGAAAACACATTATGGCGCAGATTGTCTGTGGGTCACAAATATGCAACTCACATCCATTTACTAAAAAACGAAGCTCTACCAAAATGTCATCTTTGTGATGGACCACTAACCGTAAAACACTTATTCGAGGATCCCATACATGAAGACATCAAAACAAATATCTTATTCCACACTCACTGAAATCAACACTCGATCCTGAAACCATTTCAACCAGCATAAAAAAAATCATTTCATACCTCAAAGATATCAAATATTACAACTTAATCTAATAACAACAGTGGCGCAAAATAACCCTAGCAGTTGATGCGCCTCAAAACAAAACTAACTAACTAACTTTCTTGTAAGTCAATAATAAAATGAAAAAAAAATGAACCTGAAATATTTTGGTCACATTACGAGGAAAGTGGGTGTCATGGAAAAGCTTGTAGTTGCGGAGACGGTAAAAAAAGATCAAGGGGGCGGTCTTCAACAAGATGGTGCGACCAAGTAAGATCTCTCCTTGGTATGGGTATGCACGAGTCTAGTTAGGTCGCGCAGGATCGAGATTCCTGGAGAATGACTGTTAAGGCAGCAACACACACAGTTCTGGCTAAGTCATTTCAAAGGATTGAGATTCTCCATATAAAAGACTGCTTGAAAATGGTTGTACGAGGAGTGGCAGGTTGAACCTCATACGGATTACACGGTGTCCTGAAGCCGAATGAATTAAAAATATGTGGTGGTTTCAAAATTTGATGGATTTTGATTCTAGCAGGTATTAGGAACATTTCGAGCCATTATAGAAAAAAATCCGTTCGGCGCTTTTTTTTAAAGCAAAAAAAAACATTTTTTAATATCTTCACTATTAAAAAAAAAGGAATAAATTCCGCTGAGGCTAGTTTATTTCGTATTAAAACAAACCAGAAATTGTTTTTCCTAGCTTATATTAAAAATTATTATGTCTGATGTAAACTCAAGCAGATCGCAGCGAATCACTCGCTTCGTCCTGGCATCTTCAGAGAACCAGGACGAAGCGACAATTTTACGCATTACAATCGACGCCAATTTTCGTGACGATTGCCCGGAGTCCTACGAAACCAATGCTTAAGTCCTTTTTGATGACTTCAGGGGTCTTCACGGTACATTCTTTCAAGTAGTGCTTCCGGGCCGGCGCACAATGGGGCGAATGCGTTATTTTTCGGTCATTTGCTTATAACTACCACATTTGTTATTGGAATGACTTCAAACTTATTACACATAATGTACGATTAATATATGTTCAGTATATGAAATAAAAATCATACTATATACTGTTATCGCGTGCGCGATAAAGCGTAAAGATGATTATTTCAAAATACTAGACAACAAATTGAAAAATTTTTCGATTACATGAGTGCGAATAGTCATTTTCAATGTATTTTAGCCTGCTGAACACGAATCCGTTGTCCAAATTTGGCTACCGCGTCGTAATTTTGAGAAAAATGACGGAAATTTGCAAAAAACGACGGTTTCAAGGATTTTCATGACATAACACAGGCACAATATATTTTTCTCATAAATTTCGTTAATACTACGCTAAGTATCAATATTTAGCTTTTAAAATGCCTTTTGCTTCGTTTTGGTACATTTTTTTTTTATTTTCGAGGTATAGCTAAAATTAGAAACACTGGTTGCGCTTACGCAGCATTAATATCATTGTCCCGTGTTACGATTGCCCTACGCATGCGACATGTAACGGAACATTAACCCATCAAAATACACTCATGAAGCGAATAATCTTTCGAATATCAATTAACTGCTCTTAGCGTTACCCAAGATCAACGACGTGGACGTGACAGATATTTGATCCCTCGGGGTGCTTGATTTTTGTGAGTCCCCTTGCCTCTCACATATGTACTTCTTGTTTTAATCATCGTAATCTGTATCATCATCACTGAAATGTAATAGATGTTTTACATCTTCGGACAATTCTTTCTTCTTACGTTCCATCAATTTTCGCGAATTAGATATTATCGGATCTGAAGCAATCATCAAATTATTAAAAATATCTTCATTATTATATATTCGAGACATTCTTCGCGTATGGTTTTCTCTATATTTTCTGAAATATTTGTGATTTGCTTCCTGAGCATCTTCAGATAATTGCCCTATTGTCACGATAGCATTTGTTATAATATCGCTGCCATGAATCAATCACTTGTGGATTGACACTGGCATGTAGTACCATGGGTATAGTGATACAAATATTTCCGCAGTTCTAAAAGCGTAAGATTCGAACTCAATCACGTTAATTTTTTTACCACTAGCGATTGCTTGCAATAGAACTCCAAATCTGGTTATCAAATTTTCGTCTATACCTGTAATGGCAGCTGATAACTGTGGATTGGCAAAAAATGTCCTGGCAGTGTTGCCATCATTGGATGTACCCTTGCCTTGTTTTACAAAGTCTACCAAAAGACCTAAATCGGGTATTTCTGCTCGAACGTCACAATCGCTTTTGGTCGCGAACATCCGATGCATCGTTTATAATCTGCTGAATAGTTTTGATTCTGTGAATAATTATCTTTACATGAATTATCTTTACGCTTTATTGTACTCGTGATAATAAATTGTATGATTTTGATTTCGTATTTCTGAAAATATATAAATCGTACATTATGTATATTAAATTAAAGTCATTCCATTGACAAATGTCGAAGTTATGAGCAAATGACCGAAAAATGTCGCATTTGTCTCACTATGGCGCGCGATGTAAGCAAACACTCGCATTGAGATTGAAATTTCAAAGTAGTTAAGCCGCGTTGCCCAAAAGAGGCAACAAGAGTTTAATTGCCCTTTTTTTTAGAAGTATATACTTCATAAGAAATGAGGAGTACATCGTCATTTTTTCATTTCATTGGAATATTGCCCGAGAGAGTGGCTGAGTGGAGAACGTTAGATCAAGTCGGGGGAACTTTAATGTCCATTTTTTTACCAAAGGGGGACGAAGGGGGATAAAAATAGGATATCTCCGGAAACTAGACACTTTGCCCTATCAGATGGTGAAAGCGCCATCTCATTCCACCTCATTCCAAAACTTTATACATCTTTGAATATTAAAGTAAGAATAATTTTTTGTGTCGAATATGTCAAATGTTTATTAATATATTGTAGCACTCTAATGACGTTACACTAAGATTAATTTGTTGTTTGAAACCTAATAAACAAGTTCTAGTAAGCGTTTAACTCATATTCGTAGTTATGTTTTAGAATTTAGAATGTAATTTCTTGAATTACAGAAATTCCAACATTGACGAAAATGTCACACTTCAATGGATAATTTTAAGGAAGGCAGAAGGAATAAACTAGTTATAAACATATTTATGTATGGTTTATAATATATATTAAAGGAAAAAATCGTCAATATTCGAAAAATACATACTAAATTTTATCATCCAATATCCGATTTTTTACGCCGTCGCCCCAATGTGCGGCGTACTGGAACCTTCATTGGACTGGTCTTCGTCATAAGTAGTAGATTTCGAGAATCTGAAAAATCGAATTATGTCGACGGCTCCCTCTTTCAAAATGGCCGCTCAATGTTTACATCTCATCTCGGAATGTGTCTTTTGAAATGTATTGTCGATCGTTTCTTGATATGACTGCAGTTTCTATGAATTTAAAGACAAAAAGCAGAGAGAGAATTGGCATAAAAAGAAAATTAAAAATATTTGCAAGTGAAGAGAATCGAAAAGGTTGACAAACAATTTATATAATCATGGGAAAAGGAGGATATTGTTGTTCTGTTGACAACTGTAAAAATAATTCAAAAAGTACGCCGGGAATGAGTTTCTTCTTCTTCCCCAAAGATGTTGAAAGGTCAGTGATTTAGTTAAAGAATATCAATTGCGTACGCGAATAAATTGCATAATTCTGAGAAGCTACTTCTCTTGTGATATTGTTTTGGTTATAGAGCAAAGATTTGAATTGCAGCAACCAAACGAATTATCAACCGTCCAATTGAAAATTTTTACAAAATTTATAAAATATGCACATTTTTCTCAGAAAATGGTTAAAAATCGCGTATCCAGACGTTAATATAGGGTCCGATAAAGAATACTGGGGGTACGAAAGGCTAATAACACAGGTAAAGATCCTTATAAGAGTCGGATTTTATTGTAGTTACAACGACCCAATCAGGCCCAGAAACATTCAATTTGTATTCGGACATAAAATTCCTTGCTGAATTCAAATATGTATTTGAAAATTTAGGTTCCAGTTTTAGTTTTCACTTTTGAGACTTAAAGAGTCCCAACGAACCATTGGGCCCAAAATCTGATATGTCTATTCAATTCCCTGGCGAAAATGTTAAAACTTTTGTCTGCAACATTTTTTCTGAAAATGCCTCCCTGTCAAGTTATTCACTTGTATTCATCTCTTTTCTTACACTTTTTGTTTTTTTATATTACTCATGCTTGACACTTTATTAAATCAAAAATTTTCAAACATTTGTATAATTTTTATAATTTTTAATGATAAAACTTTGCACAGTAACATTATTTCTATTTAAAATCTCCCGCTGGTCCCCTTTTTAACATGGCGAACTGCCACGTGACCTCTTGAAAATTGAGACCTGATTTTCCTATACGGTTTCGTTCTGTATTGGGATTACTGTGGCCAATTTCTTCGATGATCGCGGCTCTTTGATTATACTCTGCACTTATTTTCGACTGGCGGAAGCATAATATGGTGGGAAATTTGTCCGAATTTTGGTGACGCACCCTGAAGCTTCGTACTACAGTGGCGTATATTACTTTACATCACAGCGCCTCTTTAACTCAGTTGTCACGGTAATTGTTGGAATTTGGAAAATATTTTAAACAACTAGAATACCTTTCATAAAATACTGACATATACATCTTAATTACTAAGCCACAAAGATGTATTGGTCTAATATACGAGGGTTATTTTACGAAAACAATGAAACAAATTGTTTTATTGCTTCTCAAAATATTCACCTTTAAGATTTTTACACTTTTACATGCGTTCAAACCAATTCTCAAAACATTTTTTTTATAGGTCTAGCACACGTGCTGCGGGGAAGTCCCTAAAGCGCTCCAAAAGCGGCATGTGTGTGAAAAAAGCGATTCACGTTTTTGAACCATATATAAAAAAGCAATATAAAAAAGTATACTTTTTTACAAAGTCAGTAATGTTGATGATGACGTTTTTTAACTACAAACTCACTACATATATAACAAAAAGTGTTGGGAGAGTTTTTACAACCACGATTGGCCATACTTTGAGTGTGAATAACATGGGTTAAACACTGCAATGCGAGGTTATATTAACTGCAAGAAAACAAATAGCTGTGACATTTATCGGAACTGCCAACCTAAAAACATTTGATTTTACTGCCAACCTTATAAAATTCTGATTTTATTGCCAACCTAATAACATTCGAATGATAAATAATAAACTTTTCACATTTTGAATCAATTGTTTGACGTGCTGTGCGAGAGTTGGCATTGACATGATCAAGGGTCGGCAAACAGCGGCTCGCGAGCCGCATGCGGCTCTTTCAAGAAACAATTGCGGCTCTTTAAAGAAACAATTGTGGCTCTTTAAGTCCCCTAGAAGACAATGGAATCAATGTGAATACAATCGTTTCCATTGCAACTGATGGAGCAAAAAGCATGACTGGGATAAACAAAGGATTCATTTCAATTTTAAAGAGTAGAATTGACCATGAAATCCTTTGTTTTTATTACATAATTCACCAAGAAGCACTTTGTACACAATCCTTTCCAAAAGAAATAGTTGACGTTATGAACTTGGTTATTAAGATTACCAACAGCATTTTAGCATAGGCACTCTATCATCACTAATTTACAGAATTATTAGATGAAATGGATAATATGTTCTTTAGTAATAAAGGCATTGATCATCCTGAATTAAAAGAAGATAAATGGCTACATAAGTTTTATTTTATGACTGACGTTACAATGCAACTCATGACGATACATGCGAACTAAACCTAAAACTTCAAGAAAATAAACATTTTCATTACTGGAAGTAGTAGTTTGTTTTGAAAATAAATTGCTTTTTTTGGCTGAAAATATGGAGATGGGCACATTACTACATTTCAAAACCTTAAAGAATTATCGGGATGGAAACAGTGCTTTTGCTGACACCAGTTACTTCACAAGAACGATCAAAGCAATGAAGGATGGCTTTGCTGAACGATTCGATCAATTCAAAATAAATAAGCCTACCTTAGCTGTCACTGAGAACCCCCTCAAGGCAAACAGCAAAGAACTAAATTTTGCCCCCGTTTCACATTTCCGCTGGTTCCTTTTAAATCAATTTACTAATTTCGAAGTTTACGAGTCTTAGTAATAGCTTAGAAGAGTTAGAAAGGCAGAAATGTAGTTTGGTATCGCAGCATAAAGAGCCAGATTTAAAAGAAACACCCAAGCCTGAGGCAATGATTTTCGATACCTGGAATAGTCTTCCGGAATGCTACCACCAAATAAGAACGGCTTTTGGTGTGCTGACGTTCTTTGGATCAATATATTCATGCGAGCAAATTTTCTCTTCCATGAATTCAGTCTTAAACTAAAAACTACTAATTATATGCCGGACTTACCAAAACTTCCTAGAGAAATGCAAGGTCATCGTTCGCATTGATTTTTGAATAGAATTTAATTGTTTATTTTCTCCAGCATACCATATTTTATTACGAATAAATAATAATTAATGAAGTCGTCTTTTAATTAATTACCGTTTCTTTATCCAATTTATTTGAACTAAAATGTAAACGCAGAAACCAAAATTCGTGGCACTTTGAAATTCATGAAATCCATATTTTTATTGTGGCTTCTTCCGGCTTAAAAGTTTGCCGACCCCTGGTCATGATGAAGAATGATGCGGCGGTTACAGTTGTTTTTTCTGATTTCATCGATGACTTCTGGCAAACAAATTGTTGTATACCATCCAGCATTAACTGTTTTTCGATCATCTAAAGCAATGGTCGCAATATGTCCAGTATAACCAAACAAACAAGCGATCATTTTCTTGGAAGTGCTTCGCGAACAAACCACTTTTGTTGGATTCGGTTCATCGTAAAACACCCAAACGATCGATTTTTGCTTAGTTTTCGGCTCATACGAATACATCCAAGTTTCGTCTCCTATTACGATGTTGTATACGGATTTCACATATCCTCGGTCGAATTTTTTTAACATTTCCTGGCACCAATTGACACGGGCGCGTTTTTCAGTTTCCGTCAAATTATGCAGCAAAATCGAATCTACTGCGGTGTTCGATATGCCTAAGAATGCCTGAATCTCACGGTAAATCACATGCCGATCCTCTTCAATCATGTTGCGCACAGCATCGATGTTTTCTGGAAAAACTACCGATTTTGATCGACCTTCACGAAATTCATCACTGACGGAAGCACAACCACGGCGAAATTCTGCAAACCAACTGTAAACAGTTTTTTCTGATGGTGATTCATTACCAAAAGTTGAACGAAGCTATTCGAAGATTTTTGGTGAGTTAGGCCTTTACTAAAATCGTAAAAAATCATCCGACGAAAATCTTCACGTGAAATTTCCATTTGTTCACAAAACTGTTTTTTTTTAAACGCTCACTATAAACAAACTACTCGGCCAATTTCTGAGCTGCTACTGTTTTAATAATAACAAATGTCAAATTTTACAACAATGGTAATGTCACATCTCAATAACGCCATCTAATGGTCGCTTGTAAACACTTGAAAGGCAGCCCTCGTATATTACGCTCTATAAACATGGTTTAAAAAATAACATATATATCCTCCATCCAAATTTTTGCAGCAATCAAAACTTGCAAATCATTTTTTAATTTATTGTATTTGGTAATAATTTATAGACACACATAAATTTTAAATCCACATACTAGCGGTTTGTCAAAAAATAAACCTGCTGTGAGTGATTTATAACCATAAAATTACGAGAAGAATTAGTAATCCTATTTCTTAGTTTCAAAATGTTTCTTTTGTGGTTTCTATTGTTTTTTAGCTTAAGCGAAACTCTTTGTTACAATGTAAGTAAAATCTTTTAAATTACAAATCGCCGCATCGAAGTTACATTGTTACTTACATAACATTAAAACGGTCTACAAAAAAACCTGCCAGATCGCGATGTTACATAGCAATAGTAATACGTCAATCCAGAAAATTGTAAATTTTTATAAAGATTGTTTTTTAGCTATCCAAAGAGTCCATAGAAAAAATCATAAAGAATGCTAAACCAGGGCACATGGAACTTAATCCTATATACCAAAGCATATTTGAAGATGAAGGTTTTAGTCAAATCGGATGGAATCGATCCGATTCTTCCCGTATAGCTAGCGGAGGATGGGAATCAGTACCCTATTCTAGACCATATCAGGTATACCTAAACCGTTTCGTTTTTGCCCTTGATTCATCAACTATTAGGTTTTCGACGACAAAGTACCGGGCCTTTTCAAATCAAAATTCAGACAGCTTGCTTGCATATTTTAAATGAAGTTTATTAAATTAGTCGTTTTGATCGATTACCGTCGTGACATTTTTCTGGTAGAAGCGTTATGCTGCCAGTGTAGAACTTCTGGGCGAAGAATTGAATGAAGTGATTTTTATAAGTCTATTTTTAAGTCAACTCTGCAGAGATCGATATAATTGCTTGTCTGACAGTGCAAAGTCTGGGCTGTATGGTGAATGGGTCAGAACTTCTCAACCAAATTCTCTTAATTTTTGCCAAGTCGTCAAAGGTATGTGTGGACTGGCGTTATCACTGGAAGACAATATTTTTTCTGTTGATCAATTCCTGTTACTTTCTCTCAATTGCAGACTGTAGGAATCAGAATCAATCGTTCGACTAGATTGTACCATATAATACACAATTCCCTTTCAATCCCCCCAAAGAGACAGCAGCATCTCTCTTGGAGTTAATCCTGGCTTTGCCAGCTTCATCTCGTTTTAACCACTATCATTTTTGGCACATTATCGGTGCATCGGTGATAAATTTTTCATCGCTCATAATGAGACAGTTGGAAACTTTTCACCGTTAAATCAGGTGGCACACTTTTACGGTGCGCCTCAGAATGACTAGGTTCGATTATATTATTACCAGAAATAGGCGACTTGAAAGCCATCTAGCGAAAATAAGGCCCAACACTTTTTCGATTACTTATTATATTAAGACCATAGCCGAGGTTTAAGAAATAAATATATGTACAGGGTGATCATTTTTAGACGCCCGGCCCCGATTTATGGAAAATTGTTGGATATTTATTTTTTTTTTAAATGTAGAACAGTATAGTGAATGTCAAGGAGTATACTGACGTATTTGACATCTGGTAGTGAAAACGACGATGGGCGCCGATTTTTCCATCGACATATCTTTTGTGTACAAAAGCCAAAGAGGTACTAACCTAGATCCAAACTCAGGACCCGATATAATCTTAAACAAGAAAGGTGTTGTAAAGCAGGGATCGGAATCACTGCCAGATATCACCTTGGACGAGATAGAGTTGGCCTTAAGGAAAACAAAGAATAACAAAGCTTCTGGAAACGATAACTTAGTTGCGAACGCCATCAAAATCGGTGGACATTGTCTTCTAGGAAAAATAAGATCCTTGTTCAATCTTTGCCTGTTTAATAGCACGATACCAGATAAGTGGCATAATTCTGTCGTCATACTATTTCACAAAAAAGGTGATGCAGCGGAACTAGGAAACTACCGGCCCATAAGCCTTCTGAGCCATCTCAACAAATTGTTCACTAGGATAATAACAACGGGACTTGAAAATAAGTTGGACTTCTACCAACCAAGGGAGCAGGCTGGCTTCCGGGCCAGGTTCGAAACCAATGACCTACTACCTACTACAAAGTATTAAGACATTAATTGAGAAAAGCACTGAATATAACAGTCCACTTGCCTTAGCCTTCATATATTTCCATAAGGCTCTTGATAGGGTCGAGCTGGACTCAGTATTAGAAGCATTACAAGAGTTCCGTATTGACTATCGTTATCTAAAGTTGATTTACAACATCTACAAAAATGCCTGTATGATGGTGAAACTCCACCAAAATACCAAATCCATACCACATGGTAGGGGAGTAAGACAAGGCGACACGATGTCGCCTAAACTATTCACCGCAGTTTTAGAACAAGCTTTCAAGAAACTCAACTAGGAAGGAAAAGACCTTAACATAGATGGGCAAAGTCTGACAAATCTTCGTATTGCAGATGATATAGTCCTTATATCTGAAGTCTTAGAGAGTTTGCAGTAATGCTTCAAGAACTTCGAGAAGTATATGCAGACGTGGGGTTGGAAATGAATGCTTCTAAAATAAAATATATGACGAACTTGGTTCCAAGCGAACAGATTAATGTCGGGAATAAAGAGGTGGAACTAGTGGACAAATACATCTATCTTGGTCATAAGATACACATCACAAGGGACAACCAAACGGGCAAATTGAAGAGAAGAATAACGCTTGCTTGGGCAGCCTATGGAAGACTTTAGGAGTGATCTTTCTATCTGCCTAAAAAGGAGGGTCTTTGATCAGTGTGTCCTTCCAATGTTGACTTATGGGGCGGAAACTGTAACCTTAACTATGGCAACCGCTAAAAAGCTTAGAATAACAAGCGTAATATGGAAAGATCCATGATTGGAGTGTCACTGCGGAATTGTATTAGAAACGAAGTTATCCGTCAAAGAACCGGCGTTACTAATGTAATTGCATACATCGCGAAACTTAAATTGAACTGGGCGGGACATATAGCTCGAATGTCGGATGGGAGATGGACCAAGAGGCTGCTTGAGTGGAGATCTAAGAGCGACAGGCGTAGTAGGGGTAGACCTCCCACACGCTAGACCGACGATATCAAAACACTGTGTGGTAACTGAATGCGGAGTGCCCAGGAGAAGAGAGAGTGGAATGATTGATAATGATGATGACGATAACCTTTTGTAAAACGGCATTGGAAAGCTCTAATTTTTTTCAACATTTTTTTCCTAAACTGTTTTTTTCTCATTTGTTTTGCAGTAAAAACCCTCAAAAATATTATTTTTTGGTCATCGCAGTTGCCACATTTGGCGGTTTTCAAACTAGTAGGCTGTCATACTTTAATCTGACAGTAATTATAATAATATTACTTACTATGCAGTTGAGGTTTTTCCTTTAATAAAATATCTTGGAACAAAAAAAAAACAAGAATACATTATTTTTATTAAAACCACAAAAAAAAGTATATAACTTTTAACTTATTACATATTTATAAAATTAAATATTTGAAGCTTAAAAAATAAAAATAAATCAAAAGAAATTTTCAATGTCTTTCTTCTATCATGGATTTTTCCATTTTTTTTCATTAACGCTTGATGAGTGGCTTTGTAAATTTCTCCAGATATACTATTGCACGTATCTGATATTTTTGCCTTTAAGTGCTCAATATTATTTGGTGCAGTTTTGTATAAAATATATTTAAAAATCCCCCACAAGAAAAAAATCTAACCGCGTGAGGTCTGGTGACTTAAGTGCCCATTGAATAGCTGGGCTGTGAAATCGTTGAAATCGTTCATTCAAATACTCTCAGCAGCAGTTATATGCGGTGGTGCTCCGTCGTGTTGATACCACGTATGCCTTCTTAAAATAAGGGGAACATTTTCTAATAAAACTAGTAGAGTATTAACCAAGAAATTAAGTTATCTATTTCCATTTAGTGTTCCCTCAAAAAAGTATGGTCCAACCAAACGTCTCTCAATTATCCCACACCATACATTAACGCCATAATGGCCTCGAGTCTGAATTTAATAATTAGTCAGGTAATAATAATTTTTTCTGTTAGGTTTGCAGTTGCTGACAAAATGACTTTCATCTGTCCATAATATATGATTCAGAAAATAACGTTCTTCGTCATAGTTAATCATGATTTCTGCTACAAAACTCAGTCGCCGTTCCGAATCAAATTGTGTTAATAATTAAAGATTTTGCATTTTATAGTCATGATATTTGTTAGCTTTAAGAGATTTCTGAGTAGCTATACAAGATTCATGCGATTGCCTGCTTGCTTGTCTGAAAATATTGCATAATTTCGGCTACTTTTTAATCTGTTAAAACAGTTTTTTGGTTTAGAAATATCTGTCTGCCCAGAAAATGCATCCATATTGCTCCTTAGATTTCATTCTAATCGACAAAACATAGTGTGATACGAGATATACCTGTCGGGGTTACGTGTTCGATACAGTCTAACGGCTTCCCGGGAATTTCTTCTTGCTTCTCCATAAATAAATATAAAATCTACTTTTTGAGCATGGAAAACCACTTCAACCAGAAGTTTTTTACTTAGTTTAACTTTATTGAATTGAATAGGTGTGCAAACAAGAGCTGTTAGATTGAAGTATGACAGCCGCCTACTAGAAAAATTGTTTGAAAACCGCCAAACGTGGCGTACGATCCATGGCAATCGCGAAGAGTTTTTACTGCATAACTTTTTTGTAAAACAAATTAGAAATGTTGAAAAAAATAGGGCTTTCCAATTCCGTTTTATAAAAGGTATGTCGATGGAGAAAAAAAGTTGTTTGGTGTCGCGGCGCCCATCGTCGTTTTCACTACCAAATGTCAAAAACGTCAGTATACTCCTTGACATACACTATACCATTCTACATAAAATATCCAACAATAACCGGGGCCGGGGGTCAAAAATGATCACCTTGTACAGCCACTGTACAACCAGTGACATAGCCAGGTTCCAGGGGCAAGGGAGCAGGTAGACCTAAAAGGTATTTTTTAAGAAAGAAACAAGAAATTATTGGTGGGCTATAATAAGGTAGAGCCCCTTGGTAGATTTTATAGTTAGCATTACACAAGGCGCCCTTATTAGGCCCAAAAGAGCAGGTGTACATGTCTCTCTTGTCTCCCTTGGCTACGCCACTGAGTACAACTTTAAAAGAAAAACATGTTGCCAGAATTGTATCATTTTAAGAGCAGTAATCTATACTTTCCTTCTTTAGGTTGGAATTTATACGCCAACTGCCACTGGAACCTCTTTTTGCGGAGGATCTTTATTAACAAATCAAGTAGTTCTTACTGCTGCTCATTGTGTCATGGGGTAGGTTTAACATTATATATAAGAAGCCCGGTAAAAAAAGTATAAATAAATATACATGAAAAAAAAACTTAACCTAATAAAGTATTTAAACTTATTTATAAGACTAGTGAGCAAAAAAATCGACTCAAACGATTTTGCTTCATTTAACACCGATCCTTGAATTTAATTTTCAAACAGTGGTACTATTTTTGCTATCATTAGAATGCTGATTTTCTACTCTTACTAATAACACCAAAAACATTTGGATTTCCAAAAAGTTTTCTGATTAAAACGGTTTTTGCTTCGCTCAGAAAAGTACTCGTTACGCGCTATTCATCTCTATAAAACACATGCAACTACATTTTCCTAACATTCTTTTATCGGAACTTGAACCGTCAACATCTCTGCTATACCTGCTCATTAATTAAGTTATCGGAAAATGGATACCACACCGGAAGAAACGGCACAAGTCATTGCCCTATTGCAAGAAGGGCATAGCTAACGTGTAATCGGTGCGTAACTGCACCTGAGCCAGTCAGCCGTCTCGAGTGTCAACATACGTTATCAAAAGACTGGCGCTTGTACACGGAGACTAGGATCAGGAAGGAGAAGGTGCCTTTCGGAGCGAGACGATCGTTTCATTGTCAACACAACGCTAAGAAATCGTCACTTGACCGGCCTTGAGGTCCAGCAGGAGCGCCGACAAGTTCGTGGTCGGGCCGTCAGTCATTGGACAGTCAGAAGAAGACTTAAAGAAGCTAACCTAACTCCGAAGAGACCAGCCACCGGACCCAAACAGCAGAACATCGACAAGCGCGACTCAGATTTGCCCGAAAACATGTCGACAAGAGCTTAGAGCAATGGCGCTCCGTTTTATTCTCCGACGAGTCCCGAATATACCTACAAGGCAATGATGAAAGAAGACGAGTCTATAGGAGGCCTAGGGAGCGCTATGCGCAGTGCTGCATTACTGAAACCATTCTGTCATGGTTAGCGGAGGTATCTCACTGGATGCGAAAACCGATTTCGTTTTCTCGACTGATGAGACTCGTAGAGTGGAATAATGCTCAAAGAGATCCTGAAGGAACACGTCGCGTCGTTCCTTACGCTGGGTTTTGTTGGCGACAGCTTCGTGCTAATGCACGATAATGCGAGGACACATGCTGCTGCATCGGTGCGGCAATACCTGACGGAAAATGGAATACCCACATTAGACTGGCCTGCGCGGAGTCCTGACCTCAATTCAATCGACCACATGTGGCATGAGCTAAATACAAAATATCGTGTGTCATTGTTTCCCCTTTCAATCATTTTAATTAATAAAAAGCATGAGGTATGCTATGGAATTTGGTATCATTAAAAAGATAATAGAATGAGCTTTCAAATGATACTAAAATCCGTAAAAATATATGAATATTAAATTCTAGGATCCGTCCAAATGGTTTGAGTGAATTTTTTTGCTCATCGGTATATTTGCTATATTTTTCGTTTCGTTACTGTTAATTCTACTTATTTCGTTTGCTACTTGAAAAAAGTAATTTATCCAAGAAATACGATCCTACAATAGTTTGCAAGCATATTTGGAAAAACAAGCTCGGAAACTTTATTTTTTAATTTTTTTAGAGCTACCAACGCTCTTTTAGTGTACTTAGGAGCTCACAACATGCCCCCTTTAGACTCGGAGAATGCGGAGTTGGCTTTTTCAATAACACAATTATTGCATCCTGAATGGGACCCTGAAACCGTCCAGAATGACATCGCTCTAGTTTATCTTTTTGATCCAGTTACATTGAACGGTAAGTCTTAAAATAAATGAGTTTTTTTTTTGTTTTTCATTTAAAATCCCAAAAATGCTGGTACAAAAACCTACCAGCAGCGTTAAAAGTTGTAACGTACTGTATATAGTGTTGGTAACTAAGTAATCTTAGATATGCGAAGGATACTGTTATACTTGCAAATTCATGACAAGACCCAGAATCAATTATCGAGAGCCTAGAAATCTCTAGCAAAAACTATAGATTGGAATAATTGTTAGTCGTAAGGAAGATTTTTGCATATTACATAATGTCCTGTATTTCACTGTTGTAGACTATTTCACCTATATAAAGTCTGAACAATGGATCTTTGCAGTCATGTGATCAACGCGACGTCATGAATATTCATACGATTCGGCTATCAATTCCGTGTCGGCGGTCTGAGTTTTAAATGATTGATTGATTGATTTAAACGATTTCAAAAGTCAAAATAGAACTTAAAATTTTTTATCCGGTTTGGTAATTGACGAAAACTACGGATATATTAACACATGGGCTGAAAAGTCCCGGGCCTAACACATAGATGGCGCTAGTTTTATTGCAGTCACCTTTTTTTCAGTTAATACTAACCTTCAAAAGACAGCTGTTAAAATTTCATGATATTCTATTCATTAGTTTGTGAGTTATTGTGCTAAGAGTGACGCTACTTTTGTTATTTTCAAAACAATGGATCAAAAACAATTTCGTGTTTTAATTTTACACTGCTTCTTGATGGGAAAAAATACCGTTCAAGCGAAGCAATAGCTTGAAGTGTTATGGGGACTCCGCTCCATCAGAAACAACAATAAAACGTTGGTTTGCTGACTTCAAACGTGGTCGTAGAGACACCGATGATGCAGAACGCAGTGGACGTCCAAATGAGGCGGTAACACCAGAAAACATCAAAAAAATCCATAAAATCGTTTTGAATGATCGAAAAGTGAAGTTGCGTGAGTTAGCTGACATCGTAAAGATATCAAAAGAACGTGTTGGCTTTATATTGCATGAGCATTTGACTATGAGAAAGCTCTGTTCAAAGTGGGTGCCGCGTTTGCTCACTGTTGATCAAAAACAAGAACGTGTTGATGATTCTGAGCAGTGTTTGGCCATGTTTAAACGTAACAAGCCGGAATTTTTGCGTCGATATGTGACAATGGATGAAACATGGATCCATCGCTTCACTCCGGAATCAAAACGATCGTCATCTGAGTGGACAGCAACTGGTGAACCTCGTCCAAAGCGCCCGAAAGCACAACAATCGGCTGGAAAGGTTATGGCCTCGGTATTTTGGGATGTGCGTGGTGTAATATTCATCGACTATCTTAAGAAAGGAAATACCATCAACAGTGAATATTATATAGCGTTATTGGAGCGTTTGAAGGCCGAAATTGCAAAGAAACGACCGCATATGGCAAAGAAAAAAATTTTGTTTCATCAAGACAACGCACCGTGTCACAAGTCAATCAAAACAATGGCAAAACTACATGAATTGAACTTCGAATTGCTCCCACATCCACCGTATTCGCCAGATTTGGCTCCTAGCGACTACTGGCTGTTCGCAGACCTGAAAAAAATGCTCGCCGGTAAGAAATTTCGCACGAATGAAGAGGTTATCGCGCTGAAACTGAGGCCTATTTTGAGGCAAAAGATAAATCGTTCTACAAAAGTGGTATTGAAATGTTAGAGCGGCGCTGGAATGATTGCGTTGCTCTTGATGGAGATTACGTTGATGAATAAAGCTAATTTTGAACCAAAAAAACCGTATTTTCTTTGTTAGGCCCGGGACTTTTCAGCCCATGTGTTAAATGTAGATAATGTGTAAAACACCCTAGTTCTTACTTGTGAAGGACATCATCAAAGAATTATCGATTATTTTTATTGCCTATAAACTCGGCGGTACTGGCTTCTAAAACATGAAGCTATGCCCAAATTCCAGGTTGTTCGCTGTCTTTATTGCATATATACAAATAACTGAGACAGATAATAGAGCGAATGTCGTCAATAACTTCAGATGACAGAAGACCTACGTTTTTAAGTTTTTAAATATATTTAACATGTTGACAAGAAGAATAATATAGACGGATGTTTACACTATATTCAGAAATTTATGACGTACATGCAAAGAATCATCGATCGGACTATAGTATCCCTCATAACTAACAATGGTGGCTATGAAGACGAAGTAAGAAAACGTTTGGCTATGGCTAGAAACTCGAAAATCAAACTCACTAAGGTCTAGATCCAAGTGTCATAAAAAACACAAAGTTAAGATTGCTATCCAACCTTATGTTCCCCATAGCAACTTCCGCATCGGAAACATGGTCCATTAAAACCCGATAAAAAACGAATCAATGCGTTTGAGATGTGAGCATATCGAAGAATCCTCAGAGTATCATACACCGAACACCGTACTAATGTATCTATTCTTGAAGAGCTTAGTATAAATGACCTACTTTCAAATAGAATTAATAGATAGTATAGCCTGTCTCAAAATATAAGATCCTAATTTTTGCCGTTTTAAGTGGGCAATGTAAAAATTCTGACCTTTTGTTTATGATAGGTTATATTATTTACATAAATATATGAATCTTCCAGCTTTCACAAGGTATATCATTTATAACTTTTTTTACTAATTCAACCACTGACACGCT
The DNA here is from genome assembly GCA_019049505.1 of Pachyrhynchus sulphureomaculatus. Classification (NCBI taxonomy): domain Eukaryota; kingdom Metazoa; phylum Arthropoda; class Insecta; order Coleoptera; family Curculionidae; genus Pachyrhynchus; species Pachyrhynchus sulphureomaculatus. The sequence continues at coordinate 86,931,690 of CM032452.1, read as the reverse complement.
TAAAGTCGGAGAAACATTTTGTGTTCATATTTTTGATTTCACTTGATGCCAAATATGTTCAATTGGATAAAACACAAAATAATACGGAGGAAGCCGCAAAACAGTGTGTCCCATTTTCTCAGCCATACTATCACAAACATATTTCTTTATCAATTTATAGTCTTTCAAAACATCACTTTTTCTATAACTAAAGTCAAAATAAATCTCATTTTCTAACATATATTCCTGTATTTCCGATTTGGTGTTGGCTGCATTAGGAACCCTATTTAGTAGGCGACTATGGTAACTTGCATTGTCCATAACTATAACACTCTGTTCGGGAACATTTGGCAAAGGGGAATTTTGAAACCAATTTTCAAAAAGTTCTACGGTCGTGTCTTCGTGATAGTCCAAATTAGAATCTGTTATGTTTTTTGCAGATAATAATAATAATAATCATAATAAACAATTTTATTCAAAGTAGTAGTTAGTTAATAGTAGACAATTTGAAACCCAGCTCTTTTCAGATCCAGCATACAAAATGGTTATTCGTTTACCTTTATTTGAAGGTGCGTTAGTACCTAGTTTGTACTGCTGTCAACCCACCCTTTTTGGACAGTGTCATGGATATCGAACCATGTTTCGTAAAGGTGAATTATTGGCCAATTCTCTAATCGATACTTTTTAATTTCTTGTAAATAAGTATGTCGCAAGATTCGTAATCTTTGTGACTTTATCACTACTTGCCTTTTGTTGATTTTTAGGAACGTAAATCCCATTCTTAAGAGAATTCTGTGAAGGGTTGATCGGCCACAATGTATATTGGGCCCGTCCTGCACCAATCTTAATTTCATTTTGTCTAGTGTCGGCACCAACTGCTCTTCATACATAGAATATATTTTTCTCCTGATGACGTCTTTTTCACAATCGTCTACATGATGCATTTGAAAATCTTTCCGTTGTTTCCTGTTCCTAAGTGATGGTTTTCCTACAATACCCTTAATGGAGAAATTGGGGTTTTTGTTAGTTCACTGGTTTCTTGCAAATCACTTTGTTTATTCAAATTTCTTTTCACCAAACTTTCGTAAATATTTTTCAGTATTTGTTTAGCGTCAAGTGATAAATGTTTTCTCTTGCGATAGCCACTATTTCAATTTTCCCACGGACGCCACATAATTAAAATAGAACCGGCAACTATGCACAAAACTGATCTTATATCTTGGGATTTACTTTACTTAAAATATTTTGGTCACATCATGAAGAAAGTGGATGTCATGGAAAAGCTTGTAATGCCGGGAAGGTGAAGATCAATGGGACGGTCTCCAACAAGATGGTCCGACCCGGTAAGATCTCTCCTTGGTGTAAGTATGCACAAATCAAGTCAGGTCCCGCAGGATTGAGATGCCTGGAGAATGACCGTTGGGGCTGCAACCGCATAGTGTCACTGATACTCAAGGACTAAGAAAAAGGGAGACATATACATGGTACGAAATAGTATTGATTCGCGCCGATAGGCGGCAGCTACAGCCCTATCAACGTTGCGTGACAAGTTTCAACTTATTAGCATTTTCTGCTCTGTATGCACGTTTGCAAGTTTTACAATGGATGTGAAAAAAGAGCAGCGCGTGTGTGAAATTTTAATCTAAACTCGAGAAAAGTGCCGCTGTAACGTATGAAGTGATTCAAAAAGCATTTGTGGACAAACCCGGAACCGGACGCAAATATTCGACTGATTTTCACGACATAAGGCCGGACGAACTTCGGTGGAAAACGACGAGCATTCAGTGAGATTCCAACTAGCTTGAAATAATCGCCAAAGTTGAACAAATTATTCACGAAAGCCGTCGTCCGACAATTCTGAGCTTCTCTGAGGCATTTTCTATTGGTTATGCTCGATTTTAAATATTTTATGTGTACGTTTTGTACTAATATAAATAGTTCAGGTACAGGCATATTTTGAAATAAATGTTACTTTTAATTTGGTTTTATTTTGTTCAAAAAATTTGGCAGGGTACTCTGCCAGGTAATAAAGTATCCGGCCAAACCGGGTATTCTACCAAATCAGCCGGATGTCCGGTTTTGGCCGGTTACTCGTTTCTTTTTTTTTATGGGTCTAGCACACGTGCTACAGGGAAGTCCTTAAAGCGCTATAGGAGCGACACGTGTGCGGAGAAAGCGATTCACGTTGTTCTTGAATCGCTGCAAATTGTACTCGGTGGGAAACACAGTCCTGAGCAAATTATTCCAAAGGGATGATGTTCTCCATATAAAAGACTGCTTGAAAAGCGTTGTACGAGGAGTAACAAGCTGAACCTCATACGGATGTGAAGTATTAACGCGACGTGTACTTCTAACATGCACCGCTCTGGGAGAAATTAAGCACTTTCCATGAAAATACTTGTAGAATAGGCTCAAGCGCCAACCGTTCTTCGATGTTCCAGCGAATCAAGACCGCCGGTCAGTTCCGGGTCTCCAATCAGACGAACAGCTCTTCTCTGAATAGAATCCAACAAATGCAGTGTATGTTTGGGAGCGGAGCTCCAAACATGAGAGCAGTATTCCATAGTTGGTCGAATTTGAGCTTTACACTATAGGAATTTTTAGCCCTTTTTTTGGCCAAAATTATTTACAGCCAAACGGCTGGACCGATTTTAATGATTTTTTTGGATTTGACTAAAGTTTTTCATACACTGAAAAAAAAATAAGTAGAGTTAACTAAAAAATTAACTAATAATTATTTTCAAAAGAGGTTTAAGGGTTATAGGTTCCCGCATCCAAGATTTTTTTAGATCTTTGATAGGTTATCTGGTTTTCTAAACTGTTTTTTAATAAATATTTTTTCGGGTGTACACTTACGTTCGAATATAACAGTAGAAATTCATTTTACTAATTTAAAGAAGTAACAAACAGTTATGTTTTAAAAAGGATTTTATTCATAAATTTGATTTTCGAGTTCCAAATCGTTTAATACAGATGGGTTCAAAATGCCATTACTCTCCATTTCTTGATTTTCGTTTCCGGAATTTTCTTCATCTGTTTGACAATTTTCCACAAAACTTTGCTTCTCTGATCTCAGTAATTCGATTACTTCTGCTGGAAGCTTTAATTTGTTCTGGTGCTTGATGCGTTTATTCAACGAAAGGCTGGAAATAAGCGGATCTGATGTGTCCAATGCTCGATTAAAAACGTCCGCCAAGTTGTTCACCCGGCTACTTTTTCGTGCATGAAGCAATCTATCGGATTTATATATTTTATGGCGCGATTCAGAGGCATCCTCACCAAAGCATCCAACTGGAAGCACAGTCGACTCAATAATTTGCCGCGAATGTACAAGAACTTTATGTACAGTTGCTGTCATTAGTAACTATGGATACTTCTGCATGAACATTGTGGCCGTTTGAAAACAAAATTCTTCAAATTTACTCGAATCTAAAGGAAGCTGACATGATAAACATATTAAAATGACTTTTAAATTATAAATGAGTTCTTTGTCTATGCCTGTAATTTCAGAAAATTTTAAATGTTCTTTGAACGCGCGCCGGGCCGTGTTACCGTCATTCACTCCCATAGCCACCAGTCTTAGGCTTATCAACGTGCAAACCAATTTCATCCCAAAATAACTGTTGGATGTCAGCCTTTCTTTTCGCAACTAAGGCTTTGTCAGCTTTATTTCTTATTTGCCACTTTTTAATGTGAATTTTGTACCCTGCATTCACAACAAATTTAAAAAAACGGATCCAGCAATGCAATGGACTTATCCCATACTTTAAGTTCTCTTCTTTAGGTTTAAATTTGTGGTTTTGGAAATCTGTTATGCTCAGAAAATCCTTTGGTGTAGCACCGCATAATGAACACGTTTGACTAGATTTCGTTTCAGTCAAAATATTTAATACTTTGCCATCAATTAAAGTTAAGTACAATTTAAATTTAACGCATAAAGTTTTTGTTTCACCAAGCATTACTTCAAAAGAACTTAAGGAATTTATTTCTTCCTCTATATTTTTCTTTTCTTTCATAATGATTTCTTTAGTCTCCTTTGTGTATTCTAATTTTAATGGTCGACAAAATCTAATAGATTGTGGTGTACGATTGTTCCATAAAATATTTCCGGACGCTTCTATTAAACGCAAAGGTATAATTGTTGTGGCCAAAATAGAGGAGTCACAATTTTGAAACGAACCCGCCTTTTCAAACTGTTGTTTATAGTTTGTATAACCAGTACTACTGTCAAATCCATAACTGACAATGAGTTCGGCGTATAAAATTTCAGTTTTTTTTTTGTTTCCATTAAGGTAGATATAACTTCCTCTTGCACTTTTATTATTCTTTCGGATGTATGCTTCAGTAACATTTCCAATGGAACTTTCGCTAATGTCTCAGTAACTATTACACCGTCTGGTCTGCATTTATATTCACTACATGTAAGTTCTTTGTAGAGGATATATATCGAAATTTCTTATTTTATTTTCATATCTTATATTGCTCTTTTGAAAAGTCGTTTTCTAAAAGAAAGACTAGTCCTTCATCAGGAGATAGCTTAGTTGGTGTTGCTGTTGAAATTATTTTCCGTACTTTCGCGGTTCTAGTCGGAGTACTGACAGCTTCTTTTAAAACAACTGCTAAATCTAATTGGTTACATTTACGAGCAGCCGCAGATGCAGCAAGAACCACGGGTTCAACTTCATTATTGATCTTTAGAGATTTCTGCTGCAACTCTTCTTTTTGGCAGAACGTTAATTGCGGTCGTCCACTTTTTGATTTAGTGGAGGCACGCTGCGTTTTACGTTTTTTTTATCGAAGTATTGCCTTCAAGCCAAACAGCATGCTGTTTTTCGAAAAGTTTCAAAATCCGATCACTTTCACGCCACTTCATACTCATATTTGAACAAAATATTAGTGACTGCTCCTTTAAATATTGTTTTCGGAACAATAACTCTCAGCAATGTATGAAAAGAAATGAGCATAAATAGCGGCTCTTTTGTCAACTTCGTTGTATTTCTCTCGCCATATATTGAATAACTCTGAATTTGGCACGCAGTAATCAGCTGAAAAAAATGCATTTTTTTAAAAAAGTAGCAGATAATAGCAGCTAAAATATATTAAATTCGGAAGATAAATGACTGTCCTAGAGGACTATTATGGTGTTATGTCTATCATGTGCTATCATTTTTTTGTAAGTATAAATAAAACTCCAATTCACAATTCCATTAGTTCATCTTAAGGTCACTTCAACTTTTCCCATTTAATCGATCTAATAGATGAGTTCACCAACATTTCACTATATAATATTAAAGTACTTACCTTCGGCTTTATTTTCTATTTTTTAATTTTCAAAAACTATAAATTTTTATTACGAAAATTTTTGTTAGAAACTGTCACAAAATTCACTGCACTCAAAAGTTTTTTGAAAACTAATTTAGAAATCGCAAGCAAAACAACTGATAAAGTAAATGAAAATCAATTTTGTCAAATAATTTAAAAAGATATGCCAACTTTGCTGTTTTTTTTTATATTAAAGCAAAAAAAAAAATAAACTCTGCAAAAATTTTAATTTTTACTTTTGGCCAAAAAAGGGGTAAAATTTCCTATAGTGCTTTGTAAAGAATTAACAGTTGTAGAGTGTAAAGCTTTCTGGTTCGAAATAATATTCCCAATTTTTGAGAAGCTCTCCTTGCTATGCCTGCGACATGTTACTACTATGTTACGTTACGTTATAACTCTAGTTACTACTATGTTCTTGGCTAATTAGGCGAAAACCCAAAACACAATTTCTATTTATAACACCAATTACATCTGTTTTCCAGAAAGAATTCAAACAATACCTCTTCCAGTTGACACTAGCGACATATATCTCGGTCGACCGACACTAGTCAGCGGCTGGGGTTTGGCGGGAGATTCCTACGAGACTGGTTCACCAGTTTTAAGAGAAGTAACCTCCAGAGTTATTAGTAATGTAGCATGTAGACTGGCCTACATGTCTACAGTTCAAAGACGCCATATTTGTACTTCCGGGGAAGATAAAAGGAGCAGTTGTAGGGGAGATTCGGGAGGACCGTTGGTTATAGATGGCGTTCAGGTAAGGTAGTAATTAAAATAAAGAAGATTTAGTAATGGTTTCCAAATATAGTAGGGACACCCAAAATGGTAAAAAAAAAATTACCGTCGTTCCCTTGTAACAAGTTACATAGTTACATGTAACGATGTGACGTCACAAATCTTTTTATACAACGTTTAAGTTAAGATAATGCGTTGTTACTTTTGAAAGTTGCCGGTATGTTTCTGGGTCCTGCAGATTAACCATCTCTTAAAAATAGACCTTACACCAGATATATTATTTCATTTTTTTTCCAGGTTGGAGTGGTATCCTTTGGAATTACTTCCGGATGTGAAGTAGGATGGCCACCAGCTCATGCCAGGATCACCTCCTATTTAGACTGGATTCACGCTAATATATGAGCCACATTCTTCTGCTAACAAAACTGTTCTATGAAGAATAATAGAAATTTGAATTCGAAATTGTTTTTTCTTTTATTTGCGAAAATATAACGAGTGATTTCTAAGTTGTTGCTATTGCTATATTCATGGTGATTATACTTTAATTTTTAGTATGTTATTTTAACGAAGTGTAAACATTTTTTTTTTTTGAGCATCGAATATGTCAAATTACGTGCCCACAAAACACCATTTGTGGGAAGCGTTACTTTTCTTGTTTAATTCAAAGAAAAGCGCTGCTAAAAGTCATCGATTGCTGTCGGAAACCTATGGTTGTTATATTCCATCTATAAAAATATGTAAGTACTCGTTTCGACGCTTTAAAAGTGATAATTTCGACACGGAAGACAAAGAACGTCCGGAATCGGTTTCGAGTTTGTTAAACGTATTATATTTAAAGCGAGAACGAAGATAGTTTTTGAGAGACAGAGGTCGATAAAATTTCGTTACACTTCAAGGACCCTAGATCAATAGCAACTTAGTTTTCAGTTCCTACCGGTCTGTCTATTGCCACGATAATTCTCGAAAAAAAACGAGATATCATTTTAGTACATATATAAGACTTATAAGGAAGGAGGGGAAAAGAGGTGATGTCAATATTTCTTGCAAAGTTTCAGTACTAAAATGGGTTCCTGGAATTTAGTGAGTTAAGAAAAACTGCAAGTATTATAGACAAAAATATATGTAGTACCGTACTTATCATGTAATATGTCCTTTTTCAGGTTTCTCAAAGGCGGGCACGTCAAAAATCGTGTGAATTTTTCATTACTTCGAATTTAACAGGAATGTGTTTCAAAAATTGCCGGAGTAACGCTATAAAATTTGACTCTGGGTTACTTACTCTCGTCACCTTCAAAGTAGCCTCTCTGCATCCGAATGCACCGGTCCCACTATCTGTTCCATTGGTCGAAGATTTTTTGGAAAGTAGATACTGTCACTGCTGCCAGCCATTCGGATTGTATCTTCTTCACCGTCCCGAAGCTTCGTCCCTTTATCTTCATCCTCATATGGAGGTCCAGACTGAAGCCACAGAGTGCCAAATCAAATGAAAAAGGAGGATGTAGGATGACAGTCATGGAATTCTTGACAAAAAAAAAACTGCTGTGTACAGAACGCACTGTGTCGTGATGCAGAAAGAAACTCCTTCGACGACGCACCTCACGAGTGACTTGTGAAAGTTTAGCCACGATTTCAAGCGAGGTTTTCAGTCTTCTGGTACGCTTGACGTCTTCCATCGAAGGTTGGTCAGATTTAAATTGCAAAAACCACTCGACTAAATGCTTTCCGAATAATTTCCTACGTTTTAATAGCACTTTTTCTGAATTTAAAACAATATTTCAACGAACAAAACGAGCTAGCATGTTGAAACTTGTCACGCAGCACTGTTAACAAGGCTCCGCGCAAGCGTTTAAACGCAATGCAAGATTAATAGTGGACTCAAGAAAGGGGTACCGAAAACGATGAGTTACGACTTAGTTGAATGTAACTGTTGTCAGATTTCTAAAATTTAAAATACTCAATGATTTATCGGCTTTCGCTACGATATTAAAAGTCTAATCTAATGAAGTAAAATTATTGTGCGTAGTTTTAGCTAATAAAGAAAAAGGTAAATATCATTATATTTATAAGAAACAACGAGATATTTTCTAAATTTGTATTCTAATAAGGTATATATAGTGTACCACATATAACCTGCTATTAAAATTAACAAATTTAAGTGACAACAGCCGGTTTTACTAGCAGACCACGTGGGATACGATAGTTTTTTCCATGAGACAGCGCTGAAAATCTGTCCAGTGTTTTCTACTTGTCCTTAGTGCACTCACTATAGTTACTTATGGATGATTTGGCAGCAAACCGTGTTATGAATTACATACTCGTCATCCCGCCACCTAACGGTGCAGGTCGACACTATTTGGCGTGCTTGCTATATAGCCTTAGTCCGGTAACTTTTGGATCGCACCACGTAGTTTGCAGAGCTTAGAGTGTTTTTTAAAAAAAGCATCGACTTCCATTCGCGAAAATACAGGGTCAATAATTGCACCAGTTTTTTTTTAAATCTAGTTTTACTATATTTCAAACTCATACCTACAATGTGATTAATGACAATATTACAGTAGTTTAGTGCATCCAATTTATAACAATATAATATTAACAAATACATCCCTTTCAATAATATGTTATCAAACATAGTATACAAAAAAAAAACAATTAGAAACGAAAACGAAATAACAGTTCTATCTTGTACCATACATTGAACAAAGAAAATAACATCATTTTCATTTCATTGCGTATTATTATTGAAATTTCCTAAGAAATAACCTTCCTCCAAAAAGTGAAAAAAAAACCGCCATCGCGTTTTTGGTCAAAAATTTTTGCAAGCTTACTTACTTCTTAACTAAAACTCGACGTCTTAATCACTAAAGCTCAGTGACGTCTTAACGACGTCTTTTTCTTGAAGATTTACGGTCTCTAGAAGAATCGCTGGAGCTGCTGCTACTGCTAGAAGGTCGCCTTCTAGATCTACCTTTGGATCTCGATCTAGATCTGGATTTTCTTGGGGTAGACTTTCCTTTCCTATATTAAAATTAAATTAATAATACAACCTAGAAAAATTCTTTTATAAAACTCAAGTCCTAATTCATGTACTAAAAACCGCGTTGGGCTATCGTATATTTTCGTCTCGGCTGAAGATTACTTTAATAAAAAAAAACACTCACCTTCTAGCTTTATCCTTAGCCTTTCCGGAATCATCGCTGCTAGACGAAGACGAACTAGAGTCCCTTCTTCTCTTTTTAATAGGTCCTTTCTGATCCAGTTCTTGCAACACTTTCATCGTTTTTATCAGTTTTTCCTTTTCTATCGCCTCACGTTTTGCTTTTTTGGCCCTCTCTAGCATCTCTTGTTCTTCTTTAGCTTTTCGTTGCTTTTCTTCTAGAAGTCTCTGTTTTCAAACATAATAATATGTATTAATGATAATCGTAACGACACATAATAATAATATTTTCGCAAGCTAACAGTGGTCTTAGTGACGCTACTTTTGTTATTTTCAAAACAATGGAAAAAATCGAATTTCGTGTGTTGATTAAACACTGTTTTCTGATGGGAAAAAATACCGTTCAAGCAAAACAATGGCTTGATAAGTGTTACGGGGATTCTGCCCCTGAAAAATCACTCATTATTTACTGGTATGCTGAATTTAAACGCGGTCTTACAGATATAAATGATACTGAACGCTCTGGACGTCTAAATGAGGTGGTTACACAAATGTGTTTGGAGGTAAAGTGAAATTGCGTGAGATAGCCGACACCCTAAAGATATCAAAAGAACGTGTTGGTCATATTTTGCATGAACATTTGGGCATGAGGAAGCTCTGCTGGAAATGGGTACCGCGTTTGCTCACAATGAACCAAAAATAACAACGTGTTGATGATTCTGATCGCTGTTTGGACCTGTTTAAGCGCAATGAAAAGGATTTTCATGCAGTATGTAACAATGGATGAAACATGGATCGACCACTACACACCGGAATCAAATGGGCAGTCAGCTGAGTGGACAGCAGCCGTTAAAAGCCGTCCGAAGCCACCAAAGACACACAGTTGGTTGGGAAGGTTTCGGCCTCTGTATTTTGGGGTACGCATGGGATAATTTTCATAGATTATGCTGAGAAGGGAAAACCCATCAAGAACGAATATTATATAAAGTTATTAGTGCGTTTGAAGGCAGAAATCGCAAAGAAACGGCCCCAAGTGAACAAGAAAAAAGTGCTCTTTCATCAAGACAATGCACCGTGTCAGAAATCAGTGGTTACGATGGCAAAATAGCATGAACTGAAGTTCGAATTATTTCCTCATCCACCGTCTTCTCTAGATGTGGCCCCCAGCGACTATTATCCATTCGCAGACCTCAAAAAAATACTCGCGGGAAGAGATTTGGCTCCAATGAAGACGTTATCGCCGAAACTGAAGCTCCTTTTGAAGGCAAAGGCAAATCGTTCTACAAGTAAGGTATAGAAATGTTAGGAAAGCGTTGGACTCATTGTATCGCTCTTGAAGGAGACTATATTATCAGCAGTTTTTTTATACCAGATAAATTATCAAACGTAATGCACTCGTAATAATTTTCGCCCAATCTACACTTTATGGAGAATATTCAAAAATTTTTTCGAAATTTTTTGATTAGTACTTTTCGAGATAGGGTGGGAGGACAGCGATTTTTGGCCATTTTTTAAAAATAATACAAAGAAAAGTGTGCGCAAGTATTACATCATATATATTTTTTAATTCGTGTTTTCACAAGCTTTTGACAACCCACTCGATGACGTTGTAAACTTTTTTTACTTCCGATTTCACCCCCAAAAACTAACCCCATAAGTCAAAATTTAACTTTGAAAACTATATGGCTCTGATTGAGCCATCAATTCGTACACGTGTGCCAAATTTCAACTTTATATGTCAAATAGTTTTGGATAAAATCGGGTGTGACAGACATCGAAGTGATCCTGTAAGTGTTCTAAAACTAAAAAGAGCAGTACGTGTATGTAAAATTTCATTCTAGACTCGATAACAGTACCACTGAAACGCGTTAAATGAGTCGGAAAACATTTAGGGACGAAGTCCTGCGCAGTACGCAAATTTTTGAGCGGTTTCACTATTAAAAACAAGTTTGAAAAATATTTTAAAGTTTATAAATTTGTATTAAAATCATTGCTTTTTTCTAACTTAAAACATCTTAAGCTGGAATTTTACATATAACAGTGAATGAAATGACCGGACAATAAGTTAAAATAAGAAATTAAACTAACAAAATCTCCGAAGTGAATTACCTGTTCCTCTTCCTTTCGCTTCTTTAACTCCAACAACTCCATTTTCTTCCTTAAAATAAGCAGTTTTTTGTACTTTTCTTCAGCTTCATTATCGTCGACTTTTTTTACTAGTTTCTCTTTTTCAATTTTCCTCCTTTCTTCTGAGTAAGATTCCGATCTTCTTTTGCGTCTTTCTGCGCTTCTTCTGTAAAGAGGGCAATTTATTTAAAATAACAGACCACTCTCTCCTTTAGAAATTGTTTTTTAAAACTGCTGACACATTATTCTACGACTGTCTCTGTATCACCAAATTTTTGGTTATTTAATATAACCTTGGGTTTTGAGAGGTGTTGGCCGCGGTCAGATAGATCCCTTGCATACGAAAGGGTGAGCGCAGACACGACCACCAGTTATTTAGCCAAAAACTGGAAAATATAAGAGGGAAACAAGATGGTGTATTGATAAGTGGCAGAAACCACTGATTTTCTTTACACAAAAATGGGCCAGCTTTTATACCTTAATGGTTATCCTGAAGCTGGCTGTTAAAAAAAATCGGTTACTGTAATATAGTGACGCAGTCATCATTTTATATTTTCACTAATTTCGTGAATATTATTAGCTTCAAAATAACATACCGAGAGACAAAGCTGATCTTTTTAAGACGAGAAAAAATTATTTTTAAATTAATAAAAATAACAAACATCAAGAACACTACTTTTGGTCCTCTACTATTGCACACTTTAATAATTTAACAATAATATTTTACTCTTTTTTAAACAGTATGGTCCTTAAGATGCATATATTTTAGATATTATTTATTATAACTACTATATTTGCCAGATTTAGCCTCAACTACTTGTAGAGAGAGACATTCTCGTTTCAGAGAGTCCTCTAGCTGCTCTCGACCATTTCTCAAAGGCTCAGACTCCTCGAAACACTGTGCTACGAGTTGGATGATTATCTCCATTGGTACTATCCACCACAGAAATTATTTTATTGCCCAGAGTTCTCCGAAATTAACGATTTCCGTAACTGAGCGCCCCGCGTAAGGGCCTTCAATAATCGCAGCTCATCGATTATGCCAGTAAAATTACTTTGTTAACTCTAACTAAATATATTTGTAAATATTTTACAACTGCGTTACCGCGATTTCATAGTACAACTACATTGTCAAACGCTTAACTAAGACACATGACAATGTAGTTTTACTACGAAATCGCGATAACGCAATTGTAAAATCTTTACAAATATGTTTAGTGACAGTTAACAATGTAATTAAGTGATTTTTTTGTTAAAATGTGCTGTCACAAAGTAACGGACCAACTGTCATCGATTATACTCTGCATGTGGCTTTAACACTGTGGCCATTTTGAGGTTATAACTGTTTATTAGAAACATCAGTCTTTCTCGAGCGTCAACGATGACCCCTGGCGGAGACACGGAGACACAATATGGCGAGAAATTTAAATTGAAATTTTTTTTGCATGGACCATGAAAATGAAATAAAATAATAAAAATTTTAAAAGTTCAATAATATTTACAGTCAATACATACCTATGTTCACCGCTATCCTTCCTACTTCTGCCTCTGTCTCTTTCCCGCTCACGGGAAGCCGATCTATGCCTCCTTCCCTCTCTCTCCGATCTCCTTCTACTATCCTTCTCTTCATCTCTCTCCCATCTACCATCCGTATATCTAGCGCCACGATTATCCGACTCTTTTCTCACCACCTGTACGCGACTGCGTGTCGTTTCAGTCGGTCGTGTATTATCTCTTCTAGATCGATTATTGCGGTAAAAATCTTGCTGAAAATTGCTAAAATAAAGAAAATGAGATTAACATACAGGCAACTGATAAAATATACGACTTTTATAACTGTACATTTAAATGACTTACCCTCTGTCTCTAGTCATTGGCGGTTTCTCGATTTCGAACTTATTCCGACCCCTTCTATCGCCACCTCTGTCTCTATTGTCCATTAAACGTCTCGGACCCTCCTGACCGGCCATTTTCAATAAGCGTGAGTTAACCTAAATAAATAAATAGATAAAAAAATTTTTATAAAAAGACATATAAACAACTAACTAGCTGAGCAGTAATAAAAAGATTAGAGAGATCCTTTTTGCCGACCCCAATTATACTTATGGGTAGTGTCAACCAGATAAGACCTACAGTTTAACGTTGGATCCGAACCACGTGATCAGCAAGTAGTACTCTCTTAGCCCGCTCTTTACGGACTTATTCTTATGCTGCTAAACCTTTAATATCCCTATGAACGTTTCCATAGCTGTGTAGCGAAGTATATGCGTTCAGCGTCCTTCCAGCTCAACTTCAAACCTGCGCCTCATTCAAGAAGGCGCTATCTACTTCGTCCGCCTTTCGGCTTAAGTGACCATGCGCCAACAACATGCCCTCGGTAGTCTAACTATCAGAATAAGCTTCCAGTCCTCAAAAGCAGACTCAAGTATCCGCCGCACTTACGGAGGCTAGTCTCTTCATCGTCAGCCTTTCATGATCCGAGCGGTCTCCCAATAATAACCACCTGCCTATTCTAGAGCTTTTGAGTTTCTTGACACGCAGTATGACGTGCAATGGGGTTTAGTCAAATAAACTTTAAAATTAAAGTGTTCTGACATGTGATTATTAAGTTACCATAACGTACACTACCGTCAGAAAGTATATGCCCACCTAGAAATTTCAATGTAGCTGCCAAAATTTAAAAACTAATTAAACCCTTTTATTATATTAGATAAATTTAATTGTTCTTAACAAGTGTCCATCATAAAATTGTTTAGATAGGCCTTTTTGGTGAAATCGCAAATTAAAAACCAATTAGAACAAATTTCCAAGTTTTGCATGATAACCGTTTTGAGGCGATTTCTGGAATTCCAGTTGAAGTAAGAACTCATTTCAAGTTTCTAGGGATTATGGAAATTCCTAATGACATTTTATGATAAAAACTATGCTATAAATACCATTGCCCTTTTGGAAATTAACCATTCGCAAACAGTACTTTGTCATTGATAAAGCTCAATTGTTTTGTGAGAATGCCAAAAACGAAAGAAGTTTCCGTTGAAAATATAACTGCGAGACATCAAAATGGTCACTCGAGTCGACAAATCGCGAGTGATATGCAGATGCTAAGGATAACGGTGGACTACATCGTAAAAAAAAAATTCTCAACCACAAACGTCCAGGAAGACCTTGAAAAACGACTCCCGCTGAAGACAGAGCTATAACAATATCTAGCAGACGTAATCGCCGTCTAACCGCACCAGAAATCACGGCTCGAGTAAACCTGGAGCGGCCCATCCCCATCAGCGTGACAACCGTGAAGAACAGGTTAGCAGAAGGTGGACTACACACGGGAGAGTTGCAGTGAGGAAACTACTTCTTAGGCAAGTGAATAAACGTAAACGATTAGAATGGGCCCGAGAACACGAAAATTGGACATCAGAACAATGGAATTCCGTCGTTTGAAGCGGCGAATCTAAATTCGAAATTTTCGGTTCAAATCGACGAGTTTACGTGCGGCGGTCAGCTGGAGAGAGGATGTTGGAAACCTATCAGTTGCCTACAGTAAAACATGGTGGAGGTTCAGTAATGGTTTGGGGTTGTTTTGGCAACAGTTAAGTTAGAAAAATCTTTAGAATAGAAGGAATTATGTGAAAAGAACAGTATCAAGAAATTTTGCTAACTCAAATGCTTCCTTCTGGAAGATATTTTTCAGGAGAAATTTATTTTTCAGCATGACAACGACCCTAAACATTCTGCCAAACAAATTAGAGAACTTTTGGACCAATGGAAATCCGATGACGTTCTGGAAGTGATGACTTGGCCTCCATAATGACCCGATTTGAACCCCAACGAATTGCTGTGGGATCATTTGGACATGTGTGCGAAAACTCAATCCAACATCAGAAAATCACTTGTGGGAACTTTTACAAGCAAAATGGGTTAAAATAACAGAAGAAACTCTGAAGAAACTACTAAACAGAATGCCGAAACTCTGTAGCGGTAATTAGAACAAAGGTGACATAGATGAGAAAAATCCTGGAAAATCATGAATATTTTTCTGATTCTCTAGACTATAAATAACGTGAAAATAAATAATAATTCATTACAATTAAAAAAAACATATTATCTGGGTTTTTGTTGTTTGAGATTGAAATAACTAGGTTGGCAAATACTTTCTGACGGTAGTGTACTTACCATTTAAAATATCAGGTTGTAATATTTGGAATAAATTTTTCTTTAATTGGGACAGTCAAATTCATTATTTATTTTAAAATTGTGTGTTCAGAAGAAAAGTATTGGGTAACGTCCTACCGATTTTTTAAAATTCAATCCACCCATTTTTTCCTACTCACACCGAGCAAAAATAATATTACAACTTGAGAAATGTATCTCTGACGATCGTATGGAAAA
Source organism: Pachyrhynchus sulphureomaculatus (assembly GCA_019049505.1). Classification (NCBI taxonomy): domain Eukaryota; kingdom Metazoa; phylum Arthropoda; class Insecta; order Coleoptera; family Curculionidae; genus Pachyrhynchus; species Pachyrhynchus sulphureomaculatus. The sequence continues at coordinate 86,915,987 of CM032452.1, read as the reverse complement.
CCCCATAATTACCTCGTTAAATTTCTTATCAACATTCTGTTGTTGCTTCTGTTGCTGTTTTTTCGCATATCCGCTAAAAACTATCTCTCCAGTTGGGGGATCCTCCCCTTTTTTGATCTCTACTCCAAGCGCCATTGCTAAGATGTCAGAACGTTCGTTTACAACCTGCACGTCTTTATCGTTGTCTCGATCGACTTGATCGTTTTCAGCACCTGTTGAAATATATTTTTATATACCATATAAAAAAAAAGTTGAAATAATCTTGAGGATAGACTCTGAATTGTTATTAAATTATTCACTCTGTATATAGTGTGACCATTATAACACCAACGTAAATTAAGAAAGATGAAAGCTGAAACAAAATTTAAAAAATCTAATAACTGGCCAAATGTAAGTCAGACTTGCGCAATTAGTGTTCCATACGTTGATTGCATTTAAAATGAAAATGTTTGTTCCCAAGATATAAAATGATCAATGATTTCACAAAACACTCCCCAAATGAGTTTTCAACAAAGTTTTTTTCCAATCTTTACTGAAAATCGATGACCGGTGATAATTTTCGTTCAATCTACACCCTGTGAAGAATATTCCAGAATTTTTTGATCAATACTTTTCGAGATATGTGGTAAGTATTATGTTATATTATATATATTTTTGAACTTGTGTTTTTCACTTCTGATTTCACCCCCCAAACTAACCCCATAAATCAAAATTTAACTTTCAAAACTACACAGCACTGATGAGGCCACCAGTTCCTATATTAGTGCCAAATTTCAACTTTCTATGTCAAATAGTTTCGGAGAAAATTGGGTGTGAGAGGACAGTCACACAGACAGACACCGAAGTGATATTATAAGTGTTCCGTATGGAGCACTAAAAAGGCCATTCTCATTGGTTAAACCTTTTAAGTTAATAGCCTGCCTGTTTCTCAATTTACTTTAATATTCATATTAGACAGGGCCTTATGAAAATCGTGTATTATATTGAAAATGGTAAATTACAGAAAAATAATGATAAGTAGCGCTCCTTTATAACTAATGACTAATTGACCCTGAAGTCATATGGTTTTTCAGCAGACAAGTCAAAATCAATCGACTAGAATTCTAATAATAATTGAACGGTCGCAATATTGCTATGCATTAAAATCAAAAGTTTTTTTTTTATATTACAACAAATTAAAAGAATTTTCCTTTTTTCCATTTAAAAAAGCAACTGAAACTGCAAAAACAAACTACACTGGAAGTTCAACGTTTAAATACTAAACCAAGAAATAAACACAATTAGTTTTATATTCTAAGACAATAATCACTATATTTTCATTTTAATAGTTTCATTATTGGTTTAATTGTTACGATGCCGGATAAAAAATTTTAAGTACTGCCAAAAATAAAATCGGTCTAAAAAGAGCATAAAACACCTTTTAATAATCTGCTATTTTATGAAATATAATTTTACTGCCATCTGTCGAATTAACGACGGGCTGATTGCAGAACGGTAGCTTGGTAGAGTTTTCGCGTGCAACAATTTTATAGAATTTATTGCTGCAATATAAAAGTAATTAAACAGTTTATTAAACAGTCATATGCAATTGTTAACTGTATGATTAACTATTAATATTTGATATTAACAAGAGATTTTTGTGATTTTACCGTAACAGGACGATTGTTTAAAAAAAAAAAAAAGTAAACATTTGGCAACATTGTTAGTGAACGTCAAAAACGGGCAGGGAAGTGCGAAATTTTAAATATGTGCAAATGAAGACAAAAAAAAAACGTAGCGAAATATTCATTTACTCGGCCAAAAAAATCATCAATTTTAATATATTAAAAACTTTTTTATAACACCCTGTATATTCAATATCCCCGACTTATATCAACACACTGTATATGTAAAAACGTTACAGCTATATACGATAAGGCGTTCGAGGAGCTGGGCAGATATACAGTAATTTTCAAAAATCACCTTTAAACTCCTTGTAGACTCCTGGCAAAGGGTACTGTACCAAACTGGGTACATCTTTTTTAGGTATGTCCTCATCAGACTGGTTATCCTCGTAATCTAAAGCATTATAATCTACGCGATTTTTGACAGACTTTCTAGGTGGCGAAGTAGGAGGAGTCCCGGCTGACGTGTATCTCTGGCGTCTTTGGGATACTGTAACAAAAATAACTCTGATGATGATTTAATGCACACAAAATGTAGTATTTATTTTATTCATTTACTATTCTATGCCATGCCATGCATTATAAATACATATTCCTTTGTTCTATGGTAGCATAATACTTACTTGGTATAAATGCTTTTTTCTCTTCCTTCCTCTTTTTCTCAGCCTCGATTTTTTCTAATTCTGACAATTTTATAACTCTCTTTTCTTCTTTTTTCCAGTGAATTGGAGTGACGCTTCTCGATCTGCTTCTAGACGGAGTATGGAATCTCTAAAAGTATAAAAAAAAAATCACCAGAAAGTTATACAAGTATTACGACTTAAAATAAAAACTGAACCATGTGTAAAATATATTACACTTTAAAAAATTTAAATAAACACATACAAATCTTCCCCTTCCTTTAATTAATCTGCCACTCTTGGTTGTTACCACGCGCCTATTTCTTCTATTAAAATTGTTTCCATTATATTGTGGTCTTTCTCTTCTAAATCTATCACTTCCACGATTCCGCTCGCCTAAAAAAAAAGTTAAAAACCATGATGTGTATCAAAAGAAATATAAGTTATACATGTTCAAGAGTTTACCTCATAATGTATTAAAGAAAAAAATTAGGACAGCTTTTTTATACAATCTTTACTATTTAAATAAAAAACCGACGTTATGACACCCTCTGTGTCTTCAGGATCTTCAAAATATGAGGGCTGCCTTTTAAGTTTTTACAAACGACAACTAGAGGGCGCTAATGAGATGTTACATTGCCATTGTTGTAAAATTTGACATGTTATTGTTAAAACAGTGGCAGCTCAGAAATTGGCAGAGTAGTTATGTAAAAAAATGGAAATTTCATGTGAAGATTTTCATTGTATGTTTTTTTTACGATTTTAGTAAAGGCCTAACTCAACAACAATACCTCAAATCACTTTGTTCAACTTTTGGTAATGAATGACCATCACAAAAGACTGTTTACAATTACAAAATTTCGTCATGGTCGCGCTTCCGTCAGAGATGAATTTCGTGAAGATCAACAAAAATCGGTTGTTGTTACAAAAAACATCGATGTTGTGCGCGACATGATTGAAGAGGATCGGCATGTGACTTACCGTGACATAGAGACATCCTTAAGCAGATCAAAGACCGCAGTAGATTCGATTTTGCATTAATATTTAGCTGTGAAAAAGATCTGTTCCCGTCGGATTCCGCGAAATTTGACCGAGACTCAAAAACAGGCACGTGTCAATTGGTGTAACGAAACACTCCAAAAAATTCGACCAAGGACATGTAAAATCCGTATACAACATCATTACACAAGACGAAACTTGGATATATTCGTCCGAGCCGGAAACTAAGCAACAATCAACTCTTTGGATGTTCCAAGATGAACCGAACAAAAGTAGTTCGTTTGCAAAGCACTTCCTTCCTTGTTTCTTTGGTTATCCTAGATTTATTGCAACCATTGCTTTAGAGGATCGAGTGCTATAAAAGAATTTGTTTGCCAGAAGTCATCGATGAAATCAGGAAAAACAACTGAAAATATTGCATCGTTCTTCATCATGACAATGCCAGCTCTCACAGTATATCAATTTGATTATTTGATGGAGAAAAACATCAAATTAATGCCTCATCACCCATATTCAACTGATTTAAATGTCAAAAAAAATGCGTCGACAGTGATTCTGGTCACCTCAAGAAGCTATTGAATCCTTACAAAACCATGCTTTTGAGGTACCAACTTCAGAGTGGAAAAAATGTTTTGAGAATTGGTTCAAAAGCATACAAAAGTGTATAAATTTTAAAGACGAATATTTTGAGAAACACTGAAATGATATTTAAATTTTTTAATCTACTCAGTAAAAACGGATTAATTTAAAAAATTTAAAATTGAATCTAACCAAAAGCAATTACACAAAAATTTAGTGAAAAAATGTCGGAACATAAATGACAAGAAAATTGTATAAATTACATGGCAATAAAAGCTCTAGTGTCAAATAATCACACCTAAAAATGCAAGTATTTATACCTGTTTTAGTATCTTTATTCTCCTTCTCTTTCTCAGGAGCCCCTCTCATCAAAAACTTATTAGAAGGCACCTCTGGAATTTCACCAGGCTTAATATTGGACAAAGTAACCAACCAATGTGGTTCTTTCACTTCTCCCTCTTCCTGATCTGATTCCTCACCTTCTTCCTTCCTTAAATTCAAAACAAACTATGTCAGCATACAAAAAATATTCTTTACTTTTTGTTGCCATTCTATATTTTAAAATGATTTTTTTTACATTAATTAAATTGTCTGAAAAAAAAAGTAGGAAAAATTCCAGCAGTTCAACCTGACAACTTACTCTTTGTTTTTCTTGCTTTTTCTTCCCTTCTTATCCTTCTTATGTTTTTTTTCTTCTTTTTTATCATCATCTTCCTTATCATTTTCAGAATTATCTGTGTCACTTTGTTCACCTTCTTCCTTTTCTTCTTTTTTCTTTTTCTTGACTAAAAAATATACACTATTTAGTTAAATCCATAAATTTATTACTATTATATCCTTAAATTATATTACTTAACACTAAAAAAGCCTTTTAAAACGTTTGCTTATTAGAAAATGTACCTTTAAGTTGTCTAACCAGTTCTCCGCACTTTACAATTTTCGCATCTTGCAGTGGTCTACTATTGGCATCAACTGGTAAGTTCTCTATTTGTCTTATTACATCTGCTCCACTTACTACCCGTCCAAATACCACATGAACACTAAAATGTGCAAAAATTATTTATGTACAAGATGTCTCCATTTATGACTGCACTACTGCTAACTTGTTCATTATTGTAAACTAAACTATTTAGTGAAAATATTACTTACTTATTGTAAAAAATAAATATAAACTAGTGTTACTTACTTGTCGAGGTGTGGGGCCGGTTGCGTCGTACTATAACATAACAATGCAAAGAATTGATCAACATGGGTTTCTTATTGGAAAAAGTAGTCTGAACTATAGAACTTTGTTTAATTACCTTTAACAACTCTGTAGTAATTTTACAAAATAAATCTAAAAATTGGTTTTTTACCTATGATACTGAGCTGAAAGAAAAGATTATTAAATTATGTTAAAGGCAACAGTTCTTATCCTAAACTGAAAAAACAAAATTTTGGACATTATTGATAAAATAGTTAGCTTCTTTTTTTCTGTTCTTTTTTGCATAGATTTTACACTAAATTGTAACTCACATAAAGAACTGGGAGCCATTGGTATCTTTTCCTTTGTTAGCCATGGATAACAACAATGGTTTGTCATGTGTAGCAGCAAAATTTTCATCTAAAAAAAAATAGTGATTTTTTGGGAATATAATATTTTTCTTTAAGAAAGGAAGTAAAAAATGATTACAATAATTAAAAAGAAAAATATTTTTTTTACTCCTTTTTGTGTATGGTCGAAGAATTTAAAGAAAATTCTATATTGGTAAAGCTATTGTCTGCATCTGTGCCTTTTTTATTAATAGTAGTAGTCACCTGTTCATATATATCAAATAAAGGGCTTTCCAATGTTCCATAAAAATTGAACATTGGCCAAATTCAGTTCAATCAATTGAAAAATACAAATCGCTGCATTATTTACCTTCAAAGGTTCCACCATAGATGCTTTCACCTCCTGTACCATTCCCATTAGAAAAGTCACCTCCTTGGATAATAAAATCTTTTACTACGCGATGAAATACCACGTCCTAAAATACAATAGTCTTCGTAGAGCCAAAAGTGTAGAATGTATAAAAATGATGATGTGTTGTTCTTAATGGAATTGCCTTTATGCCAATAACTGTATACTTACCTTATAATGAAGTGTTTTATTGGTTTCTTTGCCCAAACCTTTTTCTCCGGTGCACAAGGCTCTAAAATTTTCACACGTCTTGGGCACAATATCGTCAAAAAGTTCAAAAATTACCCGACCACTATTCAAACCTCCGATGGAGACATCGAAAAAACAACGGGCCCTCTGTAACTGTTCACTCATTCTACAAAAGAATTTTAAATGTTAGTATTTAGAACAAGTATTGAGTTATTAAATTACTTACTTGTATAAACCTAAAACCGTGTTTTGAAAGGAAAATTTTAGCACAATTTCATTTTTTTTACTATCACGACGACGCGGACATATTTGATGCGTTTGACAGTTCGACAAATTTTTTTACCATTTTGACAGTAAAATTCATATTGAAATGCAATCACCAGGTGGCAACACCTACGTAACGGGGACAGTTCACTAACTGGGTCATCGCCTTTCTCTTTTCATTCCATACGGTTAAAACGAGTTAAGTAATAGCAGCTAAGTACGGCGAACACGATATACTTAGTGGTGAAGCAGGTAAACTTTCAATGAAATGATAGTGATTTCTAAACGGTCAAAAAAATACAACACTGATTTTTTCTTTAAATATCACATTGAATGCATCGCAAAAGGAATACTTTTTTTATTCACAAAAACCCCAACTTTACGCTGACAACTTCTTCATTGATATTTACACACGAACTGACTTAATTGAAGTTATTCGATTCCAGAAAGTTATGTTGCTACGTCATTATGATATAAAAATTCTGTCCAACACTCTTTTAATTATTGTATATTATACAGATCTAGTAGGCGGATCGTGTTAACGGGTAGTCGCAAGAAACTGAAAATCTGGATCCAAGCTAGATAGATAAGATTGAGAAATTAACAAGGTCATACACCCTACAATATATTTATTTTTAGCATATTGATAGCTGTTATTATTCTTTTGAAACCTATAAATATCAATAACATTTAATCTTGAAATTTTAAAAATAGAATATTGATATCCTTTTTCATCACAATTAAGAAATTCTTATACTCACAGATCTGAAATGCATACTAAATTAGGTCTTTAAATCCTCAAAATTATTGCTCGAAAAAAAATTGACGTGACTGCAAAATTAAGTTATACTAGAAGGCATAAAAATGATATGACACCTTTTTTTGACATGCTGTATATAGCGACCACCACGTGACATAAAATTCAATACTGCTATTTTTATACTTTATCAATGATTAATTGCAGCAGTAAATATGTGATACTTTAGCTTCTTCAACGACCCCTACTTCCCGGAAATTTTTTCATATCATGAATTTTATCTTCTACATCTTTAGCTAGTTTTTTATTATCGTCAATAGCTTTCATATGCTTCTCTATTTCTTGTTCTCGCAATTCGTTTTCTTCTTTTAATTTTGCTTTTAGTTCCTTTAAAAGTATTTTTTGTTGTTTATAAAAGTATTCCTCTTCTCGAGCCGCACCGATTTTTCCTAAAAAGTATTATATTTGGTATTGTTTTTCATTATTCCATCGCGAAATATATGCCCAATATATTTGTTTTAAAAAATGTTATTACGTTATTACATTTTCCAAAAAAATTCGAAGTGTGGTAAATGCAGCAGTTACAAAAATGATCTCGAAAACGGATCAAATTTCTTCCTAGTTTTTTTATTACCTACCAAATGGTCCTCCAGCTTCTCTTATAGGTCCCCCAGCTCCTCCTCCTTTACCTGCACCACGTCCTAATTCTCCTAACACACCAGTATCATATTTTTTTGCAAACCCTCTTACGAACTTGGAGATAATTTTTAAGTACGCGGTCAGTCGGTTCATGGATTACGACTAGTAATTTTTTTTTCAAAAAAGGACAAAAATACTAAAATTTTGGATAATGGAGGATGAAATGAATAAAAGATTAATTGAAGGATTACACAAAAAAGGTTATAATCATGTCAAATGGACAGATTTGTTTTCCTAGGATTATCTAGGTAAAACAAAGTGTGAGCTTGCTAAGCTAGGTCTCGTACATGTACGTATGTTGGTACATATACGAAAACATTAAAATATGTAGTTTATACAATAAAATCAGTAATTTTCATTTGTACAATTTTACTTGAAAACGAAATGGTGTTTGTATAATTGTCAAGGTCACAAAAACTACTCCATATATGTCCAGGAACTTCACGAGAGTCCAAAAAATTGCGAGTTTCAGTCATTTTCTTAGTCATCTCTGAAATGGATGGAATATAAATATTATCTCCTTCTCCAAGCTCGTCTTCGTCGTCATTATCGCTTAAAATCTTTCCAGAAGTCACTGATGTCACAATTTGATCATCAATTAATATTTCTCTCTCGTCGTTAATTCATTATCAGCACATACATATTCTTCAAAATGAAAGTGATTAAACATCTTTTTAATCTCGATTTTCACTGTACTTTGTTGAATATCAACATCGAAAAGAAATTCTAGACAATCAGTAGGGTATTCTCGATATTTTTCAATCCACTGAGTCAACGGTAGGTCATCATCTGAGTCATATTTACATTGTCTAAAACAGTTTGCAATGATTTCTCTACTGACTCTTTGCCAAGCAATATGGATAAAGTTTATAGCGTCCAGAGAGTTACAGAAAAAATGTTACCTTTATCGATCGTCTCTAACATTTTCATAAGTAAAATCTTTTTATAATGACATTTTAAAGAATGTATCACACCTTGATCCATAGGCTGGAGCTTTGCACTTGTGTTTGGATGCATAAAAACCAATTTTATTTGCTGTAGATCAACTTCAGGGTGCGCTGGACAGTTGTCAATCAAAAGTATTATTTTTCTGTTTATAAATTTTAATTCTTGGTACCATTCAATCAGTTCGTTTTTAAAATTTTTTGATGTTTTCCAGGCTTTACTGTTTGATTTGTACTTTAGTGGTAAATGTTTTTAGAACACCTAGGATTGGCGGACTTTCCTATCACCAACAATTTTCTTTTCTCTATTCCAGACATATTTGCAGTTACCAACATAGTAATCCTTACTTTTGATAATTTTCCACTAGCACAATTCTCTCCGACAAACTTTAATGTCTTATCAGGCGTCATCTTGTAAAACAAAACCGTTTCATACGCATTAAAAATGTCCACATATTCATAACTTTCTGGAATTTCCGGCCATACATTGGCCAACCACTGATCAACAACAATCATATCCTCTCCTGCAGTTTCTCCTACTATCTTATCCCCACTAATATTATGTCGCTTTTTAAATTGTTCGATCCAACTTCTAGAACAGTTAAACTCGGTGTTCTCTATTTTCCTTCCCAATTCTCTCTCTCTCTCTTGTAAAGTATAGCCGGTAATAGGATCCATGTTGTTCATGTTGTTTTTGACTAAACCATTTAAGGAGTCCTTTATCGACTTGGTCATGTGTAGATTTTCTTACTTTTTTACAACTAAAGTTTCTTTTATTATAGATTGATAAGATTTCTTGTCTCTTCTTCCATATGGTAGAAACTGTAGATTTAGTTAAATTCAACTGTGTGCAAACATCACTTTGTTTAACTCCATTTTCTATTTTCCTTATAATATCGTGTTTGTCTTTTAAAGTAAACGCTTTACGTTTTTTGTGTACTCATTTTAAAATAAAAAACTTAAACATTCACTTTGCTACTTTGATCAAATATGCATTAGAACCGCATAACACAACAAGTGAATTGAAAATAAAACTGCTCGAACTAGCTACGCGGCGGAAACAAGTAGAATAGGGATTCCGAGCGAGCTTCGGTGAATTCCCTAGATCAAGTCGCGCGACATCGAGGCACAGGGAGTGGCTCGCTTTATTCGGAAGTTCGTTATAACCGGATTCGTTATAACCGATAAAAATTTGCATTGGTCTTATGGAAGTTTTTTCGTGCATTATAAAATAGTTCGTTTTAACCGGAAATTCGCTATAAAAGGGTTCGTTATAAGCAGTATGTATATATATACATACATATATATATATATATATATATATATATATATATATATATATATATATATATATATATATATATATATATATATATATATATATATATATATATATATATATATAAATATATATATATATATATATATATATATATATATATATATATATATATATATATATATATATATATAATAATTTGGAGTCTTATAAAAATCAAGGTAAATAACATTTTTTGCAACAACAAAAATTTACTTCTCAAGATAATCTGTATTGAGATTAATACATTTGGTTACATATTTTTTGGGGTAACAAAAAAAGTCACTTGGGGCCAAATCTGGGGGGAATAGGGTGATTGGGAACTATTTCGAGCTGAGGTCGTGCACTTTTGCCTTTGCAACGGCCTATGTGTTAGTAGGCGCATTGTACTGGTGAAGGAGTACTTTTTTGCACGCTAATCTTGGTCGCTGACAATTCACTATGGAGAAGCTTAGAGTGCAATAACGTTGCGTTACAAGAGCCAGTCACTATTTTACGCTTTTCCAAATAGTCAGTCCTGATGATATCCCGTGATCCCAAAAAAACAGTTGCTCTCCAATAAAACTGTTTTCGCTTTAATCGGTACACTTTCACCTTCGCCCACCCACCGTTTTAACTACCGTTTTGTCTCTGGGGTGTAATGGTGGATCCCTGTTTCATCTATAGTCACAAAACGCCGTAAGCAATCCTTCGGATTACCCTGCAACTATACCAAACACCGTTTTGAAATATTTTTCCTAGTACATTTTTGCTGCCAACGAACAACTGCATATTACATCTGTTTGAAACTTTGCACACAACCATTACAAGAATCACTCTAACTAACAGTCATGCTGCTTAACAAAATTTTCCGCTATTTCATAGAAATTTACCATGTTAGCTTCATCAGAACCGATGATTGACTCAATCGAGTCTATAAGCTATTAGCGAAACGCGCGTCGAGTGCAAAAATAAAGTGTTTGGTGTAGTGGTGATATATACTGAGTACTCCATAATTTTTATTTAATTTTGTGTGTTTACGTGCTATAAGTTGTGTAATAAATATTAATTACATATTGCTTACATTTCTTGTGTCTTTCGTTAAGAGTAACAACAACTTAGATTACTTCTGCCAATTATAATTTCTTTTATAAGCAGGTAGGTTAGGTACATAGGTTAAAATTAAACTTCTCTGAAGTTAATTTATTGATTTTTTAAATTTAGTTTTATTAACAACTTTTTTTAAACAAGATGATGTTCAAATACTCATCGAAGACGATATCTGTCAGTTATCTTTTAAGCAAATATTGCTGTAGGTGTACGATGAATTTGAAAAAAAAAAGATAAAATATTCGATACATACCGATAAGGCCTAAAAATACTTGAATCCGAGCGTTACTGAATGTTTCCAGATAAATAAGTACCTTATTATTAAATTATATAGGGTTTTAATGACAAACACTTGTGTGGCGTAATCTAACAACATTGCCATAAATAACAAGATAAAGTATAAATAAATTTCAACAGTTCTGTGTGAGGTACAAGTGGATCGACAGCTAAAACAGCAGTAGGAGGTAAAAAACATTCATATAGATTTTTTTTTAAACTGCTTAATATTTTCAAAACTAACAATAATCATGGCTTAAAAATAAACAAAACCAAAACGAATTTACTTTTCATCGATCATAAATTAGCTACTGCAAAAAAAAAAAAAATGATTCTGATTTTAAAGTTACCATTACAAGCCGGACACACTGTTGGTATAATTTTTTGATCAATGTTTGGATGAATACCTAAAAATCATAGTAAAAACTGATTATTTTAAATTAAAAATTTTGTATAATTTTAAAGATTTCTTAAGCGATACAAGACTTAAAATTGTAGGTGATATTAATTTAGGTATACTAAATTACGGTCATATTATTTGCTAAAAAAATTTTAGTTGGAATCATAAATAAATTCTGCATATTTTTTGTCAGACTTTAAAGACGACGCAAAAAATACGATTGCATAACAAAACGTGACAAAACTAGAGTATAAACGAGAAAACCAGCTAATTTTTTTAATACATAAACGAATTTTAACACAGAACGATTTAGAAAAAATATAATTTCAAAATAATATTCATGGTCGCAGCAAAACAATTTAGGTATACCTATATATCAATCCAAGAAATATAAATCTTGGTTTAAATACACATAAATTAATAACAGTCTCTTCTTATACTTTTAATGATCTATTAAGTCCGAGGTTGTAGAATTTCTTGAGAGGTAGATTGCCAGCTATTCCTCCATGTTTTCAGTAGATATGTTCATATTAAACGTCGACAGGCTTGATAAAATTTAAAAAGTTGTCTTTGTAGGTCATCTTCACTTTCGGCAATCAACGCTGCGTCGTCTGCGTAACAAACTAGAATAATTCTGTTGTTACCCATTCTCTATTCCATTCCTAGTGACTTTATGTCTTCTATTATTTTGTCCATTAACGGTCTCCTTGTCTACTTCCTCCTGGGGTTGATATATATCCTGTAGTGTTCCCGCTTATTTTAATTTTCGTCTTATGTTCAAGTAATTTTTAACTGCCGCGTTTGCCTCTGTCCTTTTCTGCATCAGCGTCTATATTACGTCATGTAGTCTAACTTTGTCCACGACTCTAATTATCTCTACGAAGCAGACGTTTTTAAATAGAAAATTGTTGGTGCATGTTATAGTCATTAGTGAATAATTTCTTTTTATAACGCCGATCTTTATATGTAGTCTATTCCTTCAGTAACAGTTGTTTGCTTTTTTAAATTATAAAAGATAAAATTGCTTTAATTTTTTAAAATAGAAAACTACTAACGACAAGAAACGGGGTAAATTGTTTTTGATGCATCTATTTGCTATTACCATTGACGTACATGCTCAAACACCATAAATTTTTATGGTCGATTTTCTGATTTGTTAGAGCGAAGCGCTATTATCACTATTTTCCTACAATTCCTCCTTTCTTTATCATTATCACAGGTCAATGTTTTAATATTCTTTTAATTTTTTTCTTAATACAGTCTGTCGAGTAAGAACGTGACCGCTGGTATTCTTGAAAAAATGTATTTCGAGAACATTTTTTGCTATCAATGTATTCTTTGGTGTGCTAATAACGGCGCAACTACCTTGGTAAGTTGTCCAATCGCCTCCTGCATCAATAATCGCACGGCGTCTTCGATTCGATTCTATAAATTTTTCGAATCTCGCGAGACAACTAAGTTAAAGTCCTCAGAGTCTCTCTTTACAAAGGACCAAACGTTTTCAATAGGGTTGGCGTCCGGTGATTGTGAGGGCCACTTTAGTATCTTATCGTGGGCCCAAGCGAACTGCTTCGCGATATAATTCTCGCCCCGCAAAGGTTTCTACAACGTGCTTCAGCATTTGACATGATAAGCACGAAAATGTTGTAGAAAGGTCTCATGGGACACCTGCAAATCCAGTTTTCTTAATTTTGCCGCTCGTTGACGCAGCATCAATTTCGGATCCCGTGAAAACAAAGAGACGATTCGTTTTTTCGACTTTGTCTACCGAGTGACTTTTACCTACCGAGCCCCGTTTTGGCAAGTCGTCGACATTTTTTGTCTTGTTAAAATGATTTCCCACTTCTTCACAAACGATACTGATTTTTTAATATATTTAGCGGCTGCGGAATGTGTCATTTTAGGCTCTTTTGGATGAGAACAAAGAAAGACTGCCTCGAGCCGACGCGCAAACAAGCGACTCATTTTGGATTTTACATGATTTCAAAGAAAGTTCGGAATCGACAGACACTTTTACTAAAATGTGTCGTAGACAAAGGTTCCCTATACCGATTTTTTGTTAAATCGCTAGAGTCGCATTTACCAAAAATGATTGATTGCGGGCGCGTTCTTATTTAATAGAGTGAATGTTGTTTTAAATGAAAAAAGCCAGTAACTTTTTTTCATCATTGTAATACTACCAAAGACATATAATTCACTACAGGATATTTTAACAAATCCATTTAAAATGTTACAACCGTGTGCAACCTAATTCTATATTACTTATTGAGATACTACATATATAGGGTTTATTCTAAGCTGGGACTTTTTAACAGGATTTAGCAATCACCAAAAATAAGTCGTTTCGCCAAAATCTTTCAGAATTTTTAACGCGTCCTTCGAAAAAACTTAACTTTAAAAAATATCTATTCTAAGAGCCCTATTTTTAATGTATTTGAAAAAATCGTATTTATAAAAATATCCAAGATTCGTTGATACGAGGGCTGCCTCTTAAGTTATTACAAACGACCATTAGATGGCACTATTGAAGTGCCATATTACCATTATTGTAAAATTTGACATTTGTTATTGTTAAAACAGTTGCAGCTCAGAAATTGGCAGATTAATTTGTTTACAGTGAGCGTTAAAAAAACAGTCTTGTGAGCAAATGGAAATGAAGGTTTTCGTTGGATGATTTTTTACCATTTTAGTAAAGGTCTAACTCAACCGCAATGCCTCGTATCGCTACGTTCAACTTTTGGTAATGAATCGCCATTAGAAAAGACTGTTTACAATTGTTTTGGAGAATTTCGTCATGGTCATGCTTCCGTCAGCGATGAATTTAGAAAAATTGGTTGTTGTTCCAAAAAACATTAATGCTGTGCGCAACATGATTGAAGAAGATCGGCACGTGACTTACCGTGAGATAAAGGCATCGTTAGGCATATCGAAGACTGCAGTATATTCGATTTTGCATGAACATTTAGCTGTGAAAAAGTACTGTTCCCGATGGATTCCACATAATTTGACCGAAACTCAATTGATGTAAGAAAATGCTCAAAAAATTCGACTGAGGACATGTAAAATCCGTATACATCATAACAGGAGTTTGGGTATTCCTAGATGAAACAAATCCAATGAAAGTAGCGCGTTTGCGAAGCGCTTCCAAAAAATGATCGCTTGTTTCTTGAGCTATACTGGACATGTTGCAACTATTGCTTCAAAAGATCGAAAAACATTTAATGCTGAATGGTATACAAGAATTTGTTTGCCAGAAGTCATCGATGAAATCAGGAAAAAAACAACTGAAAACGTTGCATCATTCTTCATCATGACAATGCCAGCTCTCACATAGCATGTCAAGCAATTGATTATTTGACGGCGAAAAACATTGAATTAATGGCTCATCGCCCATATTCAACTGATTTATCACCTAACGATTTCACGAATGTCAAAAAAAATGCGCAGACAGCGATATTGGTCACCTCAAGAAGCTGTTGAATCCTTACAAAATCATGTTTTTGTGGTACCAATTTCAGAGAGGAAAAAATGTTTCTAGAATTGGTTTGAACGCTTGCAGAAGTATAAACCAGGTGTACAAGTATGAAATGCGCATTTCAGACAACAGATGGTGCACCAATGCAGTTTGTACTATAAAGATTTGACACTGCGCCATTTTGTTGTGTCATCAACAAGTGTCAAACGCTCACGAGTGATAAATTGGAAAAGTGTGTGCATAGTGTTGTGTTGTGTTCAATATGTCGAAATTTATACCGAACAAAGAGCATTCGCGGACAGCATTAATTTTTTGTTTTCATTTAAAGAAAACTGCTGTTGAATCATACCGATTACTTCGAGAAGCTTATGGTGAACATGCTCCATCGCAAGATACGTGTAAACGATGGTTCCGGCGTTTCAAAAGTGGTGACTTCTATGTTGCACACAAGGAACGTAGAAAACCGCCAAAAAAATACGAAGATGTGGAATTGCAAGCATTGTTGGACGAAGATGATTCGCAAACACAAAAACAACTCGCCGAGCAATTGGGCGTTAGTCAACAAGCTGTTTCCAATCGGCTACGAGAGATGGGAAAGATTCAGAAGACCGGTAGATGGGTACCACATGAGTTGAACGACAGGCAAATGGAAAAGCGCAAAAACCACGTGTGACATTTTGCTCGCTCGGTACAAAAGGAAGTCGTTTTTGCATCGTATAGTTACAGAGGATGAAAAGTGGATTTATTTTAAGAATCCCAAGCGCAAAAAATTATGGGTACACCCAGGCGCACCATCTACATCGACCGCAGAAAGACGACGCTCTGTGTTTGGTGGGATCAGAGGAGCGTGGTCTATTATGACCTGTTAAAACCTGAGGAAACGGTTAATACTAAACGTTACCAACAACAATTGACCGATTTGAACCGTTCGCTGCTTGAAAAAAGGCCAGAATACCGAAAGAGGCAACACAAACTCATTTTTCTTCATGACAATGCTCCATCACATACGGCAAAACCAGTTCGCGACACGTTGGAAGCACTCAGCTGGGAAGTTCTACCCCATGCGACTTACTCACCAGACTTGGTTCCTTCGGATTACCACTTGTTTGCATCGATCGGTCACGCACTTGCTGAGCAGCGCTTTGGTTCGTACGAAGATGGGAAAAAATGGCTCGATGAATAATTCGCAGCAAAAGGGGAAGATTTTTACTGGCGTGGTATTCACAAATTGCCTGAAAGATGGGAAAAATGTATAACAAGCGATGAAGCATACTTTGAATAAAGCACTTTTTATCATTCTTCCGAATTTAACATGTTTTTTTAGAAAAAAAAAATCCGCATTTCATACTTGTACATCTGGTAAATCTTAAAGGCAAATATTTTGAGAAACAATAAAACGATTTCTGCCAATTTTTTTTTTCTTTCATTGTTTTTTGTAAAAACTTAAAAGCTAGTCCTCGTATCACTTTAATATTAAGAGGTATTCCAGTCTCCAGCGGGTTTCAAATAAATTTCTCCCACCGGCACCGACTATATTCACATTAATGAATGCCTGGTGACCTTTCAATAGCTAAATAAAATCCAGTATAATAATTATAACAATATTAGGAGTTTTTACATTTAACTAACCGCAATTTTAAAAATACAAGATTATTATTTGGAACCCTGTAAAATTTTTACATTCATCTCAACCAAGCATTTTTAGCTCTTGTTTATACTAAAGACTGGCGAGATATCAATAATATTTTACGAAATTTCTGCTCACTAAATAAATTGCAAAAACTCCTTATTAAATAATAACATATACAAGACTTATTTATAAACTCATTAACAATTCTGTAAAAGTCAGAAACACTACATTTGTTTACTTTTAGCTAGAATAACAACAAAACTATTGTGAAAAAGTACTTTGTTTAACAATAATTTAATATTATTTCGCATTAATGCTGATAGTGTTGAAATTTTTAATGTTTTTGTAAAGCTGTCGCGGTGTTTGCGTTAAAATGCGATAATAACAGAAGTATTGCACTTTGTGTGAAACGTCATAATTACTCCGTTCTCTCTAATTGTAAACATTGCTTATTCAAACATTGTTGTTTTGTCAGTTCGTGTAATAATAACGAGGTAAGCATAGGCCAATTTATTAATAGCTTAAAAATGAATTTACCTTTTTTTAAAACGGTATATTTGTTCTTCAGTCATGCCTATTTACAATTAAAACCCTCTTAGTAATTGTAATAATTAAGGAAGTTTTCAGCGTCCAATATATATTCCACTAAAGATTAAAATGCAACGAACCTACAGTCAGCCAAGTAAGAACGTGTCCGCGATAATTCATTTTGGTAGATACGATTGTAGCGATTCAACGAAAAATCGGTAGAGGGAACCTTTGTTTATAACGCATTTTAGTAAAAATATCAGTTGATTCCGAACTTTCGTTAAAATCACGTAAAATCCAAAATGAGTCTTCTTTGCGCGTCGGTTCGAGGCAATCTTTATTTGTTCCCATCCAAAGAGGCCTAAAACGATACATTCCGAGGCCTCTAACTATATTAAAAAGTCGGTATCGTTTGTGAAGAAGTGGGTAAATTATTTTAACGAAACCAAAAATGTCGACGACTTGCATAAACGTGGCTCGGTGGGCAAAGTCACTCCGAAAGTCGAAAAACGAATCGTATATTTGTTTTGACGGGACCCGAAATTGACACTGCGTCAAAGCCGGACGCCAACCCTATGGAAAACGTTAACAGTATGCCTCGAAAATGCCAGACGATTATTGATCTAGGAGGGATTGGACAGCTTAACACGTAGGCTGAAAAGTTTCTGATCTGACACATAGATGTCGCCCTTTTCAAAAAATCCATATGATTTTTAGGAAGTACTAACCTTCAAACGATACATGTCAAAATTTCATGACATTTCGATAATTAGTTTTCAAGTTACAGTGGTTTTAGTGACGCTACTTTTGATATTTTTAAAACAATGGAAAAATTCGAATTTCGCGTATTACACTGTTTTTTGATGGGAAAAAATATTGTTCAAGCAAAGCAATGGCTTTATAAGTGTTACGGGGACTCTGCCCCTGAAAAGTCACTCATCATTACTGGATGCTGAATTTAAATGCGGTCGTACAGACACAAATGAAGCTGAACACTCTGGACGCCCAAATGAGGTGGTTACATAAAAAAATTCGCAAAATTGACCGTAAAGTGAAATTGTGTGAGATATCTGGCACCCTAAAGATATCAAAAGAATGTGGTGGTCTTATTTTTCATGAACGTTTGGGCATGAGAAAGCTCTGTTCGAAATGGGTACCGCGTTTGCTCACAGTGGACCAAAACAACAACGTGTTGATGATTCTGAGCGCTGTTTGGACGTGTTAAAGTGAAATAAAAAGAATTTTTTCATGCGATATGTGACAACGGATGCAACATGGACCCACCACTACTCACCGGAATCAAATCAGCAGTCAGCTGAGTGGGCAGCAGCCGGTGAAAGTCGCCCGAAGCGACCACAGACACAACAGTCGCCTGGGAAGCTTTTGGCCTCTGAATTTTTGGAGGCGCATAGAATAATTTTCATCGAGTATGCTGAGAAAGGAACACCATCATATTATATAAAGTTATTCATGCGTTTGAAGGTAGAAATCGCAAAGAAACGCCCCAAATGAACAAGAAAAAAGTGCCCTTTCATCAAGACAATGCACTGTGTCACAAGTCAATGGTTACGATGGCAAAATTGCATGAACTGAAGTTCGAATTGCATCCTTATCCACTATATTCTCTAGATCGGGCCCCCAGCGACTATTATCTATTCGCACACCTCAAAAGAATGCTCGCGGAAAGAAGATTTGGCTCCAAAGAAGAAGTTATCGCCGAAACTGAGGCCTATTTTAAATGCAAAGACAAATCCTTCTGCAAGAAAGATATAGAAATGTTGTTTAACAGAAATATCAGCCTTTCTCACTAGCCAACAACGGCGTCTAAAAGAGGCACAATATAGTGGGAAATTTAAATTAAAATTTGTCCGGATTTAAGTAACGCACTCTGTAGGAAAATACTTTCTGTATCATAAATTGGCATCTTTGTCCCCGATTTGACCATTGTATACATAACTTTTATTTATTCCATAAAGGCAGCAAAAGAGAATACTCTTACTCCAAGACAATGCCCGCCTACACACTGCACAATCACCATGAATAAAGTCGAATTTTGCGAAAAAAAAAATGTGTTCTAAGTAGCTAGACCAAAAACTTTCCAGCCTACGTGTTACTAAAGTAACGGCGCCGTTGTTAGCAAACCAAAGAATACACTGATGGCAAAAAATGTTCTCGAAACACATTTTTTCAAGACTACGAGTGTCGCTCATGTTCTTACTTGACAAACTGTAGAAAGAATATTTTATTATTCTTCAGAACGCAATGCTTGAGAATACGTCACTTTAGTCCAACGATTTCGAAGAATATTCCAAACTAATCTTTTGAAATAACTCTCAGCTGTATCGTTATATTGTCTTTGATCTCACATTTGTCGACATCCTCTTCTTTAACGTTGATTTTTGCCCCCCTAAAAAAGTCGCTAGGAACAGTGTTAAGCCAAATACCAAAACCTTTTTTTCTAGCTAAAATAAGAAAATACCTAAAAAGTATGTAGAACATCTTATCTAGACTACTCAACACTGGCTGGGAGTTATATTAGGACTAAAGAGTTGGGGATGGACTGGCTTGAGACCATACCATTTCGCCAAGGGGGTTTAGAAAATGTCCAATGAATGATCAGGCGCGTTATTGTAGTAAATCTGCTAGTCACCATTTCCTAGAGATGTGTCCGTCCCCTTCTCACCAAATTTCAAAGACTAACAAGTAATTGTCTTTACCGACCGCTTAAATTGTAGAGAACACTCATGGTGAACAAACCTTCACAGTAGAACAAACCAGACAGCATTGTCTTGACACTGCTTCGACTCTCTTTTTCAAGCGTCTTTTCCTGAGACAACTGATCTTTTGACTTAAAATAATACTCCTAAAATCTCGGACTAAATATTAGTTAATTGGAGCGTAAACGACTTTCATCAGTAATGTCGCTTTTGAGGACATCAGAGTCACTGTGGGTAATTTCCAATAAATTATTGATGGTTTCTAGGCGATAGTTTTTTCTTTCTTAAAATTTGGTTTTAAAGTGTCAATTTGTTCTTATTCTTGAACAATTCACCTTGAAAGCAGTGCGATAAGGATACTTATCCTCGGGATTGGCTGAAACAAATATTGGCCAATCTTTTTCTATGATTGAACACTTAGTTATGCAAGACCTATAAAACATCAATCAAATATCGCACTGTGTAGAATTTTTATGGGAAAAAATTTGACCAAGTGCAAGTCGGACTTGCGCAATTAGTGTTCTGTACGTTGATTGCTTTTAAAATAAAAAGTTTTGTTACAGAGGTATAAAATGGTCAATGACTTGACAAAACACACCCCAAATGAGTCTTTTTCCGATCTTTACTAACAGCTGATGAAATTCTTGTTTTTTTTTTTTATATACGAGATAACTTATTAAGAATAATGAACTTGTAATAATTTTTGTTCAATCTGCATTATGTGGAGAATATTCCAAAATTTTTTCAAAATTTTTTGATCAGTACTTTTCGAGATAAGGAAGAAGACAGCGATTTTTCGCAATTTTTAAAAAATATTACAAAGAAAAGTGAGCACAAATATTACATTACATATATTTTTGAACATGTGTTTTTACAAGCTTTCATTTGACACCCCACTCGATGACCTGGTAAAAATTTTTTTTCACTTCTGATTTCACCCCCCAAAACTAACCCCTTCAGTCAAAATATAACTTTCAAAACTACACGGCTCTGATGAGACCATCAATTCCTATATTAGTGCCAAATTTCAACTTTTTATGTCAAATATTTTCGTGGAAAATCGGGTAGGACAGACGGACAGACACTGAAGTGATCTTATCAGTGTTCCGTACGGAACACTAATAAATGCAATCGGTTGACGGGACCGAAAATTTTTAAACCTATTAAAACGGTAACATTTTTTTTAGAATAATTTCAAATGTTCTTAAAATCAATTAATATTTCTATGTTTTGCGAAATAACTTGTTTTAGTAAGTACTCTAAATGTTAACAAAAATTCCAAGCTTAGACAACATCCGGAAGTGAAAATAGCTATCGATACCCTTGATGGACCTCTAGAATTAACACAGAATAAGTTTTCAAACGAACTATTTTGCCTTTTAAATAATAAAATATGAAAATAATTATAAAAATTTTGTTTTATCTTCATTTAATTACATAATATAAGTACGAAACAAGTCGCAAATTGTTTTTTAAGTCTCTAGCAAGGGCAAAAAAAAACCATTATACTCATATAATTAAAATATAAATCTTTATACAGGAAGGAGGAAATGAATTTCAGTCCTACCGACGAGACCATTAGGCGGTCGAAACTAGTATCGGAGGAGAGCCATGAGCATGAATAGTATCCTCTATAAAACAATCACATAACAGACAATGATGTATTTTTAGTGTTCCGTACGAAATACCTATAAGATCACTGCGGAGTCCGTCCGTCCGTCCGTCTGTCACACCCGATTTTCTCCGAGACTATTTGACATAGAAGGTTCAAATTTGATAGTAATATAGGAATTGATGGCCTCATCAGAGCCGTGTATTTTTGAAAGTTAAATTTTGATTTAAGGGGTTAGTTTTGGGGGATGAAATCAGAAGTGAAAAAAAAAAATTTTTACTAGGTCATCGAGTGGGGTGTCAAATGAAAGCTTGTAAAAAACACGAGTTCAAAAATATATATAATTTAATACTTGCGCACAATTTTCTTTATATTATTTTAAAAAAATGGCGAAAAATCGCTGCCCCTCCCCGTTATCTCGAAAAGTATTGATCAAAAAATTTTGAAAAAATTCTGGTATATTCTCCACAGGGTGTAGATTGAACGAAAATTATCACGAGGGCGTTACTTTTAATAATTTATCTGGTTTATAAAAAAAAAAACAAAAATTATAAGTTCATCAGTTTTCAGTAAAGATCGGAAACAAACTTTGTTGAAAATTCATTTGGAGTGTGTTTTGTGAAGTCACTGATCATTTTTTATACCTCCGTAACAAAAATTTTTATTTTAAAAGAAATCAACGTACGCAACACTAAAACTGTGCAAGTTCAACTTGCACTTGACCGGCTGTTTTCGGTTAAAAAAGGATTATGCAATTTGTTAACTTAAATTACTTTCGTAAACCATTGCTAATCACAACTCTTACTCTATTTAATCACTACCTCTTATGAACAAATAAAAAGAAATTTTTTGTAGTCTGTTTTTGGGATAAGACCGGAATTTCAAGGTCTCGCCAACGATTGGATCGGGGTTTCTTTGCTTACATCGGGTGAAAAGTACAGAGACTTTTGAAGAAAAAAACAATGTTTTTGCTAAAAATCGATTTTATTCTCCAACATAGTTTCCTTCAAGAACGATACACTTATTTTAGCGATCTTCAACATTTGGATACTTTTCATATAGTACGATTTGTCGAGCTCTCTAAAATAAACCTCAATGTCTCATTCGATTTCTTCATTTAAGCCAAATCTCTTTCCCTGGAACCACCTTTTCAAATTTGAAAAGAGGTAATAATCGCTGGGGGTCAGATCTGGTGACTACGGCGGATGAGGAAGTAATTCATAGCCCAATTGGTCTAATTTCACCATCGATTTTATGGACTTGTGAGCTGGTGCATTATCTTGGCGAAACAAAACCTTTTTCTTCGTTAAATGCGGCCTTTTTTTTCTTAATTTCACCATTTCAAAGGTCCAATAAACCAACATAACAGTCTCCGGTGATTTTTCGCCCCTTCTCAACATAGTCGATCAGTATTAGTCCATCCATCCCACTTTGCGGACTGCTTGTTGAACTCAGGCGTGTAGTGTGAACTCATGTTTCGTCCAGTGACACGAATCGATGCAAAAATTGCAAATATTCATGCCAAATATGCCTCACGCGTTCTGTCCATATCTTCACGATGTCAGCCACCTGCTTCACCTTCACTTTGCGGTCATTCAGAGCAATATGGTGGATTTTTTGTGTTTTTGGAGTGACTGCCTCATTTGGACGTCCGGAACGTGGTGCCCATCGATGTTTTTATGACTGCGTTTAAGTTCACTAAACCAACGTTGCTTTCGACGGAGCAAATGTGCCATAACACTTCTCAAGCCGATTCTGATTGTATTTTTCCCCTCAAAAAGCAGTGTTTAATCCACGAAATTTTTTTTGTTACATCGTTTTGCAAAAGACACAAGTAGCTGTAACTCTCAAACTCAACGGCTGTAACTCGCAAACTAATCTCCTAAAAGTTAACACTAAATGAAAAATCATATTATTTTTTTCTTTGTGCTGCAATCTCTCAGAAAGTCTCGGAATTTTTCATTACATGTGGCAACACCGGTACGTATCCACAGCCAGTTTTACAGACACGGGATACGGTTATTTTTTTCCATGAGATAGCATTGGAAATCTGTCCAATCTTTCCTACTTGTCCTTCCGGCACCCATTGAAATTTCTTATGGATCATTGACGGGAAACGATGTTATAAATGACATACTCTGTTTTTCTTTTGTGTCTGGGGTTTACACGGTAGTTCTGTAGGAAAACAATTGGTTTTAGGGTCTATGAGTTTTCCTTCATAACTAGGTAGATACAATCTGTCAAGTAAGAACGTGTTCGCGATAATTCATTTTTGCTAGATGCGATTCTAGAGATTCAACAAAAAATCGGTAGGGGAAACCTTTGTCTACGACGCAATTTAGTAAAAGTATCAGTCAATTCCGAACTTTCGTCGAAATCACATCAAATCCAACATGACTTGATTGGGCGTCAGTTCGAGGCAGTCTTTCTTTGTTCCCATCTATATGGGCCTAAAATGACATATTTCATGGCCGCTAAATATATTAAAAAGTCAGTGTCATTTGTGAAGATGTGGGTAAATCATTTTAACGAAACAAAAAATGTCGACGACTTGTCAAAACGTGGCTCGGTAGGCAAAGTCACTCCGAAAGTCGAAAAACGGATCGTGTCTTTGTTTTCACGGGACTCGAAATTGACGCTGCGTTAAGGAGCGGCAAAATTAAGAAAATCGGGTTTGAATTTGTCCGATGAGACCATTCGAGAACATCTTCGTGCTCTTGGTGTCAAATTTCGATGCACGTTGAAGAAACCTTTGCTGGGCGAAAATCACGTCGCGAAGCGGCTCGCTTGGGCCCACGATAAGATACTAGAGTGGCCTTCACAATCGCCGGACGCCAACCCTGTCGAAAACGTTTGGTCTCTTGTAGAGAGAAAGCTTAAAGAAAAGATTCCGAGGACTTTGACTTCGTTGTCTCCCGAGATTCGAAAGATTTGGAGTCATTGCAGAAAATCACGTCGATAGCATGCACCGACGATGCCAGGCGATTATTGATGCAGGAGGCGATTAGACAACTTACTGAGGTAATTGCGCCGTTGTTAGTACACCAAAGAATACATTGATGGCAAAAAATGTTCTCGAAATAAATTTTTTCAAGAATACCAGCTGCCACGTTTTTACTTGACAGAATGTAACTTAAAAAAAAACCATCTCTCATAAACTATTTTATCGATTACAAACCATCTTGCAGGTAAAAATAATAGTATTAGGATTTCATTCAAATGTCTTACGTAATATATTTTTTTTAATTTTTATTTAATTCATGGAATCCGGACTGTGATTATTACCTTATCCGAAAAAAACAAAATAAGATAAGTATATTTTTGTCGCATAAAAAATACTATGTAAATATGACGTAACTCACACTAATTAATATGTATTTAACACTCTAATACAATTATGAGCACTTGAATAAAATCATGAACAGATTTAATTATTTAATATTTTGATCGGATATGTTATTAGTAAGTAATAACATGAGAACTTTGTTTAATATTGTTTAGTAACGCATTAACATTATGATACCATCAGTGGCGTGATAAGTGTTAACCTACAACGCGGAAAAATCCAAAGGTGGTATGTTATGATAACACAGGCACACAAAAAAAAATCCTGCCCGAGATGATTAAACCCCCCTACTCCTCCGTATTTTTGGCAGCTGAACACGATCCCGTGTTGGATTTGTCCCATCACATCACAGTCTTTTTTAACCTCAAAAAAACCGGTCAAGTGCAAGTTGAACTTGCACAATTAGTGTTCCGTACGTTGATTGTTTTTAAAATAAAAATAATCATTGACTTCACAAAACACACCCCAAATGAGTTTTCAACAAAGTTTTATTCCAATCTTTACTGAAAACTGGTGACCTTGAAATTTTGTTTTTTTTTACATACCAAATAAATTATTAAAGGTAATGCACTCGTGATAATTTTTGTTCAATCTATACCCTGTGGAGAATATTCCAGAATTTTTTCAAAATTTTTTGATCAGTACTTTTCGAGATAAGGTAGGGGACAGCGATTTTTTAAAAGTAATACGAAGAAAACTGTGCGCAAGTATTACATTATATATATATTTTTTACTCGTGTTTTCACAAGCTTTCATTTGACACCACACTCGATGACCTAGTAAACAAAAATTTTTTTCACCCCTCAAAACGAACTCCTTAAATCAAAATTTATGTTACGGTGGTATAAAATGATCAGTGACGTCACAAAACACACCCCAAATGAGTTTTCAACAAAGTTTGTTTCCAATCTTTACTGAAATCTGATGACCTTGAAATTTTTGTTTTTTTTTATATACCATATAAATTATTAAAGGTAATGCACTCGTGATAATTTTCGTTCAATCTACACCCCGTGGAGAATATTCCAGAATTTTTTCGAAATTTTTTGATAAGTACTTTTCGAGATAAGGCCCGGGACAGCGATTTTTCGCGAAATTTTTAAAAATAATACAAAGAAAAGTGCGCGCAAGTATAATATTATATATATTTTTTTTACTCGTGTTTTCACAAGCTTTCATTTGACACCACACTCGATGACCTAGTAAAAAAAATTTTTTTTTCACCCCTCAAAACGAACTCCTTAAATCAAAATTTATGTTACGGTGGTATAAAATGATCAGTGACGTCACAAAACACACCCCAAATGAGTTTTCAACAAAGTTTGTTTCCAATCTTTACTGAAATCTGATGACCTTGAAATTTTTGTTTTTTTTTATATACCATATAAATTATTAAAGGTAATGCACTCGTGATAATTTTCGTTCAATCTACACCCCGTGGAGAATATTCCAGAATTTTTTTCGAAATTTTTTGATAAGTACTTTTCGAGATAAGGCCCGGGACAGCGATTTTTTCGCGAATTTTTAAAAATAATACAAAGAAAAGTGCGCGCAAGTATAATATTATATATATTTTTTTTACTCGTGTTTTCACAAGCTTTCATTTGACACCACACTCGATGACCTAGTAAAAAAATTTTTTTTTTCACTTCCGACTTCACCCCCCCACACTAACCCCTTAAGTCAAAATTTAATCTCTCAAAACTACATGGCTCTAATGAGGCCATCAATTCCTATATTATTACCAAATTTCACCTTTCTATGTCAAATAGTTTCGGGAGAAAATCGGGTGTGACAGACAGACAGACAGACAGACAGACAGACAGACACCGAAGTGATCTTATAAGTGTTCCGTACGGAACACTAAAAAGGGTCTAAAATCCATGAATTCTACATGTCATATTCCGCAATGTGGATATGGGATTGCAGCGACTGAAAATGGTCACAGAATATGACGTATTAGGCGGTGAATTGTCTCGAAACTTGTTGGTAACCGAAAAATTGCACATAGCCTTTTCCACAACGCTGATACGGGATGTCAGTGATTAACATGGTATAATTCGACATATTTTTATCTCCATTCCGATGCAGTTCAAGTCGCTGAAGAAGATCGAGAAGTTCAGTTTGACCTGGAGGGTCACAGTTTCCTAGTGACCTCAAAAATAGGGTAAGAAATCCAGAAATTGCCCATATCATTTTGCAGAAAGTGAATGTTGGTTTTGATAGCTCGTATCGCAGCATAGTTCTGGTTTGAAACAATTGGATCTTTATTTTCCTGGTGAAATATGAGGGAAGTGTTCCCTCACGCGGGGTGTTCTTCGAAACTAGCTATTATTTATTTTAGTCCTCGGCTCCATTAGAGGACGTCAAAAAAAAGATAACCGAACTCATCGACCATGTACCATCTTTTTTTCAGAGACTTCCTGAAAAGAAACTTTCAAAAGGTCATAAATTACATTTAGTAAAAGACTAGCCGTGCCCGCGGCTCCGCTCGCGTGGACTTGATTTACCTTTATCGTCACTGCTTATTCGTTATGTTTATATTATTATATAGCTCGAGAGGCCTTAGAGGCCCATGGCTTGGTTGCATACTCGTCTCCACTTCTTTTTGTCTCCTGTTAGCTTTTCCCAGTGCGGGACTCCTATCAACTCCAGATCTTGCTTTACTGCCTGAATCCATGTAGACAGAGGTCTACCCTTGCCTCTTCTTCCAACCACTCCTCTTATTAGGGCTTGCTTTGCCTGTCTTTCTTCCTTCATCCTTGCCACGTGTCCCAACCATCTTAATCGCTGGCTTCTTATGATTTGGCTTATAAGGGGTAACGTATATAGACATTTTAATTCGTAGTTTGTTCTTTTTCTCCACAGTCCCTCTTCTTTCCTTCCTTCATAGATTCTTCTCAAAGCTTTCCTTTCCCACACCTCCAACGTCTCCTTTTCTCTTGCATTCAGTTTCCACGTTTCGCATCCATATGTCACCGAGGGTTTGACAATTGTCGCATATATGTTTTCTTTTGCTTTTCTTGATACATTCTTTGATTTCAATTATTGGATTCATTGCCCCCAAACATATCTGTCCTTTCGCTATTCTTACTGGTATCTCCGTCCTTTATTGTCCACTCTCTGTTAGTGTTACTCCCAGATAATTAAATTTGTCTACTTTTTCAAACATATATCTTTTCCCTAAGTTGTTTATTATATCTAAACTTTTGTTGTTTTTATTATCCTTCTTCTTTGTAATTTCCATGTATTTTGTTTTTTCCTCATTTATCTTTAATCCTTTCATCCTTCCCCTTTCTTCTATCCTACTTATGGCTTTTTTGGGGTTCTCTTTTGCTCTTGCAATCACTGCTACATCATCAGCATAGGCCAAGCATTGGCAGGTTTGTTGGTATATCGTTCCATTTGTTTTTATTTCTGACTCCCGGATAATCTTCTCTAGTACCAAATTAAATAGACATGTCGACACTGGATCCCCCTGTCTTAATCCTCTCTTCACCTTAAACTTGTCTGATACTTTGCCCTCAACCAACACTCTATTTTCTGTGTCATTCAGGGTCATTCTCATCATGCGAATCAATTTACTTGGAATTTTAAGTTCTTCTATTATCTTGTAGAGTCTTTCTCTATTTACAGAGTCATATGCTTCTCTGAAATCCACAAAGACCAAGTGTAGTGCTAAATTTTGTTCTAAGGTATTACCTTGGTTTTGCTTAATCGAAAATATCTGGTCTGTAACCGAACTATTGGTACTCTCCCAGAATAGACTCG
The DNA here is from genome assembly GCA_019049505.1 of Pachyrhynchus sulphureomaculatus. Taxonomy (NCBI): domain Eukaryota; kingdom Metazoa; phylum Arthropoda; class Insecta; order Coleoptera; family Curculionidae; genus Pachyrhynchus; species Pachyrhynchus sulphureomaculatus. Next base: position 86,887,168 of record CM032452.1, on the reverse strand, counting down.
GCTTTCTCTTCTAGTCTGTTTTTGATAGTCACCACTACTATCTTGTACACGACATCCAGTAAGGCTATTGGTATATAATTAACACATTTAGTTTTTTTTCTTTTTTTTTGTATATTGGACAAATGAGCGACTCTCTCCAGCTCACTGGCATCTTTTCTGTTTCCCATACTTCTTGCACCAACCAACATATTTCATTTTCCAGATCTACTCCTCCAGCTTTTATCATTTCTACTGTTATACAATTTCCACCCGGGGCCTTATTTTTTTTGGGTTCTGAGTATTTCTCTTATTTTTTTCCCTCCTGCCCTTCAGTTAATTTTGCTTCCTATTTCTCATTCAACTCCTCATTTTTATCTCCATTTAATGTTTCTTTAAAGTATTCCGCCCATCTATTCAGCCTTTCTGCTAAAATTCCATCATTTTTCCTACATATTAGCATTTTATCTCTGTTTATTCCCTTTGTATTTTATAAAAAAAAAAACATGTAAATCGGATAAGTGGTTCTTATGTGCTAAGCGCACTAATAGCCAGACAGACAGACAGAGAGACGTTACGTTTTATATATATTATAGATTTTTTTTGATATATATTAAATTAAGAATTAAAAAAAAAACACGTAAATCGGATGAGTGGTTCTCGAATGATAAGCACACTAACGGACAGACAGACAGACAGAGAGACGTTGCGTTATATATATATATATATTATATAGATCATTATTATTATTATATAACCTGGCCAGAGAACATATGTATGAAATCGGATAAGTGGTTCTTATGTGCTAAGCGCACTAATAGCCAGACAGACAGACAGAGAGACGTTACGTTTTATATATATTATAGATTTTTTTTGATATATATTAAATTAAGAATTAAAAAAAAAACACGTAAATCGGATAAGTGGTTCTCGAGTGATAAGCGCACTAACGGACAGACAGACAGACAGACAAACAGACAGAGATACGATGCATTTTATATATATTATAGATGTAATAAAATATATATCTATAACCTGGTCAGAGATCATATGTATGAATTTAAAAAATCACGCAAGTCGGATAAGTGGTTCTCGAGGAATAAGCGCACTAACGGACAGCCAGACAGACAGAGAGAAGTTGCATTTTATATATATTATAGGTATAGATTATTATTATTATATAACCTGGCCAAAGAAGAATGAATTTAAAAAAAGACACGTAAATCGGATAAGTGGTTCTCGCGAGATAAACGCACTAATGGACAGGCAGACAGACAGAGAGACATTGTATTTTATATATATTATAGATTATAGATATTCTCTGCTACATAATATTGTTCCATATTTAATGGTTTAGGCTGTGTATTGCAAGGAAACGCGCTAGCGGCTAACTTTTTTCCGACTTCACTCACTATTATCGTCAATGCTCATTCCTTATGCTACCTATCGTAATAAAATATAGCCTATAACCTGGCCAGAGAACATATTATGTATGTTTTAAAAAAAAGTACGTAAATCGGATAAGTGGTTTTCCAGTGATAAGCGCACTAACGGACAGACGGACAGACAGACAGGCAGACAGAGAGACGTTGTATTTTATATATATTATAGATGTATAGACTGGTCTTCTTAAATGAATATGTTTACCCAGCTAAAAATATATCATTCATGTTTCATGCTTTAAAGACATGCAAGTATACAAACGTACAGATAGCTAATCTCAGTTGTAGCATAGATATAAAAATGCAGAATATTACAAAATATTATTATTATAGACTAAAGAACTTTTAATAACATGCTGTCCAAAAGCCGTTCGGGCCGCAAGGTTAGCGAAAACTATCCACAGGGAATCAATAAGACTGATTAGTACTAAGGAAGTGATAGAGAAAGAAGAAAAATATGCAGCACATAACTATCATCCATTACCTGCAGCTTTGTCAAAAGGGAAAGGTAAGATGCAATTTTAATAGACAGAAACGTTATTTACATCGGGCTTCTCAGGTAAAAGAAACATCAAATAAATAGTTGTGATATTTTCCTTTCAATGATTTAAAGTAATCTCAGAGTACGTCTATCTACTTTCTACTGATAATAAAGGATGGAAATAACTTGAGATAGCTTCAGATTATTGAATGGGTGGTCTAAGTGTCTCTATGAAACACACTTCACGGAAAAGCAGGCATTAAAACGAGGGTGGATTGAGAAGTCTTGAAAAAAACAACGATGAATAAATTTTTTTTTGCAAAGATAAAAATTTATTTCTCAACGTAATCTTCATTGAACTCGATAGGTTTGGTTCAACTAACTGCGAGTTGCATCTGTTTGAAACTTTATACATAACTGTTACAAGAATCACGTTTGCCAACAGTCATGCCGCTTAATAAAATTTCCCGCCATCTCGTAGAAATTTACCACCCTCGTACAGAAATGTTTTTTTTTTAAAATAAACAAAACAACGTTCTCTTTCAGGTTGTTACGTATGGGACGTCGAGGGTAAAAAATATTTCGATTACCTAAGTGGATATTCAGCCAACAATTTCGGTCATTGCCATCCCAAAATTCTAGAAGCACTCCAGATACAAGCAGGTGTCCTCCATCATACTTCTAGGGCATTTTTCAACGACGTATTAGGAGAATATGCGGAAAAAGTCACTAAGTTATTTGGTTACGACAAAGTCTGCCCTATGAATACAGGTTAGTTAGAATGAAACCATTATGTCTTTACCATTGCGCCATTAGTTACAAATAGAGCTTCAATTTGAAGCATCACATAGTGATAAATTTTCTCATTAAAAAGGTAAATGGACCAGAAGTTAATCATGAAAAATATCCCAGGAGTCCGGCAATGACGGTCCGCCTTACTGTTTTGTAAAATCTTGATCCAAATGGTTTCTATATGGCCGAGACTCGATACCGAACGACCACAGATTAGGAAGACTGGTTAAAGCAAAAACTGAAGAAACCATTAGGCTTTTTGGGGATTTGTTGCTGTCAGATTGACGAATGAAGATCACAGTGCCTGCTAAAGAAGCTCAAATATCTGAATATAGAGTTTTCAAGATTATACATGAATGTTTAGGAAAGAAATATCTGAACAACATTTGGCCGGGAGAATAATGAGAGTTACTTTTCGTGAATGGTCACAGGCGATGAGCCCTGGAGGATTCATTGCAGCAAGAGTCTATGTATTCATACAGGGTGTCCACTGTCAAAGAAGGCTAAAACTCACTCCACAATTACTGAAGAAGTTTAGGAATGACAATCCAAAACTTGAAGCGTTAGAGAAGAAATCCCGAATTCATGGCAAACCAAAACGTGACTGTTACACGATAACTGCACGGTCTAAAACACTTGTACAGTTCAAGTCATTACCAAAAGATGATGGCTTCATCGAGTTACAACATCCATCATGTAGCCCTGATTAAACATCCTGCGATTTCCTTTTGTTAAAATATATAAAGAAAAACTGCAGAGATCGAAAATTTTCTTCAGATAATAAGTTGAGAAACGTAGCGTCGTTTTTTGAAGCGCAAACAAGTGTTTTAGTGTGGAAAAATTTATAAATTTGTTGAAACTCTCTAATCATTTCCAGGGCAGAACTTTATTTTTTGTCATTATCGAACACAGAAAAATTAACCTGAACTAAACACGCATTGCATATACAAATTGTGGCTTTTTAACATTAGAGACGCAATCATAACATTCTTACGAGTATTTCAAAATTTTAGGTGTAGAAGCCGATGACACAGCCTGTAAAATAGCCAGAAAATGGGGCTACAGAAAAAAGAACATCCCAAATAATCAAGCCAAAATAGTTTTCTGCAGTGACAACTTCTGGGGGAGGTCTTTGGCTGCCGTATCAGCCTCCACTGACCCGACTAGTTTTTGAGGGATATGGACCCTTTATGCCTGGATTTTCTTGCGTACCTTACAATGATCTTAAAGCCATAGAGGTAAAAACGCTAACAAAATTGATATTACACTCAGGTAATATTCTCTTTACTGGATGCAAACTCCACCATATGTTTTGTGATATACATGAAAAAGAAACATGTAATAAATACGGGGGTTTAGACAATCCCTTAATATATTAAAACTCAAAGAAGTCTCAAACTTTAAATCGTCGTCCTTGTCTTTCTGACTATGAATTGAGAACTACCTAAACTTAAGTAAACAATTAAATAACAAAAGACTTCTTTCTTCTTACCAATTACAAATTTCCTAGTAAAAAATGCGTTAAACACCACACATACAGGATGTCCCAATATTCCGTGTACTACTGTGGATTTTTGGGATGAAAATGTGACCATTTAACCCAACTTACCTTAGTCCAAAAATTCGTAATTTTTGAGATACAGGGTGTCGAAGTTATACTTTTATTTTAGTTTTTCTTAAATAGCTTTCTTAATAATTGTACTATTTGTACAACATTCTGTGCTAGGGGGTTTTCTGAGATGAGAAATCGAAATCAGCTCACAGGTTTGTTGTAAATTGTAGGGGGCGCGACTTATTGCACTGTATATACTTTTAAATTGTCACAACTTTTTTATACCACTCTGTATGATATTTTTGATTAAATATTCGTATTCTCCGTCTTCTCTTGTTTAAAAAAGCTCTCTTGATAAATGTTGCTCCGGGCAACAGTTTCTGAGATAATGGGATGTTTGTTTCCATTTTTTAATTTCATTCACACTTCATCCAGGCTTAGGAATAGTCATTGAAATTTGGGGCATGCGTAAAGGCAAACAGGCTAACAACAATAATAAATTTAAAGACCAACGGGCCAACAACAGTAAGAATGTAAAAACCAACTGGCTAACGGCATAAAAGATTTACCCACAAATTGATAAATTTGTAATCAATAAATAAAAACATCCCACTATCTCAGAAACAGTTGCTGGGAACAACATTTACCAAGAGAGCTTTTTTAAACAGAAGAAGACGGAGAATACGAATATTTAATCAAAAATATTATATAGAGTGGTATAAAAAAGTTATGACAATTTAAAAATATACACAGTGCGATAAGTGGCGTCCCCTACAATTTACAACAAAACTGTCAGCTGATTTCGATTTCTCATCTCAGAAAACCCCTTAGCACCGAATCTTATACAAATAGTACAAATATTAAGAAAGCTACTTAAGAAAAACTAAAATAAAAGTATAACTTTGACACCCTGTATCTCTAAAATTACGAAGTTTTGCGCTAAGGTAAGTTGAGTTAAATGGCCACATTTTCATCCCAGAAATCCACAGTATCTCTATGTACACGGAATACTGAGACACCTGTATAGACTAAAATTTAGATATCATATACACCTCATGAAAATATAAGTGTTTTAGTTTAATTAAACACAACTGTTACAAAAACTCATTGGCACCAATCTTCAGTTTCATTAATGAAGGACCTAGCATTTTGCATTACTAGTTTACAATATTTCACGAAAAAATATTTATTTTTCCAAACGTAAACATGTAAGTGCGGTTGTTGATATTCCATCGATGTGTGTCTGTCCTCTCTTTTCAATTCAGTTTTAAAACACCCTCTCTTTTTCATTCAGGCATTCCATTGTTCATTTTAGCTGTATCACTAGCGGCACGTTACTTTTTAAAATTACGCATTCCAGTGATTTACAAAATATTGAAACATTTTTTTTTTGGGTCTAGCACACGTGTTGCAGGAAAGTCCCTAAAGCGCTCCAAGAGCGGCATGTGTGCGGAAAAAGCGTTTCACGTTGTTCTTGAATCGCTGTAAATTGTACTCGGTGGGAAACACAGCCCTGGGCAACTTATTTCAAAGGGATGATGTTCTCCATATAAAAGACTGATTGAAAAGGGTTGTACACGGAGTAACAAGCTGAACCTCATACGAATGTGAAGTATTAGCGCGACGTGTATTTCTAACATGAACCACTCTTTCGAACACTTTCCATGAAAATACTTGTAGAACAGACTCAAGTTGCCAACCATTCTTCGATATTCTAGCGAATCAAGGCCGCCAGTCAGTTCCGGGTCTCCAATCAAACAAACAGCTCTTCTATGAAGAGAATCCAACAAATGCAGTGTATGTTTGGGAGCGGAGCCCCAAACATGGGAGCAGTATTCCATAGTTGGTCGAATTTGAGCTTTGTAAAGAATTGACAGTTGTGATGGAGTGTAAAGCTTTCTGGTTCGAAATAATATTCCCAACTTTTGAGTTATGTTATATGAACAAATTTAATAAAAATAAGTATTAGGTGTGTCTCCAGTGGACTGGAGGAGTCAATATATTAAACGACTTTCCTAACACCCATACTATTTCTGCTAATCAAGAATGACACATAACATAGCTTATTTTTGTACCTTTTTTAATACAAAATAAATGGCCGAAATGAACATACGATGATCTCTGATAGAGTGTGACGGGCGAGATTGCATTAGTATTATTTGTTTCTTGTTTTTAATTGGCAATATACGCTTATTTTACCCATACTAATCAGGCGTAGAAGAGGGGAAAGAGAAGATAGAAAGAACTAGCTTTAAATCGACGATGTTGTGTCTGTTTCATGGGTCCTCTGATCGATAAACTCCAAAATTCATTTCATTTCTTCAGTATTTCTAATTTTAACCGAAGTTGCCAATAAAATCGACTTTTTAAGTTAATTTATTAATTTTTAGACTGCTATTTCGGACCCGACAGTTTGTGCCTTCATGGTAGAACCCATACAAGGAGAAGCAGGGATTAAGGTACCAGACGAGGGGTACTTAAAGGGAGTTCGAGAGTTATGCAATAAATATAAAGTTTTATGGATAGCAGATGAGGTGCAAACAGGTATGCCAAAACAAGTGTTGCTCTTATTATCAATAACAATAATTCTTTTGAAAAATATCTCGTTCATTACCAATGATCATTATAACTAACTTAAAATAACTGAGCGTTTAAAAGATAAACATTTTTATCACTGGCAATTAATAGAACTTCATCATCATTAAAAGCATTCTTCAAGCACGGTTTTTGGTTAAATTAAGAAAAAAAACTCAATTTTCGCTAGAAACTGTCTATCTCTGTTTATTTTCGATTTTGTCTAATGCCAATACGAGGGCTTGAATTTTGACGTATGTCATAACTCAAACACACGATTACAATTTTTACTTTGTTATGTACTTGATGGATTTTTTAAAAAAAATAAACACAGAAAACAGTGTAATTAAATAAAAAATTGAACGTCCCTTGCACTAATACTTAACGAGAAGCTTAAGTGATTCTTAAGGTAGTTCACTTGTGACAATCGGAGCCAAAAGTATAGTTCGATAATTATACAAAAAGTTTAAAACACTCAATGGCAGAGTATTTTATTTTTGTCGAAGACGGTATTCGATACATGGAAACTGTCATATGCGGATCACACTTTTAATGAAAATAAATGTGGCAACGCTGCCAATGCGTATACCGAATGCTCTATAGAATGACGTTTATATAGGTTATTTATTATACTTTGTATATATTTATTGTTTAGACCGTATTACTTCTATTTAAAATAAAAAAATAAAATTAAATAAAAAAATGACTTTTGATTATAATCAGTTGCAACATAAAGGTAAATTTGCAAAGAAAAAGCTCATCAATAAACGCAAAAAAAGTATATCGGCAATGCATGATGCGAAAAAAATAAAAACTGAAGAGCCTAACCTATGCAGTGGCCGACGGATCGTTGTGTTAAATGAGTTAGGAAAAAACTTAAAATATTGTCTGTGTAAAAAAGTCCTCGCACTAGAAAAGATAACTCAGGAGAAACGTTTAGGTCCTAATTACTAATTACGTATCGTATAAAGAGTGCGTCATGAAAAACTAATATTGCTATCTTTAATGCCTTTAAACAGTGTTATTTCGGATTTTATGGTTAAAAGAATTGCATCTGAATGCATAATCTTGGAAGATCTAAAAAGGTCTTAATAAATTGGGTTCTACAGGAATAGTGCAATTAATATCTAGACGAAAAGACAATGGCAAATCATGTGTAACCAAAGATACGCGAGTATTATACAAAATAATTAATTACTTTACAAACACTTTATAATACTTTATTTATCATTAGTATCATTAATTATTTATTTAGTTTTACGGAGAAGATTTATAAAACCGTTTTTTTAATATATATTTAATATTGTTATCAACTGATATGCAACATTGTACGAGGCATGTTTTTTAAGTAAGTACCGTTTTGGAATTAAAAAAAGACGTGCAAAGATATCGCTATAATTTTATTTTTACATCAAAGCCTGTACCTTAATCTACTTTTCTACATAATTTCCGTGAATATTGAGGCACTTGTCATAACCTGGCACCAGTTTTTGAATACCCTCCTCATAAAATTCTGCCGCCTGAGAAAAAAGTTCTCGGTCACAATGCGATACAAAACACTACGAGAATATTGAGGAAAGCAGTCGCACAATGATGAAATTGTAAAGCGTCTGTTTTCTCTCACCTTTTCGTCCACTTTCTGCACCAAATCTTCATTAACGACCGAAGGACGCCCACTCCGTTCTTCATCATGCACATTTGTGCGGCCATCTTTAAATGCTCTCACCCATTTCCTTACCATTCCATCACTCATAATGTTTTGTCCGTAAACTTCACAGATCTCACGATGAATATCGATCGGTTTTACGCCTTTAGCACTAAGAAATCGTATAACAGCCCGTACTTCACAATCGGCGGGACTCACGATTGTCGGAGGCATCTTAAACACTCAGTAAACAATGTATACAATGAAGAATCAGACTGTAATGGCGTCAGTGCGTAGACATGAGATGTAGGTTACCAGCGCGCATGCGCGGAACGCCGACCGTATCGCTGCGGCGGCGGAATCGCAAAACGGTACTTACTTAAAAAACATGCCTCGTATATAAATAGTGCAATTAATATCTAGACGAAAAGACAATGGCAAATCATGTGTAACCAAAGATACGCGAGTATTATATAAAATAATTAATTACTTTACAAACACTTTATAATACTTTATTTATCATTAGTATCATTAATTATTTATTTAGTTTTACGGAGAAGATTTATAAAACCGTTTTTTTAATATATATTTAATATTGTTATCAATTGATATGCAACATTGTATATAAATAAACATAACATTAACTTAAAATGTTGAAAAATTATTGAACCTGCAAACATATTTTTGTTAAATATAAATCTTTTAAATACTAAAGAAAAAATAATAAATATCAAGATACAAATTCAAAATTTTATTTAATACATTTAATATTTTTATTGTTTATTCAATAAATTCTTGAACCTACAAATGAATTTATGTTTAAAAGTTAATCACTTTAAATGCTGTTTGAATGTTGGCGCGTAAAATATGACGACATACAGCGTTGTCAAATTGTCTTATTTGTTCCTCACTACGCGGTTATATTTTTTTTAAACAAATATCAACTTTAAATATTTATATCTGTTTAACAAATCGATAAAAAAAAAATATTTTTATTTCAAAATTTTTCTAATTTTTTTACTAAATATTAGTTTTTTAAAAAATTCGTAAGAAAAGTTCTTAAGATATACACGAAACTATGCCTTTTTTATACTTCTCTGGCATATTGCACTTTAATATGCATTTTAATTATGAATATCTCACTTCACAATCGGTCAATTTTTTTTTTAATTAAAAGAAAAACATTTAGTTTAACATCATATTTCAATTTCATCAAATTCTTAAGAAAAATGGATTTACGAGTGGACTACCTTAAAACTTAAATCTCCCGATCTTCTGCTCTGACTTACAATTAAATATGATTTAAGTGACATTCAGTTAATTAAAAGTGACGAAATATGTAACCACAAGTAAAAGCTAAATGGGAAACCATGTGAAGCTCGTCATTCTTGTCATTTTTAGTAGTCCGTACGGAACGCTTATGGGATCACCTAGGTGTCTGTCCGTCTGTATGTCTGTCCGTCTGTATATCCGTCCGTCTGTCACACCCGGTTTTCTCCGAAACTGTTTGACATAAAAAGTTGAAATTTGGTACAAATAAAAGTTAAATTTTGACTTAAGAGGTTAGTTTTGGCGGTGAAATCGGAAAAAAAAAATTACCAGGTCATCGAGTCAGATGTCAAATGAGAGCTTGTCAAGATACGAGTAAAAAATATATATATATATATATATATATATATATATATATATATATATATATATATATATATATATATATATATATATGATGTAATACTTTCGCGCACTTTTCTTTGTGTTATTTTAAAAAAATTGCCAAAAATCGATGTCCTCCCCCTTATCTCAAAAAGTACTGATCAAAAAATTTTGGAAAAATTCTGGAATATTCTCCATTCTCTAAGTGTAGATTGAGCAAAAATTATCACGAGGGCATTAAGTTTGATAATTTATCTACCTTAAAAAAACTGTGAAAACTAGGTTGCTTGACGTATGGTGGAGGTAACTGTAACCGAGTGGCAAGTTGCTCTTGTACCGAGATATAATTTTATTTTATTTGAAAAGCAATCATCATACGGAACACTAGTTGCGCAAGTCCGACTTGCACTTGCCCTGTTTTTTCAAAACAGCTTAATTAAAGAAATGATATCTAACTCTTGGTATAAGTGGCCCTGAAAAAATGTTTTATAATACATGCCAGCATATTTTGGACTTTATGTTCATTAAAAAGACAGTAGCTATTAAACTTCCATAAAAGGTAAAAATGTCCCAATTAACCTCCTGAATCACTTATTGCTATTTCACGATTTTTTTTTCTCACAGGTTTAGGGAGAACTGGTAAAAGACTTGCCGTAGACTACGAAAATGTCCTGCCGGACATTTTAGTTTTAGGAAAAGCCCTTGGTGGTGGTGTTTATATCCAGTTTCTGCAGCCTTGGCAAATGATGATGTGATGCTGGTGCTGGAACCAGGTACCAAAAATTATTATTACGCTTAACATATATTAACTCAATGTGTCACAATTTCTTCAAATTTTGCGGAAGTTATTCAGTAAATTATAGTCATAGCGAAGTTGATAAACAATCAAGTTACCTATACATTTCACGCACGATATATATTTAAAAAAATCTACAATTGTTTCTTTCTCGTTTGAACAATTTAATTCGAAACAGCTTTTAACAATTTTTTTTTCTAGGAACACATGGTTCGACCTTCGGTGGGAACCCGCTAGGTTCTCGTGTAGCTATTGCAGCCTTAGATGTATTGGAAAACGAAAAAGTAGCCGAGAACGCGACAAAAATGGGAGAAATTTTCAGACCGGAGCTTAAGAGTAAATTAAACAATAAAGTAGCAATAGAAGTGAGAGGAAAGGGATTGCTAAATGCGATTGTGATTAACTCAAGTAAGTTCAATGTTTTATTCAAACAATAAGAAAAAAGGCATAATGCGTTTGTCTAAGTAATGACCTCGCTTCGCCGATCATCCTGCTGTACATATCGTATTACACGAAACTATTAATATATATATATATATATATATATATATATATATATATATATATATATATATATATATATATATAACACATGGGCTGAAAAGTCCCGGGCCTAACAAAGAAAACACGGTTTTTTTGGTTCAAAATTAGCTTTATTCATCAACGTAATCTCCATCAAGAGCAACGCAATCATTCCAGCGCCGCTCTAACATTTCAATACCACTTTTGTAGAACGATTTATCTTTTGTCTCAAAATAGGCCTCAGTTTCAGCGATAACCTCTTCATTCGTGCGAAATTTCTTACCGCCGAGCATTTTTTTTCAGGTCTGCGAACAGCCAGTAGTCGCTGGGAGCCAAATCTGGCGAATACGGTGGATGTGGGAGCAATTCGAAGTTCAATTCATGTAGTTTTGCCATTGTTTTGATTGACTTGTGACACGGTGCGTTGTCTTGATGAAACAAAATTTTTTTCTTTGCCATATGCGGTCGTTTCTTTGCAATTTCGGCCTTCAAACGCTCCAGTAACACTATATAATATTCACTGTTGATGGTATTTCCTTTCTCAAGATAGTCGATGAATATTACACCACGCATATCCCAAAATACCGAGGCCATAACCTTTCCAGCCGATTGTTGTGCTTTCGGGCGCTTTGGACGAGGTTCACCAGTTGCTGTCCACTCAGATGACGATCGTTTTGATTCCGGAGTGAAGTGATGGATCCATGTTTCATCCATTGTCACATATCGACGCAAAAATTCCGGTTTGTTACGTTTAAACATGGCCAAACACTGCTCAGAATCATCAACACGTTCTTGTTTTTGATCAACAGTGAGCAAACGCGGCACCCACTTTGAACAGAGCTTTCTCATAGTCAAATGCTCATGCAATATAAAGCCAACACGTTCTTTTGATATCTTTACGATGTCAGCTAACTCACGCAACTTCACTTTTCGATCATTCAAAACGATTTTATGGATTTTTTTGATGTTTTCTGGTGTTACCGCCTCATTTGGACGTCCACTGCGTTCTGCATCATCGGTGTCTCTACGACCACGTTTGAAGTCAGCAAACCAACGTTTTATTGTTGTTTCTGATGGAGCGGAGTCCCCATAACACTTTTCAAGCCATTGCTTCGCTTGAACGGTATTTTTTCCCATCAAGAAGCAGTGTAAAATTAAAACACGAAATTGTTTTTGATCCATTGTTTTGAAATTGTTTGAAAATAACAAAAGTAGCGTCACTCTTAGCACAATAACTCACAAACTAATGAATAGAATATCATGAAATTTTAACAGCTGTCTTTTGAAGGTTAGTATTAACTGAAAAAAAGGTGACTGCAATAAAACTAGCGCCATCTATGTGTTAGGCCCGGGACTTTTCAGCCCATGTGTTATATATATATATATATATATATATATATATATATATATATATATATATATATATATATATAATAAAATTAATTTGTTACTCCCTGAAATTGTCTAACTTCCTTGAGATAGTCAAATACGGGTCAGTCACCTATTTGAGGTTTCATGCCTATTAACGAGATAAGCAGACCCTTCTTAGGATGGCAACTTCCGTCTCTAATAACCCCAAACAGTACAACACCAGACTATTTTTCCAATTAACCCTGCGGGCGGGGCGCCTAGCCTCTGAGACCCGACGCTCCGACAATCAGTCGGCAATTTTCGTAACATCGTTGCAACCGCTTAGCGGTTCGTCTACCTGTTCATTTTTGGCCTCAATACCCGCATAACAATCGGTGGTTGTGTACGTATTTTAGTTTTTAAATTATTTTGATTTTGGTCTGTGAGACCCGGCGCCCCGGTTTGCGCTTTTCTTTTTACATTCGGCTGGTTTTACTTTTCAACGGTAAGTTAGCATAAATAAAATTTATTTTGCATTATTTTATGCATATTAATTATTTATTAGTTACTATTTTATAAAAAATAGTATCTCTTTTGTTTAGCAGCGATGTCTACTTATTATGAGAAAGAGCAGGAGAAACTCCGCCAATTATGGGAAGAAGCTGATTCAGATGAAGAGCCGGATGACGAAGAAGAGGAGTTAGCTTTAGAAGAAAATATAGTAGAAACCCGAAGTACCGATAGTGAATCAGAACAAGAGTGCGATGATAGCAGTGATGACAATGTACCTCTTGCAAAATTACCAAGAATCCCAGCTTTCATTGGTAAAAACGGAACCACGCGATGGCAAAAACATTGTCCAAACAAAACCGTAAGAACGAGAAAAGAAAATATTATTGTTCGGCTACCAGGCGTCAGGAACTGTGGGAAAAACGCCAAAACAGCCATGGAGTGTTGGTCATTATTTTTTTCACAGATGAAATGCTTAACATTATAGTGGAAAACACAAATCTCTACATTTCTGGATTGGCTCAAAATTATGCAAGAGAGAGAAGAGGGAAACCCACGGACATTTGTGAAATAAAAGCTTTTCTTGGATTATTATATTTGGCGGGACCCTCAAAAGTGGACGACTTAATACAAAAGAGCTATGGCAAAGAAACGAACTCGGGATTGAAAGATTTTGGTTGGTAATGTCTCACGATCGATTTCATTTTTCTTCTTCGATGCCTTCGTTTTGATGACTTGACGACAAGAGAAGCAAGGAAACAATTTGACAAGCTAGCTCCAATCAGAAGCCTATTTGACCTTTTTGTTGAAAACTGTAAAAACACATATACTGTTGGAGCAAACACAACAATTGATGAAAGCTTGAGGCATTTAGGGGGCGATGTGATTTCAAACAGTATATTCCAAGTAAACCTAACAGATACGGTATAAAAATATTTGCTTTAGTTGATTCCTCTACATCTTATGCTTCAAATCTGGAGGTTTACGTCGGAAAGCAGCCTGAAGGTATATATGAACGCCCTAACGATCCACAAAGTATAGTTTTGAGACTAATAGAACCTATATCTGGGACTAATCGTAATCTTACGTGTGATAATTGGTTTACCAGTGTTGAATTGGTAAAAAAATTACTTGTGGAGCATAAAACCACGTACGTGGGTACAATAAAAAAAAATAAAAGGGAATTGCCTCTAGAATTCTCCAACACAAGAGCTCGCCCTGAATTTTCTTCAATATTTGGCTTTCAAAAAGTTATGACTATTGTGTCATATATTCCAAAGAAATATAGAAATGTTAATCTTATATCCAGTTTACATCACGATGATAGGATTGATCCCTCTACGGCAGAAAAATGCAAACCCGATATAATTACTTATTACAATCATACCAAAGGAGGTGTAGATAATCTCGACAAATTGTCTGCTACCTATAACGTAGCAAGGAATACAAGAAGGTGGCCGATGGTTATTTTTTTTTCAATTATGAATATGGGTGGTGTAAATTCCCAAATTATTTTTGCTTGCAATAATAAAACTTATAAGATTGAAAGACGATTATATCTAAGAGATGTTGGACTATCCTTGACAAAAGAACACTTGGAGCGACGTACTTATGAAACAAATGTTCCAAGGTCGGTAAGGGAAAGAAGACAAGAAGTTGCTGGAACACAAGAACCCAATAGAAATGAAGAAGTCCAACCAGGTAACAGAAAAAGATGTTTTTTTTTGTAAAAAAGATTCAAAAACCAAATATTTTTGCAAAAAATGTGGAAAATTTTTATGTCTTACTCATATCCATGCATGGTGTTCTGAGTGCTCAGAAATTGCAATGAATCAATAAAATCTGTTGATTTATGATATTTTTACAATGTTTTACTAAAAATTTTTTTTTTCATCTTCAAGTTATTTTGTTTGTAGTTTTTAGGAAACGTTTAATTTTTTTGACAACAAATATTTAAAAATTAGATTTTTGACTGTGTATACTTAAACCAGTTTTTATAATATAAGGTTTTGTATTCAAAAATGTGTATTTTTTTTTCAATAAAATATTAATTTATCACTTTTTTTTTTAACAAGATTTTTTATTGATGGGTTTGCGAGACCCGGCGCCCTGGTTGGAGATTTAGTCGGCGGCGCCCGGCCCGCAGGGTTAATTCTTAATGGCGTTTCCAAGAAAATAAATTTTCTTACGATTATCTAGAAAATTTGAATATACATATTAATTACTCCTTTATAAGTAGAAAAAATTTCAATACTTCTTACGGCACTAAATTTGTAAATATTGGCTGTTAAAATTTGCATTTTTAACATACGAACCCTACCCCAACCTATGTTGAAATGGATGTTTTATTATTTAACAGTGGTAATTGTCTTACGATTGTTTTGAAAAACTTAGAACCATTAATTAAAAATATAACAAATATTTTTCTGTAAAGAAAATTATAGCAAGCGGTATTCGTTTTTTTTTATAAAAAATGTTGAAAATGAGCTACTTTTGATAGTTTTCAGTTCTCTTCGAATAACTTGATAAATAAAAGTTCGCGACTTGGCAGCAGCGCACTGCGCGGGAAGTTTGAAATACCATCAACGCACAGGTGATTTTAATAAATGCTTGTAGCTCACAGATATAGAAAAAATTATTAATAAATACTCTAGGTTTTATTTTTAAGGTAACAATTGCTCAAAATGCCTATCGTTAACAGCGAGACAATGATCTAATCTGTCATAAACAGCCTGGACTGAGTTTTGTTGAAAATCCGGGGTGATCTGTGCTACTCCATATTGAATTCTTTGTTGTAAATCTTCTACAGTTTCAGGTCAACTTCGATAAACTTTGGTTTTCAAATGACCCCATAAAAAAAATCGAGTGGCGTAAGGTCGGCACTCCTCGCAGCCAATTCTACAGCACCTCTTCTGCCTATCCATCGATTAGGAAAAATCGCATCCAAGTATCTACGAACATTGATTTCATAGTAATGTAAATACCGCTGTCCTGTAAGATTTCTATCGATAAAAAAAACCGGTCAAGTGCAAGTTGAACTTGCACAATTAGTGTTCCGTACGTTGATTGTTTTTAAAATAAAAATTTTTGTTAGGGTGGTATAAACTGATCAGTGACTTCACAAAACACACCCCAAATGAGTTTTCAACAAAGTTTGTTTCCAATCTTTACTGAAAACTGGTGACCTTGAAATTTTGTTTTTTTTATATACCAAATAAATTATTAAAGGTAATGCACTCGTGATAATTTTCGTTCAATCTATACCCCGTGGAGAATATTCCAGAATTTTTTCAAAATTTTTTGATCAGTACTTTTCGAGATAAGGTACGGGACAGCGATTTTTAAAAGTAATACGAAGAAAAGTGTGCGCAAGTATTACATTGTATATATATTTTTTACTCGTGTTTTCACAAGCTTTTATTTGACATCACACTCGATGACCTAGTAAAAAAAATTTTTTTTCACTTCCGATTTCACCTCTTAAGTCAAAATTTATGTTACGGTGGTATAAAATGATCAGTGACTTCACAAAACACACCCCAAATGAGTTTTCAACAAAGTTTGTTTCCAATCTTTACTGAAATCTGATGACCTTGAAATTTTTGTTTTTTTTTATATACCATATAAATTATTAAAGGTAATGCACTCGTGATAATTTTCGTTCAATCTACACTCCGTGGAGAATATTCCAGAATTTTTTCGAAATTTTTTGATAAGTACTTTTCGAGATAAGGCCCGGGACAGCGATTTTTTCGCGAATTTTTAAAAATAATACAAAGAAAAGTGCGCGCAAGTATAATATTATATATACATTTTTTACTCGTGTTTTCGCAAGCTTTCATTTGACAACACACTCGATGACCTAATAAAAAAATTCTTTTTTCACTTCCGACTTCACCCCCCAAAACTAACCCCTTAAGTCAAAATTTAATTCTCAAAACTACATGGCTCTGATGAGGCCATCAATTCCTATATTATTGCCAAATTTCACCTTTCTATGTCAAATAGTTTCGGAGAAAATCGGGTGTGACAGACAGACAGACAGACAGACAGACAGACAGACACCGAAGTGATCTTATAAGTGTTCCGTACGGAACACTAAAAATATAGGTTATCGTAAATACAAAGTCGATATTTATAACAAATATTTATTAGTATTTAACATAAATAAGTAACATATTAATTAATATCAGAGACTTGGTTTCTTATCACTCCAGTATTTACTAAATTACATTTAGTAGAGTTGTCATATTTTATGTTGATCTTTGAATGAAGCCCTTCCCTTTTGAAACCACTCAATTTTTCCATACCTATCAGGTAGGCCGAAAAGTTTTTGGTCTGACACATAACTTAGATATCCTTTTCAAAAAATCCAGTAAGTAAAACCTTCAAACGATACGTGTGAAAATTTTATGACATTTCGGCGATTAATTTACAAGTTACAGTGGTTTTACTGACACTACTTTTGATATTTTCAAAACAATGGAAAAAAATCGAATCTCCTGTTTTTTGATGGAAAAAAAATACCGTTCAAGCAAAGCAATGGCTAAATAAATGTTACGGGGCTCTGCTCCTGGAAAATCACTCATCATTTACTGGTATGCTGAATTTAAACGCAGTCGTGCAGACACAAATGATGCTGAACGCTCTGGACGCCCAAATGTGAAATTGCATGAGATAGCTGACACCCTAAAGATATCAATTAAATGTATTGGTCATATTTTGCATGCTGTTCGAAATGGGCACCGCGTTTGCTCACAGTGTACCAAAAATAAGAACGTGTTGATGATTCTAAGCGATGTTTGGACCTGTTTAGGCGCAAGGATTTCTTCATGAGATATGTGACAATGGATGAAACATAAATCCACCACTATACGTCGGAATCAAATCGGCAATCATCTAAGTCAGGGGTGCTCAAACGGTCGATCGCGAGTGCTTTTTGAGTCGATCTCGAGAAAAAAATTCCGATATAGAACTATTCACAGATTTTGTTTTAGGTAACTAAAACAAAATGTAATGAATAAACTACTAAAATTTATTCGATCCACAATTAGGCCAGAATAACCCCCTCATCACTTTCTTTTATGGTAATAACCCCCTGCTAGCGGCAAAAGGCGGCTTTATCAAAGGAACGCGCGGTACTTGTCAAAGAAAAGCCGCGTTTTTGATTCCCGCCGATTTTTCTAGAAACTTCGGGCGGCGTGTTTGACGGGAACATTCGAGACTTCGTTCGCGCCGATATAAATGTTGCGCCTGCAGGAATAGGACTCAGTCTGAGTTGTAACTTGAAGGCGATACATCGATACAAAGTTTATTAATAAATACTCCAAAATGAGTGCGGCGAAGAAAAGTAAAACTTATCATTTTAATAACGATTGGGAGGAAGAATTTTTCTTTTGTCTGGTAAAGGATAAGTGCATTTGTCTCTTTTGCCGTGCGTCAGTTGCAATACCTAAGCGTGGGAACTTAGAGAGGCATCATAAAACGGTTCATAAAAACTATGAAAAGGATTTTCCGACACAGAGTGAATTAAGAAAACGAAAAGTACGTGATTTGATAACTTGTTTGAAAAAAGAACAAACCATGTTCACAAGACCAGCCAAACAATCAAAAGCTGCAACGATCGCGTCATTTAAAATATCTCATATATTGGCGAAACACAAGAAACCATTTGATGATGGATTGGTTGTGAAGGAAGCATTTATTGAAGCGGGTGAGAGTTTATTTGGAGATTTTAAAAATAAAACAGAGATTATGTCTGCTATTAGAAAACTTCAGTTATCTCGTCCGACTGTCACAAGGCATGTTGAAGTCATGAGTCAGGACATGACAGATAAACTAAAACATGATATCATCGAATGTACATACTTTTCTTTACAGTTCGACGAATCCACCGATATGACAGACACTGCCCAGCTGTGTATTTTTATTCGAATGGTATTCAATGACATGTCGGCTAAGGAAGAGTTTTTGACAATGATTCCTCTGAAAGGAAAGACCCGTGGCGAAGATATATATGACGTTTTCTTCAGTTTTGTAACAAACTACAAGCTACCAATATATAAAATAGTTTGCATTACAACCGATGGAGCACCAGCAATGACTGGAAACAAAAACGGCTTTGTAGCATTGTGTCGAGCTAATGATGATTTCCCTTCGTTTTTCTCCTTCCATTGCATTATACATCAACAAGTTTTGTATTCAAAAGTTCTAAATATGGAGGAGATTATGGGCATTGCAATAAAAATTGTGAATTCTATCCGTGCACGTAGCTTGCAACGACGGCTCTTTAAATTGCAGTTGGAAGATAGTGAGTCAGCTGAACACACTGATTTAGTTCTTCACACGGATGTCAGGTGGTTGAGTCGCGGAAAATTCATAGAAAGGTTTCAAGAATTATTGCCCGAAATAACAGCTTTTCTGATTTGGCATTTTTGACAGACATCACAATGCATTTAAACACCATTAATTTGGAGCTTCAAGGTAAAGGAAAAACTATTATTGAGATGATTAGCTCAATAAACGCGTTCAAAAGTAAATTGCAACTTATGATAGATCGACTGAAAAGAAAGGATCTGAAAAATTTTCCGTCTTTGAAAGCAAGGATTCCTCAGTTGAATTATGATATTTATGAGGCAGAATTATCAAATATTTTGGGCCAATTCGAAATACGTTTTTATGATTTCAGTAAATTGGTAAATATATCATTTATGGGTTATCCTTTTTCGTGTAAAAACATTGAGGAATTAGCTACTGAAATAGCAAGTCAGTTTAACATGGACTCATATTCTGTTGAAAATGAGTTAGTGCAGATTATATCAGATATGCATCTCAAAGTCACAGCATCTGATACAAAATTCTGGTGTTTTATATCTGAAGATAAATATCCGAATCTAAGGCAAATCGCCCTTTAACTGACGGCATTGTTTGGGTCAACTTGTGCGAGTCTGCATTTTCTGAAATGAAGATAATTAAGTCAAAATATCGCCATCGACTAACTGACGAACATATGTCATCATGCTTGCGATGAGCACTCGGTAATTACGTACCATCTTATGAAAAGTATGCTGAGGACATGCAGTGCCACGCTTCAACATCCAAAGTCACTCTTTAGTTAAGTTTAGACACTAGAACTCGTTTGTTTTGTAAGAACCAATAAACTCGCAATTTTGAATAATTATGAGTTTTTCATTGACATTGTAGAGCAGACCTACACTTACCTTGACTAAAAAAATGCATATTGTGCGGAAAACTAATATCTATGCCACGATACACCCTACCTAGACGACAATCCTGCATCACACTTACTTGCAGCCTCTCAGTAGTCTAACAATATTGAGGTAGATCGCCAGCAGTTCAAGTTTGAGCACCCTGATCTAAGTAGACAGCAGCCGGTGAAAGCCGCCCGAAGCGACCAAAGACAACAGTCGGCTGGGAAGGTTTTGGCCTCTGTATTTTGGGATGCGCATGGAATAATTTTTATCGACTATGCTGAGAAGGCAAAAACCATCAATAGCGAATATTATCTAAAGTTATTGGTGCGTTTAAAGGCAGAAATCGCAAAAAAACGACCCCAAATGAACAAGAAAAAAGTACTCTTTCATCAAGGCAATGCACCGTGTCACACGTCAATGGTTACGATGGCAAAATTGCATGAATTGAAGATCGAATTGCTTCCTCATCCATAGAATTCTCCAGTTTTGATCCCCGGCGAACTATTATCTATTCGCAGATCAATGAAAAAATTATCACCGAAACTAAGGCATATTTTGAAGGCAAAGATAAATCCTTCTACAAGAAAGGTATAGAAATGTTAGAAAAGCGTTGGACTGGTTGTATCGCTATTGAAGGAAACTATGTTGATGAATAAAGTCGAATTTTGCAAAAAATGTGTTTTAAGTAGCTAGACCAAAAACTCTTCAACCAACGTGTTAAAAGACTTCTGCAGCCGGTGCATTTCAGATTTCTAGCTAACTCTCTCAGTGAAACTATGCTATTCTCATCTGGAATTTTAAATTTAATTATTTCATTGATTGTTGTTTGAATTTCCTATTTTTCTTTGGATTAAACATACTTGCTAATGCTATATTTATTTTTCAGCAGTTTTTTTTAACAAATCTGCCATTCTTTAGTCGCGAAGTCATTATTTATGCGCTATTAAAAATCTCCAATATAAACGTAACCTCAAAAAATACTCCAAAACATTAAAACCCAACATAAACAACTAGTGTCTCGATCAAAGTAAGAATGTAACGTTGCCAGATTCGAAAAACGACGCAGTGGGATTATTTTTGTATTTCTGTGCAGACCGCCTCAACTATCTTTTATTGTACGCATGGTAGTTTACATAGGAGGGATCTTTCTGTAAGTTGAGCACGACTGCTCCTTGGGAACGTCCTTAAGTAACTATCTAAATATTTATGTATATAAATTGTGTCGGTCTGTATGTATAGGTTAATCGCATAGAGCGGCCGATGGTCTAAGGTTACCCTTAAATATTTATTTTTCTTTTTAGACTATGCCAAAGCATGGGATGTATGCCTCAAACTACGAGATAATGGTCTGTTAGCCAAGCCGACTCACGACGACATCATCCGATTTGCTCCACCCCTAATAATTACAGAACAGGAACTCCATCAGTCGATTGAAATTATCGTCAATACTGTGAACAGCTTTTCAGGATAATGGACGATTTATTATCTTGTTTATATTATAATAAACAACAAGACATTTGAAAATGTATTAACAAACAAAGACACTTTAACTGTAAGCACGGTAATTTCAAAAATCTAAGGGAACTCGGCAATTCATTTTACTTTTATTCTAGGTGTATATTTAAAAATTATTTTGCATTAACAAAGATGCCTAAAAAGCCAGGCTCAGTCAACTTTTTTAAGCGAGACACCTTGTACATTTTTGTCTCGACGGATAGGGCTTTACGATAAAATTTCAAAAATGTAAGGTTTGTTTTGATTTAAATAAATACTTTATTGGTTTAGATAGATTTACTTTTTTTTAGTACCCTATTTGGTGCCGCCAAAGAGACTTGAAGGTTAGGGAGAGAGCCACTAGATTTGGACTGATACAGTCGGTCACAGTTTTTTTGAGGTTATTGTTGGCACCCTTGCAAACAATGCTGTGTGGAAAGAGATTCTTAAATAGTACACTAATGAGCAAAAATCGACTCAAACTATTTGGCTTCATTTAACCTGGATCCTAGAATTTAGTGTTCATATATTTTCACGGTTTTTAGTATTATTTGAAAGCCCATTTTATTCTGTTTCTAATGATACCAAATTCCATATCATACCTCATGCTTTTTACTGATTCAAAGGGGAAACAAGAATAACAAGGATTGAAAATAGGGGTAAGAGAAAGGAAAAATTAAACAAATTTTAAGTTTAACAATTAAATCTATTGATAAAAACCAAAATCAATATTTTGTATTACCCCCCATAACCCTTATGACTGCTTCCAGCCGATTTTTCATGAAGCGGGTGAGCTTTTTCATCACTGTCTGTGGGATTCTTCCCCACTGTTCAGCCATCGCAACCTTTAAATCCCTCAGCGATGCAGGGGTTGGATTTCTGAGTCAAACCCATCTTTTGAGTTAATCCCACATGTGCTCGATTGGATTGAGGTCAGGACTCTGCGCAGGCCAGTCTAATATGGGTATTCCCACTGATGCAGTAACATGTCGCATTGTCGTTCATTAGCACGAAGCTATCGCCAGCAAACCCAGCGTAAGGAATGACATGTTCCTGCTAGATCTCCTCGATGTTCCGGTGAGCGGTTAATCCACCGCTACGAGTCTCATCAGTCACGAGAACCAAATTGGTTTTCGCATCCAGTGCGATGCCTCCCCACACCATGACAGAACCTCCTCTGTAGGCGACCGTTTCAGTAATGCAGTACTGCGCATAGCGCTCCCCAGGCCTCCTATGGACTCGTCTTCTTCGATCATTGCCATGAAGGCACATTCGAGACTAGTCGGAGAATAAAACGGAGCGTCAATGCTCCAAGGTCCAGTCGACATGTTCTCGGCCTAATCTGAGTCGCGCTTTTCAATGAGCTGCTGTCAATTTGGGTCAGTTAGCTGGTCTCTTCGGAGTTAGATTAGCTTCTTTAAGTCTTCTTTTGACCGTCCAATGACTGACAGCCCGACGGACTTGTCGGAGTTCCTGCTGGACCTCAACGTAGGTAAAGTGACGATTTCCTAGAGTTGTGTTAACAATAAAGCGTTCGTCTCGCTCTGAGGTACACCTTCTTCTTCCCGATTCTGGTCTACATGTAAAGGTGCCAGTTTCTTGGTAACGTCTGTAGACTCTGGAGACAGCTGACTGGTTCAGGAGCAGTTGCGCAGCGACTGTACGTTGACTATGCCCTTCTTGCAATAGGGCAATGACTACCGTTTCTTCCGGGGTGGTATCCATTTTCCGATGATGTAATCAGTGAGCAGGTATAGCCAAGATGTTGACGGTTCAAGTTTCCATAAAGGACTGATAGGAAAATGCAGTTGCATATGTTGTTATAGGGATGAATAGCGCATAATGGTCCTATTGAGTAAAACCGTTTTAATCAGTAAACAGTAAAATTTTTTTGGTATTATTAGAAAGAGTAGAAAATCAGCATTCTAACGATACCAAAAATAATACCACTGTTTGAAAATTAAATTCAAGGATTGGTGTTAAATGGGGCAAAATCGTTTGAATTGATTTTTTTGCCCACCAATGTATATTATCGAACATAAGTGTTGCATACGCTTCGAGACTGTGTCCCGATGTAATTATCCAAAAGGTCCGGAAATGACGCCTACAGCAGCTGCTAATTATCGAAGGCTTTCGTTAGCAAATGGCTGATACGATACTCTCATTTAAAAAATGTTGATGGCCTTCCAGAACGTGGTTCAATGGGAAAGGTGGCGGAGTACAATTAAGAAACCATTGCTGAGCGAAAAACACAGAGAGATACGCCTTGCGTGGGCAGAGGTAAACATAGATCGAATTTGGAGTAACGTAACAGCTTTACTTTGACGTTATTTACCTACAATTTGAAAGCTGAAAAAATGCTCCAGATTAACAAGAAGTAGTAGTAGTAGTACCGACTACCAAACGGTGGTTTGTCGATAAAAATAAGGAGTGGATTTTTCAAAAGGATTACGACCCTAAACATCAAAGTAAAATGTGTAGCCAATGGAGAGGGGAATCCGGTATCGTAACACTAGATGGGGCATCCCCTTCGCCAGATCCAAACTCATTCGAGAGCGTATGATCATACATTAAAAAAAAGCTTCGTAGTAAAAAGATGTACACAGTGAAGCAACTGTCACACACAAATTCGGACAATTTGAAAATCTTTACACCAAAAATACGCGGAAAATCTCGTCGAAAGTATGTGATCATCGACGCTCATGGACAAACTACTGAATCATTAGCATTTCAATGGCAATCCTTTACTGTCAAATGATCTAAAAACTTTTAAATAAATACATTTTTTTTAAGAATTAATTTTTTTATTCCTACACTCTAAAACAAGTAATATCGATTAACCTACGAGTGGTGCATGTAGACTTGCAAGTTAACCTGGCTGGCGCTCTCTACACTTTTTGAATCACCCATCCGAATTTTTAATAAATTCTCACGCTAATAAAAAAAAATCTGGAAGAAATCTATATACCGTTTTTTCCCACTCATTCACGTGGTGCAAATAGTTTTTTCGATATCTTTTTTATTTTTCAAGATATTACCGAAAAATCGAATTTAAATTATTTTGTGAGCTTAGCGTACATCAAATTTTCGCAAACTTTTCTTTATCGTATTCTACATCCAAAAAAACTACCCGTGTGCCAAAATGCAGCCTGTTAACCTTTAAGGAGAGCTCAAAACCCTAACATCTAGGTTAGAGGTACACCCCATAAATAACCCACCGAGTAAATAGATTTTTTTTTCTGCAATTGTTTCATGGTGACAAATGCCAGCAGTGTTTTTTACCATTTCTGGCAGCTGTAGTTAATAAATTATATTTTCAAGTAAGTTTTAAGCCAAAAAAAGCCTTCTTCTGTATATAATATTTCTATATTACGTAGCTTTTTCACAAATATATCTATTTTTAATGTTTTTAAATATTAATACTCTTATTTCAACAGTCTTTACATCAATATGTTGTACATTTTGGGATATATTTTTCTTTTTATAAATGAATCGTAACATAAAATTACAAGTCGACCAAAATTGTGGCGGCCCGTGGCTCCGTGGCGTAGTAACTTGCTTGCAGTGCAGAAGGTCTCAAGTTCAATCCCGGCAGGTCGGTATACTTTATTTATTAATTTATTTAAGTATATTTGGTCTGGTCACGTACATAGGTACTAGTTGTTTGCAGAAATGCAATAACATCCGTGCCAGCACTACGCGTTTTTTTAAAAAGTGCTGTGAAATACGAAAATGTATGTTTAGGCACTTTGACAACGTTGACGGGTATTACGACATCCCCGCCGATATCCTTAGGATATGAAAAAGGGTAAAACCCCTACTCAGGCGGGGAGGTGAACGATAAAAAAAAAAAAAAAAATAAATTAAAATATAATTTAAAATATTGCTGCAATTTGAAACGGACATAATTTTAAAAAATTAAAAATTTAACCATACAGATTGTGACAATCATGATGATCATGAGTGATAACTTATGGGCTATTAGGGAGGGATTTGTACTCTACAGGGTAAGGTTAAATGCATTATGTAACAGTAAACATTATGCGAAAAACAATAGTCACGGAATAAAATATAACTAAAATAACTACAGGACTTGCAAGCTTAGTTAACCCCACTCGAAATAACTCAAACACAGTTTGAAAGCCCTGACGGTTCTGGCTGCAGGGGACATAATAACTCATCATCTTCATAAGCTCAATAATATTTAGGGCTCTATTAATATGATGATTACTAGGTCTCATCAGGAACAGAAAAACTGATCAATGCTGTAGTAAGTGAGGGGATACTACCATGACGGTTTAAAAACATACCTCCTAAATAAAACAGTAATCAGAGTCCACCAGTAGACAGTAAGATTTTACCGCACATACGCGGAAATGTAGACACAACAGTAAAGAAACTACTTGTGAGAAAATTGCGGAATGCTTAAGATAACCTAAATTACTTCACAAGCTAATGGTATTTAAAAGATTTCCTTGTCGTGTGGTACAGTGTTTTTTTTTTAAAACTCGGGAAAAGTCGGCCGAACCTCGATGGACGATGAGGGTTCTGCAAGACGTTCGACTGCAGCCACACCTCAAATCACCCGCAAAATTCAATAAATCATTCATCAGACAATTCTGAGCACTTCTGACGATCTGTTTATTGGTTACGGAAGAACTTTAGAGCGAGAAGAATTTCCTCCTGTATCACGACAACGCACTCGCCCACAGTTCGTTTTATACGAAACAGTTTTTGGCCAAGAATCCGTGATTTTTACCTCCTCTTCTGTCCTATTGCCCTTGGCAGGGCGTGGTGACTACTCATGAGCTAGTTCTTCGCACTTGATCCTTCAATAGCTCTCAGTCTAGGGCCATTTGACCTGCTTCATGTAGGGTTTTTCTAACAAGGGGCTGCAGTTGGTCTATGCATCTTGTAGGAGATCTGACTCTTGAACTTTTGCCGCTGACTTTTTCTTCGACTACCAGTTTCTTCATGGTGTCTCTTCTTCTGGCTATGTGACCAAAATATGTGAGGCTTGGTTTACACGTTTAAGTAATCTAGTTTTTACGTTCATTTCTAAAACTGACGTGTTCGTCTGGTGCTCTATCTAGGCGATCCGAAGAACTCGTCTGTACACCCACATCTGGAAACTTTCGTCTCTTTTTCTGTCAGTCTGCTTTAGTGTCCCGGCTTCGGCTGCATATATTGCAATGGGAAATACGAGGGCATTAACGAGTTGGACCTTTACCTATTACCCCATTATTTGCCTGATTTGGCACCCTATGATTTCGAGCCGTTCTCCTATATGAAGATTACGTTTACTTCGAAACGGTAGGGGAGATACAAGGAGGCACGTTAAGGGACCAATTTCCAAAAAATGTTCGATCAGTGGAAAAAAACGGTGGGGCCGGTGAAGCTTTAGTATTACACTAGGGATAAGTGCAACAATATTCCAGGCACAAATTCCCACAAATCAAGCATGTGTTCACGAGAATATTGGATGGGACTACCGCAACTAAAAGTCAAGGTGTTCTAAAGGTTTTAGATACCTATCAGGCCAACTCTAAGGTCACGATGAAATGTAACGGTGATCTGTTGAATGACTAACCTGAATTATCCTCCAAAAACAACAAGGTTAAACTACTGCGAGTTCTAGGACATTCGGGGATAAAAGGTCATGAAAAAGCGGACGAATTAGCAAAATTCGAAGCTACAAAACCATAGAACCAGCATTTGGTATATTAAAATAAGTGGTACAAACGACAATCAACAGATGGTCATGTCTGCAACATCTAGAACCTTGACTCACAACATCTGGCGAAAGACATGCGAGGGACGTAATTGACGGTCTCTTAAAGAAACTGACAACTCACGTCCCTTGTTTAACAAGGGCACAGACCAAACCAGTGGTGGGACTGATCACCGGCAATTGTGACTTGAGGAAATATTTACAGAAAATGGGTATCCACAATGGTTCACGACATTTCCAGTATATAATACTGTGTAACAAATTTAAGAGTTATCGTGCCAGGAAACAGATGGGCAGATAGATAGACACAGACCGTCAGGCAGACAGTTACTGCAAAATTTTTTTTGCGTGATCTAGTTTAAAACGCGAAGAAATGCAAAAATCTCGGGGTTTCTTTTCGAGTTATTTGAGGAGGTTACTTTTAGCCGGGAAGTTATATTTTATAGTTTACTGAATCGACGAGTAATTTTACGTCCCGATTAAAATTGATTTAAACCTATACACATTTACATAAGGCGAAGCTTAAACTTATGTTACTAAAAATTATTTAAAATTTTTGTATCAAAAGTCTGTATACAAGTAAACTAATTGTTGTACTGAATTAAGTACAAAAACGCTGACAAATATTGAAGAAATGTTTCGAGCTCGCAGAAGCAAATATATTATTTTATTGTAATTTTAATCTTAATTAAATAAAAAATCCTTAACATACTGAGTTGTATGTAGGTCTACAGGAGCAAACTACAAGATTACATGGTAATATTTTGGGAAATTTAACTTAGAAAAGGGACGTAGTTAAATGGCGGGAGGGGGCGTTTCACCTATTACGAGTACAAAAAAAAAAACGGCGCAATATTAATCAAAAGAGCACGTCGGACTTGCGCAATTAGTGATTGCTGAAGTAGTCTATGAAATTTCGTCACACATTCATCTTCAATATAAGAATTACCAAGAATATATAAAAAGCGAGACATCTTTATCATAAACGTTTAAAACAAATAATTACTACCTAAATATTTGTTTAATTATAAACAAATAAAGTAAAATAATTTTGCCCCGGCACCTATCCGTTGGTCAGCAGTCATCATGGAAATTTATTTTATCTGATTGGCCAAATGCTTAAAGCAGTAATGTACTGAAAAGTTATGAGTATATTACATATTGCACCGTGTACGTATTGATATTTCACAGCTCTTGGTCCCGGTTAAATTCACAATATTCCACGAAAAAAATCCCCACCATATTGTCAAACAAAATATATACAGTTTGTCGAGTAAAAACGGGTCCGCGATAATTCATTTTTGGTAGAGGCGATTCAACAAAAAATCGGTAGAGGGAATCTATGTTTACCACGTATTTTAGTAAAAGTAACAGTCGAGTCACTTCTTTGCGCGTCGGTTCGACGCAGTCTTTCTTTGTTCTCATCCAAAGAGGCCTAAAATGACACATTCTGCGGCCGCTAAATGTATTAAAGAGTCGTTATCGTTTGTGAAGAAGTGGGGAAATCATGTTAACGAGACGAAATATGTCGACAACTTGCCAAAACGTGGCTCAGTAGGTAAAGTCACTTTCAAAGTCGATAAACGAATCGTGTGTGTGTTTTCACGAGACTTGAAATTGAGGCTGCGTCAAGAAGTGGCAAACTTAAGAAAGTCGGGTTTGAATATGACCATTCGACAACATCTTCGTGCTCATGATGTCAAATTCCGAAACCTTTGCTGGGCGAAAATCATTTCGCGAAGGGGCTCGCTTGGGCCCACGATAAGATACTAGAATGGTCACAATTGCAGGACGCCAACCCTATCGAAAACATTTGGTCCTTTGTAAAGAGAAAGCTCAAAGGAAAGGCTCTGAGGATTTTGACTCAGTTGTCTCGTGAGATTCGATTTCGATTTGTTAACAAACCAAAGAATACATTAATCGCAAAAAATGTTCTCGAAACACATTTTTTCACGAATAAGAGCGGTCACGTTCTTACTTGACAGACTGTGTATGTTTTTATACCAGATAACTTATCAAAGGTGATAATTTTCGCCCAAACTACACCTTATGGAGAATATTCCAGGATTTTTTCAAATTTTTTTTTGGATTAGTAGGTACTCTTAGAGATAGGGTGGGGGGATAGCAATTTTTAGCAACTTTTTAAAAAATAATATAGGAAAGTTCGCGCGAGTATTAAATCATATATATTTTTGAACTCGTATTATCACAAGCTTTCATTTGACACCCCACTCGATGACCTTGCAATTTTTTTTTTTTTCGCTTCTCATTTTACCACACTAAACTAACGCGTTAAATCAAAATCACACGGTTGTGACTGGACCATCAATTCCTATATTTGTGACAAATTTCATCTATGTCAAATAGTTTCGGTGAAAATTGGTTGCTGTAAATGAGCCGGGAAGTTCATTACAATGCATTCAATGGTAAAAATATATCTCTGTACTCTTACAAGATATAGTTAAATTAAAGCCGACTGATGCTGCTCAGAGATTCACTTCTTTAATATCGGTATACATGACCAATTTGACAAAAACTATTTTTTTGCTTTATCAAATAATCGCGGAAGTGATTAAGTGCGTCAAAATTACACCCCTCTCCCCCAGAAGCATTTCCCTTTCTACGACCCAACTCAAAACTATCTAAATTAATATTTAAGAAAAAACAGCTAATTTTGATAGGAAACTTCCACAGATAACAGAGTTTATCGGTATAATTTTTCTGGATTTGTCCTGTGTCCTTTGCTGACCTTTCGCCTATTATATTTCCGGATTGTTTGGAGCTTTTTCCGCGAACCGACTTCTTCCGAATCTAGCACAAAAGTGATTTAATTCAGCTCGCACATTTCTTTTATATTAGCGGACCCGGAGGTGGTAGATAATCTAGTCCCAGATTGGCGCGAGGTAAAGGCTAGTGTTACGATTAAGGTGATCGGGTGTTTAGATATTTCGGATTTGGATTCTCAAATTTTTAAGGATAGATAAAATAATTTGTTTCAAGGATTTTTGATTTTTTTCATTAATTAAAAATCCTAGCAACAAATACCTTTTTCGACCCTAATAAAATGAAGTCCTTTTTGGTCCTTTACACCATTATCAATCACTTCTTGTCGAAATTACATAATTCCTTGGATTTTTTTTTCAGGAATTCTTCAGGACTCCTTGGCTTCAGCTTGCTGGTCTCTCTTGATGGACATGCGCCATCATCAACTAGGGTGTACCTATACTACTCGTATGACTCCGTTCCGTAATGTGAAATTCCCACTCCGTTTTAAATCCATAGAAATTATAAAGAGAATTCACTGGCCGGCTTGAGCCAAAAAAATTCGAGAGTCCATCGAGCTATCTTAACATCCCAACAATCTTAATTGTGACACGTGGTCTTTACGTGTCACCAATCTGGGAACAGATTAAACATGAATCCCTAGGTGCACTAATATAAAAGTGGCGGTTAAGCGGAGTTAAATCATTTTCCTTCTAGATTTCGGAGAAGTCAGTTCGCGGAACAAGCTCTAAAGAACCGGCATGATGTTCGGCGCAATTTCAGCATCACTAATTCAAATGACACAAGAGAAATTCAGAAAAATTATGTGTATTTTAAATACAGATATTAAGCTAACGCAAAGAACATTTTGTCAATATTTTCATTCAATATGGAGTTTAAATTATACCTATTTTAATATAGTTTCTTTCATATCACAGATTTTTTCGTATTTAAATACTCAAGTTACAAACATTGAAACACATAAAAAAATTATGATATAATGACATTTCTCGATATAAATGTACTTTCTACAGAGGCCCGAGGCGCAGCTGTATCTTACGCGTCGAGCCTTAAAACTGAAAAACTAATTATGTTTTTAAGTTACTAAAATAATCACAAAACCTAAAATCAAACTAACTACTAATTGCACACATTGCTTGAGCATTATTATTAAGACAGTCTACCAATGTTTTTTTTTTATCAATAGTTACGTTTATGAAGTCATTTGAAATCATTTTAATAAAAAAAATTTACGAATTAATGTCTCTAAATCTTCCTTACGAAATATTCTACAGGATAATGAAAAGTTCATTATATATAATGCGTTAGGTAGTTTTCAAAGTTAGCAGGAAAGTGCTACCGAAAATAATTTCGTTTTTCCTATGTAGTATGTTCAAAAATTAGGGAATTAATTTTTAAAAAATACGCGCGTTGTTGTTATCCCATAAAATGTTTGTTTCTTAAGTTGATAGAGCTCACGAAAATTTTGACATTTGCTTTACAGTCGGTCAAGGAAGAGCGTGTCACATATAACTTGTAGTCAGTAAAAAAAATCCCTTTTTTTAAGGTTAATGTTGGCACCCCTGCAAACAACGTTTTGTGGAAGAAGATTCATTTATAACCTTATTTATGGTTAAATAGTACATTATCGAACATGAGTGCTGCATGCGCTTCGCGCTTTGAGGTTGTGTTCCTATGTAATGATCCAAAAAGTCCGTAAGTGATGCCTTCAACGGCTGCTAAGTATATGGGCAAGTCGAGGGCATTCGTTAGCAAGTGGGTGAAATTCTCAGTTAAAAAATGTTGATGATCTACCAGAAAGTGCTTCGAGAGGCAAAGTGTCGGACAGGGACGAAAAAATGATTATTAACAAGTTTTTTCCCGAAATCGTCAATTAACTTTGCACCAAAAACTAAAACAGGAAGGTTGGAGAGAAATAAACAGAGAGAAACGACTCGCGTGGGCAAAGGAAAACATAGATCGAGACTGGAGCAATGTAATTTTTTTCGGATGATGCTTAATTTTGAGGTTATGTTATTATCTTACGAGCCTGGTCAATTTCCACTCACCGATTGGTTCGAGGTGAAACCGCCTTTTCATCATTACCTATTTGAACGCTGAAAAAATGATTACCAAACGGGTATACATAGTGAAGCAGCTGTCATGGCAAATTCGGACAATTGGGAAATTTTTGCCACAAGAATACGCCAAAAATTTTGTCGAAAGTATGCCCTAAAGATGTCATTGACGCTGATGCGGATTGGACAAATTACTGAATCATTAGCATTTTAATGACATCCGTGTACTTTTATAAATAATTACATTTTTTAATGAACAACACACGTTCATACTTAACCGATTATGTTAAGTTAGACATACCAGCGTGTTTTTTAATCGTAAGTATTTCTTGTTGGTGATTTTTAACAAGTAGAAATGTATTGCCGTCTTAGAAATGAAATTTCTTGTAACGATGTGTTAAAAATGTTAGAAGTGTTACTATGATGAATGTTTAACAAGTCCAAAAGTTTTAAAGAAGTGCAATTCGTTTAAAGAGAGTTGAGAAGCAGTTGACGATGGAACGCGTTTTAGAAGACTATCCACCGCAACTACACAAAAAAAACATAAAAAAAAACCCAAGGATTTTGTACTCAATAATCGCCATTTGGATCAGTACAATCTATTTGAACTGGTCTTGTGTATTATATCGTCCTGTTCCAAAACAACCGAACTGTCTTGAAAAATATCGCTATATTGAGGTAGCTAAAGAGATGTCTCTTTAGATGCCTCCACTTTAAAAAGTTGCGGTTCTAATCATACGGCCCATAAGCAGCACAACAATCTAGTGAATATCGTGCAAAAGGTGAACCAAAACCGGAAATACCACGTCAAAGTTGGGTTAACAATCAAGGTCACTGTTTTCTTTCATTACGTTGTGTTGTACATAAAAAGTTCCTTCTAACGGTTAGTAAGGAGAATTTATAGATGCGCATGTCCATCAAGAGAGACTATTCTTGAAACAATTAAAAAAATGACATCATTTCTACAAGAAGTGATCGAATTTACACAAGTAAATTAAGGCCTTTTTGACAACAACTAATCGTCCTTTACACCATTATCGATCACTTCCTATCGAAATTACGTCACTTCTTTGATTATTTCAGGACTTATGTTCAGCTTGCTGAAGAATGGTCTCTCTTGATGGACATGCGCCATCATCAATTAGGGTGCAGTACCATCCCACCTATACTACTCCTGTGACTCCGTTCCATAAAGTGAAATTCCCACTCCGTTTTAAATCCATAGAAGTTATAAAAGAGAATTCACTGGTCGCTTGGGAGCAATACCCAAAAATCGAGTATAACAAGTGTTTTGAAAATTAGATGTTTCCACGTTGACGTACGTGTATTGTAATGGGAGGAGATGACTCTAAAGAAGCACAAATAGATTTAAAAGAGTAAATTAATAGTTTTGTGTTTTATTTAATCAGTCTCCGTAATTTTTGAACATAGAAGTATACCAAATTATAATGCAGTATACCTATTCCATAAAATCTCACCGCATAAGGAAGATCTAGGAGCACGAAACGATTTTAAAACGACAGCATAGAAGTAGCTATTAAGGCAGTTTAACCGCAGTTTCTTAACTAATATCCATTTTTAGAGAGCAAGTTTAGGCATTCCGTCGCCAATCTTCACACATCACTGAAGCTGCACAACATCGCTTGCGATCGTCAGTAAATATACTTCTTATACTTCAATTTTATTTTAGATCTGTTCCTGCAACCAGTCGGAGGCAATCAAGTCAAAGGGACATATTTTGTTCCAGAAACATACCTGTTATAGTTATTATGAATATAAATAAAAGAATGATATCAACTAAGTTATTAACATGAATAAGAGAATGCTGCAACACCTCATACTTATCACCACTGCACCAAATACTCTACTATATGGGGTGAAAAGTTCCAAAACCTTCTGAGAGATGGCAGTACAAAGAAAAAAAAAACACGTGATTTTTCAGTTAGTGTCAACTCTCAGAATATTCGTGTAAAATTTTCATGGCATTTTGTCTATTATTTGCGAGTTACAGTTGTTTGAGTGACGCCACTTTTCATTTTTGCAAAACGATGGGACAAAAAGACTTTTGTGTGTTGATTAAATATTACCTTTGATGGGAAAAATACAACTAGAATCCGAGAATGGCTTGAGAAGTGTCATGGCATATCTGCTCCGTCGAAAGTCGATGGTTTAGTGAATTTAAATGCCGTCGTACATGCATCACTTTCCCGACGGCCAAATGAGGCAGTCACCTCAAAAAACACAAAAAAATCTACCGTATTGTTCAGAATGACCGCAAAGTAAAAGTGGGAGAGATAGCTGACATCGTGAAGATATCAACAGACCGCGTGAGGCATATTTGCATATAAAAAAAGCTATGTATCCAATGGATGCCGTGCACTCTGAAGATTAATCAAAAACAGCAATGTGTTGAAGATTCAGAACGCTTTTGGCACTGTTACAGCGTAATCTAAGGAGTTTTTGCGACGATTCGTAGTAATAAACGAAACATTGATTCACCACTACACGTCTGAGTCCAACAGGTAGTCCGCAAAGTAGCTGGCCGCATGAAAGCCGACCGAAGCGTTCAAAAATACAAACATCAGCTGGAAAGGTTTTGACAAGTATTTTTTGGGACGCGCAGGGAATAATACTGATTGACTATCTTGAGAAGGGGCAAACAATCATCGGAGACTATTATGTTGGTTTAATGGATCGTTTGAATGGTGAAATCAAAAAAAAAAGGCCGGATTTAGGAAAGAAAAAATGCCGTGTCACCAAGATAATGCACCAACTCACAAGTCTATAAAATCGATGGTGAAATTGGAGCAATTAAGCCTTGAATTGGTTCCTTAACCGCCATATTCACCAGATCTTGTCTTTTTTTTTGCTTCAAAAACCTCGGAACTCTTTACCACAGGTAGTATTTTTGCAGGTAATGCGCGTTTAGTTAACCATGCGAGCGTCATCAGGAACGATGATAAACTAAAATTGTTAGCGAAACGGGCGTCCAGCGTAAAAATAAGTGTTTTGGTGGTGTGGTAATAACGTAGATGAATAAAACGTTTCTCAAATTGTTTTACAATTCATAAGTTCAATACAAAATAGACCAGTCGACAGGGGTTTGTACTCTCATTAAATATTAGCAGGCTTCATTTTCGTACACAGGTAGTTTTTTGAACGTAGAATACGATAAAAAAAGTTTGCTAAAGTTTGATGTCCACAAAATCCAAAATAAAATCAAAAATTCAGTTTTTTCGGTAATATCTCGAAAAACAAAAAGGATATCGAAAAACTAATAACACCACGTGAAAGAGCGGGAAATTTTACAAAAAAATACCGTATAGATTTTTTCCAGATTTTTTAAAATTAAGATAGGCGATTCAAAAAGTGTAGTGCGCCAAACAGGTTAATTTGAAAGTCTACGCATAACGCTCGAAGGTTAATCGATATTACTTGTTTTCAGAGTGTAAAAAGAAAATTAAAAGATAGCTTTTTGAACAATGGACTTTCCGATGATACTAATAGTTTTTATTTTTGTTGCTTTATTATTTGTAAAACTTAAAACGAAATTTTTGTTTGCACGATTACAAATATTTAATAAAATATAGTATTGAAAAAATCTTTGTGCATATATCATTATTCTTTATACCTTAAGTTTCAATATAAGAATAATTAAAAATACCCACATTATCTGTGTTATTTACAAATTGATCTTTAAATTATGAAAATTTGTCTGCTGTAATGCGCCGCCGGCAATTGTACGTTCAAAGCAGTATGAAATGGTCAAAAAAAGTCGGACAATTTTTTTTAGTTACAGTTAAAATTATACTTGATATTAGAAAATCGTTAAAAACCCAAAAGAAAACTTTCTCTTTTTTTGTAATTTTGCTCTTAAAAAAGTGTTCATGATAAACGTATTTTTTGCTTATTATTAATCGTACAACTTAAATTTAAAATAAAAAAATATTTAAAAGTGGTAAATGAAAGATAAAAGTCTAGTAAAAACTTTTTTATTTCATTTAAACATCCAGGTACGAAAACAGTTACTGAAAACACAAAAATTCTAAATTATTCGAAGAAATGAAATGAATTACGTACTCTCTGGCAGTCATATTGGATTAGTACCCCGAGAAACCTCTTAATAGAGAATTTAAAAATACTTAACGGTATACAGAAACGTTAATTTAATCATAAATGAGGTTGGAAGCATGATTCCTACAACTGAATGGGTTAATTAAACCAAATAATTTTTTTTTTAAATTACGTTAAAACTAAAAACCAATAATCAATATACTAATTTTTTGTAAAATTTTCCGTTCTTTCCAGCGGTGCTATTAGTTTTTCGATATCTGTTTTATTTTAGAAATATTTGCGAAAAACCGAATTCTGCATTTTATTTTCGAATTTGTAGGCTTAGCGTACACTTTAGAACAGCAAACTTTTTTTTATCGTATTCTACGTCCAAAAACTATCTGGGTGCCAAAATGTTAACATTTAATGAGAGGCTTTCCTCAAAATTTGCTTCTGACGACTGGGTTAACAAATAGAAACGCTTGAGATCATCTCAGAAAATTAATTTGGATTCTGTTTAACAAAACTCCTGTATTATCCAATCGAGAGATACTAAATCTTAAAAAATATACTTGGTTGGATAGTAAAATAATCAAATTATAATTTGAAAGGTACAGGTAAACACCGGGAAGGGCACATTTTTTAAATTTAATTTTAATAATCTAACAACGGCCAAATAAAAGCTTATCTATACCTCACCCTACACAGTCGTCTCAACATCAACCGAACTCAATTCCTCCTCCTGATAATGGTCAGGGTGGGTCCTCGTCATATCGGAGAATCCGGTAATTTCCGAATCCGACAAAAACGGACTGGAATACGCGCGTTGCGGTTGTGACGTATTGGGAGTCGCAAAATGGCGTCCCCCTTTTTGCCTTAACGGAAGTGGACCTCTTCGGATTTGTTGGTAGAGTTCGTCTATGTCCGTCGCCGAAGCGCTACTCGTTCGGGAGAAATTGGATGGTGATCGTAATCTGTTGTACAGAGAAAAAAAAAATAAAAGCTAATTTTAAGTAAAATTTTAAAAAATTGTAAAGCATAAGAAATCGTTTATCTCGAGATCGGGCAATGTCAAACTACAGTAACTTCCCGAATTTGTCTACATTATCTTACGAAAAACTTTTTATAAATAACAACTTCCAAAACACTGGCCACGTCTGCCAACATTGCTTTGTGGAAAGAGAATTATTTCCAACCTTAAATGACGCCTACAGCGGCTGCTAAGTCCACGGGTAAGTCGAGGGCACTCGCTATCAAATGGCTAAAACGATAGCTTCGGTTAAAAAATGTTAATGATCTACCAGAACGTGGTTCTAGAGGAAAAGTGTGAGACAAAGACGAATAAATGATTATTGTTTTCCCGAAATCTTCAATTAACTTTGCGCCAAGGGGAGGAAAATCTAAAGCAGAAAGGTTTGGATTGAAGATCCAATGCTTGAGGATGTATTTCGGAAAAAGGTTTTGGGAAACTCTTCACCTTTACCTACAATTTGAACGCTGAAAAATGCTCCAGATTTACAAGAAGGCACTAGTACCGACTGCCAAACGGTGGATTGTCGATAAAACTGAGGAGTGGATTCCTCAAAAGTATAACGACCCCAAACATCGAAGTAAAACGTGTAGTCAGTGGAAAAGGCAATCCGCTATCGGCCATACATTAAGCAGAAGCTTGGTAGTAAAAATGTGAACACAGTGAAGCAGCTGTCACGGCAAATTCGGGCAATTTGGAATCTTTGTCCCAAGAATACGCGGAAGATCGAGTCGAAAGTACGCCCCGAAAATGTCGACGCTGTTGGGGACTGGACGAATTACTGACTCATTAGCATTTTAATGGCAATCCTTTATTATCGAATGATATAAAAAAAACTCTTAATAACCAATGCGCGACAAGTTCTTCTTTGACCGACTGCCAAAACATACACACATACAGACAAACAGCCTACAAATTCTTATAAACACTACTACCACATTTTTAAAAAAGAAACATAGCCAAAATACTTCATTCTGTGATTTACGCACGTCCTGTATAAGTGAATAATAATAATAATAATAATAAGGGCCTGATTTCTATCAATTACCACATACACTTTTTGTTAATTTAGTTAAAAATAATAGCCTTTCGTTAAACCACATCCCTACGACGAAATTATATGAAACCAGGTAGTAACGGGCAATGACGTTTCATGCAGGATTTTAATTTAAAATCTTAAACTTACCTCGCGAATGGACTATTCTTTCCCCCTAAACCAAATCTACCACCCCTTATTGTAGATTCACTATCCCTAAGTTCATCTATTTCCGAATAATGATGAGATTCTTCTACCGGACTATTTTCTCTCCTAAAAAATACATTTTTAGTACGTTAAACGTAGTGAATCTTAATCATTGCCCGGCTTTTACCACCTTAGGGTCTTATTAATGAGATTAAGAGATCAATTAACGAGTGCAATATAGAAAGAGTCTGTTTTTTAATATACGCATAGCATATTACCTGGTACTTAAATCAGCCGTCGTATCAACAACAGTGGTCGTCTCGATAGGAGTTTCGATACCTTCCCCATCCAAATGCTTCATAACATGCTTCAGCGAAGCAGGAAGAGGCTTGATCGGCGATAGAGGCGACAACATCACGTCACTTTTATCTAATATGGAATCGGAAAGTGGATTTTCCGAACTGTATTCTAGAGTACACTGTTGCGAGACAGTGCGCATTTGTGTTGCGTGATGGGGATTTTCTTGGAGTATATTCGATTTTTTGCGTGTTTTATTTCTTGACATCTCTGAAAAAGATATAATTTTTGAATATAAAATAGAGAATGCATAAAAATTTATAAAACTTAACAAATTTTATGAAGTATGTCGGCTCTCCTCCGGTCCATGCTTAGACAGAATTCCTGTAACCTTAGGCGGTAATTTACATATTCTTTAGTTACGGGATTCCTATAGAAAATTTTAAAATCCGGTAAGCATAGTCTCATCTCTAGTACTGTATTGCGAATCTTTAAAAAATCCACTGTGAGCAATAGTAGTACAAGAACGATCAGGCACTTTAGGCTTCTTCGTCCACTCTCTGTGGATTTAGCAGAGCATCCCCTTAATGATTGATAGAATTTCATTCCAATATCCCTCTGCGCTACAAGAAGATCGGAACCAAAAATCGAGAGAGCAATACTAGGAAGGCCAAAACAAAATTAAAACTTAACCACAAAAAGATCATAACTTAGGTTAGCGACTGTAATTGGCAACTAAGCAAATAGCCTCGAAATAGAAAGTCTTTAGCTAGATAAAGGAATACTTAGAAAATGGCGATTTTAATTTTTTATGAAGACGGTCAAAAAATTAATTCGAAACACTTTTTACTCTTTGAATTCTTTCAGTATTCTCTCAATTAGCCGGACTTTACATGATTCCATATCAGTTTATTCAAATTTCCCGTCAGACTAACGATCACGTGACATATGTCAACATAAATCTTTAGGTTATCGGACATGTAGAACTGATTATCCGAAAAAGAAATTTATATACTTAAATAATAAAAAAAATTCCCATATGTTGCGTACTCTTTGCAGGTCACTGTGTATACACAAAACACGGTTGTTGCGGTAGGCCGCTTGGAGCATGAAAACATTGCCCCTCTCGGCTGGAGTGGATATCTGAAGATGGCCCTTGAGGATTGAGCTCGAGCTGCCAAGCACGCTATTGATGGGGGACTACTCTGACCATGAAAGGCTGAAATGGAGACACCGAGCCTCCGAATGGGTGGAGCGGATACCAGAAGTCGGCCTTCGAGGATCGGAAGCTTTCCTCTACAGAAAAACTACCAGCGGAATGTTGTTGGCACATGATCACTTGAGCCGGAAGGCAGACGAAGTAGATAGCACTCCTTTGGGCCTGGTAAAAGGATCCCTCTGGTCTGTTTGCTTGGTTATAAGCCTCCCTATCCATACTGTCTACAAAACAACAATAAACCCAAAACACTCGAAATAAAACTTTAACCAATTCTTAAGTCACTATTTAAATAACATGATGTTACCTTTTTTCCTTAGCCTTTCAGCGTTAATAACAATTTTTTTCCACAGGAACGTCGCTAAGGCAGTCAAACTCATCGCCACTATCTGAAAATATGTTTGGATTTTTTCTCTTTGCTTTTCTGACGTGCTCGACATGGATATTTGTATTGTTAACCTAAAAAAAGTAGATGCGTGTGTTTCAGGAGTGGTTTCTTATTTTCAACGTAACTGCAATTTTTTTACTACTCAGTATATATCACCACTACACCAAACACTTTACTTTTGCACTCGACGTGCGTTTTGCTAACCATGTTAGCTTCATCAGGAGCAATCGTTTGGTCACTTTTTCTCTAAATAGAGTAAACTTCAATAATGAAGAGATGACTTAATAAACAAGTTAATAAATGGACATATTCAGAATTCCACCACCTTTTTTACACGCGAAGCAAATATGACCAAGTACGTCTCCATACCATATAATCCGAAACATAGCAGGAGACTCAATAAGGTATTTAATAAGGTAGGCCTCACTTGATCTATAAGTCATTAGACAATTCTAGGAATATCTTAGGAAATCCCAAAGACAAGATTCATAATTGTGAGAAAAGAGGAATTATTGAAATTAGTTGTAATGATTGGGATAAAAAGTATGTTGGGCAAACTAAAAGGTCAATTAAAACACGATTTAAACAGAAAAGTCTAGCATTTCGAACATGCCCTTGAAGCTGATCATAATGTAACATTAGATAATCCAAGATTAATTAAAAATGTATCTGATCTGATTGTTGAACGCATACAAAAGTATGGAAAATATAAAATGTAAAAGTAGTTTAAATAAAGACAGAGAGCCTATTCCTTATAGTACCCCCTACTAGGGTAGATTTGTAGT
Organism: Pachyrhynchus sulphureomaculatus; assembly: GCA_019049505.1. Lineage (NCBI taxonomy): Eukaryota > Metazoa > Arthropoda > Insecta > Coleoptera > Curculionidae > Pachyrhynchus > Pachyrhynchus sulphureomaculatus. The sequence goes on along the minus strand of CM032452.1, from coordinate 86,845,643 downwards.
TTACCTTTAGTCAATCATTGCTCCTGATGAAGCTAACATGTTAGCGCAACGCGGATCGAGTGCAAAAATAAAGTATTTGGTGTAGTAGTGAGTACTGTCATTGGGCCAAAGATTCCATATTCCCAACATAGTTGCATTTTTTGTTATTTTTTCTAAATTCAGACATCAGCAAGGGATTTAACTACCAGATAACTTTTATAGCTGATTAATCAATACTTACTTTCGAATTCGTGCCGAAGATATTCTGCTCGGTATTTGGTTTACACTTTAAAGGCCTCGGCTCGGAAAACACCGAGGTAGCGTCACTATTGACATCTCGCGGAGGTTTAGTTTGTAAATTGTTTCTCTTGATCATATCCCTCCGTTGTTTCCGAAAAAACCTCCTGGCCACCGTGCTTTGATGTGGATTATAGAACACTTCCGCTGCGCTAGTTGGGTTCTCGATTATGTGAGGTACTACGTTGGAACGATACTGGGCTCTGTGCAGGGTAACCTGGTAAAAATGTTTAGGTTATTTTAGACGAGTCTAAACAATACGTAGAAAAATAATAATAAACTCAATTTTACCTACCAAATTAACATTATTTATCTTCGTCCCCCCGGCCGCAGAACCTTTATCGCTCAGGGATCTATTTAAATCAACAGCAACAGCTCCTTTTATTGAATTCGACTTTGTTCTAGTAGAGCTCCTACTCGAAGAGCGCGACATCGCTTGCGAGTCGCTATTTGGCCTCGGCGGAAGCGGTAATGGTTGAATTTGTACTCTGGGTGGCGTGTCAGATACCGTGCGCGGCCGGAGCAATCGTTTCCGACGCATCCATCTGAAAAGGAAACGAGATTTGCTTGTATGTGGTGAAGTGTCTTGGTAAAATTAGCGAAGTGTTTTCCAACAACAAATTAAGATTTATAGAATAAGATCAATATAACAGACCAGGACAGCTGTCCTAACTAACCTGAACATAGTCATCCACAAACTCCTGACATCATTCCTTGCCACACAATAGAAGAACAAAGTAAAAGCGCTCAGTGTTGTAGCACATATCGCATAAGCCCCGCTGAACAATTCCGCCTCGTACGACACAACGCTCAAAGGAGGAACGGTGGCGAAAGCACAGCTCAGCCACGTCATCAGGAAAAGAAAAAGGAAGATGACGTGTGCTTTTAACTGGGCCAATGGCGATCGCTCGTTGTCTTCAGTTTCACTGGACGCCGTTTTCGACGAGTAACTTCTCACGCTTCGGGTGTCTTGTTGAGGGAAGTTCGTCTCGGGTTCCAAAAGGTCCAGGTCGACGTGCTCTGTCGCTTGAGTGCCTAGAAAAGAGTCTTGGAGGTGTAATTGTTAAAATATTTGCAAAGCAAAGCGTTGGATATCTAAAACCATACTGGCATAATAGTACGATAAAAAAACTCGAGCTAAAAAAGCAAATACAATAAAATTTCAAAATTTATGAAAATGTAATGTTTTACTGCAAAAAATGGTTAAGCCAACAAATGGAATAGAGAGAGCACGTCAGTTATAACATCGTTTATAGTCGCTAATTTTAATAGCAGGTTATATGTGGTTATATATAAGTCGTTAAAATACAAATTTAGAAAATTATCAGCTGTTATTTATTAATGTAATGTTATTTACTGTCTTCTTAATTAGCTAAAGCTACCACGATAATTTTACTTCATTAGATTAGACTTTTCATAATATAGCGAAAGCCGGTGAACCATCGAATATTTGAAATTTTAGAAATCTGGCAAAATTTGCATTCAAACAAATTGTAACTTCACGTTTCTAGTCGCCCTTTCTGGAGTCCACTATTAATCTTGGATATTTAGATATAAACAAAAGGAGCCTTGGGTAGATTATAATCTATATCGCGATTATGACATTCTCTTTTTTTATCACACTACTAAAAGGTGATACCAATCAAAGGTATCTAGGCTTGTAAGTTATTCCATGAAGCGGGCAGAATCCATAGAGGATTGTAATTTTTTTACAGTAACAGTTAACATTAGCACAAACCGCGGCAATAATATGGCAATTAATGACTAGTGCTCGAATTTTTTACGACTATAACTGCACATCTAAAGTTACAAAAAGCCACTAGCGTATGTAGAACTTACCTTCACTTAAATGTCCACCATGCACCAAATCCAAATTACTGATGGCGCACCGTATCAGAAGAAAAAAGGCTATCAAAAACAGGAACAGAATCGTGAACGGCACATAGAGGGCGCTAAGAGCAGGACCGGAACGTAGGAAACAATGAGTGTGGGACGAATATTCTCTTATATTGATCGCAGCTGATAGACCGCAAACTATTAAGGCCACGCCCCATCCCACTAAGTATAGGCCTAAGACCGGTTTTTTGATAGGCTGGTCACTTGGTAAGTCGTCATCCTATTGGATACAAATTAAAATTAGTCAGTTGCATATGTGTAAAATGACTGCGCGGTAGGCAAAAATGCTGACACCACTTATCCGGAAATATTTCAACTGCAATTTATAACCGTAATATAATCGCAAGCGAAACTTCTACCAAAGTTCGCTACATTTCACAGTTTTATTTGGATAAAGGCACAAATGCTGCGCAGCCTTATAAAGAAATTTATGCTGTTTATGGTTAAAATACGTTACCAAAAGCAACAATCAGAGTATGGTTCAGTCGCTTTTGTTCTAGAAATTTCTATGTCAAAGATGCTCCTCAGAGTGGTCGACTAATAACAGAAAAAGTTAATAAGAATTTTGGTAAAAATTGAGCAAGACTGGCATGCAAGTAACCATGACATCTTCAAGGAACATCCATTATCCAACAGTTTAAAACCATTTGGAGAAACCTGGCTACAAAAAAAGCTTGACGTAATAAAATCAAGTCATTTCTGAAGAGATTGATCACGACAATAATGTGCGAAAAAGAATGAAGCGCCAAAAACGGTGGCAAAGTCCGGATTGACGCCAAAAAGGTGAGTTGTTGCAGCCTGACCAAATGATTGATTCTGTACTCTATTGTCAGCAACTGACAAGAATGAAGTAAGCAATGGAAAAAAATCAGTCGCAGCTAGTCGACAGAAAGGGTGTCGTCTTCCACCATGACAACGCCAGAGCACATCCATCTTTGATGATTTTTCAAAAATTAAGAGAGCTTGGCTGGGAAGATTTAATGTATCCACCATACAGCCTGGATCTTGCACCGTCATTTGTCTCGGTCTTTGCAGAACTCCCTGAATAGTCTTAAGTAAGTTTCAAAAGAGACCTGTGAAAACCACTTGTCACAATTTTTGCCCAGAAACTACAGAAGTTCTAGAGTGACGGACGGAACTACGGTGTTGCAAGAAAAATAACAGAAGGTTATCGAACAAAGTGACACATATGTGATTTAATAAATTTCTTTCAAAATATAAAAGACAATTGGCTCAAATTTGACTTCAAAAGGAGCAATAATTTTTGGCCAACCTTTATTAGCCCAGTCGCCAGAGGTTTTGAGCTTTCATTAAATGTTAACAGGCTGCATTTTGGATGTAGAATACGATAAAAAAAGTTTGTTAAAGTTAAAATAAAAAATTCTGTTTTTCGGTAATATCTCAAAAAATAAAAAAGAGAAAGAAGAAAAACTAATAGTACCACGTGAAAGAGCCGAAAATTTTACAAAAAAATAGTATATAGATTTTTTTCCAGATTTTTTTATTAGCGTGAGAATTTATTAAAAATTCGGATAGGTGATCAAAAAGGGTAGCGCGCCAAACAAGTTAATTTGAAAGTCTACGTCAGGGGTGCTCAAACGGTCGATCGCGATTGACAAGTCGATCGCGAGTGCTTTTTGAGTCGATCTCGAGAAAAAAATTCCGATATAGAAATATTCACAGATTTTGTTTTAGGTAACTAAAACAAAATGTAATGAATAAACTACTAAAATTTATTCGATCCACAATTAGGCCAGAATAACCCCCTCATCACTTTCTTTTATCGTAATAACCCCCTGCTAGCGGCAAAAGGCGACTTTATCAAAGGAACGCGCGGTACTTGTCAAAGAAAAGCCGCGTTTTTGATTCCCGCCGATTTTTCTAGAAACTTCGGGCGGCGTGTTTGACGGGAACATTCGAGAATTCGTTCGCGCCGATATAAATGTTGCGCCTGCACAAATAGGAGTCAGTCTGAGTTGTAGCGTGGGAACTTAGAGAGGCATCATAAAACGGTTCATAAAAACTATGAAAGGGATTTTCCGTCACAGAGTGAATTAAGAAAACGAAAAGTACGTGATTTGATAACTTGTTTGAAAAAAGAACAAACCATGTTCACAAGACCAGCCAAACAATCAAAAGCTGCAACGATCGCGTCATTTAAAATATCTCATATATTGGCGAAACACAAGAAACCATTTGATGATGGATTGGTTGTGAAGGAAGCATTTATTGAAGCGGGTGAGACTTTATTTGGAGATTTTAAAAATAAAACAGAGATTATGTCTGCTATTAGAGACCTTCAGTTATCTCGTCCGACTGTCACAAGGCGTGTTGAAGTCATGAGTCAGGACATGGCAGATAAACTAAAACATGATATCATGGAATGTACATACTTTTCTTTACAGTTCGACGAATCCACCGATATGACAGACACTGCCCAGCTGTGTATTTTTATTCGAATGGTATTCAATGACATGTCGGCTAAGAAAGAGTTTTTGACAATGATTCCTCTGAAAGGAAAGACCCGTGGCAAAGTTATATATGACGTTTTCTTCAATTTTGTAACAAACTACAAGCTACCAATATATAAACTAGTGTGCATTACAACCGATGGAGCACCAGCAATGACTGAAAACAAAAACGGTTTTGTGGCATTGTGTCGAGCTAATGATGATTTCCCTTCATTTTTCTCCTTCCATTGCATTATACATCAACAAGTTTTGTGTTCAAAAGTTTTAAACATGGAGGAGATTATGGGCATTGCAATAAAAATTATGAATTCTATCCGTGCACGTAGCTTGCAACGACGGCTCTTTAAATTGCAGTTGGAAGATAGTGAGTCAGCTGAACACACTGATTTAGTTCTTTACACGGACGTCAGGTGGTTGAGTCGCGGAAAATTCCTAGAAAGGTTTCAAGAATTATTGCCCGAAATAACAGCTTTTCTGGACTAAAGAGGTGATAACACTCAGATGCTGAAAAACGGAAAATGGCTGACTGATTTGGCATTTTTGACAGACATCACAATGCATTTAAACACCATTAATTTGGAGCTTCAAGGTAAAGGAAAAACTATTATTGAGATGATTAGCGCAATAAACGCGTTCAAAAGTAAATTGCAACTTATGATAGAAATGATCTGAAAAATTTTCCGTCTTTGAAAGCAAGGATTCCTCAGTTGACTTATGATATTTATGAGGCAGAATTACCGAATATTTTGGGTCAATTTCAGTAAATTGGCAAATATCGCATCATTTATGAGTTATCCTTTTTCGTGTAAAAACATTGAGGAATTAGCTACTGAAATAGCAAGTCAGTTTAACATGGACTCATGTTCTGTTGAAAATGAGTTAGTGCAGATTATATCAGATATACATCTCAAAGCCACAGCATCTGTTACAAAATTCTGGTGTTTTATATCTGAAGATAAATATCCGAATCTAAGGTAAATCGCCCTTCAACTGACGGCAATGTTTGGGTCAACTTACTTGTGCGAGTCTGCATTTTCTGAAATGAAGATAATTAAGTCAAAATATCGCAATCGACTAACTGACGAACATATGTCATCATGCTTGCGATTAGCACTCGGTAATTACGTACCATCTTATGAAAAGTATGCTGAGGATATGCAGTGTCACGCTTCAACATCCAAAGTCACTTTTTAGTTAAGTTTAGACACTAGAACTCGTTTGTTTTGTAAGAACCAATAAACTCGCAATTTTGAATAATTATGAGTTTTTTCATTGACATTTTAGAGCAGACCTACACTTACCTTGATTTAAAAAATGCATATTGTGCGGAAAACTAATATCTATGCCACGATACACCCTACTTAGACGACAATCCTGCATCACACTTACTTGCAGCCTCTCAGAGTCGATCGATCGTAGTCTAACAATATTGAGGTAGATCGCCAGCAGTTCAAGTTTGAGCACCCCTGGTCTACGTGTACCGCTCGAAGGTTAATCGATATTACTTGTTTTCAGAGTGTAAAAAAAAAAAATAAAAGACAGTTTTTTTGAAGAGGAGATTTTCAGATTTCCGATGATACTAATAGTTCTTATTTTTGCTGCTTTAAAATTTTTAAAACTTATCGAAATTTTTGTTTGCATGATTTTAACAGGCATACGGTAAATTACAAATGTTTAATAAAATATAGTGTTGTAAAAATCCGTGTGCATATATCATTATTATACTCTAAGTTTCAATATAAGATATAATAATTAAAAATACCTACATTGTCGGTGTTATTTAAAAATTAAGTTTTAAAATACGAAACATCTACTTGCTGTTGTGCGCCGCTGGCAATTTTACGTTCAAAGCAGTACGAAATGGTCGAAAAACGTAGGACATTTTTTTTTTATTACAGTGAAAAGAATACTTAATATTAGACAATCATTAAAAACTTTAAAAAAAATTTCTCTTTTTTTGTAATTTTGTTCTTAAAAAAGTGTTATGATAAACCTATTTTTTGCTTATTATTAATTATACAACTTAAATTTAAAATAAAAAAATATTTAAAGGTGGTAAAGATAAAAGTATAAGCTGTAAGTATAAGTATTTATATTTCATTTAAACATCCAGGTACAAAGAAAACAGTTATTGAAAACACAAAAATTCTAAATTACTCGAAGAAATTACATACTCTCTAGCCGTCATATTGGATCCGCCATTTTAAATTTTTCAAATTTGTCATTCGATTCTTAATCAGCACCCCGAGAAACCTTTTAAGAACCAATTTTAAAATATTTAGTGCATAAAGAAATGTTAATTTAATTATAAATGAGGTTGGAAGCATAATTGCAACTACAACTGAAGGGTTTTATTTTAAATATATTTTTTTTTAAATTACGGTAAAACTAAAAAAAAATCTACATTCTATGTTTTTGTAAAATTTCCCGTTCGTTCACGTGGTGCTATTAGTTTTTCGATATCTTTTTTTATTTTTGAAATACACTCGTGGACAAAATCAACGCAACAATATATTAAATCATACAAATCTCTATAATGAATTAATTTTAATAATTTTTTATGAACATTGGTTACACTAAAAGTTAGAAAAAACTTATTCGGATACTTTAAAAGTAAATTAGCTACCAAATTTCTCTATAACATTCAATTAAATTTATTCTTAAGACCTAATAACAAAATCGTTGAAATTATGTAATAATGAAAAAAATAAACTGGGACACTAGTAGCAAAATTGATGGTGTAACTGGGACACTAGTAGCGTGTGTTGCCTCCTCTACTTCGGTTGACAGCGTTTATGCGCCTAGGCATGCTTCTAATTAAATTTTGGATAAAATCTTGAGCAATTTGCTCCCATTCTGTGATAACTGCATTTTCAAGTTCTTTCAGGTTTCTAGGTGCAGGTATATGACGTTTTCACATTTTTCTTAAGGTGATCCCATACATGTTCTATCGGATTCAGATCCGGGCTTTTTGGTGGCCATTGCATAATCGGTATATCAACTTGATTAAGATAATCGAGTACCTCCTTAGCCACGTGAGGTCGAGCGTTGTCTTGCATAAACAGGAAATTGGGCCCCACAAAATGACCGAAAGGCATCACATGTTCTATTACAATATTCTCAAGATAGTAGTCAGCATTCATGGATCTCGTACGGACAAGAACTAACTCTGAGCGAGCATCAAAGCAGATGCCACCCCAGAACATAACAGAGCCACCGCCGAATGGAATCCTTGCAGAGATATTGCAAGGAGTAAACCTCTCTCCTGGTCTTCGCCATACGCGCTCACGACCATCTGGATGTTTTAGACTAACTCTAGTTTCATCTGTGAAGAAAACTTGTTTCCAATCATCCACAGACCAGTTTTCGTGATTTCGAGCAAAACATAACCTGGCAACTCTGTTCTTTCTAGTAAGCAAGGGCGCAGTGGCTGGTCTCCTACTGTTTAATCCAGCTTCATTTAACCGTCTTCTAACTGTTTCAGCAGAAATTGTGACATTGCGAACAGCTTCGAGTTCGTTTCTTATTATAGAACTAGTGACAGTCCTGTTTCTTAAAACATATTGTCTTATAAAACGTTCATCTAGGCCGCTAGTGCATCGTTTTCGCCCTTGCCCTAGCCTTGTAGAATAAATTCCTACTTCATTCAAGCGTCTTACCATACGACTTATTGTGGAACAATGTTTGCCTAACAAATTGGCAACATAACTCTGACAATATCCCTCGTCCAATAAAACTGAGGCTCGCACTACCTCGTGTTCAGTTAAATTCCTTGTTCGATTCATTTATCTAATTCTTCGGGTCAAAAATAAAATAGTCTACCACAAAAACGTATTACTTGGAAAAAGGGAACAATTTATAAGCTTACTTTTAAAGAAAATCTATCGCATTATTACAGAAAATTGTTTATCTTCTAAAGAATTCTTTAAAACTGTAAATCTAAACGAATTGTTTTGATTTCTGTCATGAACAACGAAACAAAATATGCATAGCCTACTATTCAAATACTCGATAATCTTTAAAACTGACATAAGAAAAAGATAAATCAATTTTCAGATTGTTGCGTTAATTTTGTCCAGGAGTTTATTTGCGAAAAACCGATTTTTTCATTTTATTTTCGATTTTGTGCTTTATGTCAAAATGCAGCCTGTTAACATTTAATGAGAACTTTTTGTCAAAATTTGCCTCTGGCGACTGGGATATATATACAAAGTTTGCAAAAAATTATATATGTATATATACATATATATATATATATATATATATATATATATATATATATATATATATATATATATATATATATATATATATATATATATATATACAGGGTTACAGGGAAAGTCGTCCTAGATATTTAAGGACGTTATAGTTTAGGTCGTTTCTGACCGATTTGACTCTATGACATGATGTCCTAAACTTAACCGTTTTCGAGATATTGAACCTCTAATAAAAAAAATCGATATAAAAGCAAAAAAAACATGTTTTTTTTGCTTTTATATCGATTTTTTTTATTAGAGGTTCTCCAGTGCGATTTTTTGGTTATTTTTAGTTAGTCTGTATGTCAAGTATCAAAAGTCATCAAAAAAATTTGAACTAGTTACTAACAGTTTCAAATGGCGGCTTGTTAATGTTTCTAAATTTCGAATTTTTACCAAGTGTTTCCTACTTTAAATCAATAAAGAGAAAAAAAAATGTATGGAAGTTATTCTGCAAATTATTTTAAAAACTTTTACGTCTTTTTAGCTATCTAAAACGGTATAATATCTACTGGATCTATGGAAAATTCTAAGAAAATGAGATTTCAATAGGCCCAAATGTAGAGTAACATAATAATAGAATTTAGATACTATCAATTACCGGTTTACTACCTGCACCTTCAAACAATAAAAAGGGTTGGGTAAGCATTTTTTCCGGTCGGGGTACTCTCTGTGCGAGTGACATTTTCTGTTCCCTAAACATTATTGAATGATTTTTAGTCTGCTCATGCGATTCGTCCGTGGTAGATGTGCTATACCGTGCTTTTCAAAAATATCTGTATTTCATCTTCTGACTGTGTGAATTGGCTCGTAACTGGATTTTGATCTCTGCTTGTGAATATGGCAACGTATACCAACGAGGAATATGCTGACATCCTAATGTGTTACAGATTTTGCGAAGGAGTGTCGTCGCGTGCACGTGATGAATATATACTGCGATATCCTACTCGTCGTGTACCTGATGTTAGCGTATTTGATGGAACTTATCGAAGACTACGAGAAACTAGTTCCGTACAAAGACGGCGGACTGACATGGGACGACCACGTATCTTTGACGAAGACGAAGAAAACGAAATACGACGTCTCTTTGAGGTGGATCCAACCACATCTACAAATGTTGTCGCACAACAGCTTGGTATTTCGCAGTGGAAGGTATGGTTTGTAATGCATACTGTTGGGCAACACCCTTACCACTATACGCCCGTGCAAGTCATTGAAGAAGGGGATCCGTTGCGACGATTAGAATTCTGCAGAATTATGCTCAATACCGATGTCGAAGATGCATCTTTTTTTAAGAAAATACTATGGACTGACGAGTCGAAATTTGACAAAGACGGTCTTACAAACTACCACAATGCCAACTATTGGGCTTCTAAAGAGGAAGGCAACCCAAACAAAAAAAGAATGAAAGGATCACAAACAAGATTCAGCTTAAATGTGTGGATGGGTATAATTTCAAATTATTTGGTTGGGTCATTCTTCCTGCCAGATAATTTGAATGGCGAGGAATACGACAATTTTTTGCGGAACGATTTACCTAATTTGATGGAAGACCTACCTATTGGTTTGAGACAAAACATGTACTTTTAACACGATGGCTGCCCAGCTCACTACAGAGGAAGTGTTCGTGCATGGCTCAATGACAATTATCCCAACAAATGGATTGGAAGAGGCGGACCCATACCTTGGCCGGCGAGAAGCCCAGACCTAACACCGATGGATTTTTATGTGTGGGGTCACATGAAAAGTCTCGTATACGACCAGATGACTCCTATCGAAAACGTGGATGTCCTAAGACAAAAACTAATTGATACGGCTGACGAAATGAGGCGGCACCTCACAACCAGCGTTGTGAAAAGTAATTTAAGAAAAATAATGAGAATTTGTGTTAGAAATAGGGGCGACCATATAGAACATGAATTATAATTAATAAAAAATATTAAATTGCAAGGTTTTTTGTTTTATTTGTGTATTTTTCGTATTTTCACCTAGAACTAAAAATTTACCTTTTGCTACCCGAGCCCGCTTTAGGTGTCATTCTGTGTACAGTTTTCATATTAAACTCCTAGTATTATACCTTTTTTGATAGCTAAAAAGACGTAAAAGTTTTTAAAATAATTTGCAGAATAACTTCCATACATTTTTTTTTTCTCTTTATTGATTTAAAGTAGGAAACACTTGGTAAAAATTCGTAATTTAGAAACATTAACAAGCTGCCATTTGAAACTGTTAGTAACTAGTTCAAATTTTTTTGATGATTTTTGATACTTGACAAAAACATGTTTTTTTTAGAAAATCTTTAAACTTCAATATCTCGAAAACGGTTAAGTTTAGGACATCATGTCATAGAGTCAAATCGGTCAGAAACGACCTAAACTATAACGTCCTTAATTATCTAGGACGACTTTCCCTGTAACCCTGTATATATATATATATATATATATATATATATATATATATATATATATATATATATATATATAAAGAGATCTTACCTGTAAAATAGAATCTCCATTTTTACTCCACCGTTTATACATGGTATTCACGGCGACGCACATCCAAAGCATCGAGCACAGGGAAAAATAGTGCATTGTCAACCCAATGATCTGGCACAACTTCTGATCTTCAGTCTGGTAAATTCCAAAAGAATATATAAAACATAGTAACGATATGGCCGCCCAAGTGTTGATCAGGCAGTGTTTGGCTTTCTTAGGCATCTGAATAGTCACAAATCCAAAGATGTAAGTCAACATAGCAATTAGGAAAGATGTGAACAATATGGCGTTGCCGACGTAGATTGCCGGATGTGAGAGACGGAAGAAACCCTTGTGGATACCCTAAAAATTAAATTACTTAAATGTGTAGAGAATCTCGGCCTTTCCTCGATCAATAAACACTACTCCCCATCTATAAAAATGCACGTCTTTTACTTACCGTCATATTAGTATTAGTCACATCCTGCATCAAGCCGTAATAACCCAACTTTCTACATGAAAACACCACATGATCCTGCCAATGATGACCGAAACGACAACCTTTCGTAGACCATTGACCGAGGGCATTGTCCCAATAAAACCGGCGTAAATGGTGTCACTTCGAAGGACGAGGAATGGGGGGCTCGTATGGTCACTATTATAGGTTGCGATGGCTCCGCATAAACATTTCCAACTAAAATAATTTTACTGATTAGGATACTAGTCAACTAAAATATTCATTTAAAAAAATTGATTATAAAGTAAGTAGGTCTTTTTCACAAGAAAAGCCCACGAGGCGTCTGTGAAAATTACCGAACTATTTTTCTTATATGTCATGCAAGCAAAATTATGCACTACATCATTCAAGAACCATTGAAACCTCTTGCCTCAGATTCCGCAAGAACAGGTAGGTTTTGTACCCGGTAGAGGCACAAGAGAATCGCTAATCAACGTGAGACAAATGATAGAAAAGTTCTAAGAATATAATGTTCCTGCCAGGTTCTGTTTCCTTGATTATAAAAAGGCCTTCGACACAGTACAGTGGCATTACTTATAGAGAATTCTTCAAGGAATGTAGACACCAGACCACCTGGTCTTTTTAATCCACAAATTATACAGCAACTTCGCCTATGTTAGAGTTGAGAAAAATCTGTCTAAGCCATTCCAAGTCGGAAAGGGGGTGAGGCAGGGTTGAATACTGCCTTCACTACTCCTCAATATATATGGTGAATAGATTATCCGCAAAGCGACGGAAGAGTGGAATGGAGGGATATCAGTAGGAGGCAAAAAGTTCTCGAACTAAAGATGATACTACAATAATGGCTAGCTCCAAGGAAGAAATGGTTGCACTGCTGCATCGATCGAAAAGGTTAGCGCAAATGTCAACCTTTCACTAAATATGCCTAAGCAAAGTAGGGAAACATCACAGAATAAATAAAATTACTAAAAAAAGGCTTGTCAATTCACTAATATTCCCTATAGCCACATATGGAGCCGAAACATGGACTATTAATGCAACATGCCGTAAAAGAATAGTAGCTTTCGAAACTACATGTTACAGGTAGACCTTCAGAATTTCCTGGACAGCTCATAGGACAAACGCGTCTGTTCTGAGCGATCTTACCATCTAAAATAGTGACCGGCTGTTACCATCGATTTAGACAAAAATAATATCATTTTTTGGTCACATAATAAGGAGGGATGGCATGGAAAAGTTGCTGATCCAGGGAAAAGTCGACGGTAGAAGAAAAAGAGGTAGCTCTCCTAACAGATACATCGATCAAATCATGTCTACAATGCACTTGGAGTTTGCGGAGATGATGAGAAGTGTTGAAGATAGGGAAGCCTGGAGTGCTATTGCAAATTCTGTGTAACAATGCAATAGAGGTCACGACGCTCGGAGCCGAGCAACGATGAGAGAGAGAGAGGTCTCCCTTTTCTGTAAGTCTTCTCGAGTTATCTTAATAATGGTAAACAACATTTATTTGTGACAGAGATTTCTTTTTTTAATAAGCAAATTTCAACAATTTGTATCCCCTATCGGGGGCTGTTTAAGACCACAGGCCGACAGAAGAATTGTTTAGTGAGTTGCTAACAATTATCGCAAGGGCGCCCAATTGTTAAAATTCTACCGCAGTATTTTAAGTTTTTTGTTCTTTTCTCTGTCCATTTTAGCTCGGTTGATCAGTCGTGATACGACGAAATGCGTCCCGAGGTGGATTGACAGATGAGAGAACAGTAAATAACTGCTGAAACATGGATTTTGTTCAATTGTTTGTAGTAGTTGATATTAATCTTAGTCTGAACTTCTGTTTACTGCCTATACTTACCTAATTTTACACCAGCAATAGCTGAAGTTACCCCTTCTTTCCCGTGTCTATCATCGTCAATTGGAAAAAATTTACTGGAACTATGCATGGAAATAACAACACTATAATCTTTGTGGTCATCGGGAACCTAAAATAAGGAATACAAAGAACTATTCTGAGTATCAAGCAATAAGGCCGTGCTGGCAATACATACAAGCAGGGACTAACGAGCAGCATCTTCTCGTTCAATGAAAAGCAACTAACAGTTTATATGCATTTTTGAGACAGTGCATGAAAAAACATGTATTGTATGTTATTATATCTCAACAGCATATCAGGTTTTTATTTTTATTATCATTATTAATTTTAGTTTAAGCGGGAAGTCCAAAAAAGGCAAAAAGGCCTACTCAAACAACTAAAGACCAGTCGCATTGCTTTCCAGTAACACTGAAAATTATGGAAAATACTATTAATCAACATCATTTGGTTGGTTGGACCGACAATGCCAAGAAGCTGTTGCTTCCCAACATCTTGCCTACTGACAACGGCGTGAAAATCCTGACCTCATAAATCGAAACATCTTTGTTGGTACCAGGAACAGATGCAAAAAAAATTATCGACGAAACCAAGAAGTCACACAATCAAAGAATTAAAAACAAGCTTCTTGCCTGCCCCAACAATTCCAGATTCTTTTGGATCAGTCGCTAAGGCCATTACAACAACACCAGTTAGCTGAACTGTCAATTTCCGTGGAAAAACACCACCAACTATTCCCAGAGTCCAGTCAAGGATAACCGATATTGTTTTCAGACAGCGTATCATAAAACATATTTTAATGAAGTTAGACACCCAAAAAAAGCTTCTGGTGCTAACGAAATACCTGCCATAATACTCAAAAAATGCGCGAGAGAACTAACACCAGACTTTTCAACCTATCCTACAGAAAGGGAATATTTCCTTCCTTCTGGAAGCGCGCTACAGTTCAACCAATTCCCAAAAAAAAACAAGACCTTGCCAAACAACTACCGACCAGTCGTACTGCTTTCAATAATATCGAAAGTCACGGAAATGGCTCTCAATCAGCATCTTCTAAAATATCTTAAGGAATATTATTAGCGATCATCAATATGGCTGTTCTAACTTATGTAACACATATTTGGAAGAACACGATGGAACACTTTGGAAAATCTGGAGGGGTTGAACTTGATATCTCCAAGGCCTTCGACCGTATTTGGCACGACGGATTGTTGGCTCAGCTACGTTCTTAAAGTATGTCTTAAAAGTTCTGTTTATGGCTCTCGCATTTCCTCAAAGAGCGTTTTTTTGCGAGTAGCAGTCGGCGGATTTCTTTCTAGCACCTTCGCTATCACCGTCGGTTGCCTCAAGGCTCCATACTACATACTCTCTTCCTCATTTATGTTAACGATCTGCTGAAAAGAACCAGGTATCCTAACTAAAGCTTTGCAGATGACAGTACGCTGATTTCTTCATTCAGTTTGAACCCTCGAACATAGGATACTCATGCAAATATCTGCAGATAGCAGAAAGTCGTTTCACTTAACAAAGACATGGAAGAAATTCTATCTTGTGGTGACAGTAATCAAGTAGAATATGATGTCAGAAAAACCCAGGCGGGGTAGTAAGGAAAGCTTGTCAAAAGCTAGTAATATTGTTTAATACTAGAAGCTTTACACCGTCCATAACTTTTTAAGACTATCCGACGTACCGCCTACAATTTCACGAGGCAATTTCAAGGATCTGTACTCTTCGCGATTACAACACTGAATCTAATCTTGATAAAATCTCGAAGAGTAAATATCCCTAAAGTTGTCTCGTGTAATCGTAGGTGAAACGTCTCATCGAACTAAGGCCGTGAAAACTTCAGTTCCATGTTTGAAACCTGTTACCTATTAGCTAAAAACTTATTGAGTCAATTTCATTATTATCATTTCTTTTACGGCTTGTTAAGCCGTAGTAGTTGTTGGGTAAGTTCGTAATCGTGCTTCGTTGGTCAAGATGACGCCACTTGTTCAATGTCTCATTTTATTACAGTATTTTTTCTTATGCAAGTCTTCAAAACCGAAAAATATTTTAAATTCGTACTTGCTTACCTCGTTCTTTAAATAATTAAAAATACCCTCGGGTACAATAACAGAAGCCTCGATCGTTTTTTTCCATGTAAAATTGTAGAATCTTGGAGGTTATTAGTGCTACAAGAAAAAAGCGAATCTAAAGGATTCACTTCGTTTCTGAACCAGGAACACTTGATTCCAGGAAAGGCGTCTTTGGCGGTAGGAAATGCTTCTATTACGAGGTTTTCCTAAAAAATTTAACAACATGAAATCTCAAGAAATCATCGAACTTAACTAGGAATTAGCTGAAATTTAACTGACTGAATAAAACGTACCCGCTGAAATAAACTAGCAGGATTTCCTAAGGCCAGATTCTCCATCACATTAATCAACTTAGAACAACTTCTATACTCTTTATCGCTCTCCCGCAAATACCCCCAAGGCAAATTCATCAGATTACTAGTGGCATCCATCAGAATATTACTCAGAGGCTCAGAAAGCTGAGTATTTGCATAATTTTCAATAGTCTCAACTGTATAAGCCAAATCCATGACGTCTTTGAAAATACTTATATTGGACGTGTAGTTTTTGAAATGTCGTGCGCTTTCTAAAACGCTCGAATTTACTTTTGAAAACTGTTCCAAAATTCTCGTCGTATCTGATATGTAAGAGCATCTAGAAGTATCCAAATTTTGCCAGGTGGCGTTTTCCGAGCAAAAATACGTTGTTGCTTGGAAAGACGCATCGTAGTTTAGATTTAAAGATTCACATGGCATGGTAACCGTATTGTTTACTACGGTTTTGGGCCATATGTAAGTTCCTTTGTTGCCTCTTGTTGTTGCTATCTTACAGTACCTAAAAATTATGTGTTATAATAGAATCTTTGTAATAAGTAGATTTTGGACATGTCATAAATAACGGAGAGCAGATTTGGCGGTATACAAATCGTCCTTTACATAAAAATACAATTTTTGAATGAGGTTAGGATGGAATACTATCAGTTTAACAAAGAAACACACCATAATTTCAATTATGTAAATGCTGTGGACGTTATCACTAAATTTCAAGGCTTCATGCTGTGACTACAAAATAAGTGTCATTGGCGAATTGAGTTAATTTGATACAACACAATCAGTCAAGTAAGAACGTGTCATGTAATGTTCATTAAAAAATGTATTTAATTAAAAGTTTTTTATATCATTCAATAATAAAGGATTCCCATCAGCGTCGATCATTGCCTGGCATCTTCGTGGCACACTTTCGACGAGATTTTCCGCGCATTCTTGGGCCAAGATTTTTTAAATTGCCTAAATTTTCCGGAACAGCTGCTTCTCTGTATACACTTTTTCACTATCAAGCTTCTGCTATATATATGACTATACGTTCTCGATTGGGTTTGTATCGAGCAACTGTGATAGCCAATCTAGTGTGACGATACCGAATTCCCCCTTCTACAGCTCATTTTTATCAACAAACCACCGTTTGATAGTCGGTACTAATGGCTTCTTGTAAATCTGGAGCATTTTTTCAGCGTTCCAATTACAGGTAAAGGTGAAAAGACCCCGAAAACCTTCTTCAAACATCCGAAACATGGATCTTCACAGGGTGTTTCACGGTGCGCTGAACCAGTCGATTAGTGCAAATTGACCAGGCTCGTGACACGCAACGCACACGATTTCGAGAAAAAGTGTATCATTTTTTCGTCCTTATACGACAGCTTTCCTCTCGCACCACGTTCTGGTATATCATCAATATTTTTTAACTGAGAATATCATTTCACCCACTTGCCCACATACTTCGCAGACGCTATAGGCGTCATTTTCGGACGTTTTGGATCATTATATAGGAACACAGCCTCGAAGCGCGAGTATGCAGCGCTTACGTTTGATAATGTAATATTTAACCATAATTAAAGTTAGAAATGAATCTCTTTCCTCAAAGTATTGTTGGCAAAGGTGGCAACCATAACCTCAAAAAAAAGGAATCTCTTTTACTGACTACCAGTTATAGGGGACACGTTTTTACTTGGCCGACTGTAAATAATAAGATAAACCATCGACATAAATAATAAGTAACATTAGACCGAGCCCTGGGCTCTGCCGGACTCTGAAATAATGTATTACAAATCTTCAACACATATTTTCGTATTTTCGAATAAGACAAAATATACGGTCTCGGAGGCTCGGACCGTATAGTTTACTGATCGAAAATCTCTAAGTCTAAAGTCAGTCAAAACTTTTTATTTAAGGCTGATAAAGATTCCAGCTTCATATCGTCCTTTTTCCATTGTCTGATAAACTGAACCCTAAAAAGTGCAGCCGCGTCCCCTTCCGACCTCTTAAAGCGAAAGCCAAACGGAGAATAAACAAAGAAATATTCGTACCTGGAACTACAATTCCATTTACTCAAATTGTGCCAATTTGAATAGTGGATTAAAGCCCACGATAATAGATGACTAATCAAAATGCCTAATCTAAGTCGGTCTTAAGTGTTTACTACTAATAAACGTTAAGCAAACTAATTAAGGATAACAAAAGTAAAGGTAATAAAAACCAAAGTCGGAAGTCTACAAACTTAAATGCGGCTCATATCCAAAAATTTATATCGGCCAAACTAACAGAAATTTCAAGAAAGGCATTAAAGAACATAAAAGGTGTTACCTTAAAGACAAATTTGATTCGAATTATGCATCTCATTTTTTAAATGAAAATCATATTTTTGATGATAATTTCGCAATTTCACATTTAGAAAATAAATATCATAAATTAAATCTTTTAAAAACAATGAAAATTAACAAACATGGAAATATAGGTAATTTACTAAATGAACAACTTGATTTAAACAGTTCTCCATTGTTAAATTTAAATTAATTCATAGTAATCCGTTTAGGTACCATAATGCTATTTTAGATATAAATTAAGGTTTAATTATCTAATACTTAAGGTATATATGACTTGTTTATACATTTGATTTGTTAGTTACCGATTATCTGACGAAGATACTGTATACTGAAGCAATTGTCATGAGATATCAAATACTTTATTTCCGATTATTATGAATTGCCATCAAATAAAGGCTACTTTAATCGAACGATGTTAAGTTAGTTTGAACGGAGGCTTGTGAAAACCATTTGTCATAATTTTTTGTCCAAAAACCACAAAAGTTCTACAGTGATGGATTATGGTATTGCAATAAAAATGGCAAATATTTGGTTTAATAAATTTCTTTCAAAATATAAGAAAAAAACTGTCTCAATTTTGACTTTAAAAGGCTCGATACTTTTTCGAAGACCCTTTATAATATATAAATAAATAAAAATATTACTTGGTGTCCTCAGAAATGACCAATATTGTAACACTTTTAGAATGGTTTCCTTGAATTGATGTAAACAGACATGACCATATTCCAGTATGTGATCTTGTCAACTTTTTAATGTACAGAACACTGTCGAAAATACCGGTGCTTGGTAAAAAATCATTGGCTATTGTAATATCGTTAAAACGGTTTCTTGGATTAGTGTCAAGCCATGACCATTCCAACCTAAAAAAAAGTCTGAATTTAGTCCAAAAGCATACATAGACAACACATGGCAGACATTTTTTCTTTGTTGTTTTTAGTGTTCCGTATGGAATACTTACAGGATCACTTGGGTGTTCATGTGTCACACCCGATTTTCTCCGAAACTATTTGACATAGAAAGTCGACATTTGGCCCAAATATAGGAACCGATGGCCCAATCGGATTCGTGTAGTTTTGAAAGTTAAATTTTGAGTTAAGGGGTTAGTTCTGGGGGGTGAAAGCGGAAGTGAAAGAAATTTTTTTTTGCAAGGTCATCGAGTGGGGTATCAAATGAAAGCTTATTGAAACACGAGTTCAAAAATATATATAATGTAATACTTGCGCACACTTTTTGAGAAAAAATGCGAAAAATCGCCATGGAATATTCTCCATAAAGTGTAGATTGAGCGAAAATTATCATGAGTGCATTATGTTGAATAATTTATCTGGTATATAAAAAAAAAACTATTTGGCTTTACAATATGGTGGAGATTTTTTTTCGTGAACTTACCTGGGACTAAAACCTACGAAATATCAATGTATATACCATATAATATATACAGTGGCGTGCAAAAGTTTCTGGCCAGTGACATTTCGTACTCTAATTTATTAAAAAAAGACTAATGATTTTTAATCATTATGAGATGTGAGTATGAGATATAGGAAACAAAATAATATAGAAAAAGGATATTATTTATGTTTGTGAATATATTTATTATTATTATTCTTATATTTATATGTGCAAAAGTTTCCGGCCACATAATATACATTGACGCAGTAGGACGTTCAAAGGCGTATTTACGCATAATAGCGCGTTGAATGTTCACATTTAGTTCATAAAAGATCGTGGGAGCATAAACATGGCTCGGCATATGCAAATCCAAATTCGTGAGAGAGTAATAACATTTTCAAAAGAAGGAAAGTCTTCTCATGAGATTGCTTCAATATTATCGATAGGTAAATCAACCGTGAACGATATTATTGTAAAATACCGTTGTGGATATGGTTTAAAAGATGGTCCGCGTAGTGGAAGACCAAGAAAAACGTCTAAAAAAGTAGATCGTATCATTAAACGCAAATCAACTGCGGATGTCAAGAAAACTGCTGCCGAAATTGCACGCGAGTTAAAGGATGAAAACCTAGCTAATGTTAGTCGTAGTACTGTGACACGAAGACTACATGATGTGGGACTTTTTGGCCGTATAGGTATTAAAAAACCATTAATCAGTAAAAAGAATAAGAGGGCCCAATTACAATTTGCCAAAGATCATCTAAATTGGACGATCAAAGATTGGAAAAAAGTAGCTTTCTCAGACGAATCTAAATTTAATCTTTTTGGAAGAGATGGTAGACAACATGTACGACGTTCTATTGGTACGAGAAATGATGTTCGGTACCAAATTCCTACTGTAAAACACGATGGAGGAAGTTTGATGGTTTGAGGAATTTCTCTGCACAAGGAGTCGGTTTATTGATCGAGATCATCGGAAATATGAACGCTGATATTTACAAGGACATTTTAGAAAACAATTTGTTATCATATGCTGAAGAAACATTGCCGCAGAAATGGATATTTCAGCAGGATAATGACCCCAAACATACATCCAAGTTGTGAAAACAGTGGTTGTCTGCTTCAAATGTGAGAGTCTTTAGCTGGCCATCTCGATCACTGGACTTGAACCCAATAGAACACTTATGGGAAACGCTAGATCGTCAAGTTCGAAAGCGTACATATTCAAATAAAGCCGCATTATTCAAATCATTGAAGGAAGAATGGGATAAAATTTCACCTGTTTGTATTAATCGATTAATTGGGTCAATGCCACATCGTTGTGCGGCTGTTATCGCTGCAAAGGGTATGGCTACAAAATATTAACATAAAAATATAATTTAAGTCTATTATAGAGCATATGGACTAATAATTTTTCTCGTAGTACAAAGTGGCCAGAAACTTTTGCACATATAAATATAAGAATAATAATAATAAATATATTCACAAACATAAATAATATTCTTTTACTATATTATTTTGTTTGTTTCCTATATCTCATACTCACATCTCATAATGAGTAAAAATCATTAGTCTTTTTTTTTTAATAAATCAGAGTACGAAATGTCACTGGCCGGAAACTTTTGCACGCCACTGTATATATTCATTTATATTTCAGTACATTACTGCTTTAAGGATTTCGCCAAACACAGATAAGATAAATTTTCATGATGACTAGTGACCAACGGATAGATACCGAGATAGAATAATTTTATTTATTTGTTTATATATTTAGGTAGAAAATATTTACTTTAAACTTTTACTACAAAGATGTCTCGCTTTTTATATATTCTTGATAATTCTTACATTGAAGATGAATGTGTAACTGAATTTCACAGACTACTTCAGCAATCATGGTACGGAACACTAATTATGCAAGTTCGAATTGCATTTGGCCAGCTTATTTTTTTAGAAAGAACTTGTACATTTAGAATAGAAAAATTAGTAATTTAATAAAATACAATACCTTGAAGTATCAGTAGAATCAGTAATACTAGGCGCCATACAATGCAGCTTCAGTGAATCCCCTTCGAACACCACCTGGTTATTTTCAGGTTTCAAATGTAACAAAGGCAAGCCGTTATTGTCAGAGGCAGATCTACAGTGAATATCGACACCGACTTTAAGTTTTTTTAAAGGCAGGCCCCTAAATGTAGGGGGCGAGCTGCATTTAGGATTTGACATCAGTTTTAGGGGGTGTTTCTGGTCTAGAAGCCAAAGTAGGCCACAGTCACATTGAAGGGGGTTGTTCGATATGTCACTAAAATAATTACATAGAACTTTAATAGCCTAGATATTATTATACAGATGGTATACGGGGTGTTATAAAAATCGCTTATTATATTAAAATAAGTGATTCCTTGGGTCAAGTAAAGAACCAATGAAAAAATTTCGAATTTGAATATTTTCAAAATTTTGTAAAAATCTCTTTTACTGGCCTCATCCATAATAACATGATCTTTGATTAAAAATTATTTTCCTGAAAAAAAACAATTTCAAGTAAAAAATAACAAAAACTATTGGTAAATGTACCAAAATATAAATTCTTAGAAAGATTTTTGTAAATATTAACTTTTTTCGAGCCGGATAACAGCTGTTAAATCCGTTTTTTTTCCTTTTATGAGGCATACGATCTTGCAAGGAAGGGTGCTATTTGCAGATTATACCTTAAAATGAAGCAATTTAAAAAATCACGGAAATATTTCCATTAATATGAAATTTAAAGGGAAATTAGACAAATAGCACCCTAGCCGCATGTAAATTAAGCACTTTAACATATATCGTTTTAGTACACAACTGATATTAAAATAAAAATAATGTAAGAAAGCACCGTCTTGAATAAAGAACGCCTAGGCAATTTGGCAACGTTGAATGTGATGCGCTCGTGAGATGTGTGTTGATTCGACGTTTACTTTAAACCTTCATAAAAAAATTAGGTTATCTGCCAAGCGGAAAAGAAATGCGTAAACAAGTGTTTGTACTTGCTTACATAATATTTAATTTAAACCTTGCCACGTAAGGGTATATCAAATTTTTAAGATTGCCTTCACAAATACACTCACAAAATGCATGCGAAAAACTAATGACACCTTATGGGATATTGCTTACAATATTGCACAGTCCATTCTTTAGTGTAAATCAGAACAGTTTGAGTTAGTCAATTACAAAGGACCATTTTGTACTGTAAGTAAGTATGTAATATTTAGAAATATAGTAATTATTGGTGTCTGTGAAAGCTTTGGAGAATCAGTGTAAGTTATTTTTTTAGTGAATAATCTTTTTTAAAGCTCTGTACTACACATGTGGTTATTTTTGCTGCTTCTTTGTTTTTTAAAATGAAAAAGGACAAATTCCTTTAATTTGTTAGAACCAAGAATCTGCTTGAAAACGATGAGCCACGATTTGATTGAATGTACATATTATCAGGATTTCTAAAATTTAAAATATTCAAGGGCTTTCGTTATATTATTAAAACTCTAATCTAATGAAGCAAAATTTACGAGCTTGTTTTTAGCTAATAGAAAAAAGTTGAATATTTTCTCAATTCGTACTTTACCAGGTGTACAAGTATGAAAAGTGGATTTTTTTCTAAAAAAACATGTTAAATTCGGAAGAATGATAAAAAGTGCTTTATTCAAAAAAAATGCTCCATCGGTTGTTATACATTTTTCCTATCTTTCGGGCAATTTGTGAATACCACGCCAGTAAAAATCTTCCCCTTTTGCTGCCAACGATTCATCGAGCCATTTTTTCACATCTTCGTACAAACCAAAGCGCTGCTCAGCAAGTGCGTGACCCATCGATGCAAACAAGTGGTACTCGGAAGGAGCTAAGTCTGGTAAGTAAGCCGTATGGGGCAGAACTTCCCAGCTGAGTGCTTCCAACGTGTCGCGAACTGGTTTTGCCGTATGTGATGGAGCATTGTCATGAAGAAAAATGACTTTGTATTGGCTTTTTGGTATTCTGGCCGTTTTTCAAGCAACGAACGGTTCAAATCGGTCAATTGTTGTTGGTAACATTTAGTATTAACTGTTTCCTAAGGTTTTCACTGCTCATAATAGACCACGCCCCTCTGGTCCCACCAAACACAGAGCATCGTCTTTCTGCCAAAGCGATACGGTCTTGCGGTCGATATGGATGGTGCGCCTGGGTCTACCCATGATTTTTTGCGCTTGGAATTCTCAAAATAAATCCACTTTTCATCCCCTGTAACTATACGATGCAAAAACGCCTTCCTTTTGTACCGAGCGAGCAAAATGTCACACGTGTTTTTTGCGCTCCATCTCTCGTACCCGACTGGAAACAGCTTGTTGACTAACGCCCAATTGCTCGGTGAGTGTTTTTGTGTGAATAATCTTCGTCCAACAATGCTTGCAATTCCACATCTTCGTATTTTTTTTTGCCGGTTTTCTACGTTCCTTGTCTCCAACATCGAAGTCACCACTTTTGAAACGCCGAAACCATCGTTCACATATATCTTGCGATGGAGCATGCTCACCATAAGATTCTCGAAGTAATCGGTATGATTCAACAGCAATTTTCTTCAAATGAAAACAAAAAAATTATGCTGTCCGCGAATGCTCTTTGTTCGGTATAAATTTCGACATATTGAACACAACACTATGCACACACTTTTCCAATTTATCACTCGTGCGGGTCTGACACTTGTTGATGACACAACAAAATGGCGCAGTGTCAAATTTTTATAGCACAAACTACATTGGTGCACCATCTATTGTCTGAAATCCGCATTTCATACTTGTACACCTGGTAATATGCTATATATAATATAACCTGCTTGTAAAATTAACAAATATAAGTGACAACACCGGTAGGTATCCACAGCCGATTTTACTAGCAAAACAAGTGTGATCATTCGGATTTTTAGTAGCGCTGCACGGACGCAGGATACGGTAATTTTTTCCATAAGACAGGGTGGCAAATCTGTCCAGTGTTTTCTGGTTGTCCTTACTGCACTTATTGAAGATTTTTACCGATCACTGATTTGGCGGATGTTATAAATGACATACTTTGTGTATTCAGTTGATCTTAAGCTTGGCACTGTTGCTACAGTGCAGATTTATAGTGCTGCTCCAAGGTCGATTTTCTCACTAGTTACAGAGAAGTATCATTTATCCCTATTTCGTCTTATTTATTCTTGATACAAAGATATACGATTTTCAAAACCCCCTCTATAGTGAAAACTTAATAGTAATTTTAAAGAAAAATGACTTTATTTCCTTAATTTTTAAATGATAATAAATAAAAATGTTTTTCATGAATGAAATATTATTAAAATAGATTTATTTCACTATGCTGTCTTCAGTTTATGAGTAAGTATAGCAAAATTTCTGAAGTCTTTTTATTTTTACTTTAAGCTTTTCTTAAATCATTTATTAATTATATTTCTGATACTCACAGTTGTTTAAGATTAGATAAACCATCAAATGTTCCAAAAGTTATTGAAATTATCTCGTTGTGATTTAACTTAAGCCTTTCTAAATGTTTGAGACCATCAAAAGCCCTAACATCAATATGTCTTATATTATTAAAAGACAAGTCTAGTCTCCTCAAGTGAGGGACTTCCCTGAATTGGTTTTCTTGTAGGTCAGTAATCTGATTTCCACTCAGGTTTCTAAAAAGAAAATAATTTGTAAAAATATTAGGCAAATTGTGCACCTATTTTGCTATTTTCTTACATTAATAAAGTGTTTGTCGTGGGGCGCAAACGACAACTGGGGGCTCCTGCATTGGAACTCTAAAAGTCCTTCTCCATAGAACAAACTAAAAATCGTTGACCGGGACATAATAGGTAGTACTTTTTAGTATCCGGCAAAACTGAATAACCGGCTACGTAGGATCCGGCAAAACGGGTATGCGGTCAAGTAGGATCCGGCAATATTATATTAAGCTCGTTCTTTTACGTTACGTTCTGGAGCTTTGACAGCCATTTAGATAAATTACCAAACATTTCAGTATTTCACCGTGTATAAGATCAGAAATTATTTCGACAATTTTGTCACTAAATAAATAATGAAAATCAAGGTTCCTGGTTTGAGGTCTATGTGGGATAATTTACTGGAAGGTTTGAGCCAGAGATTCGCAAATATTGAAATCAATAACAATTATATAATATTTTAGAATACATCAAACAAGGAGTACCATTAAAAGTAAATAATGACCCGATGAAAATGTGGTATCAGTATCAGATTCCTCGGTCAATGTACCACTTAGAATCTTAAAAAAAAAATAACAGACCCGGTACCTGTTACATCACTAAAAAGACCCCTTCCTATGGTGGAAAATTAACAAGTTGCAGCAAATTTAAAAATTGATGAAAGGGAAGGAGGAGATTTCACAAAAAAGAACTTTAAAAACTTAACCCTCATTTTGAAATTCATGACCAGGGTGAAGATTTTTGTCCAAAAAAACTTATAAAAAAGCCCTATTTCTAAGGGGGCGCTATTTTCTATATCCAAAGGGGTATATACGCTCCTGACGCCCCTTTGGCTACGCCAAGGAATATAACGTAACATATTATGTAATCTATAATATATATAAAATGCAACGTCTCTCCGTCTGTCTGTCTGTCCGTTAGTGCGCCTATCACTGAGGAACCACTTATCCGATTTACGTACTTTTTTTTTAAAACCTACATATGTTCTCTGGACAGGTTATAGGCTATATTTTATTACGATAGGTAGCATAAGGAATGAGCAGTGACGTAAAATAGTGAATGATGTCGGAAATAAGTTTGCCGCTACCGCGTGCCTTTGCAATACACAGCCTAAACCATTAATTATGGAACAATATTATGTAGCAAAGAATATCTGTAATGTATAATCTATAATATATAACATGCAATGTCTCTCTGTCTGTCTGTCCATTAGTGCGTTTATCACGCGGGAACCACTTATCCGATTTACCTGTCTTTTTTTAAATTCATACATATATTCTTTGGCCAGGTTATATAATAATAATCATAATCTATATCTATATATATATATAAAATGCAATGTTTGTCTGTCCGTTTGTCTGTCTGTCTGTCCGTCTGTCTGTCTGTCCGTCCGTTAGTGTGCTTATCACTGGAGAACCACTTATCCGATTTACGTGCTTTTTTTTTAAACATACGTATGTTCTCTGGCCAGGTTATAGGATATATTTTATTAGGTGACATAAGGAATAAGCAGTGACGATAATAGTGAATCAAGTCGGAGAAAAGTTTGCCGCTAGCGCGTTCTCTTGCAATACACTCCCTAAAGCATTAAATATGGAACAATATCATGCAGCAAAGAATACAATATATATAAAATGCAACGTCTCTCTGTCTGTCTGTCTGTCCGTTAGTGCGCTTATCACTCGAGAACCACTTATCCGATTTACGTGTTTTTATAAATTTATACATATGTTCTATATAATTCGATATAAGCCTCGATAATGGGAGAGAAGGTGAGATAATGGGAGATAAGGAGAGATAATGGGAGATAAGGAGAGATAAAGGGAGATAAGCAGAGATAAGTCTAGATAATGGGAGTTATGGTGAGATAATGGGAGATAAGGAGAAATAATGGGAGATAAGGAGAAATAATGGGAGATAAGTCGAGATAAGCCTAGATAATGGGAAATAAGGTGAGATAATGGGAGATAAGGAGAAATAATGGGAGATAAGGAGAAATAATGGGAGATATTTTATTACGTTGGTAACATAAGGAATAAGCAGTGACGATAGTGGTGAATCAAGTCCACGCGAGCGGAGCCGCGGGCCCGGCTAGTGTATGTATATAATGTAACATCATACGGCGGCTACCATCGACGTGCTAAACAGGAGAAAGAGACAGAACAATACTTAAGTTTTATGCTAACGTTCCCATTTAAGAGACATCAGAAAATTTTTAAATTTTTCAATTAAAATTAAATGTTCTAAGGTAAAAACAAATTAATACACCACTATAATATATAAGCAAATGTCACATAAAATTCTTAATTAATTCTATAATTAAAAATCATCTCTTTCTTATTATAGAATTTCAAAGAAGATATAATATATGTTGAAAAATTAACAGCCCTGTAGGATACACTTAACAACGTTATTGTAATCTGAAAAATTCAAATCTTTTTTTAACAACAAATTCTATCTTTTAGTACGTCGATGGTCACCACGGCGTAATGCAAGGATAGGGGTGAAACTTCAGTTATATGGGACATAAAAAATTACCCTAAAAATTATACATTCTTCTAATAATATACTTACAATTTCTGCAGAACTATTAATTCTACCTTTGGGACAAACGTCTTCAAATTATTATTGGAAAGATTTCTGAAAAAAAAAAATGTACGTAATATACAAGATTATTATTAAATTGTGTTAGTTACAAACAACTTTTCTAACTCCTGTCCTCATCTTATTAACTCCTTGTATGCTTGATCACAAACAATTGAAAATATCATAAAAATAAGAAATAGATTCCTCTATGCCTCGAACACATTAAAAAGATGTATAAGATATTATATATATATATATATATATATATATATATATATATATATATATATATACATAGATATGTATATATATATATATATATATATATATATATATATATATATATATATATATACATATCTATGTATGTATATATATATATATATATATATATATATATATATATATATATATATATATATATACATATCTATGTATATATATATATATATATATATATATATATATATATATATATATATACATATCTATGTATATATATATATATATATATATATATATATATATATATATATATATATATACATATATATACATAGATATGTATATATATACATATATATATATATATATATATACATATATATACATAGATATGTATATATATACATATATATATATATATATATATATATATATATATACATAGATATGTATATATATATATATATATATATATATATATATATATATATATATATATATATAAGAAGGTAATCGCGACTGACTAGTAAGAACAAGGAGCTAATTATTGGGGATGCAGTCGTAAGTAGCCAATTAAATTCAACATGTGAGCCTCTGGGAATTTTTCCAACAAATTCTATAACACCGCCAATGAAAATGGTGCTTATAGTTGTTCAGTTTTGATCCATACCAGTAGTTTTTCTAACAAATGTATTTCACTGCCCTGTGTATTGGCTCTTCCTGTTGGTGCCGATGTACATGATTATTATAATAAATTAGTCCTAAGTTTGTAAGTACTATCCATATATAATTAATTATTACATACTCATAAGTTACATTATTTTAGATGTCATGATAAAGAAACAAATATATCAGTTTTGAAAGCTTGACAAGTAAACAAATAAGCTTTTAATTGGTCACTTATGACTGCATCCCCAATAATTAGCTCCTACTTCTATATATATATATATATATATATATATATATATATATATATATATATATATATATATATATATATATATATATAGTGTATATATATATATATATATATATATATATATATATATATATATATATATATATACATATATATATACATATATATATTTATATATATTTATATTTATATATATATATAGGGTGTTATGAAATTCACTAGTTATGTTAAACCGTGGGGTCATGTAGAAGTACATTCAATACTTCTGTTTGGAATTCGAAAACTTTTCAAAATTAAAAAAGGAGGCAAAACTGCATTTTATCAAATTATTCAGAAGATCAACCCGCTCCTGAAAGGCCGTCATTGTACGAACTAGCTCAGGCGCAGGCCAGTGTTGCCAAACATACGATTTTCTGCAATGATTACAGATTTTAGAAAATACCTAGTAAAAATAATATTTATCCATAATTAATTAATTTTTTTTATTTTTTATTTGAAAAGCAATAATTCCCCGATAACGTGCAAGAACAACTGGATCATTGCCCCTTAATAGCTGATTTTGACTTTTATGTCAACAGCTGTTTGGGCAAAATAAAAACAGAATTTCAAATAGGTTTTTCTCTTAACTTTCCCAAATTAATGCCGAAACGGTAAACGATTTTCTTGTAATGTAATGTAAGATTTTTTTAGTGTTAAAGTGAAAAAAACGTATTTGTTTATTATCTTTATGTACCTCATTAAATGTACCATCGATCTTAATATAAAATATCTTAAATTGTGCGTAACTATAACTAAACCAACTCTACCGAATGACAGAATCTATCACACTTGGTTCTATAGTTTCTACAAATTTCTTAAGTACCAACAGTATATTAGTTTATCTTTAAAAAAACCTGTCCTTAATTAACCGTTCGCTGTAAATAAACAAACTAAACATGAATTTGACGTTCTGATAGAGAACGCTGTTATTTTGACACCGCCAAGCAGATAATCATTCAGCTGCCAACGCCTCTAAGAAATCCTTTGTTGTCGGCCGACAAGAGATCCTTTGTCGGCTTTAAAAAAAAGTGAAGCCGGCATTTTTATAATAAAGCAAATACAATTTCAGTGAATAACATGTGTTAAAATTTGTAGTTATTATAATAAAATATTGAAATATAAAACTTGTGTAATTAATTTATTAGGGTCAAGAAATAATTATTTTAAAAGATAAAAAGTTTTATATATTTTTTTATTAAATTTGTTTAGGAAAAACCTATTTAAATGTGAACAATACTATAGACCTTACATGCCGGTTTATGCTTAGCGATACTGTGGAGTTGTATGGTTTACCAGTGAGGGTGTGAAAAAATATTCATGTCATCATTTCTTTAGTGTCGGTATTTTCCTTTATTATTGAGATGTGCTATTTAAAGTGAATTTCTACAATCGGTCTTGCTTCAAGGAGGCGCCAGTTCCAACATATGTAGTGAATTTCATAACACCCTGTATACATATATATTATATAAAGCAACCCCCTCACATACTTTTCTACTCCTTTCAACCCCTGATAGATTAACTATAAATAGTTATTCTTAAAATTTATTAATTATCTGGACCAAAAACACAGATCCCTACTATAAATACACACCAACATCCGTACTTGAAAATAAAGATTACAAACTCTACTGGGACATCGGTATCCATACAGATAAAACAGTCTCCGCCAATAGACCCGATATTACTTTTCAGTGCAAAAAAGGAAAAGTCACCTATCTAATTGACATAGCTGTCCCCAACGACACAAACATCCAAACGAAATACACAGAAAAAATTTCCAAATACACAGACCTTGCAACGGAAATAAAAAGGTTATGGAAACAAGAAAAAGTCATCATTGTCCCCTTCATTATATCAGCCACAGGTCTTACATCAACAATATTCACACCACACTTAGTACAATTAGGACTCAACACAAACATACACAAAAACATTCAGAAGTCAGTGATTTTGAAAACAAAACTTATCCCCTTCCCTTTAAGCAGCATTGTCAAAATACTATAGGTTTCTATTTTTACTTCAATTATTATATGTGTACCAAATTTGAATTCAAGATCTCTTTTTATTCAGGAAGTATTGTGTCAACAGAACAAACAGAAATGGAGGGCTACATTTTCTGTGATCTAGGGAGCTGGAAATGTTAAGAAATACACAAACCTTAGAGGACCATTTTATCACAAACACAATACTTCCCTTCAGCAATGGTAATAGGTTCTTTTAGGCAGTCACAGACTGACCATTACATAGTATATTTATTAATAATTGCATAGGAAAAAAAAAATAAAAGAAAACTTACAACTGGACTAATTCAGTGGAAATATTAAGCAATTCTAACTCATCCAAATGGGACACTTTTTCCAACTCTCCACAAACCATTTTTAAATAGTTTGCACCATCCCGTTGCGAATTGAGTTTACAGCTACATTTACTCGAGCACACTTGTGCTAAAATACCGCCTAGAAGCCTCAAAAAGAGGAGAGTATAATATATAAAAATTAGTTTCATATTTACATTAATAATCTCAATTTCGGCAATAATATAATTTCATATCTACAACACCCTAAATAAACAACACAGACATTTGGCATTTTTTAAGTCTTAAAATCGTAAAAAAGCAACATCATTTTACACATAAGTTATTTTAAGCATAACGGTAAAGCTTATAATTTATATGTTTTTTGAATTTCACACATAAAAAATAATATTTATAAGAAAAATTGAAACATGTTTCACTATTCCTGTGTTTGACAACAAATCGTCAGCCATATTAAATTTTTCATTTGTCAAGATACAGACAAAGTCGGTAATAAAGGTCTCTACCAGTAGGTATTAAAAACTCACTAATGTTAAATTTTATCATTGATATGAGCTCAGTTAATATTACAAAAAGATGCTTTAGCTGCTCCTAACGACAATTTAAGAATTGAGTAATGGAAAAAGTAATGTTTCATGTTACGTGACGAACTAAAAAATTTCTATTTAATATTTTAGGTTAATTCATTGCATGAACCGAGTACATTTAGTTTCTACTTTAGGGACTTTATGTCGCCAGATTCAGAGTAGCTTTATAATTATAGTAAGAAAATTTATTGATTAACATTTTGTAATATCAATGCCGAATTGTAGATATAAATTAAAGAATTATGATAAAGTTATTTGTCTGTACTATAAATAACGATTGATAATTAACGATTTAAAATTAATCGTCAATCTGAAGCGTAACCACGACGCACACAATTAGATTCTAAAATATGGTAAAATTTTTGATAATCGAGCATTAACGTTTCCATTTATTTCTTAAATAAAGCAGTATCTTCAGATAATTTGTTAATTAATAGTAGAAAATGTAGCTTATTTCGAATCTCTACATTTTAAATGTAAAATGTTTTCACTAATGTTGTAAAAACATTTCTCTGAACGGCCTTGACATTTTTGGCACGTCCGTATTTTGATTTGTGTTTTGACGTTCCACCTGGATTTTTTTAAAGTTGTATTTTCCTAGTTTTTGCGTTTAAAAATGTAAAGTACAATTTTAAAAGGTTTATAAACAATGAACGCAGAAATCGAAGAACACATACGGAAAAAAATACCCTGGGCTAGACTTCCTACACACATAAAACAGGTAAAACATGACATGTCCTTAAATATCTATGGTTGTGAAAACTTCCTTTAATCCTAATTTAAATACGATAACATTTTTAATTGTCTAATTATTTTTATTTTTTAGATTCTAAGCAACTCTTCCAAGGAGTATGAGAGATTTATAATAGGTTTTAGCATTAAAAATCAGCTGAGGTATAGGGGCAATCTAGGTAAGTTGTTTCATTTTAATATGCCCCATAGTAAATTTATTATCAATGTTACTGCCAATACATATAATAAATGTGTTGTTATTACGCATGTTATTTACGTTTAGCATAGACGGAGTTATCAGCAAAACTTCAAATTTATATTTATTTTATTATAATTTTATACATTCGTATATAGTCGAAGAGCTATATTAAATTAGTTAAAAAAAGTTCTGCACTGTTACTTGATGGAGATCTAGGAACAAAAATTTAAACAACACATATGTTTATTCTATCAGAGCTGACAATTTTTTTGACACACTGTCTTCTTCTAGAGCAAGGTGTAAAATTATATCTTGCTTCAGAAGAAGACACACTGTGTGGAAAGAATCATCAGCTCTAATACAATAAACATATGTGGTGATCTTAAACAGTTGTTTAAATTTTTGTTCCTAGTTAAAAAGTGATCCGCTGCCCTTTTGGGTAGCACACACCAGTGTTACCTTGTTAATGGAAACTCAATGATTGATTTCATTCTTCAGAGCACCTTATTACTACCAAAGCTCACTTTCAGCTTTCTAAGGTCCCTAGAGGAGAATCGCTTGCTACTGACATAAGTTTTTCTTTATATGCTGGACTTATAGATTATTGAAAATGTATTATTTTATAACTCTAGTAGTATATCCTATATTTTCATCACATTTTACACTAAGCGTGTATCACTTGAATGTGTTTGCTATTTTATTATAGATGTAGATATCCCAATTAATGTGACTGCTTAAGAAAAGTTTTCCCTATCG
This sequence comes from Pachyrhynchus sulphureomaculatus, assembly GCA_019049505.1. Classification (NCBI taxonomy): domain Eukaryota; kingdom Metazoa; phylum Arthropoda; class Insecta; order Coleoptera; family Curculionidae; genus Pachyrhynchus; species Pachyrhynchus sulphureomaculatus. Next base: position 86,811,744 of record CM032452.1, on the reverse strand, counting down.
CCGAGCTTCGCACTGGGAGGCGCGCGCGTGCAGTGTCACGACACTACGGTTCAATTTTTACCTCACAACTTCCTTACATGCAGGTTTAAATAGATTTTGAGATTAAGAGAATCAGTTATTTTTTTGATATCCTTGTTACCGAATCTCCAATTCAGCTATTAAGTAATTTTTATTGGATCTGACCTACCTATAAACAAAATGCCATTCATTATATACACTGTATATTTGTAATACCTTAGGTGCTTTAATTTTCAGTTGTAATACCAATTTTATCATTTTTATCATTTTACTGTAATATTCATAGAAATCTTATCTTTTTTATTATGCGCGACCTTCTAAGAAATTGCCAATCAGCAAGTGTTAACCACAACTATGTCCTAATTTGATAAGACTGTTAAATATATTTGATTTGATTTGTTAAAGTTTCATTCATAATTATTATTATGAATCACAGTTTAAATCCTATAAGTACAGAGTTGTTGACATGTATGAAATTGATTGAAGTCTTTAGATCCAGTGGTTTTTGGTTAGGAGCCCTTCATAATAATGGGCATATTGTCCAGGATAATGCTGTCCTGTAATCTATGTTCATGTGCTTTAACTTTTTAATATTTAAAGACAATTCACGCGAAACTTAATAGTTTAAAATTCGGTGAAAAAGATTATCATACATTTTGAGATGTGTATTTTGTATGTAGGGTAATTTCCAACAATTGTTAATTATTGAATAAAATACGATCCAAACGTTCCCGGACTAATGCTACAAAATATGTAGTCTACAAAGTAGTCCCCCTGCACCTGAATGCAATTCGCGTTATATTTCCTTTATCGTTTCAAAACGACGACTCCGTAACTTCATGTAGAGGAACTGCCCGAAGTCACAGGGTGCTAAATCAGGCGAATATAGTGTCATATAAAGCGTGAACTGTGGACTGCTGCATTCTCTTCATGCTTCAAGACTTGAGTTATTTTCTAACCAATAGAAAGTTAGTAAGGGACGTTCATAGTTGTTCGACAACAGTCTTGATAAGTGGTTTGTTGAAATTTGGCAATGATTTCAGGAGTGATTCCAATCGAAAGTCTCTCGGAGCGTTGGCCGTCTTCTGCCAAAGTTCGGCCAGCCTTAAATTGTGAAAACCACTCGAAAGTTTAAGTATGACTCAGGGCTTTATCACTAAATGCTTTCTGAATCATTTCATATGTTTCAATAGTACTTTTCGGGAGTTAAAAAAATCACCCTCACGCCTTGCTCTTTTTAGTGTTCCGTACAGAACACTTATAAGATGACTTCTGTGTCTGTCTGTCACACCTGTTTTTCTCTAAAACTATTTGTCATAGATAGTTGAAATTTGGTAATAATATAGGAATTAATGGCCTCAGTAGTTTTGAAAGTTAAATTTTGACTTAAAGGGTTAGTTTTGGGGTGAAATCGGAAGTGAAAAAAAAAATTTTTTACTAGGTCTTCAAGTGTGGTGTCAAATGAAAGCTTGTGAAAACATAGGTATATATATATATATATATATATATATATATATATATATATATATATATATATATATATATATATATATATATATATATATATATATATATATATATATATATATATATATATATATATATATATATATATATATATATATATATATATATATATATATATATATATATATATATATATATATATATATATATAAATAAAATGTAATATTTCCACACACTTTTCTTTGTATTATTTTTAAAAAATCGCTGTTCCCCTTATCTCGAAAAGTACTGATCAAAAAATTTTGAAAAAATTCTGGAATATTCTCCACGGGGTGTAGACTGAACGAAAATTATCACGGGTGCATTACCTTTAATAATTTCTCTGGTATATAAAAAAACTAAATATAAGGTGTAACTTTCAAGCATTCGTTAGATTATAGCCAAAATGGTATTTTTTAGTCCGCCATGTACTCAGAGATGAAAAACGATACTATGAACGTGTGGTCGCTTACAGTAGGGAACGACTCATGCTATTCCCATACCATCTGGCCGACATGATAGTAAAAGGTCTGAGAATAACCCCGTTTAATTATTACGTTTCTGTTGTGGAAAAACTTATACAAGCCGAGAAGAGCTATGACACGTTACCGAATTTTACTGCAGCTGATTGTAAGTATAACCTAACCCTAATGATCTTTTAAGTAATGCTGCAGTTTCTTTTGAGCATCATAAGTATTTTTATACACATTAGTTTATGTATCGTTTTCTAAGGAGTAAGAAACCTGTTTATCTGTGAATTCTAAATGATTCTGTTTACATAAATTGAAATGTTGCATTAGATAATAAAACTGAGGGCATCCTGGTGTACAAAATCTTTTTTTTTTGTGGACACAACAAAGTAGAAACCCTCCTTATAGGGTCTTTACTATTAAACATAATATATGTAGACACTACACATGAAATAATATTTTGACCTTAATAGGAGTTACAATTCCTTATTTTACAATAAGTTTATTCTTATTGGTTTTTAAAGTAGGTAGTGCTTCAACCTCAAAAAAATGTTATAAATTAATAAATAAATATAAAGGCAGCAATAAACCTGTTTCAAAAGATAAAAATATGGATCTGTATGTCTATCTATAACAATTTAATATCGCTAGAAACGCTGCGCCACAACCGGCCAAAAAATGAACCAAACACCAATTAAAGAGTTGGCTCAGAAATTTGAAATGTAATCAATTGTCCTCTTTCCCTTGTAGCTCTCTGTAATATAACCAAAGTATGTATTTTACATTCCGATATACACTAATTAAATAATTGTGCCCAGTATCAGTTTTATTAGACAGTATACTTACTATTATAAGGCTGATGCAGCGACACATTCATAATTTTATTTTTTTAATAATTTTGTGCTTTTTATAAGTAGTTCTTACAATTCAAGTCAATAATAATAAAGGATTTTGTTTGTGGTAACAATAACCAAACCTATTTTTTAGAAATTCTTATATAACTAGCGCCCTATTTTCACCTGTAAGCAAAGCAAGTGCCATTAAAGAGAAAAGCAATAAGAAAGCAGATTGCTAACGCGCATGCGCGTCTCTTATATGCACTATATAATTTCCAGGAACTCGCACAGAATTAATATGATCTTATGTAACGCATGCGCAGTTCGTGGTAAATTTCGAGCGAGGGTGCGAGAGAGAAACGATCGTCTATACTCTACTAACGGCGACATACTTCTCTCTCAATCTATCTATATAGGAATATTACATATATGTTAAAAATTATGGAAACAGATAAACAATTGGGAACTTTATTAATAATTTATATAATTTATTAAAGAAAAATTTACTAATATAGACAGAAAATAAACGCCTTACTTTTTATTTTAGGTTTAAGACTATTAGGTATAGGTAGGAATGAGTACATCGAAATAATGAATAAGTCCAGATCAAATAGAGGAAGACTATTTGGCAAAAAAATGTCCTGGGTCTGTTACCGAAAATTCCGGTGAATATTCACATTGAACCCTGGTGGCGAGTTGAAGTTGGCCTTATTTTAGAAGACGACATAAAAGTATGAATTAGTATTACGGTCTGTCAAGTAAGATCGTGACCGCTTGTATTCTTGAAAAAAATGTGTTTTGAAAACATTTTTTGCCATCAGAATGTTTTTTGGTGTGCTAACAACGGTGTCCAGTCGTCTCCTGCTTCAATAATCTTCTGACATCTTCGAGGCATGGTGTCAACGAGATTTTCTGCATACTACGACAATGACCTTCAAATTTTTCGAATCTCGTGAGAGAACTGACTCAGAGTCCTCGTGACTTTCCTCCAGCAAAGATTTCTCCAACATACTTCGGAATTTGACATCATGAGCACGAGGATGTTGTCGAATGGTCTATTGGGACACATTCAAACAGAATTTTCTTAATTTTTCCCCTCCTTGACGCAGCGTCAATTTGGGGTCTGAAAAAAACGACACGATTCGTTTTTTAACTTTCAGAGTGGTTTTGCCTACTGTGCCAGGTGCTGGCAAGCCGTCGACGTTTTTCGCCTCGTTCTAACGATTTACCCACTTCTTTACAAGCGATACCGACTTTTTAATATATTTAGCGGCCGCAGAATGTCAGGCCCCTTTGGATGGGAACAAAGAAAGATTGCTTCGAACCGACGCGCAAACAAGTGACTGATTTTGGATTTTACGTGATTTCGACGAAAGTTCGGAATGGACGTGATTTTCGCCCAGCAAAGGTTTCTTCAACGTTCGTCGGAATTTGACACCATGAGTACGAAGATGTTGTCGAATGGTCTCATGGGACACATTCAAACCCAATTTTCTTAATTTTGCTGCTCCTTTGGGACTTTGGGTACCGAGCAAGTCGTCGACATTTTTCGTTAAAATGATTTAACCACGCCCTCACAAACGAACCGATTTTTTAATATATTTAGCGGCCGCGGAATGTATCATTTTACGCCCCTTTGGATGAGAACAAAGAAAGACGCGAAAATAAGTAATTTTGGATTTTACGTGATTTCGACGAAAGTTCGGAATGGACTGATACTTTTACTAAAATACGTCTTAGACAAAGGTGCCCTCTACCGATTTTTTGTTGAATCGTTAGAATCACCAGAAATGAATTATCGCGGACACGTTCTTACTCGACAGACGGTAGTCCTAGTGAGCGCGGACGGTATCACCATCCGCGAGAGTTAGCTACAATATTTTTAAGGGAGTTCAGCTTACTTCTTTCTATTTTAGGTTGTAAATGAAGAAGAATTAGCAGTTATTGATAAGTTAATAGATTTAGGATCGCAAAATGCTGGTGATTTAAATTATAATATTGTACTTAGTTTATATAAGTAAGTAAAAACATGAAAATTATAGTTCTATATGGTACGATCCGAAAATTGCGGGACTAACGCTATATAATCTAAAGAATTTACTTTTGGACTTCATGACTTCCGCCATCTTTAAAGTAACCGATTCCACCGCTTTCTTCACTAACCAAACATTTTTTAGAAGATCGATTCATGTTGAATCACCTCTACCATCTGGAGCTTTTAACTTCATCTTCATATGGGGGAAGAGAAAGTCAGACGGTGCCAAATTGGCCGAAAAGGAGGGGTGGGAGATGACAGTTGTGTATATAACAAGTTGTGCGTTATCGTGATGTATAGGGGAAACTCTTCTCCTTTCAAAGCTTTGGCCATATTCTAATAATTGAAGGCTCATCAGAGATTCTTAGAATTGTCTGACGACGGTCTTCATGAATGATTTGTTGAGCTTTGGCAATGATTTTAGGCGTGGTTGCGGTCAAAGGTCTTTCGGAACGCTCGTCGTCTTCCACCGAAGTTCGGGCGTCCTTAAACCGTGAAAGTCGTTCATATATTTACGCACAGCTCAGCTTTGTTTCCAAATTCTTTCCGAATCCTTTCGGACGTTTCAGTAACACTTTTAATAACTTTAAAACAAAATTTCGTACAAAAACAAAAAGAGACAGAATTAAACCATTTCGCAAACCTGCAAAGAATCTGAACGAGCTAGCAGGTT
>CM032452.1:86704564-86806106 GCA_019049505.1 Pachyrhynchus sulphureomaculatus | reverse complement strand
ATAAACTTTAAAATTAAAGTGTTCTGACATGTGATTATTAAGTTACCATAACGTACACTACCGTCAGAAAGTATATGGCCCACCTAGAAATTTCAATGTAGCTGCCAAAATTTAAAAAACTAATTAAACCCTTTTATTATATTAGATAAATTTAATTGTTCTTAACAAGTGTCCATCATAAAATTGTTTAGATAGGCCTTTGTGGTGAAATCGCAAATTAAAAACCAATTAGAACAAATTTCCAAGTTTTGGCATGATAACCGTTTTGAGGCGATTTCTGGAATTCCAGTTGAAGTAAGAACTCATTTCAAGTTTCTAGGGATTATGGAAATTCCTAATGACATTTTATGATAAAAACTATGCTATAAATACCATTGCCCTTTTGGAAATTAACCATTCGCAAACAGTACTTTGTCATTGATAAAGCTCAATTGTTTTGTGAGAATGCCAAAAACGAAAGAAGTTTCCGTTGAAAATATAACTGCGAGACATCAAAATGGTCACTCGAGTCGACAAATCGCGAGTGATATGCAGATGCTAAGGATAACGGTGGACTACATCGTAAAAAAAAATTCTCAACCACAAACGTCCAGGAAGACCTTGAAAAACGACTCCCGCTGAAGACAGAGCTATAACAATATCTAGCAGACGTAATCGCCGTCTAACCGCACCAGAAATCACGGCTCGAGTAAACCTGGAGCGGCCCATCCCCATCAGCGTGACAACCGTGAAGAACAGGTTAGCAGAAGGTGGACTACACACGGGAGAGTTGCAGTGAGGAAACTACTTCTTTGGCAAGTGAATAAACGTAAACGATTAGAATGGGCCCGAGAACACGAAAATTGGACATCAGAACAATGGAATTCCGTCGTTTGAAGCGGCGAATCTAAATTCGAAATTTTCGGTTCAAATCGACGAGTTTACGTGCGGCGGTCAGCTGGAGAGAGGATGTTGGAAACCTATCAGTTGCCTACAGTAAAACATGGTGGAGGTTCAGTAATGGTTTTGGGGTTGTTTTGGCAACAGTTAAAGTTAGAAAAATCTTTAGAATAGAAGGAATTATGTGAAAAGAACAGTATCAAGAAATTTTGCTAACTCAAATGCTTCCTTCTGGAAGATATTTTTCAGGAGAAATTTATTTTTCAGCATGACAACGACCCTAAACATTCTGCCAAACAAATTAGAGAACTTTTGGACCAATGGAATCCGATGACGTTCTGGAAGTGATGACTTGGCCTCCATAATGACCCGATTTGAACCCAACGAATTGCTGTGGGATCATTTGGACATGTGTGCGAAAACTCAATCCAACATCAGAAAATCACTTGTGGGAACTTTTACAAGCAAAATGGGTTAAAATAACAGAAGAAACTCTGAAGAAACTACTAAACAGAATGCCGAAACTCTGTAGCGGTAATTAGAACAAAGGTGACATAGATGAAGAAAAATCCTGGAAAATCATGAATATTTTTCTGATTCTCTAGACTATAAATAACGTGAAAATAAATAATAATTCATTACAATTAAAAAAAACATATTATCTGGGTTTTTGTTGTTTGAGATTGAAATAACTAGGTTGGCAAATACTTTCTGACGGTAGTGTACTTACCATTTAAAATATCAGGTTGTAATATTTGGAATAAATTTTTCTTTAATTGGGACAGTCAAATTCATTATTTATTTTAAAATTGTGTGTTCAGAAGAAAAGTATTGGGTAACGTCCTACCGATTTTTTAAAATTCAATCCACCCATTTTTTCCTACTCACACCGAGCAAAAATAATATTACAACTTGAGAAATGTATCTCTGACGATCGTATGGAAAACCCCATAATTACCTCGTTAAATTTCTTATCAACATTCTGTTGTTGCTTCTGTTGCTGTTTTTTCGCATATCCGCTAAAAACTATCTCTCCAGTTGGGGGATCCTCCCCTTTTTTGATCTCTACTCCAAGCGCCATTGCTAAGATGTCAGAACGTTCGTTTACAACCTGCACGTCTTTATCGTTGTCTCGATCGACTTGATCGTTTTCAGCACCTGTTGAAATATATTTTTATATACCATATAAAAAAAAAGTTGAAATAATCTTGAGGATAGACTCTGAATTGTTATTAAATTATTCACTCTGTATATAGTGTGACCATTATAACACCAACGTAAATTAAGAAAGATGAAAGCTGAAACAAAATTTAAAAAATCTAATAACTGGCCAAATGTAAGTCAGACTTGCGCAATTAGTGTTCCATACGTTGATTGCATTTAAAATGAAAATGTTTGTTCCCAAGATATAAAATGATCAATGATTTCACAAAACACTCCCCAAATGAGTTTTCAACAAAGTTTTTTTCCAATCTTTACTGAAAATCGATGACCGGTGATAATTTTCGTTCAATCTACACCCTGTGAAGAATATTCCAGAATTTTTTGATCAATACTTTTCGAGATATGTGGTAAGTATTATGTTATATTATATATATTTTTGAACTTGTGTTTTTCACATTCACTTCTGATTTCACCCCCCAAACTAACCCCATAAATCAAAATTTAACTTTCAAAACTACACAGCACTGATGAGGCCACCAGTTCCTATATTAGTGCCAAATTTCAACTTTCTATGTCAAATAGTTTCGGAGAAAATTGGGTGTGAGAGGACAGTCACCGAAGTGATATTATAAGTGTTCCGTATGGAGCACTAAAAAGGCCATTCTCATTGGTTAAACCTTTTAAGTTAATAGCCTGCCTGTTTCTCAATTTACTTTAATATTCATATTAGACAGGGCCTTATGAAAATCGTTTGTATTATATTGAAAATGGTAAATTACAGAAAAATAATGATAAGTAGCGCTCCTTTATAACTAATGACTAATTGACCCTGAAGTCATATGGTTTTTCAGCAGACAAGTCAAAATCAATCGACTAGAATTCTAATAATAATTGAACGGTCGCAATATTGCTATGCATTAAAATCAAAAGTTTTTTTTTTTTATATTACAACAAATTAAAAGAATTTTCCTTTTTTTCCATTTAAAAAAGCAACTGAAACTGCAAAAACAAACTACACTGGAAGTTCAACGTTTAAATACTAAACCAAGAAATAAACACAATTAGTTTTATATTCTAAGACAATAATCACTATATTTTCATTTTAATAGTTTCATTATTGGTTTAATTGTTACGATGCCGGATAAAAAATTTTAAGTACTGCCAAAAATAAAATCGGTCTAAAAAGAGCATAAAACACCTTTTAATGATCTGCTATTTTATGAAATATAATTTTACTGCCATCTGTCGAATTAACGACGGGCTGATTGCAGAACGGTAGCTTGGTAGAGTTTTCGCGTGCAACAATTTTATAGAATTTATTGCTGCAATATAAAAGTAATTAAACAGTTATTAAACAGTCATATGCAATTGTTAACTGTATGATTAACTATTAATATTTCATATTAACAAGAGATTTTTGTGATTTTACCGTAACAGGACGATTGTTTAAAAAAAAAAAAAAGTAAACATTTGGCAACATTGTTAGTGAACGTCAAAAACGGGCAGGGAAGTGCGAAATTTTAAATATGTGCAAATGAAGACAAAAAAAAAACGTAGCGAAATATTCATTTACTCGGCCAAAAAAATCATCAATTTTAATATATTAAACTATTTTTATAACACCCTGTATATTCAATATCCCCGACTTATATCAACACACTGTATATGTAAAAACGTTACAGCTATATACGATAAGGCGTTCGAGGAGCTGGGCAGATATACAGTAATTTTCAAAAATCACCTTTAAACTCCTTGTAGACTCCTGGCAAAGGGTACTGTACCAAACTGGGTACATCTTTTTTAGGTATGTCCTCATCAGACTGGTTATCCTCGTAATCTAAAGCATTATAATCTACGCGATTTTTGACAGACTTTCTAGGTGGCGAAGTAGGAGGAGTCCCGGCTGACGTGTATCTCTGGCGTCTTTGGGATACTGTAACAAAAATAACTCTGATGATGATTTAATGCACACAAAATGTAGTATTTATTTTATTCATTTACTATTCTATGCCATGCCATGCATTATAAATACATATTCCTTTGTTCTATGGTAGCATAATACTTACTTGGTATAAATGCTTTTTTTCTCTTCCTTCCTCTTTTTCTCAGCCTCGATTTTTTCTAATTCTGACAATTTTATAACTCTCTTTTCTTCTTTTTTCCAGTGAATTGGAGTGACGCTTCTCGATCTGCTTCTAGACGGAGTATGGAATCTCTAAAAGTATTAAAAAAAAATCACCAGAAAGTTATACAAGTATTACGACTTAAAATAAAAACTGAACCATGTGTAAAATATATTACACTTTTAAAAAATTTAAATAAACACATACAAAATCTTCCCCTTCCTTTAATTAATCTGCCACTCTTGGTTGTTACCACGCGCCTATTTCTTCTATTAAAATTGTTTCCATTATATTGTGGTCTTTCTCTTCTAAATCTATCACTTCCACGATTCCGCTCGCCTAAAAAAAAGTTAAAAACCATGATGTGTATCAAAAGAAATATAAGTTATACATGTTCAAGAGTTTACCTCATAATGTATTAAAGAAAAAATTAGGACAGCTTTTTTATACAATCTTTACTATTTAAATAAAAAACCGACGTTATGACACCCTCTGTGTCTTCAGGATCTTCAAAATATGAGGGCTGCCTTTTAAGTTTTTACAAACGACAACTAGAGGGCGCTAATGAGATGTTACATTGCCATTGTTGTAAAATTTGACATGTTATTGTTAAAACAGTGGCAGCTCAGAAATTGGCAGAGTAGTTATGTAAAAAAATGGAAATTTCATGTGAAGATTTTCATTGTATGTTTTTTTACGATTTTAGTAAAGGCCTAACTCAACAACAATACCTCAAATCACTTTGTTAAACTTTTGGTAATGAATGACCATCACAAAAGACTGTTTACAATTACAAAATTTCGTCATGGTCGCGCTTCCGTCAGAGATGAATTTCGTGAAGATCAACAAAAATCGGTTGTTGTTACAAAAAACATCGATGTTGTGCGCGACATGATTGAAAAGGATCGGCATGTGACTTACCGTGACATAGAGACATCCTTAAGCAGATCAAAGACCGCAGTAGATTCGATTTTGCATTAATATTTAGCTGTGAAAAAGATCTGTTCCCGTCGGATTCCGCGAAATTTGACCGAGACTCAAAAACAGGCACGTGTCAATTGGTGTAACGAAACACTCCAAAAAATTCGACCAAGGACATGTAAAATCCGTATACAACATCATTACACAAGACGAAACTTGGATATATTCGTCCGAGCCGGAAACTAAGCAACAATCAACTCTTTGGATGTTCCAAGATGAACCGAACAAAAGTAGTTCGTTTGCAAAGCACTTCCTTCCTTGTTTCTTTGGTTATACTAGATTTATTGCAACCATTGCTTTAGAGGATCGAGTGCTATAAAAGAATTTGTTTGCCAGAAGTCATCGATGAAATCAGGAAAAACAACTGAAAATATTGCATCGTTCTTCATCATGACAATGCCAGCTCTCACAGTATATCAATTTGATTATTTGATGGAGAAAAACATCAAATTAATGCCTCATCACCCATATTCAACTGATTTAAATGTCAAAAAAAATGCGTCGACAGTGATTCTGGTCACCTCAAGAAGCTATTGAATCCTTACAAAACCATGCTTTTGAGGTACCAACTTCAGAGTGGAAAAAATGTTTTGAGAATTGGTTCAAAAGCATACAAAAGTGTATAAATTTTAAAGACGAATATTTTGAGAAACACTGAAATGATATTTAAATTTTTTAATCTACTCAGTAAAAACGGATTAATTTAAAAAATTTAAAATTGAATCTAACCAAAAGCAATTACACAAAAATTTAGTGAAAAAATGTCGGAACATAAATGACAAGAAAATTGTATAAATTACATGGCAATAAAAGCTCTAGTGTCAAATAATCACACCTAAAAATGCAAGTATTTATACCTGTTTTAGTATCTTTATTCTCTTTCTCTTTCTCAGGAGCCCCTCTCATCAAAAACTTATTAGAAGGCACCTCTGGAATTTCACCAGGCTTAATATTGGACAAAGTAACCAACCAATGTGGTTCTTTCACTTCTCCCTCTTCCTGATCTGATTCCTCACCTTCTTCCTTCCTTAAATTCAAAACAAACTATGTCAGCATACAAAAAATATTCTTTACTTTTTGTTGCCATTCTATATTTTAAAATGATTTTTTTTTACATTAATTAAATTGTCTGAAAAAAAAAGTAGGAAAAATTCCAGCAGTTCAACCTGACAACTTACTCTTTGTTTTTCTTGCTTTTTCTTCCCTTCTTATCCTTCTTATGTTTTTTCTTCTTCTTTTTATCATCATCTTCCTTATCATTTTCAGAATTATCTGTGTCACTTTGTTCACCTTCTTCCTTTTCTTCTTTTTTCTTTTTCTTGACTAAAAAATATACACTATTTAGTTAAATCCATAAATTTATTACTATTATATCCTTAAATTATATTACTTAGCACTAAAAAAGCCTTTTAAAACGTTTGCTTATCAGAAAATGTACCTTTAAGTTGTCTAACCAGTTCTCCGCACTTTACAATTTTCGCATCTTGCAGTGGTCTACTATTGGCATCAACTGGTAAGTTCTCTATTTGTCTTACTACATCTGCTCCACTTACTACCCGTCCAAATACCACATGAACACTAAAATGTACAAAAATTATTTATGTACAAGATGTCTCCATTTATGACTGCACTACTGCTAACTTGTTCATTATTGTAAACTAAACTATTTAGTGAAAATATTACTTACTTATTGTAAAAAATAAATATAAACTAGTGTTACTTACTTGTCGAGGTGTGGGGCCGGTTGCGTCGTACTATAACATAACAATGCAAAGAATTGATCAACATGGGTTTCTTATTGGAAAAAGTAGTCTGAACTATAGAACTTTGTTTAATTACCTTTAACAACTCTGTAGTAATTTTACAAAATAAATCTAAAAATTGGTTTTTTACCTATGATACTGAGCTGAAAGAAAAGATTATTAAATTATGTTAAAGGCAACAGTTCTTATCCTAAACTGAAAAACAAAATTTTGGACATTATTGATAAAATAGTTAGCTTCTTTTTTTCTGTTCTTTTTTGCATAGATTTTACACTAAATTGTAACTCACATAAAGAACTGGGAGCCATTGGTATCTTTTCCTTTGTTAGCCATGGATAACAACAATGGTTTGTCATGTGTAGCAGCAAAATTTTCATCTAAAAAAAAATAGTGATTTTTTGGGAATATAATATTTTTCTTTAAGAAAGGAAGTAAAAAATGATTACAATAATTAAAAAGAAAAAATAGTTTTTTACTCCTTTTTGTGTATGGTCGAAGAATTTAAAGAAAATTATATATTGGTAAAGCTATTGTCTGCATCTGTGCCTTTTTTATTAATAGTAGTAGTCACCTGTTCATATATATCAAATAAAGGGCTTTCCAATGTTCCATAAAAATTGAACATTGGCCAAATTCAGTTCAATCAATTGGAAAATACAAATCGCTGCATTATTTACCTTCAAAGGTTCCACCATAGATGCTTTCACCTCCTGTACCGTTCCCATTAGAAAAGTCACCTCCTTGGATAATAAAATCTTTTACTACGCGATGAAATACCACGTCCTAAAATACAATAGTCTTCGTAGAGCCAAAAGTGTAGAATGTATAAAAATGATGATGTGTTGTTCTTAATGGAATTGCCTTTATGCCAATAACTGTATCCTTACCTTATAATGAAGTGTTTTATTGGTTTCTTTGCCCAAACCTTTTTCTCCGGTGCACAAGGCTCTAAAATTTTCACACGTTTTGGGCACAATATCGTCAAAAAGTTCAAAAATTACCCGACCACTATTCAAACCTCCGATGGAGACATCGAAAAAACAACGGGCCCTCTGTAACTGTTCACTCATTCTACAAAAGAATTTTAAATGTTAGTATTTAGAACAAGTATTGAGTTATTAAATTACTTACTTGTATAAACCTAAAACCGTGTTTTGAAAGTAAAATTTTAGCACAATTTCATTTTTTTACTATCAGGACGACGCGGACATATTTGATGCGTTTGACAGTTCGACGAATTTTTTTACCATTTTGACAGCAAAATTCACATTAAAATGCAATCACCAGGTGGCAACACCTACGTAACGGGGACAGTTCACTAGCTGGGTCATCGCCTTTCTCTTTTCATTCCATACGGTTAAAACGAGTTAAGTAATAGCAGCTACGTACGGTGAACACGATATACTTAGTGGTGAAGCAGGTAAACTTGCAATGAAATGATAGTGATTTCGAAACGGTCAAAAAAAATACAGCACCGATTTTTTCTTTAAATATCACATTGAATGCATCGCAAAAGGAATACTTTTTTTATTCTCCAAAACCCCAACTTTACGCTGACAACTTCTACATTGATATTTACACACGAACTGACTTAATTGAAGTTATTCCATACCAGAAAGTTATGATACTACGTCATTATGATATAAAAATTCCGTCCATATGAACACTCGTTTAATTATTGTATATTATACAGATCTAGTAGGCGGATCGAGTTAACGGGTACTCGTAAGAAACTGAGAATCTGGATCCAAGCTAGATAAATAAAATTGAGAAACTAACAAGGCCATACACCCTACAATATATTTATTTTTAGCATATTGATAGTTGTTATTATTCTTTCGAAACCTATAAATATCAATAACATTTAATCTTGAAATTTTAAAAAATAGAATATTGATATCTTTTTTCATCATGATTAAGAAATTATTATACTCGCAGATCTGAAATGCATACTAAATTAGGTTTTTAAATCATGAAAATTATTGCTCGACAAAAATTGTCGTGACTGCAAAGATCGTGCGTTAAAGAAATTTGAAAAATTAAGTTATACTAGAAGGCACAAAAGTGACACCTTTTTTTGACATACTGTACATAGCGACCACCACGTGAAATATAAAATTCAATATTGCTATTTTTATACTTTATCGATAATTAATTGCAGCAGTAAATATGTGATAACACTTTAGCTTCTTCAACGACCCCTACTTCCCGGGAATTTTTTCATATCATGAATTTTATCTTCTACATCTTTAGCTAGTTTTTTATTATCGTCAATAGCTTTCATATGCTTCTCTATTTCTTGTTCTCGCAATTCGTTTTCTTCTTTTAATTTTGCTTTTAATTCCTTTAAAAGTATTTTTTGTTGTTTATAAAAGTACTCCTCTTCTCGAGCCGCACCGATTTTTCCTAAAAAGTATTATATTTGGTATTGTTTTTTATTATTCCATCGCGAAATATATGCCCAATATATTTGTTTTAAAAAATGTTATTACGTTATTACATTTCCCAAAAAAAATCAAAGTGTGGTAAATGCAGCAGATACAAAAATGATCTCGAAAACGGATCAAATTTCTTCCTAGTTTTTTTATTACCTACCAAATGGTCCTCCAGCTTCTCTTATAGGTCCCCCAGCTCCTCCTCCTTTACCTGCACCACGTCCTAATTCTCCTAACACACCAGTATCATATTTTTTTGCAAACCCTCTTACGAACTTGGAGATAATTTTTAAGTACGCGGTCAGTCGGTTCATGGATTACGACTAGTAATTTTTTTTTTCAAAAAAGGACAAAAATACTAAAATTTTGGATAATGGAGGATGAAATGAATATAAGATTAATTGAAGGATTACACAAAAAAGGTTATAATCATGTCAAATGGACAGATTGGTTTTCCTAGGATTATCTAGGTAAAACAAAGTGTGAGCTTGCTAAGCTAGGTCTCGTACATGTACGTATGTTGGTACATATACGAAAACATTAAAATATGTAGTTTATACAATAAAATCAGTAATTTTCATTTGTACAATTTTACTTGAAAACGAAATGGTGTTTGTATAATTGCCAAGGTCACAAAAACTACTCCATATATGTCCAGGAACTTCACGAGAGTCTAAAAAATTGCGAGTTTCAGTAATTTTCTTAGTCATCTCTGAAATGGATGGAATATAAATATTATCTTCTTCTCCAAGCTCATCTTCGTCGTCATTATCGCTTAAAATCTTTCCAGAAGTTACTGAAGTCACAATTTGATCATCAATTAATATTTCTCTCGTCGTTAATTCATTATCAGCACATACATATTCTTCAAAATGAAAGTGATTAAACATCTTTTTAATCTCAATTTTCACTGTACTTTGTTGAATATCAACATCGAAAAGAAATTCTAGACAATCAGTAGGGTATTCTCGATATTTTTCAATCCACTGAGTCAACGGTAGGTCATGATCTGAGTCATATCTACATTGTCTAAAACAGTTTGCAATGATTTCTCTACTGACTCTTTGCCAAGCCATATGGATAAAGTTTATAGCGTCCAGAGAGTTACAGAAAAAATGTTACCTTTATCGATCGTCTCTAACATTTTCATAAGTAAAATCTTTTTATAATGACATTTTAAAGAATGTATCACACCTTGATCCATAGGCTGGAGCTTTGCACTTATGTTTGGATGCATAAAAACCAATTTTATTTGCTGTAGATCAACTTCAGGGTGCGCTGGACAGTTGTCAATCAAAAGTAATATTTTTCTGTTTATGAATTTTAATTCTTGGTACCATTCAATCAGTTCGTTTTTAAAATTTTTTGATGTTTTCCAGGCTTTACTGTTTGATTTGTACTTTAGTGGTAAATGTTTTTAGAACACCTGGGATTGGCGGACTTTCCTATCACCAACAATTTTCTTTTCTCTATTCCAGACATATTTGCAGTTACCAACATAGTAATCCTTACTTTTGATAATTTTCCACTAGCACAATTCTCTCCGACAAACTTTAATGTCTTATCAGGCGTCATCTTGTAAAACAAAACCGTTTCATCCGCATTAAAAAATGTCCACATATTCATAACTTTCTGGAATTTCCGGCCATACATTGGCCAACCACTGATCAACAACAATCATATCCTCTCCTGCAGTTTCTCCTACTATCTTATCCCCTCTAATATTATGTCGCTTTTTAAATCGTTCGATCCAACTTCTAGAACAGTTAAACTCGGTGTTCTCTATTTTCCTTTCCAATTCTCTCTCTCTCTTGTAAAGTATAGCCGGTAATAGGAACATGTTCATGTTGTTTTTGACTAAACCATTTAAGGAGTCCTTTATCGACTTGGTCATGTGTAGATTTTCTTACTTTTTTACAACTAAAGTTTCTTTTATCATAAATTGATAAGATCTCTTGTCTCTTCTTCCATATGGTAGAAACTGTAGATTTAGTTAAATTCAACTGTTTGCAAACATCACTTTGTTTAACTCCATTTTCTATTTTCCTTATAATATCGTGTTTATCTTTTAAAGTAAACGCTTTACGTTTTTGTGTACTGTACTGTGTCGAAGACCTTTGTATAATCAAGGAAACAGAACACGGCGGAAACATTATATTCGTAGAACTTTTCTATCATTTGTCTCACATTGATTAGCTGAGAATTGGTTTCAGTTGATTGGATGATGTGGAGCATAATTTGGTTGCATGATATATAAGAGAGATAGTTCGGTAATTTTCACAGACGTCTCGTGGGCCTTTCTTGTGCCCATTCTTAAAGCCATTCACCTGTTGTCCAGATCTTATTACATATTTCGTGAATTAAGTTAACATCGGCCTCTCCTGTCGTTTTAAGCATTTCAGCCACAATGTCATCCACCCCTGCAGATTTAGTATTTTTGAGTTTTTTCGTAGTTAATTCCACCTCACTCCTGATAATTATTGGCTGTAGATTTCCTATATTCAGTTGTGTGCTATGGTTATTTGAACTTCCCATATATATATATATATATATATATATATATATATATATATATATATATATATATATATATATATATATAATTTGGAGTCTTGTAAAAATCAAGGTAAATAACATTTTTTGCAACAACAAAAATTTACTTCTCAAGATAATCTGTATTGAGATTAATACATTTGGTTACAAATTTTTGGGGTAAGGAAACAAAAAAAAGTCACTTGGGGCCAAATCTGGGGAATAGGGTGATTGGGAACTATTTCGAGCTGAGGTCGTGCACTTTTGCCTTTGCAACGGCCTATGTGTTAGTAGGCGCATTGTCCTGGTGAAGGAGTACTTTTTTGCACGCTAATCTTGGTCGCTGCAGTTTCAATTCACTATGGAGAAGCATAGAGTGCAATAACGTTGCGTGACAAGAGCCAGTCACTATTTTACGCTTTTCCAAATAGTCAGTCATGATGATATATGTATATCCCGTGATCCCAAAAAATAGTTGCTCTCCAATAAAACTGTTTTCGCTTTAATCGGTACACTTTCACCTTCGCCCACCCACCGTTTTGACTACCGTTTTGTCTCTGGGGTGTAATGGTGGATCCCTGTTTCATCTATAGTCACAAAACGCCCTCAGCAATCCTTCGGATTACCCTGCAACTATACCAAACACGGTTTTGAAATGTTTTTCCTAGTACATGTTTGCTGTCAACGAACAACTGGATATTACATCTGTTTGAAACTTTGCACACAACCATTACAAGAATCACTCTAACAGTCATGCTGCTTAACAAAATTATCCGCTATTTCATAGAAATTTACCAAACTTAGAAATCCACCCTCTAATAAACGTTTCCTTATAATTTCGCAGTTCCCGGTTAAGCAAAGTTGTTTTGATTTGGTAATGGTATTGTTTCACCTAGTCTCTTTCGGCATTATCGATTTTTACTCGTCGCTGGTTTATTGTAAATTTACAGTTGCAATTAACCACCAACCAGTTAGTAGGCATAAGGCAATTAACTTATGCCAGCTAACTGGCGAAACATCTGCTATTGTCCAGTGAGACTCCCGGATCTACTTCCGGCCCTACAAAAAACATCTCCATCTGTGAATCCCAATGAACTAACATTAATATATATATATATATATATATATATATATATATATATATATATATATATATATATATATATATATATATATATACATACATACATATAATTCATTAAAATTCCGGGTGTGAATCTGTTCGTCTAACAATGAATTTGCACGACGTTTCGCCAAAATCTCATTTGGCATTTTCAAGTGCTTTTGCTGCTGCTGCTACTCGAGACTGTGATCTTGCTGCCGCTACCGCTCGAAGCTAACTTAGCTTAGCGGGATTTTAATATATTACATTCTACCATCTGTGAAAACCGCTATTGGAATATATATATTTATATATATATATATATTATATATATATATATATATATATATATATATATATATATATATGTGCTAATCCCTTCAGTATATGCTTAGAGCAATGAATATTCGGCTTTGGCGAGGATGTTGATGGTTCACCGGGCTTCACCCATGATTTTTTACGCGTTGGATTATCGTAGCGTATCCATTTTTCATCACCAGTTACGATACGATGCAAAAAACCTTTCCGATTGTGCCGTTGAAGTAGTTGTTCACATCACCTTTCAATGTCGCTTGGTTTCAATTTGTACCACACCCAATTTTCTTGCTTTTGAATCATTCTCAGTGCATGTAAGCGCTTGGGAATGGTTGTGCGATCAACTCCTAATGATTTTGCAAGTTCTTTTTTCCATTTGGCACCAACTCCAATTCGTCATCTTTAAATTTTTTCGGCTGGCCTGGACGTTCTTTGTCTTCCATGTCGAAATCACCACTTTTAAAGCGTCGAAACCAGTACTCATATGTTTTTATCGATAGAATATAACCACCATGGGTTTCCGGCAGCAATGGATGACTTTCAACAGTGCTTTTCTTTGAATTAAACAAGAAAAGTAACGCGTCCCGCAAATGGTGTTTAGTTGGCACGTTAAGCTAGTGTAACTTGGATAATTTTTTTTTGTACTCGACGTGCGTTTCGCTAACCATGTTAGCTTCATCAGAACCGATGATTGACTCAATCAAGTCTATAAGCTATTAGCGAAACGCGCGTCGAGTGCAAAAATAAAATGTTTGGTGTAGTGGTGATATATACTGAGTACTCCATAATTTTTTTTTTAATTTTGTGTGTTTACGTGCTATAAGTTGTGTAATGAATATTAATTACATATTGCTTACATTTCTTGTGTCTTTCGTTAAGAGTAACAACAACTTAGGTTACTTCTGCCAATTATATTTTCTTTTATAAGCAGGTAGGTTAGGTACATATGTAGGTTAAAATTAAACTTTCTGAAGTTAATTTATTGATTTTTTTCTTTTAGTTTTTATTAACAACTTTTTTTAAACAAGGTGATGTTCAAATACTCATCGAAGACGATATCTGTCAGTTATCTTTTAAGCAAATATTGCTGTAGGTATACGATGAATTTGAAAAAAAAAAAAAAAAGATAAAATATTCGATACATACCGATAAGGCCTAAAAATACTTGAATCCGAGCGTTACTGAATGTTTCCAGATAAATAAGTACCTTATTATTAAATTATATAGGGTTTTAATGACAACACTTGTGTGGCGTAATCTAACAACATTGCCATAAATAACAAGATAAAGTATAAATAAATTTCAACAGTTCTGTGTGAGGTACAAGTGGATCGACAGCTAAAACAGCAGTAGGAGGTAAAAACATTCATATAGATTTTTTTTTAAACTGCTTAATATTTTCAAAACTAACAATAATCATGGCTTAAAAATAAATAAAACCAAAACGAATTTACTTTTCATCGATCATAAATTAGCTACTGAAAAATAAAAAATGATTCCGATTTTAAAGTTACCATTACAAGCCGGACACACTGTTGGTATAATTTTTGATCAATGTTTGGATGAATACCTAAAAATCATAGTAAAAACTGATTATTTTAAATTAAAAATTTTGTATAATTTTAAAGATTTCTTAAGCGATAAAAGACTTAAAATTGTAGATTATATTAATTTAGGTGTACTAGATTACGGTCATATTATTTGCTAAAAAAAATTTTAGTTGGAATCATAAATAAATTCTGCATATTTTTTGTCAGACTTTAAAGACGACGCAAAAAATACGATTGCATAACAAAACGTGACAAAACTAGAGTATAAACGAGAAAACCAGCTAATTTTTTTAATACATAAACGATTTTTAACACAGATCGATTTGATTTAGAAAGAATATAATTTCAAATTAATATTAATGGTCGTAGCAAAACAATTTAGGTATACCTATATATCAAACCGAGAAATATAAATCTTGGTTTAAATACATATAAATTAATAACAGTCTCTTCTTATAATTTTGATGATCTATTAATTCCGAGGTTGTAGAATTTCTTGAGAGGTAGATTGCCAGCTATCCCTTCATGTTTTCAGTAGATATGTTCATATTAAACGTCGACAGGCTTGATAAAATTTAAAAAGTTGTCTTTGTAGGTCGTCTTCACTTTCGGTATTCAACGCTGCGTCGTCTGCGTAACAAACTAGAATAATTATGTTATTAACCATTCTCTATCCCATTCCTAGTGACTTTATGTCTTCTATTATTTTGTCCATTAACGGTCTCCTTGTCTACTTCCTCCTGGGGTTGGTATATTTCCTGTAGTGTTCCCGTTTATTTTAATTTTCGTCTTATTGTTCATGTTCAAGTAATTTTTAACTTCCGCGTTTGCCTCTGTCCTTTTCTGCATCAGCGTCTATATTACGTCATGTAGTCTAACTTTGTCGACGACTCTAATTATCTCTATGAAACAGACGTTTTAAATAGAAAATTGTTGGTGTATGTTATAGTCATTAGTGAATAATTTCTTTTATAACGCCGATCTTTATATGTAGTTTATTTCTTCAGTAACAGTTGTTTGTTTTTTTTTAAATTATAAAAGGTAAAATTGCTTTAATTTTTTAAAATAGAAAACTACTAACGATAAGAAACGGGGTAAATTGTTTTTGATGCATCTATTTGCTATTACCATTGACGTACATGCTCAAATACCATAAATTTTTAGGGTCGATTTTCTGATTTGTTAGAGCGAAGCGCTATTATCACTATTTTCCTACAATTCCTCCTTTCTTTATCATTATCACAGGTCAATGTTTTAATATTCTTTTAATTTTTTTCTTAATACAGTTTGTCGAGTAAGAACGTGACCGCTGGTATTCTTGAAAAAATGTATTTCGAGAACATTTTTTGCTATCAATGTATTCTTTGGTGTGCTAATAACGGCGCAACTACCTTGGTAAGTTGTCCAATCGCCTCCTGCATCAATAATCGCACGGCGTCTTCGATTCGATTCTACAAATTTTTCGAATCTCGCGAGACAACTAAGTTAAAGTCCTCAGAGTCTCTCCTCTAAGCTTTCTCTTTACAAAGGACCAAACGTTTTCAATAGGGTTGACGTCCGGTGATTGTGAGGGCCACTTTAGTATCTTATCGTGGGCCCAAGCGAACTGCTTCGCGATATAATTCTCGCCCAGCAAAGGTTTCTACAACGTGCATTTGACATCATGAGCACGAAAATTTTGTAGAAAGGTCTCATGGGACACCTGCAAATCCAGTTTTCTTAATTTTGCCGCTCGTTGACGCAGCATAAATTTCGGGCCCCGTGAAAACAAAGAGACGATTCGTTTTTCGACTTTGTCTACCGAGTGACTTTACCTACCGAGCCCCGTTTTGGCAAGTCGTCGACATTTTTTGTCTCGTTAAAATGATTTCCCACTTCTTCCCAAACGATACCGATTTTTTAATATATGTCGT
The DNA here is from genome assembly GCA_019049505.1 of Pachyrhynchus sulphureomaculatus. Classification (NCBI taxonomy): domain Eukaryota; kingdom Metazoa; phylum Arthropoda; class Insecta; order Coleoptera; family Curculionidae; genus Pachyrhynchus; species Pachyrhynchus sulphureomaculatus. The sequence goes on along the minus strand of CM032452.1, from coordinate 86,789,349 downwards.
GGGGAAAGGTTCCCTATACCGATTTTTTGTTAAATCGCTAGAGTCGCATTTACCAAAAATGACTGATTGCGGGCGCGTTCTTACTTAATAGACTGAATGTTGTTTTAAATGAAAAAAGCCAGTAACTTTTTTTCAGCATTGTAATGCTACCAAAGACATATAATTCACTACAACCGTGTGCAACCTAATGGCTGCTATACACGCTCCGGTTTACCTGACAGGTTTTCCTGCACAGGTAGACCTGCGCAGGTAAACCGGAGAGTGTATTGTAAAACCCGTACAGGTTTCTTGAACTGTACAGGCGACCGGAGTAAATATGGAAAAACATATTTTTACCTGTGCCAGAGTTGCGCAGAAGAATGCGCAATGGTATTTATCCTTTTTTTTATTCAGTGAGGTTTCAAAAGAGTAGGTTTGCATAAAGCCTTTATATTTTGGTGGTTTATATTATTTATTATATGAAGAGCTATAAAGGCTAGTAGTACACTCTCCCGCGTCTCCAGCATAATTTTAAACCAGAACTGCACAGTTTCACCATTGCGTGTGTGGGTCCTAACCTGTGCAGGTAAACCTGTTGAGGTATACCTGCACAGGTTGCCTGTGCAGGTATACCGGAGCGTGTATAGCAGCCTTAATTCCATATTACTTATTGAGATACTACATATATAGGGTTTATTCTAAGCTGGGACTTTTTAACAGGATTTAGCAATCACCAAAAATAAGTCGCTTCGCCAAAATCTTTCAGAATTTTTAAGGCGTCCTTCGAAAAAACTTAACTTTAAAAAATATCTATTCTAAGAGCCCTATTTTTAATGTATTTGAAAAAATCGTATTTATAAAATATCCAAGATTCGTTGATAAGTTATTACAAACGACCACTAGATGGCACTATTGAAGTGCGATATTACCATTATTGTAAAATTTGACATTTGTTATTGTTAATCCAGTGGCAGCTCAGAAATTGGCAAATTAGTTCGTTTACAGTGAAAGTTAAAAAAACAACAACAAATGGAAATGAAGGTTTTCGTTGGATGATTTTTTACCATTTTAGTAAAGGCCTAATTCAACAGCAATGCCTCGTATCGCTTCGTTCAACTTTTGGTAATGAATCGCCATCAGAATTCGTCATGGCCATGCTTCCGTCAGCGATGAATTTAGTAAAATTGGTTGTTGTTCCAAAAAACACTAATGCTGTGCGCAACATGATTGAAGAAGATCGGTACGTGACTTACCGTAAGATAGAGGCATCGTTAGGCATATCGAAGACTGCAGTATATTCGATTTTGCATGAACATTTAGCTGTGAAAAAGATCTATTCCCGATGGATTCCACATAATTTGACCGAAACTCAATTGGTGTAAGAAAATGCTCAAAAAATTCGACTGAAGACATGTAAAATCCGTATACAACATCATAACAGGAGTTTGGGTATTCCTAGATGAAACAAATCCAACGAAAATGGCGCGTTCGCGAAGCGCTTCCAAGAAAACGATCGCTTGTTTCTTGAGCTATACTGGACATGTTGCAACCAATGCTTCAGAGGATCAAAGAACATTTAATTCTGAATGGTATATAAGAATTTGTTTGCCAGGAGTGGTCGATGAAATCAGGAAAAACAACTGAAAACGTTGCATCATTCTTCATCATGACAATGCCAGCTCTCACATAGCATGTCAAACAATTGATTATTTGACGGCGAAAAACATCGAATTAATGTCTCATCGCCCATATTCAACTGATTTATCACCTAACGATTTCACGAATGTCAAAAAAAATGCGCTGACAGCGATATTGGTCACCTCAAGAAGCTGTTGAATCCTTACAAAATCATGTATTTGTGGTACCCATTTCAGAGAGGAAAAAATGTTTCTGGTTTGAACGCTTGCAGAAGTATAAACTAGGTGTACGAGTATGAAATGCGGGTTTCAGACAACAGATGGTGCACCAATGCAGTTTGTACTATAAAGATTTGACGCTACGCCATTTTGTTGTGTCATCAACAAGTGTCAGACGCTCACGAGTGATAAATTGGAAAAGTGTGTGCATAGTGTTGTGTTGTGTTCAATATGTCGAAATTTATACCGAACAAAGAGCATTCGCGGACAGCATTAATTTTTTGTTTTCATTTAAAGAAAACTGCTGTTGAATCATACCGATTACTTCAAGAAGCTTATGGTGAACATGCTCCATCGCAAGATACGTGTGAACGATGGTTTCGGCGTTTCAAAAGTGGTGACTTCGATGTTGTAGACGAGGAACGTGGAAAACCGCCAAAAAAATACGAAGATCTGGAATTGCAAGCATTGTTGGACGAAGATGATTCGCAAACACAAAAACAACTCGCCGAGCAATTGGGCGTTAGTCAACGAGCTGTTTCCAATCGGCTACGAGAGATGGAAAAGATTCAGAAGACCGGTAGATGGGTACCACATGAGTTGAACGACAGGCAAATGGAAAAGCGCAAAAACACGTGTGACATTTTGCTCGCTCGGTACAAAAGGAAGTCGTTTTTGCATCGCATAGTTACAGAGGATGAAAAGTGGATTTATTTTAAGAATCCCAAGCGCAAAAAATTATGGGTACACCCAGGCGCACCATCTACATCGACCGCAGAAAGACGACGCTCTGTGTTTGGTGGGATCAGAGGAACGTGGTCTATTATGAGCTGTTAAAACCTGGGGAAACGGTTAATACTAAACGTTACCAACAACAATTGACCAATTTGAACCGTTCGCTGCTTGAAAAAAGGCCAGAATACCGAAAGAGGCAGCACAAAGTCATTTTTCTTCATGACAATGCTCCATCACATACGGCAAAACCAGTTCGCGACACGTTGGAAGCACTCAGCTGGGAAGTTCTATCTCATGTGGCATACTCACCAGACTTTGCTCCTTCCGATTACCACTTGTTTACATCGATGGGTCACGCACTTGCTGAGCAGCGCTTTGGTTCGTACGAAGATGTGAAAAAAAATGGCTCGATGAATGGTTCGCAGCAAAAGGGGAAGATTTTTACTGGCGTGGTATTCACAAAACGCCCGAAAGATGGGAAAAATGTATAACAAACGATGAAGCATACTTTGAATAAAGCACTTTTTATCATTCTTCCGAATTTAACATGTTTTTTAGAAAAAAATCCGCATTTCATACTTGTACACCTGGTAAATCTTAAAGGCAAATATTTTGAGAAACAATAAAACGATTTCTGCCAATTTTTTTTTCTTTCATTGTTTTTGTAAATACTTAAAAGCTAGTCCTCGTATCACTTTAATATTAAGAGGTATTCGAGTCTCAAGCGGGTTTCAAATAAATTTCTCCCACCGGCACCGTCTATATTCACATTAATGAATGCCTGGTGACCTTTCAATAGCTAAATAAAATCCAGTAGAATAATTATAACAATATTAGGAGTTTTTACATTTAACTAACCGCAATTTTAAAAATACAAGATTATTATAGGGCACCCTGTAAAATTTTTACATTCATCTCAACCAAGCATTTTTAGCTCTTGTTTATACTAAAGACTGGCGAGATATCAATAATATTTTACGAAATTTCTGCTCACTAAATAAATTGCAAAAACTCCTTATTAAATAATAACATATACAAGACTTATTTATAAACTCATTAACAATTCTGTAAAAGTCAGAAACACTACATTTGTTTACTTTTAGCTAGAATAACAACAAAACTATTGTGAAAAAGTACTTTGTTTAACAATAATTTAATATTATTTCGCATTAATGCTGATAGTGTTGAAATTTTTAATGTTTTTGTAAAGCTGTCGCGGTGTTTGCGTTAAAATGCGATAATAACAGAAGTATTGCACTTTGTGTGAAACGTCATAATTACTCCGTTCTCTCTAATTGTAAACATTGCTTATTCAAACATTGTTGTTTTGTCAGTTCGTGTAATAATAACGAGGTAAGCATAGGCCAATTTATTTAATAACTAATAAAAATGTATTTACCTTTTTTTAAAACGGTATATTTGTTCTTCAAGTCGTGCCTATTTACAATTAAAACCCTTTTAGTAACCGTAACAATTAAGAAAGTTTTCAGCGTCCAATATATATTCCACTAAAAATTAAAATGCCACGAACCTACAGTCAGTCAAGTAAGAACGTGTCCGCGATAATTCATTTTTGGTAGATACGATTGTAGCGATTCAATGAAAAATCGGTAGAGGGAACCTTTGTCTATGACGCATTTTAGCAAAAGTATCAGTTGATTCCGAACTTTCGTTCTGAGTCTTCTTTGCGCGTCGGGTCGAGGCAATCTTTATTTGTTCCCATCCAAAAGGGCCTAAAATGACACATTCCGAGGCCTCTAACTATATTAAAAAGTCGGTATCGTGTGTGAAGAAGTGGGTAAATTATTTTAACGAAACAAAAAATGTCGACGACTTGCAAAAACGTGGCTCGGTGGCCAAAGTCACTCCGAAAGTCGAAAAACGAATCGTATCTTTGTTTTGACGGGACCCGAAATTGACGCTGCGTCAAGGCCGGACGCCAACCCTACGGAAAACGTCGACAGTATGCCTCGAAAATGCCAGACGATTATTGATCCAGGAGGGGATTGGACAACTTAACACGTAGGCTGAAAACTTTCTGGTCTGACACATAGATGTCGCCTTTTTCAAAAAATCCATTTGATTTTTAGGAAGTAGTAACCTTCAAACGATACATGTCAAAATTTCATGAAATTTCGATGATTAGTTTTCAAGTTACAGTGGTTTTAGTGACGTTACTTTTGATATTTTCAAAACAATGGAAAAAATCGAATTTCACGTGTTGATTAAACACTGTTTTTTGATGGGAAAAAATACCGTTCAAGCAAAGCAATGGCTTGATAAGTGTTACGGTGACTCTATCCCTGAAAAATCACTCATCATTTACTGGTATGCTGAATTTAAATGCAGTCGTACAGACACAAATGAAGCTGAATGCTCTGGACGCCCAAACGAGGTGGTTACACCGGAAAACATAAAAAAAATTCACAAAATTGTTTTGGATGACCGTAAAGTGAAATTGCGTGAGATATCTGGCACCCTAAAGGTATCAAAAGAATGTGTTGGTCTTATTTTTCATGAACGTTTGGGCATGAGAAAGCTCTGTTCGAAATGGGTACCGCGTTTGCTCACAGTAGACCAAAAACAACAACGTGTTGATGATTCTGAACGCTGTTTGGACGTGTTAAAGTGAAATAAAAAGAATGTTTTCATGCGATATGTGTCAACTGATGCAACATGGACCCACCACTACTCACCGGAATCAAATCAGCAGTCAGCTGAGTAGGCAGCAGCCGGTGAAAGTCGCCCGAAGCGACCACAGACACAACAGTCACCTGGGAAGCTTTTGGCCTCTGAATTTTGGGATGCGTATGGAATAATTTTTATCGAGTATGCTGAGAGAGGAAAACCATCATATTATATAAAGTTATTCATGCGTTTAAAGGTAGAAATCGCAAAGAAACGCCCCAAATGAACAAGAAAAAAGTGCCCTTTCATCAAGACAATGCACTGTGTCACAAGTCAATGGTTACGATGGCAAAATTGCATGAACTGAAGTTCGAATTGCTTTCTCATCCACTGTATTCTCTAGATTTGACCCCCAGCGACTATTATCTATTCGCACACCTCAAAAGAATGCTCGCGGAAAGAAGATTTGGCTCCAAAGAAGAAGTTATCACCGAAACTGAGGCCTATTTTAAATGCAAAGACAAATCCTTCTGCAAGAAAGATATAAAAATGTTGTTTAACAGAAATATCAGCCTTTCTCACTAGCCAACAACGGCGTCTAAAAGAGGCACAATATAGTGGGAAATTTAAATTAAACTTTGTCCGGATTTAGGTAACGCACTCTGTAGGAAAATACTTTCTGTATCTTTGTCCCCGATTTGACCATTGTATACATAACTTTTATTTATTCCATAATGGCAAGCCTTTTCGAAATCTCCACTTTACAAGACAGCATTTAGCTTCACGATTTTTTAGTCAAAATTTTGGACAAAATGATACATGTGACGGTACTTGGATCTATAATCGTGAACCTAAAACTAAGCGTCAAAACATGAAATAAAGCATCTCGGATATTCAGCGACTATAAATTCGAAACTCAACCATAGGTCGCAACGATATTTTGGAATATACGATGTCAAATTATTTGTTATTTTCTGTGAAGATAGTGTACTATTAACAGTGAGCGTTACAGCATGATGGCTCAAAACAAAGTAATGTACTGAATGAGAGATGTAACATGCAGCAAAAGAGACTACTCTTACTCCAAGACAATGCCCGCCTACACACTGCACAATCACCGTTGTTGATGAATAAAGTCGAATTCTGCGAAAAACAAAATGTGTTTTAAGTAGCTAGACGAAAAACTTTCCAGCCTACGTGTTACTTAAGTAACTGCGCCGTTGTTAGCAAACCTTCTTTGGTTTGATGGCAAAAAATGTTCTCGAAACACAGTGTCGCTCATGTTCTTACTTGACAAACTGTAGAAAGAATATTTTATTATTCTTCAGAACGCAATGCTTGAGAATACGTCACTTTAGTCCAACGATTTCGAAGAATATTCCAAACTAATCTTTTGAAATAACTCTCAGCTGTATCGTTACATTGTCTTTGATCTCACATTTGTCGACATCCTCTCCTTTAACGTTGATTTTTGTCCCCCTAAAAAAGTCGCTAGGAACAGTGTTAAGCCAAATACCAAAACCTTTTTTTCTAGCTAAGATAAGAAATACCTAAAAAGTATGTAGAACATCTTATCTCTACTCAACACTGGCTGGGAGTTATATTAGGACTAAAGAGTTGGGGATGGACTGGCTTGAGACCATACCATTTCGCCAAGGGGGTTAGAAAATGTCCAATGAATGATCAGGCGCGTTATTGTAGTGAATCTGCTAGTCACCATTTCCTAGAGATGTGTCCGTCTCCTTCTCACCAAATTTCAAAGACTAACAAGTAATTCTCTTTACCGACCACTTAAATTGTAGAGAACACTCATGGTGAACAAACCTTCACAGTAGAACAAACCAGACAGCATTGTCTTGACAGTGCTTCGACTCTTTTTCAAGCGTCTTTTCCTGAGACAACTGATCTTTTGACTTAAAATAATACTCCTAAAATCTCAGACTAAATATTAGTTAATTGGAGCGTAAACGACTTTCATCAGTAATGTCGCTTTTGAGGACATCAGAGTCACTGTGGGTAATTTCCAATAAATTATTGATGGTTTCTAGGCGATAGTTTTTTCTTTCTTAAAATTTGGTTTTAAAGTGCCAATTTGTTCTTATTCTTGAACAATTCACCTTGAAAGCAGTGCGATAAGGATACTTATCCTCGGGATTGGCTGAAACAAATATTGGCCAATCTTTTTCTATGATTGAACACTTAGTTATGCAAGACCTATAAAACATCAATCAAATATCGCACTGTGTAGAATTTTTATGGGAAAAAATTTGACCAAGTGCAAGTCGGACTTGCGCAATTAGTGTTCCGTACGTTGATTGCTTTTAAAATAAAAAGTTTTGTTACAGAGGTATAAAATGGTCAATGACTTGACAAAAAACACACCCCAAATGAGTCTTTTTTTTTTCCGATCTTTACTAACAGCTGATGAAATTTTTGTTTTTTTTTTATATACGAGATAACTTATTAAGAATAATGAACTTGTAATAATTTTTGTTCAATCTGCATTATGTGGAGAATATTCCAAAATTTTTTCAAAATTTTTTGATCAGTACTTTTCGAGATAAGGAAGAAGACAGCGATTTTTCGCAATTTTTTAAAAATATTACAAAGAAAAGTGAGCACAAATATTACATTACATATATTTTTGAACATGTGTTTTTACAAGCTTTCATTTGACACCCCACTCGATGACCTGGTAAAAATGTTTTTTTCACTTCTGATTTCACCCCCCAAAACTAACCCCTTCAGTCAAAATATAACTTTCAAAACTACACGGCTCTGATGAGGCCATCAATTCCTATATTAGTGCCAAATTTCAACTTTTTATGTCAAATATTTTCGTGGAAAATCGGGTAGGACAGACGGACAGACACTGAAGTGATCTTATCAGTGTTCCGTACGGAACACTAATAAATGCAATCGGTTGACGGGACCGAAAATTTTAAACCTATTAAAACGGTAACATTTTTTTTAGAATAATTTCAAATGTTCTTAAAATCAATTAATATTTCTATGTTTTGCGAAATAACTTGTTTTAGTAAGTACTCTAAATGTTAACAAAAATTCCAAGCTTAGACAACATCCGGAAGTGAAAATAGCTATCGATACCCTTGATGGACCTCTAGAATTAACACAGAATAAGTTTTCAACGAACTATTTTGCCTTTTAAATAATAAAATATGAAAATAATTATAAAAATTTTGTTTATCTTCATTTAATTACATAATATAAGTACGAAACAAGTCGCAAATTGTTTTTTAAGTCTCTGGCAAGGGCAAAAAAAACCATTATACTCATATAATTAAAATATAAATCTTTATACAGGAAGGAGGAAATGAATTTCAGTCCTACCGACGAGACCATTAGGCGGTCGAAACTAGTATCGGAGGAGAGCCATGAGCATGAATAGGAATAACAGACAATGATGTATTTTTAGTGTTCCGTACGGAATACCTATAAGATCACTGCGGAGTCCGTCCGTCCGTCCGTCTGTCACACCCGATTTTCTCCGAGACTATTTGACATAGAAGGTTCAAATTTGATAGTAATATAGGAATTGATGGCCTCATCAGAGCCGTGTATTTTTGAAAGTTAAATTTTGATTTAAGGGGTTAGTTTTGGGGGATGAAATCAGAAGTGAAAAAAAAAATTTTTACTAGGTCATCGAGTGGGGTGTCAAATGAAAGCTTGTAAAAACACGAGTTCAAAAATATATATAATTTAATACTTGCGCACAATTTTCTTTATATTATTTTAAAAAAATGGCGAAAAATCGCTGCCCCTCCCCGTTATCTCGAAAAGTATTGATCAAAAAATTTTGAAAAAATTCTGGTATATTCTCCACAGGGTGTAGATTGAACGAAAATTATCACGAGGGCGTTACTTTTAATAATTTATCTGGTTTATAAAAAAAAAAAACAAAAATTATAAGTTCATCAGTTTTCAGTAAAGATCGGAAACAAACTTTGTTGAAAATTCATTTGGAGTGTGTTTTGTGAAGTCACTGATCATTTTATACCTCCGTAACAAAAATTTTTATTTTAAAAGCAATCAACGTACGGAACACTAAAACTGTGCAAGTTCAACTTGCACTTAACCGGCTGTTTTCGGTTAAAAAAGGATTATGCAATTTGTTAACTTAAATTACTTTCGTAAACCATTGCTAATCACAACTCTTACTCTATTTAATCACTACCTATTATGAACAAATAAAAAGAAATTTTTTGTAGTCTGTTTTTGGGATAAGACCGGAATTTCAAAGTCTCGCCAACGATTGGATCGGGGTTCTTTGCTTACATCGGGTGAAAAGTACAGAGACTTTTGAAGAAAAAACAATGTTTTTGCCAAAAAGCAATTTTATTGTGTAACATAGTTTCCTTCAAGAGCGATATACTTATTTCAGCGATCTTCAACATTTGGATACCCTTCACGTTCTACGATTTGTCGAGCTCTCTAAAATAAACCTCAATGTCTCATTCGATTTCTTCATTTAAGCCAAATCTCTTTCCCTGGAACCACCTTTTCAAATTTGAAAAGAGGTAATAATCGCTGGGGGTCAGATCTGGTGGCTACGGCGGATGAGGAAGTAATTCATAGCCCAATTGGTCTAATTTCACCATCGATTTTATGGACTTGTGAGCTGGTGCATTATCTTGGCGAAAGAAAACCTTTTTCTTCGTTAAATGCTGCCTTTTTTTTCTTAATTTCACCATTTCAAAGGTCCAATAAACCAACATAACAGTCTCCGGTGATTTTTCGCCCCTTCTCAACATAGTCGATCAGTATTAGTCCATCCGTCCCACTTTGCGGACTGCTTGTTGAACTCAGGCGTGTAGTGTGAACTCATGTTTCGTCCAGTGACACGAATCGATGCAAAAATTGCAAATATTCATGCCAAATATGCCTCACGCGTTCTGTCCATATCTTCACGATGTCAGCCACCTGCTTCACCTTCACTTTGCGGTCATTCAGAGCAATATGGTGGATTTTTTGTGTTTTTGGAGTGACTGCCTCATTTGGACGTCCGGAACGTGGTGCCCATCGATGTTTTTATGACTGCGTTTAAGTTCACTAAACCAACGTTGCTTTCGACGGAGCAAATGTGCCATAACACTTCTCAAGCCGATTCTGATTGTATTTTTCCCCTCAAAAAGCAGTGTTTAATCCACGAAATTTTTTTTGTTACATCGTTTTGCAAAAGACACAAGTAGCTGTAACTCTCAAACTCAACGGCTGTAACTCGCAAACTAATCTCCTAAAAGTTAACACTAAATGAAAAATCATATTATTTTTTTCTTTGTGCTGCAATCTCTCAGAAAGTCTCGGAATTTTTCATTACATGTGGCAACACCGGTACGTATCCACAGCCAGTTTTACAGACACGGGATACGGTTATTTTTTTCCATGAGATAGCATTGGAAATCTGTCCAATCTTTCCTACTTGTCCTTCCGGCACCCATTGAAATTTCTTATGGATCATTGACGGGAAACGATGTTATAAATGACATACTCTGTTTTTCTTTTGTGTCTGGGGTGTACACGGTAGTTCTGTAGGAAAACAATTGGTTTTAGGGTCTATGAGTTTTCCTTCATAACTAGGTAGATACAATCTGTCAAGTAAGAACGTGTTTGCGATAATTCATTTTTGCTAGATGCGATTCTAGAGATTCAACAAAAAATCGGTAGGGGAAACCTTTGTCTACGACGCAATTTAGTAAAAGTATCAGTCGATTCCGAACTTTCGTCGAAATCACATCAAATCCAACATGACTTGATTGGGCGTCAGTTCGAGGCAGTCTTTCTTTGTTCCCATCTATATGGGCCTAAAATGACATATTTCATGGCCGCTAAATATATTAAAAAGTCAGTGTCGTTTGTGAAGATGTGGGTAAATCATTTTAACGAAACAAAAAATGTCGACGACTTGTCAAAACGTGGCTCGGTAGGCAAAGTCACTCCGAAAGTCGAAAAACGGATCGTGTCTTTGTTTTCACGGGACTCGAAATTGACGCTGCGTTAAGGAGCGGCAAAATTAAGAAAATCGGGTTTGAATTTGTCCGATGAGACCATTCGAGAACATCTTCGTGCTCTTGGTGTCAAATTTCGATGCACGTTGAAGAAACCTTTGCTGGGCGAAAATCACGTCGCGAAGCGGCTCGCTTGGGCCCACGATAAGATACTAGAGTGGCCTTCACAATCGCCGGACGCCAACCCTGTTGAAAACGTTTGGTCTCTTGTAGAGAGAAAGCTCAAAGAAAAGATTCCGAGGACTTTGACTTCGTTGTCTCGCGAGATTCGAAAGATTTGGAGTCATTGCAGAAAATCACGTCGATAGCATGCCTCGACGATGCCAGGCGATTATTGATGCAGAAGGCGATTAGACAACTTACTAAGGTAATTGCGCCGTTGTTAGTACACCAAAGAATACATTGATGGCAAAAAATGTTCTCGAAATAAATTTTTTCAAGAATACCAGCTGCCACGTTTTTACTTGACAGAATGTAATCTCTCATAAACTATTTTATCGATTACAAACCATCTTGCAGGTAAAAATAATAGTATTAGGATTTCATTCAAATGTCTTACGTAATATATTTTTTTTAATTTTTATTTAATTCATGGAATCCGGACTGTGATTATTACCTTATCCGAAAAAAAACAAAATAAGATAAGTATATTTTTGTCGCATAAAAAATACTATGTAAATATGACGTAACTCACACTAATTAATATGTATTTAACACTCTAATAAAATTATGAGCACTTGAATAAAATCATGAACAGATTTAATTATTTAATATTTTGATCGGATATGTTATTAGTAAGTAATAACATGAGAACTTTGTTTAATATTGTTTAGTAACGCATTAACATTATGATACCATCAGTGGCGTGATAAGTGTTAACCTACAACGCGGAAAAATCCAAAGGTGGTATGTTATGATAACACAGGCACACAAAAAAAAAATCCTGCCCGAGATGATTAACCCCCCTACCCCTCCGTATTTTTGGCAGCTGAACACGATCCCGTGTTGGATTTGTCCCATCACATCACAGTCTTTTTTAACCTCAAAAAAACCGGTCAAGTGCAAGTTGAACTTGCACAATTAGTGTTCCGTACGTTGATTGTTTTTAAAATAAAAATAATCATTGACTTCACAAAATACACCCCAAATGAGTTTTCAACAAAGTTTTATTCCAATCTTTACTGAAAACTGGTGACCTTGAAATTTTGTTTTTTTTTTTATATACCAAATAAATTATTAAAGGTAATGCACTCGTGATAATTTTTGTTCAATCTATACCCTGTGGAGAATATTCCAGAATTTTTACAAAATTTTTTGATCAGTACTTTTCGAGATAAGGTAGGGGACAGCGATTTTTTAAAAGTAATACGAAGAAAACTGTGCGCAAGTATTACATTATATATATATTTTTTACTCGTGTTTTCACAAGCTTTCATTTGACACCACACTCGATGACCTAGTAAAAAAAATTTTTTTTCACCCCTCAAAACGAACTCCTTAAATCAAAATTTATGTTACGGTGGTATAAAATGATCAGTGACGTCACAAAACACACCCCAAATGAGTTTTCAACAAAGTTTGTTTCCAATCTTTACTGAAATCTGATGACCTTGAAATTTTTTTTTTTTTTATATACCATATAAATTATTAAAGGTAATGCACTCGTGATAATTTTCGTTCAATCTACACCCCGTGGAGAATATTCCAGAATTTTTTCGAAATTTTTTGATAAGTACTTTTCGAGATAAGGCCCGGGACAGCGATTTTTCGCGAATTTTTAAAAATAATACAAAGAAAAGTGCGCTCAAGTATAATATTATATATATTTTTTTTACTCGTGTTTTCACAAGCTTTCATTTGACACCACACTCGATGACCTAGTAAAAAAAATTTTTTTTCACTTCCGACTTCACCCCCCCACACTAACCCCTTAAGTCAAAATTTAATTCTCAAAACTACATGGCTCTAATGAGGCCATCAATTCCTATATTATTACCAAATTTCACCTTTCTATGTCAAATAGTTTCGGAGAAAATCGGGTGTGACAGACAGACAGACAGACAGACAGACACCGAAGTGATCTTATAAGTGTTCCGTACGGAACACTAAAAAGGGTCTAAAATCCATGAATTCTACATGTCATATTCCGCAATGTGGATATGGGATTGCAGCGACTGAAAATGGTCACAGAATATGACGTATTAGGCGGTGAATTGTCTCGAAACTTGTTGGTAACCGAAAAATTGCACATAGCCTTTTCCACAACGCTGATACGGGATGTCAGTGATTAACATGGTATAATTCGACATATTTTTATCTCCATTCCGATGCAGTTCAAGTCGCTGAAGAAGATAGAGAAGTTCAGTTTGACCTGGAGGGTCACAGTTTCCTAGTGACCTTAAAAATAGGGTAAGAAATCCAGAAATTGCCCATATCATTTTGCGGAAAGTGAATGTTGGTTTCGATAGCTCGTATCGCAGCATAGTTCTGGTTTGAAACAATTGGATCTTTATTTTCCTGGTGAAATATGAGGGAAGTGTTCCCTCACGCGGGGTGTTCTTCGAAACTAGCTATTATTTATTTTAGTCCTCGGCTCCATTAGAGGACGTCAAAAAAAAGATAACCGAACTCATCGACCATGTACCATCTTTTTTTCAGAGACTTCCTGAAAAGAAACTTTCAAAAGGTCATAAATTACATTTAGTAAAAGAGTAGCCGTGCCCGCGGCTCCGCTCGCGTGGACTTGATTTACCTTTATCGTCACTGCTTATTAGTTATGTTTATATTATTATATAGCTCGTGAGGCCTTAGAGGCCCATGGCTTGGTTGCATACTCGTCTCCACTTCTTTTTGTCTCCTGTTAGCTTTTCCCAGTGCGGGACTCCTATCAACTCCAGATCTTGCTTTACTGCCTGAATCCATGTAGACAGAGGTCTACCCTTGCCTCTTCTTCCAACCACTCCTCTTATTAGGGCTTGCTTTGCCTGTCTTTCTTCCTTCATCCTTGCCACGTGTCCCAACCATCTTAATCGCTGGCTTCTTATGATTTGGCTTATAAGGGGTAACGTATATAGGCATTTTAATTCGTAGTTTGTTCTTTTTCTCCACAGTCCCTCTTCTTTCCTTCCTTCATAGATTCTTCTCAAAGCTTTCCTTTCCCACACCTCCAACGTCTCCTTTTCTCTTGCATTTAGTTTCCACGTTTCGCATCCATATGTCACCGAGGGTTTGACAATTGTCGCATATATGTTTTCTTTTGCTTTTCTTGATACATTCTTTGATTTCAATTATTGGATTCATTGCCCCCAAACATATCTGTCCTTTCGCTATTCTTGCTGGTATCTCCGTCCTTTATTGTCCACTCTCTGTTAGTGTTACTCCCAGATAATTAAATTTCTCTACTTTTTCAAACATATATCTTTTCCCTAAGTTGTTTATTATATCTAAACTTTTGTTATTTTTATTATCCTTCTTCTTTGTAATTTCCATGTATTTTGTTTTTTCCTCGTTTATCTTTAGTCCTTTCATCCTTCCCCTTTCTTCTATCCTACTTATGGCTTTTTTGAGGTTCTCTTTTGCTCTTGCAATCACTGCTACATCATCAGCATAGGCCAAGCATTGGCAGGTTTGTTGGTATATCGTTCCATTTGTTTTTATTTCTGACTCCCGGATAATCTTCTCTAGTACCAAATTAAATAGACATGTCGACACGGGATCCCCCTGTCTTAATCCTCTCTTCACCTTAAACTTGTCTGATACTTTGCCCTCAACCAGCACTCTATTTTCTGTGTCATTCAGGGTCATTCTCATCATGCGAATCAATTTACTTGGAATTTTAAGTTCTTCTATTATCTTGTAGAGTCTTTCTCTATTTACAGAGTCATATGTTTCTCTGAAATCCACAAAGATCAAGTGTAGTGCTAAATTTTGTTCTAAAGTATTACCTTGGTTTTGCTTAATCGAAAATATCTGGTCTGTAACCGAACTATTGGTACTCTCCCAGAATAGACTCGGCTTTCTCTTCTAGTCTGTTTTTGATAGTCACCACTACTATCTTGTACACGACATCCAGTAAGGCTATTGGTATATAATTAACACATTTAGTTTTTTCTTTTTTTTTGTATATTGGACAAATGAGCGACTCTCTCCAGCTCACTGGCATCTTTTCTGTTTCCCATACTTCTTGCACCAACCAACATATTTCATTTTCCAGATCTACTCCTCCAGCTTTTATCATTTCTACTGTTATACAATTTCCACCCGGGGCCTTATTTTTTTTGGGTTCTGAGTATTTCTCTTATTTTTTTCCCTCCTGCCCTTCAGTTAATTTTGCTTCCTATTTCTCATTCAACTCCTCATTTTTATCTCCATTTAATGTTTCTTTAAAGTATTCCGCCCATCTATTCAGCCTTTCTGCTAAATTTCCATCATTTTTCCTACATATTAGCATTTTATCTCTGTTTATTCCCTATTTTATAAAAAAAAAAAACATGTAAATCGGATAAGTGGTTCTTATGTGCTAAGCGCACTAATAGCCAGACAGACAGACAGACAGACAGAGAGACGTTACGTTTTATATATATTATAGATTTTTTTGTTATATATTAAATTAAGAATTTAAAAAAAAACACGTAAATCGGATGAGTGGTTCTCGAATGATAAGCACACTAACGGACAGACAGACAGACAGAGAGACGTTGCGTTATATATATTATATAGATCATTATTATTATTATATAACCTGGCCAGAGAACATATGTATGAATTAAAAAAAACACGTAAATCGGATAAGTGGTTCTCGCGTGATAAACGCACTAATGGACAGGCAGACAGACAGAGAGACATTGTATTTTATATATATTATAGATTATAGATATTCTCTGCTACATAATATTGTTCAATATTTAATGGTTTAGGCTGTGTATTGCAAGGAAACGCGCTAGCTAGGTTCTCGAGTGATAAGCGCACTAACGGACAGACAGACAGACAAACAGATAGAGATACGATGCATTTTATATATATTATAGATGTAGTAAAATATATATCTATAACCTGGTCAGAGAACATATGTATGAATATAAAAAATCACGCAAATCGGATAAGTGGTTCTCGAGGAATAAGTGCACTAACGGACAGACAGACAGACAGAGAGAAGTTGCATTTTATATATATTATAGGTATAGATTATTATTATTATTATTATATAACCTGGCCAAAGAATATATGTATGAATTTAAAAAAAAACACGTAAATCGGATAAGTGGTTCTCGCGTGATAAACGCACTAATGGACAGGCAGACAGACAGAGAGACATTGTATTTTATATATATTATAGATTATAGATATTCTCTGCTACATAATATTGTTCTATATTTAATGGTTTAGGCTGTGTATTGCAAGGAAACGCGCTAGCGGCAAACTTTTTTCCGACTTCACTCACTATTATCGTCAATGCTCATTCCTTATGCTACCTATCGTAATAAAATATAGCCTATAACCTGGCCAGAGAACATATTATGTATGTTTTAAAAAAAAGTACGTAAATCGGATAAGTGGTTTTCCAGTGATAAGCGCACTAACGGACAGACAGACAGACAGACAGGCAGACAGAGAGACGTTGTGTTTTATATATATTATAGATGTATAGACTGGTTTTCTTAAATGAATATGTTTACCGAGCTAAAAATATATCATTCATCTTTCATGCTTTAAAGACATGCAAGTATACAAACGTACAGATAGCTAATCTCAGTTTTAGCATAGATATAAAAATGCAGAATATTACAAAATATTATTATTATAGATTAAAGCACTTTTAATAACATGCTGTCCAAAAGTCGTTCGGCCGCAAGGTTAGCGAAAACTATCCACAGGGAATCAATAAGACTGATTAGTACTAAGGAAGTGATAGAGAAAGAAGAAAAATATGCAGCACATAACTATCATCCATTACCTGCAGCTTTGTCAAAAGGGAAAGGTAAGATGCAATTTTAATAGACAGAAACGTTATTTACATCGGGCTTCTCAGGTAAGAGAAACATCAAATAAATAGTTGTGATATTTTCCTTTCAATGATTTAAAGTAATCTCAGAGTACGTCTATCTACTTTCTTCTGATAATAAAGGATGGAAATAACTTGAGATAGCTTCAGATTATTGAATGGGTGGTCTAAGTGTCTCTATGAAACACACTTCACGGAAAAGCAGGCATTAAAACGAGGGTGGATTGAGAAGTCTTGAAAAAAACAACGATGAATAATTTTTTTTTGCAAAGATAAAAATTTATTTCTCAACGTAATCTTCATTGAACTCGATAGGTTTGGTTCAACTAACTGCGAGTTGCATCTGTTTGAAACTTTATACATAACTGTTACAAGAATCACGTTTGCCAACAGTCATGCCGCTTAATAAAATTTCCCGCCATCTCGCAGAAATTTACCACCCTCGTACAGAAATGTTTTTTTTTTTTTAATAAACAAAACAACGTTCTCTTTCAGGTTGTTACGTATGGGACGTCGAGGGTAAAAAATATTTCGATTACCTAAGTGGATATTCGGCCAACAATTTCGGTCATTGCCATCCCAAAATTCTGGAAGCACTCCAAACACAAGCAGGTGTCCTTCATCATACTTCCAGGGCATTTTTCAACGACGTATTAGGAGAATATGCGGAAAAAGTCACTAAGTTATTTGGTTACGACAAAGTCTGCCCTATGAATACAGGTTAGTTAGAATAAAACCATTATGTCTTTACCATTGCGCCATTAGTTACAAATAGAGCTTCAATTTGAAGCATCACATAGTGATAAATTTTCACATTAAAGAGGTACATGGACCAGAAGTTAATCATGAAAAAATATCCCAGGAGTCCGGCAATGACGGTTCGCCTTATTGTTTTGTAAAATCTTGATCCAAATGGTTTCCATATAGCCGAGACTCGATACCGAACGACCACAGATTAGGAAGACTGGTTAAAGCAAAAACTGAGGAAACCATTAGGCTTCTTGGGGATTTGTTGCTGTTAGATTGACGAATGACGATCACAGTGCCTGCTAAAGAAGCTCAAATATCCGAATATAGAGTTTTCAAGAGTATACATGAATGTTTAGGGATGCATGATGGAATCACAAACTCCCTACACCTGAGCACCTGAGTAGAAACTGGTGAGGAAAGAAATATGTGAAGAACATTTGGCCGAGAGAATGATGAGAGTTACTTTTCGTGAATGGTCACAGGCGATGAGCCCTGGAGGATTCATTGCAATCCTTCTACACAGCAAGAGTCTATGCATTCATACAGGGTGTCCACTGTCAAAGAAGGCAAAAACTCAGTCCACAATTACTGAAGAAATTTAGGAATGACAATCCAAAACTTGAAGCGTTAGAGAAGAAAGCCCGAATTCATGGCAAACCAAAACATGACTGTTACACGATAACTGCACGGTCTAAAACACTTGTACAGTTCAAGTCATTACCAAAAGATGATGGCTTCATCGAGGTACAACATCCATCATGTAGCCCTGATTAAACATCCTGCGACTTCCTTTTGTTGAAATATATAAAGAAAAACTGCAGAGATCGAAAATTTTCTTCAGATAATAAGTTGACAGGCGTAGCGTCGTTTTTTGAGGCGCAAACAAGTGTTTTAGTGTGGAAAAATTTATAAATTTGTTGAAACTCTTTAATCATTTCCAGGGCAGAACTTTATTTTTTGTCATTTTCGAACACAGAAAAATTAACCTGAACTAAACACGCATTGCGTATACAAATTGTGGCTTTTTAACATTAGAGACGCTATCATAACATTCTTACGAGTATTTCAACATTTTAGGTGTAGAAGCCGATGACACAGCCTGTAAAATAGCCAGAAAATGGGGCTACAGAAAAAAGAACATCCCAAACAACCAAGCCAAAATAGTTTTCTGCAGTGACAACTTCTGGGGGAGGTCTTTGGCTGCCGTATCAGCCTCCACTGACCCGACTAGTTTTGAGGGATATGGACCCTTTATGCCTGGATTTTCTTGCGTACCTTACAATGATCTTAAAGCCGTAGAGGTAAAAACCTTAACAAAATTGATATTACACTTAGGTAATATTCCCTTTACTGGACATAAACTCCACCACATGTTTTATGATATACCTGAAAAAGAAACATGTAATAAATACGGGGGTTTAGACAATCCCTTAATACAGGGGTGCTCAAACTTGAACTGCTGGCGATCTACCTCAATATTGTTAGACTACGATTTATCGACTCTGAGAGGCTGCTAAGTGTGATGCAGGATTGTCGTCTAGGTAGGGTGTATCGTCGCATAGATATTAGTTTTCCGCACAATATGCATTTTTTTAGTCAAGGTAAGTGTAGGTCTGCTCTAAAATGTCAATGAAAAAACTCATAATTATTCAAAATTGCGAGTTTATTGGTTCTTACAAAACAAACGAGTTCTAGTGTCTAAACTTAACTAAAGAGTGACTTTGGATGTTGAAGCCTGGCACTGCATGTCCTCAGCATACTTTTCATAGGATGGTACGTAATTACCGAGTGCTAATCGCAAGCATGATGACATATGTTCATCAGTTAATCGATTGCGATATTTTGACTTAATTATCTTCATTTCAGAAAATGCAGACTCGCACAAGTAAGTTGACCCAAACATTGCCGTCAGTTGAAGGGCGATTTGCCTTAGATTCGGATATTTATCTTCAGATATAAAACACCAAAATTTTGTATCAGATGCTGTGGCTTTGAGATGTATATCTGATATAATCTGCACTAACTCATTTTCAACAGAACATGAGTCCATGTTAAACTGCTGTTTCAGTAGCTAATTCCTCAATGTTTTTACACGAAAAAGGATAACTCATAAATGATGCGATATTTGCCAATTTACTGAAATCATAAAAACGTATTTTGAATTGGCCTAAAATATTTGATAATTCTGCTTCATAAATATCATAATTCAACTGAGGATTCAACAGATCCGTTCTTTTCAACTGATCTATCATAAGTTGCAATTTACTTTTGAATGCGTTTATTGCGCTAATCATCTCAATAATAGTTTTTCCTTTACCTTGAAGTTTCAAATTAATGATGTTTAAATGCATTGTGATGTCTATCAAAAATGCCAAATCAGTCAGCCATTTTCCGTTTTTCAGCATCTGAGTGTCATCACCTCTTTCGTCCAGAAAAGCTGTTATTTCGGGCAATAATTCTTGAAACCTTTCTAGGAATTTTAGGCGACTCAACCACCTGACGTCCATGTGAAGAACTAAATCAGTGTGTTCAGCTGACTCACTATCTTCCAACTGCAATTTAAAGAGCCGTCGTTGCAAGCTACGTGCACGGATAGAATTCACAATTTTTATTGCAATGCCCATAATCTCCTCCATGTTTAGAACTTTTGAACACAAAACTTGTTGATGTATAATGCAATGGAAGGAGAAAAATAAAGGGAAATCATCATTAGCTCGACACAATGCCACAAAACCGTTTTTGTTTCCAGTCATTGCTGGTGCTCCATCGGTTGTAACGCACACTAGTTTCATATATTGGTAGCTTGTAGTTTGTTACAAAATTGAAGAAAAGGTCATATATATCTTCGCCACGGGTCTTTCCTTTCAGAGGAATCAGTGTCAAAAACTCTTCCTTAGCCGACATGTCATTAAATACCATTCGAATAAAAATACACAGCTGGGCAGTGTCTGTCATATCGGTGGATTCGTCGAACTGTAAAGAAAAGTATGTACATTCCATGATATCTTGTTTTAGTTTATCTGCCATGTCCTGACTCATGACTTCAACACGCCTTGTGACAGTCGGACGAGATAACTGAAGTTCTCTAATAGCAGACATAATCTTTGTTTTATTTTTAAAATCTCCAAATAAAGTCTCACCCGCTCCAATAAATGCTTCTTTCACAACCAATCCATCATCAAATGGTTTCTTGTGTTTCGCCAATATATGAGATATTTTAAATAACGCGATCGTTGCAGCTTTTGATTGTTTGGCTGGTCTTGTGAACATGGTTTGTTCTTTTTTCAAACAAGTTATCAAATCACGTACTTTTCCTTTTCTTAATTCACTTTGTGACGGAAAATCCTTTTCATAGTTTTTATGAACCGTTTTATGATGCCTCTCTAGGTTCCCATGCTTAGGTATTGCAACTGATGCGCGGCAAATGAGACAAATGCACTTATCCTTTACCATACACTCATTTTGGATTATTTATTAATAAACTTTGTATCGATGTATCGCCTTCAAGTTACAACTCCTATTCCTGCAGGCGCAACATTTATATCGGCGCGAACGAAGTCTCGAATGTTCCCGTCAAACACGCCGCCCGAAGTTTCTAGAAAAATCGGCGGGAATCAAAAACGCGGCTTTTCTTTGACAAGTACCGCGCGTTCCTTTGATAAAGCCGCCTTTTGCCGCTAGCAGGGGGTTATTACGATAAAAGAAAGTGATGAGGGGGTTATTCTGGCCTAATTGTGGATCGAATAAATTTTAGTAGTTTATTCATTACATTTTGTTTTAGTTACCTAAAACAAAATCTGTGAATAGTTCTATATCGGATTTTTTTTCTCGAGATCGACTCAAAAAGCACTCGCGATCGACTTGTCGATCGCGGTCGACCGTTTGAGCACCCTTGCCTTAATATATTAAAACTCAAAGAAGTCTTAAACTTTTAATCGTCGTCCTTGTTTTTCTGACTATGAATTGAGAACTACCTAAACTTAAGTAAACAATTAAATAACAAATGACTTCTTTCTTCTTACCAATTACAAATTTCCTAGTAAAAAATGCATTAAACACCACACATACAGGATGTCCCAGTATTCCGTGTACATAGAGTTACTGTGGATTTTTGGGATGAAAATGTGACCATTTAACCCGACTTACCTTAGTCCAAAAATTCGTAATTTTTGAGATACAGGGTGTTAAAGTTATACTTTTATTTTAGTTTTTCTTAAATAGCTTTCTTAATAATTGTACTATTTGTACAAGATTCGGTGCTAAGGGTTTTCTGAGATGAGAAATCGAAATCAGCTCACAGGTTTGTTGTAAATTGTGGGGGCGCCACTTATTGCACTGTGTATATTTTTAAATTGTCATAACTTTTTTATACCACTCTGTACGATAGTTTTAATTAAATATTCGTATTCTTCGTCTTATCCTGTCTAAAAAGCTCTCTTGGTAAATGTTGCCCCGAGCAACAGTTTTTGAGATAATGGAATGTTTGTTTCCATCTTTTAATTGCATCCACACTTCATCCAGGCTTAGGACAGGTCCAAAAGAGTAGTCTTTGAAATTTGGAGCATGCTTAAAGGTAAACAAGCTAACAACAATAATAAATTTAAAGTTCAACGGGCCAACAACAGTAAGAATGTAAAAACCAACTGGCTAAGGGCATAAAAGATTACCCACAAATTAATAAATTATTATTCAATAAATAAAAACATCCCACTATCTCAGAAACTGTTACCCGGAGCAACATTTACCAAGAGAGCTTTTTTAGATAGGATAAGGCGGAGAATACGAATATTTAATTAAAAATATCATACAGAGTGGTATAAAAAAGCCAGGAAAATTTAAAAATATACACAGTGCAATAAGTGGCGTCCCCTACACTTTACAACAAAACTGTGAGCTGATTTCGATTTCTCATCTCAGAAAACCCCTTAGCACCGTATTTTGTACAAATAGTACAATTATTAAGAAAGCTACTTAAGAAAAACTAAAATAAAAATATATCTTTGACACCCTGTATCTTAAAAATTACGAATTTTTTGGACTAAGATAAGTTGGATTAAATGGTCATATTTTCATCCCAGAAATCCACAATAACTCTATGTACACGGAATACTGGGACACCTCATGAAAATATAAGAGTTTTCGTTTAATTAAACAAACTGCTACAAAAAATCACTGGCACCAATTTTCAGTTCCATTAATAAAGGACCTAGGGCCCTTTTTGTATTACTAGTTTGCAATATTTCACGAAAAAATATTTATTTTTCTAATGGTAAACATGTGAGTCGTCTTTGACATTTCGCCGATGTGTGTCTGTCCTCTCTTTTCAATTCAATTTTAAAACTTCCTCTCTTTTTCATTCAGGCATTCCAATGTTCATCTTAGGTGTATCAGTAGAGGCACATCACTTTTTAAAATTACGGTTTCCAGTGATTCACAAAATTTTGAACAATGTTTTATGAACAAATAAGTATTAGGTGTGTCTCCAATTGATGGAGTCAATATATGAAACGACTTTCGTAACACCCGTACTATTTCTGCTAATCAAGAATGACACATAACATAGTTTATTTTTGTACTTTTTTTAGTACAAAATTAATAACAGAAATGAACATACAGTTTTCATGATTTCTAATAGAGTGTGACGGGTGAGATTGCATTAGTATTATTTGTTTCTTGTTTTTAGTTGGCAATATAAGCTAATTTTAGCCATATTAGCCATGCGAAGCAGGGGGAAGAGAAAACAGAAAGAAATAGCTTTAAATCTACCATGTTGTACGACTGTTTCATGGGTCCTCTGATCAATAAACTCCAAAATTCATCTCATTTCTTCAGTATTTCCGATTTTAACCGAAGTAGCCAGTAAAATCGACATTTTAAGTTAATTTATTAATTTTTAGACTGCTATTTCGGACCCAACAGTTTGTGCCTTCATGGTAGAACCCATACAAGGAGAAGCCGGGATTAAGGTACCAGACGAGGGATACCTAAAGGGAGTTCGAGAGTTATGCAATAAATATAAAGTTTTATGGATAGCAGATGAGGTGCAAACAGGTATGCTAAAACAAGTGTTGCTCTTGTTATCAATAACAATAATTCTTTTGAAAAATATCTCGTTCATTGCCAATGATCATTATAACTTACTTAAAGTAACCGAGCGTTTAAAAGATAAACATTTTTATCACTGGCAATTTACAGAACTTCATCATCATTAAAAGCATTCTTCAAGCACGGATTTTAGTCAAATTAAGAAAAAAGAAACTCAATTTTCGCTAGAAACTGTCTATCTCTGTTTATTTTCGATTTGGACTAATGCCAATACGAGTGCTTGAATTTTGACGTATGTCATAACTCAAACACACGATTACAATTTTCACTTTGTTATCTACTTGATGGATTTAAAAAAAAAATAAACACACAAAACAGTGTAATTAAATAAAAAATTGAACGTCCCTTGCACTAATACTTAACGAGAAGCTTAAGTGATCCTTAAGGTAGTTCACTTGTGACAATCGGAGCCAAAAGTATAGTTCGATAATTATACAAAAAGTTTAAAACACTCAATGGCAGAGTATTTTATTTTTGTCGGAGACAGTATTCGATACATGGAAACTGTCATATGAGGATCACACTTTTAATGAAAATAAATGTGGCAACGCTGCCAATGCGTATACCGAATGCTCTATAAAATGACGTTTATATAGGTTATACTTTGTATATATTTATTGTTTAGACCGTATTACTTTTATTTAAAATAAAAAAATATAATTAAATAAAAAATGACTTTTGATTATAATCAGTTGCAACATAAAGGTAAATTTGCAAAGGAAAAGCTCATCAATAAACGCAAAAAAAGTATATCGGCAGTGAATGACGCGAAAAAAATAAAAACTGAAGAGCCTAACCTGTGTAGTGGTCGACAGATCGTTGTGTTAGATGGGTTAGGAAAAAATTTAAAGTGTTGTCTGTGTAAAAAAGTTCTTTCACTAGAAAAGATAACTCATGAGAAACGTTTAGCTCGTAATTACGAATTACGTATTGTATAAAGAGTGCGTCATGAAAAACTAATATTGCTATCTTTAATGCCTTTAAACAGTGTTATTGCGGATTTTATGATTAAAAGAATTGCATCTGAATGCATAACCTAACCCTAAAAAGGTCTTAATAAATTGAGTTCTACAGGAATAGTGCAATTAATATCTAGACGAAAAGACAATGGCAAATCATGTGTAACCAAAGATACGCGAGTATTATATAAAATAATTAATTACTTTACAAACACTTTATAATACTTTATTTATTTATTATTAGTATCATTAATTATTTACTTAGTTTTACGGAGAAGATTTATAAAACCGTTTTTTTTTTAATATATATTTAATATTGTTATCAATTGATATGCAACAATGTATATAAATAAGCATAATATTAACTTAAAATGTTGAAAAATTATTGAACCGACAAACATATTTTTGTTAAATATAAATCTTTTAAAAACTAAAGAAAAAATAATAAATATCAAGATACAAATTCAAATTTTTAATTAATACATTTAATATTTTTATTTGATGATTATAGATAAAGCTGATAAATATATTGTGTTTATTCAATAAATTATTTAACCTACAAATGAATTTCTGTTTAAAAGTTAACCATCTTAAATGCTGTTTGAATGTTGCGCGTAAAATATGACGACATACAGCGTTGTCAAATTGTCATATTTGTTCCTCACTACGCGGTTATTCTTTTAAACAAATATCAACTTTAAATATTTATATCTGTTTAACAAATCGATAAAAAAAAATTATTTCAAAATTTTTCTATTTTTTTTTTACTATATATTAGTTTTTTAAAAAATTCGTAAGAAAAGGTCTTAAGATATACACGAAACTATGCCTTTGGCCTATTGCATGTTAATTATGTGCACTTTAATTATGACTATCTCGCTTCACAATCGGTCAAAAATTTCTTTTTTTAATTAAAAGAAAAACATTTAGATTAACATCATATTTCAATTTCATCAAATTCTTAAGAAAAATGGATTTACGAGTGAACTACCTTAAGACGAAAATACCCGATCTTTTGCTTCTAATCGCCTGTCATATGTCTTACAATGAAATACCATATGATTTAAGTGACATTTAGTTAACTAAAAGTGACGGAATATGTAACCACAAGTAAAAACTAAATGGGAAACCATGTGAAGCTCGTCATTCTTGTCATTTTAGTGGTCCGTACGGAACACTTATGGGATCACCTAGGTGTCTGCCCGTCTGTCTGCCCGTCCGTACTAATATAGGAATTGATGGCCTCATCAGAGCCGTGTAGTTTTGCAAGTTAAATTTTGACTTAAGAGATTAGTTTTGGAGGATGAAATCGGAAAAAAAAATTACTAGGTCATCGAATCGGGTGTCAACTGAGAGCTTGTCAAAATACGAGTTTAAAAATATATATATATATATATATATATATATATATATATATATATATATATATATATACTAGCCGGGCCCGCGGCTCCACTCGCGTGGACTTGATTCACCACTACCGTCACTGCTTATTCCTTAATTTACCCAACGTAATAAAATACCTCCCATTATTTCCCCTTATCTCTCAATATTACTCCTTATCTCCTATTATCTCTACATAATTTCGATTATCTAGACTTAACTCTGCCCATCTCCCATTATTTCTCCTTATCTCCCATTATTTCTCCTTATCTCCCATTATTTCTCCTTATCTCCCATTATCTCACCTTATCTCCCATTATCTAGGCTTATCTCGACTTATCTCTCAATATTTCTCCTTATCTCCCATTATTTCTCCTTATCTCCCATTATCTCACCATAACTCCCATTATCTAGACTTATCTTTGCTTATCTCCCATTATTTCTCCTTATCTCAAATTATTTATATTTATCTCCCATTATCTCACCTTATCCCCCATTATCGAGCCTTATCGCGACTTATCTCCCATTATTTCTCCTTATCTCCCATTATCTAGGCTTATATCGATTTATATAGAACATATGTTTAAATTTATAAAAAACACGTAAATCGGATAAGTGGTTCTCAAGTGATAAGCGCACTAACGGACAGACAGATAGACAGAAAGACATTGCATTTTATATATATTCTAGATAGAAGATTATAGATAACCTGGCCAGAGAACAAATGTATGAATTAAAAAAAAAAAACACGTAAATCGGATAAGGGGTTCTCGAGTGATAAGCGCACTAACGGACAGACACACAAACAGAGAGACGTTACATTTTATATATATTATATTCTTTGCTACATGATATTGTTTCATATTTAATGATTTAGGCATTGTATTGCAAGAGAACGCGCTAGTGGCAAACTTTTCTCCGACTTGATTCACTATTATCATCACTGCTTATTCCTTATGTCACCTAAAATATATCCTATAACCTGGCCAGAGAACATATGTATGTTTAACAAAAAAGCACGTAAATCGGATAAGTGGTTCTCCAGTGATAAGCGCTAACGGACAGACAGACACACAGAGAGGCGTTGCATTTTATATATATTATAGATATTCTTTACTACATGATATTGTTCCATATTTAATGGTTTAGCATGTTTAAAGAAAGCACGTAAATCGGATAAGTGGTTCTCCAGTGATAAGCGCACAAACGGACAAACAGACAGATATACGTTACATTTTATATATATTATAGATGTAATAAAATATATATCTATAACTTGGTCAGAGAACATATGTATGAATTTAAAAAATCACGTAAATCTGATAAGTGGATCTTAAGGGATAAGCGCACTTATTATTATTATTGTTACAAAAAAGTTCTTCTTTCTCACATTTGGTCAATGTGGTTCCATGTTTGGCTGACGGGCGCAAACCAAGTCAGCACAAACGCATTACCATTGTGTATTAAGGAATGACCTGACAATGTTACATGTTTTCAAAATCACTGACTTCTGAATGTTTTTGTGTATGTTTGTGTTGAGTCCTAATTGTACTAAGTGTGGTGTGAATGTTGTTGGTGTAAGGCCTGTGGCTGATATAATGAGGGGGACAATGATGACTTTTTCTTGTTTCCATAGCCTTTTTATTTCCGTTGCAAGGTCTGTGTATTTGGAAATTTTTTCTGTGTATTTCGTTTGGATGTTTGTGTCATTGGGGACAGCTATGTCAATTAGATAGGTGACTTTTTCTTTTTTGCACTGAAAAGTAATATCGGATCTATTGGCGGAGACTGTTTTATCTGTATGGATACTGATGTCCCAGTAGAGTTTGTAATCTTTATTTTCAAGTACGGTTGTTGGTGTGTATTTGTAGTAGGGATCTGTGTTTTCTATGAGCTTGTATGTGGTGGCTAGTGCTTGGTGAACTACTTTTGCCGCTGAGTCATGTCTGGCTGTGTATTCCGTTCCGGCTAATATTTTACATCCGCTTGTTATGTGTTCGATCGTTTCTTTCTGCTGGTGGCATTTTCTGCATCTGTCTTCTGTAATAGTTGGGTCTTTGATGATATGCTTTTGGTAGTTTCTGGTTAATATGACTTTATCCTGGATGGCAACTAAGAAGCCTTCTGTTTCCGGGAATAGCTGCCCATCCCGTAACCAGGTGTATGATTGTTTTTTATTTACGTGGTCTTGTTCTATGTGGTATCTGTGTTTTCCGTGGAGTGTTTTTTTCTGACCACGTTTCATCTTTTCCTGTTGTAATTGGATGTGACTGTGTGTATCTGCTGGGTGGTCTACCCGGGATAAGTCAAGTGGGGTATAGTTTTTGTTTATTATTATTATTACAAAAAGTTTCTTCTTTCTCACATTTGATCAATGTGGTTCCATGTTTGGCTGACGGGCCAAAACCAAGTCAGCACAAACGCTATTACCATTCCGTATTAAGGAATGACCTGACAATGTTACATGTTTTCAAAATCACTGACTTCTGAATGTTTCTGTGTATGTCCGTGTTGAGTCCCAATTGCACTAAATGTGGTGTGAATGTTATTGGTGTAAGGCCTGTGGCTGATATAATGAGGGGGACAATGATGACTTTTTCCTGTCTCCATAGTCTTTTTATTTCCGTTGCAAGGTCTGTGTATTTGGAAATTTTTTCTGGGTATTTCGCTTGGATGTTTGTGTCGTTGGGGACAGCTATGTCAATCAGATAGGTGACTTTTCCTTTTTTGCACTGAAAAGTAATATCGGGTCTATTGGCGGAGACTGTTTTATCTGTATGGATACCGATATCCCAGTAGAGCTTGTAATCCTCATTTTCATCCCAGTAGAGCTTGTAATCCTCATTTTCAAGTATGGATGTTGGCGTGTATTTGTAGTAGGGATCTGTGTTTTCTATGAGTCTGTATGTTGTGGCCAGTGCTTGGTGAACCACTTTGGCAGCTGAATCATGCCTGGCTGTGTACTCCGTTCCGGCCAATATTTTACATCCGCTCGTTATATGTTCGATCGTTTCTTTCTGCTGGTGGCATTTCCTACATCTGTCCTCTGCAATAGTCGGGTCTTTGATGATATGCTTATTATTATTATTATTATTATTATTATGTAACCTGGCCAAAGAATATATGTATGAATTTAAAAAAAAGACACATAAGTGGTTTTCGCGTGATAAACGCACTAATGGACGGATAGACAGACAGAGAGACATTGCAATTTATATATATTATAGATATTCTCTGCTACATAATATTGTTCCATATTTAATGATTTAGGCGGTGTATTGCAAGGCAACTCGCTAGCGGCGAACTCCATTTTTTTTTTTTCCGACATCATTCACTATTTTACGTCACACTACTCATTCCTTATGCTACCTATCGTAATAAAATATAGCCTATAACCTGACCAGAGAACATATGTATGTTTTTTAAAAAAAAGTACGTAAATCGGATAAGTGGTTCTCCAGTGATAAGCGCACTAACGGACAGACAGACAGAGAGACGTTGCATTTTATATATATTATAGATATGAAGCAATACTTTAGCGTACTTTTTTTTGTGTTATTTTAAAAAAATTGCCAAAAATCGATGTCCTCCCCCCTTATCTCAAAAAGTACTGATCAAAAAATTGACGTATGGTGGAGGTAACTGTAACCGAGTGGCAAGTTGCTCTTGTACCGAGATATAATTTTATTTTATTTGAAAAGCAATCATCATACGGAACACTAGTTGCGCAAGTCCGACTTGCACTTGCCCTGTTTTTTCAAAACAGCTTAATTAAAGAAATGATATCTAACTCTTGGTATAAGTGGCCCTGAAAAAATGTTTTATAATACATGCCAGCATATTTTGGACTTTATGTTCATTAAAAAGACAGTAGCTATTAAACTTCCATAAAAGGTAAAAATGTCCCAATTAACCTCCTGAATCACTTATTGCTATTTCACGATTTTTTTTTCTCACAGGTTTAGGGAGAACTGGTAAAAGACTTGCCGTAGACTACGAAAATGTCCTGCCGGACATTTTAGTTTTAGGAAAAGCCCTTGGTGTGGTGGTGTTTATCCAGTTTCTGCAGCCTTGGCAAATGATGATGTGATGCTGGTGCTGGAACCAGGTACCAAAAATTATTATTACGCTTAACATATATTAACTCAATGTGTCACAATTTCTTCAAATTTTGCGGAAGTTATTCAGTAAATTATAGTCATAGCGAAGTTGATAAA
Organism: Pachyrhynchus sulphureomaculatus; assembly: GCA_019049505.1. NCBI lineage: Eukaryota > Metazoa > Arthropoda > Insecta > Coleoptera > Curculionidae > Pachyrhynchus > Pachyrhynchus sulphureomaculatus. The sequence goes on along the minus strand of CM032452.1, from coordinate 86,758,710 downwards.
CAATCAAGTTACCTATACATTTCACGCACGATATATATTTAAAAAAATCTACAATTGTTTCTTTCTCGTTTGAACAATTTAATTCGAAAACAGCTTTTAACAAATTTTTTTTCTAGGAACACATGGTTCGACCTTCGGTGGGAACCCGCTAGGTTCTCGTGTAGCTATTGCAGCCTTAGATGTATTGGAAAACGAAAAAGTAGCCGAGAACGCGACAAAAATGGGAGAAATTTTCAGACCGGAGCTTAAGAGTAAATTAAACAATAAAGTAGCAATAGAAGTGAGAGGAAAGGGATTGCTAAATGCGATTGTGATTAACTCAAGTAAGTTCAATGTTTTATTCAAACAATAAGAAAAAAGGCATAATGTGTTTGTCTAAGTAATGACCTCGCTTCGCCGATCATCCTGCTGTACATATCGTATTACACGAAACTATTAATATATATTATATATATATATATATATATATATATATATATATATATATATATATATATATATATATAAATTAATTTGTTACTCCCTGAAATTGTCTAACTTCCTTAAGATAGTCAAATACGGGTCAGTCACCTATTTGAGGTTTCATGCCTATTAACGAGATAAGCAGACCCTTCTTAGGATGGCAACTTCCGTCTCTAATAACCCCAAACAGTACAACACCAGACTATTTTTCCAATTAACCCTGCGGGCGGGGCGCCTAGCCTCTGAGACCCGACGCTCCGACAATCAGTCGGCAATTTTCGTAACATCGTTGCAACCGCTTAGCGGTTCGTCTACCTGTTCATTTTTGGCCTCAATACCCGCATAACAATCGGTGGTTGTGTACGTATTTTAGTTTTTAAATTATTTTGATTTTGGTCTGTGAGACCCGGCGCCCCGGTTTGCGCTTTTCTTTTTACATTCGGCTGGTTTTACTTTTCAACGGTAAGTTAGCATAAATAAAATTTATTTTGCATTATTTTATGCATATTAATTATTTATTAGTTACTATTTTATAAAAAATAGTATCTCTTTTGTTTAGCAGCGATGTCTACTTATTATGAGAAAGAGCAGGAGAAACTCCGCCAATTATGGGAAGAAGCTGATTCAGATGAAGAGCCGGATGACGAAGAAGAGGAGTTAGCTTTAGAAGAAAATATAGTAGAAACCCGAAGTACCGATAGTGAATCAGAACAAGAGTGCGATGATAGCAGTGATGACAATGTACCTCTTGCAAAATTACCAAGAATCCCAGCTTTCATTGGTAAAAACGGAACCACGCGATGGCAAAAAACATTGTCCAAACAAAACCGTAAGAACGAGAAAAGAAAATATTATTGTTCGGCTACCAGGCGTCAGGAACTGTGGGAAAAACGCCAAAACAGCCATGGAGTGTTGGTCATTATTTTTCACAGATGAAATGCTTAACATTATAGTGGAAAACACAAATCTCTACATTTCTGGATTGGCTCAAAATTATGCAAGAGAGAGAAGAGGGAAACCCACGGACATTTGTGAAATAAAAGCTTTTCTTGGATTATTATATTTGGCGGGGACCCTCAAAAGTGGACGACTTAATACAAAAGAGCTATGGCAAAGAAACGAACTCGGGATTGAAAGATTTTGGTTGGTAATGTCTCACGATCGATTTCATTTTCTTCTTCGATGCCTTCGTTTTGATGACTTGACGACAAGAGAAGCAAGGAAACAATTTGACAAGCTAGCTCCAATCAGAAGCCTATTTGACCTTTTTGTTGAAAAACTGTAAAAACACATATACTGTTGGAGCAAACACAACAATTGATGAAAAGCTTGAGGCATTTAGGGGCGATGTGATTTCAAACAGTATATTCCAAGTAAACCTAACAGATACGGTATAAAAATATTTGCTTTAGTTGATTCCTCTACATCTTATGCTTCAAATCTGGAGGTTTACGTCGGAAAGCAGCCTGAAGGTATATATGAACGCCCTAACGATCCACAAAGTATAGTTTTGAGACTAATAGAACCTATATCTAGGACTAATCGTAATCTTACGTGTGATAATTGGTTTACCAGTGTTGAATTGTAAAAAAATTACTTGTGGAGCATAAAACCACGTACGTGGGTACAATAAAAAAAAAATAAAAGGGAATTGCCTCTAGAATTCTCCAACACAAGAGCTCGCCCTGAATTTTCTTCAATATTTGGCTTTCAAAAAAGTTATGACTATTGTGTCATATATTCCAAAGAAATATAGAAATGTTAATCTTATATCCAGTTTACATCACGATGATAGGATTGATCCCTCTACGGCAGAAAATGCAAACCCGATATAATTACTTATTACAATCATACCAAAGGAGGTGTAGATAATCTCGACAAATTGTCTGCTACCTATAACGTAGCAAGGAATACAAGAAGGTGGCCGATGGTTATTTTTTTTTCAATTATGAATATGGGTGGTGTAAATTCCCAAATTATTTTTGCTTGCAATAATAAAACTTATAAGATTGAAAGACGATTATATCTAAGAGATGTTGGACTATCCTTGACAAAAGAACACTTGGAGCGACGTTCTTATGAAACAAATGTTCCAAGGTCGGTAAGGGAAAGAAGACAAGAAGTTGCTGGAACACAAGAACCCAATAGAAATGAAGAAGTCCAACCAGGTAACAGAAAAAGATGTTTTTTTTTTGTAAAACAGATTCAAAAAAACCAAATATTTTTGCAAAAAATGTGGAAAATTTGTATGTCTTACTCATATCCATGCATGGTGTTCTGAGTGCTCAGAAATTGCAATGAATCAATAAAATCTGTTGATTTATGATATTTTTACAATGTTTTACTAAAAATTTTTTTTTTCATCTTCAAGTTATTTTGTTTGTAGTTTTTAGGAAACGTTTAATTTTTTTGACACAAATATTTAAAAATTAGATTTTTTTTTGACTGTGTATACTTAAATCAGTTTTATAATATAAGGTTTTGTATTTAAAAATGTGTATGTTTTTTTCAATAAAATATTAATTTATCACTTTTTTTTTTTAACAAGATTTTTTATTGATGGGTTTGCGAGACCCGGCGCCCTGGTTGGAGATTTAGTCGGCGGCGCCCGGCCCGCAGGGTTAATTCTTAATGGCGTTTCCAAGAAAATAAATTTTCTTACGATTATCTAGAAAATTTGAATATACATATTAATTACTCCTTTATAAGTAGAAAAAAATTTCAATACTTCTTACGGCACTAAATTTGTAAATATTGGCTGTTAAAATTTGCATTTTTAACATACGAACCCTACCCGAACCTATGTTGAAATGGATGTTTTATTATTTAACAGTAGTAATTGTCCTACGACTGTTTTGAAAAACTTAGAATAATTAATTAAAAATATAACAAATATTTTTCTGTAAAGAAAATTATAGCAAGCGGTATTCGTTTTTTTATAAAAACTGTTGAAAATGAGCTACTTTTGATAGTTTTCAGTTCTCTTCGAATAACTTGATAAATAAAAGTTCGCGACTTGGCAGCAGAGCACTGCGCGGGAAGTTTGAAATACCATCAACGCACAGGTGATTTTAATAAATGCTTGTAGCTCACAGATATAGAAAAAATTATTAATAAATACTCTAGGTTTATTTTTAAGGTAACAATTGTTCAAAATGCCTATCGTTAACAGCGAGGCAATGATCTAATCTGTCATAAACAGCCTGGACTGTTGAAAATCCGGGGTGATCTGTGCTACTCCATATTGAATTCTTTGTTGTAAATCTTCTACAGTTTCAGGTTAACTTCGATAAACTTTGGTTTTCAAATGACCCCATAAAAAAAATCGAGTGGCGTAAGGTCGGGACTCCTCGCAGCCAATTCTACAGCACCTCTTCTGCCTATCCATCGATTAGGAAAAATCGCATCCAAGTATCTACGAACATTGATTTCATAGTAATGTAAATACCGCTGTCCTGTAAGATTTCTATCGATAAAAAAAACCGGTCAAGTGCAAGTTGAACTTGCACAATTAGTGTTCCGTACGTTGATTGTTTTTAAAATAAAATTTTTTGTTAGGGTGGTATAAACTGATCAGTTACTTCACAAAACACACCCCAAATGAGTTTTCAACAAAGTTTGTTTCCAATCTTTACTGAAAACTGGTGACCTTGAAATTTTGTTTTTTTTTATATACCAAATAAATTGTTAAAGGTAATGCACTCCTGATAATTTTCGTTCAATCTATACCCCGTGGAGAATATTCCAGAATTTTTTCAAAATTTTTGATCAGTACTTTTCGAGATAAGGTACGGGACAGCGATTTTTTAAAAGTAATACGAAGAAAAGTGTGCGCAAGTATTACATTGTATATATATTTTTTACTCGTGTTTTCACAAGCTTTTATTTGACATCACACTCGATGACCTAGTAAAAAAAATTTTTTTTCACTTCCGATTTCACCTCTTAAGTCAAAATTTATGTTACGGTGGTATAAAATGATCAGTGACTTCACAAAACACACCCCAAATGAGTTTTCAACAAAGTTTGTTTCCAATCTTTACTGAAATATGATGACCTTGAAATTTTTGTTTTTTTTTATATACCATATAAATTATTAAAGGTAATGCACTCGTGATAATTTTTGTTCAATCTACACTCCGTGGAGAATATTCCAGAATTTTTTCGAAATTTTTTGATAAGTACTTTTCGAGATAAGGCCCGGGACAGCGATTTTTCGCGAATTTTTAAAAATAATACAAAGAAAAGTGCGCGCAAGTATAATATTATATATATATTTTTTACTCATGTTTTCGCAAGCTTTCATTTGACAACACACTCGATGACCTAGTAAAAAAATTTTTTTTTCACTTCCGACTTCACCCCCCAAAAACTAACCCCTTAAGTCAAAATTTAATTCTCAAAACTACATGGCTCTGATGAGGCCATCAATTCCTATATTATTGCCAAATTTCACCTTTCTATGTCAAATAGTTTCGGAGAAAAATCGGGTGTAACAGACAGATAGACAGACAGACAGACACCGAAGTGATCTTATAAGTGTTCCGTACGGAACACTAAAAATATAGGTTATCGTAAATAAAAAGTCGATATTTATAACAAATATTTATTAGTATTTAACATAAATAAGTAACATATTAATTAATATCAGAGACTTGGTTTCTTATCACTCCAGTATTTACTAAATTACATTTAGTAGAGTTGTCATATTTTATGTTGATCTTTGAATGAAGCCCTTCCCTTTTGAAACCACTCAATTTTTCCATACCTATCAGGTAGGCCGAAAAGTTTTTGGTCTGACACATAACTTAGATATCCTTTTCAAAAAATCCATATGATTTTTAGGAAGTATCAACCTTCAAACGATACGTGTGAAAATTTTATGACATTTCGACGATTAGTTTACAAGTTACAGTGGTTTTAGTGACACTACTTTTGATATTTTCAAAACAATGGAAAAAATCGAATTTCCTGTTTTTTGATGGAAAAAAAATACCGTTCAAGCAAAGCAATGGCTAAATAAATGTTACGGTGCTCTGCTCCTGGAAAATCACTCATCATTTACTGGTATGCTGAATTTAAACGCAGTCGTGCAGACACAAATGATGCTGAACGCTCTAGACGCCCAAATGTGAAATTGCATGAGATAGCTGACACCCTAAAGATATCAATTAAATGTATTGGTCATATTTTGCATGCTGTTCGAAATGGGCACCGCGTTTGCTCACAGTGTAACAAAAATAAGAACGTGTTGATGATTCTAAGCGATGTTTGGACCTGTTTAGGCGCAATAAAAAGGATTTCTTCATGAGATATGTGACAATGGATGAAACGTAAATCCACCACTATACATCGGAATCAAATCGGCAATCATCTAAGTCAGGGGTGCTCAAACGGTCGATCGCGAGTGCTTTTTGAGTCGATCTCGAGAAAAAAATTCCGATATAGAACTATTCACAGATTTTGTTTTAGGTAACTAAAACAAAATGTAATGAATAAACTACTAAAATTTATTCGATCCACAATTAGGCCAGAATAACCCCCTCATCACTTTCTTTTATCGTAATAACCCCCTGCTAGCGGCAAAAGGCGGCTTTATCAAAGGAACGCGCGGTACTTGTCAAAGAAAAGCCGCGTGTTTGATTCCCGCCGATTTTTCTAGAAACTTCGGGCGGCGTGTTTGACGGGAATATTCGAGACTTCGTTCGCCCCGATATAAATGTTGCGCCTGCAGGAATAGGAGTCAGTCTGAGTTGTAACTTGAAGGCGATACATCGATACAAAGTTTATTAATAAAGAGTCCAAAATGAGTGCGGCGAAGAAAAGTAAAAACTTATCATTTTAATAACGATTGGGAGGAAGAATTTTTCTTTTGTCTGGTAAAGGATTTGTCTCATTTGCCGTGCGTCAGTTGCAATATCTAAGCGTGGGAACTTAGAGAGGCATCATAAAACGGTTCATAAAAAACTATGAAAAGGATTTTCCGACACAGAGTGAATTAAGAAACGAAAAGTACGTGATGTGATAACTGTTTGAAAAAAGAACAAACCATGTTCACAAGACCAGCCAAACAATCAAAAGCTGCAACGATGGCGTCATTTAAAATATCTCATATATTGGCGAAACACAAGAAACCATTTGATGATGGATTGGTTGTGAAGGAAGCATTTATTGAAGCGGGTGAGACTTTATTTGGAGATTTTAAAAATAAAACAGTGATTATGTCTGCTATTAGAGAACTTCAGTTATCTCGCCCGACTGTCACAAGGCATGTTGAAGTCATGAGTCAGGACATGGCAGATAAACTAAAACGTGATATCATGGAATGTACATACTTTTCTTTAACAGTTCGACGAATCCACCGATATGACAGACACTGCCCAGCTGTGTATTTTTATTCGAATGGTATTCAATGACATGTCGGCTAAAGAAGAGTTTTTGACATCAACAAGTTTGTATTCAAAAGTTCTAAACATGGAGGAGATTATGGGCATTGCAATAAAAATTGTGAATTCTATCCGTGCACATAGCTTGCAACGACGGCTCTTTAAATTGCAGTTGAAAGATAGTGAGTCAGCTGAACACACTGATTTAGTTCTTCACACGGACGTCAGGTGGTTGAGTCGCGGAAAATTCCTAGAAAGGTTTCAAGAATTATTGTCCGAAATAACGGCTTTTCTAGACGAAAGAGGTGATGACACTCTGACATCACAATGCATTTAAACACCATTAATTTGGAGCTTCAAGGTAAAGGAAAAATTATTATTGAGATGATTAGCGCAATAAACGCATTCAAAAGTAAATTGCAACTTATGATAGACCAACTGAAAAGAGGATCTGAAAAATGTTCCGTCTTTGAAAGCAAGGATTCCTCAGTTGAATTATGATATTTATGAGGCAGAATTATCAAATACTTTGGGCCAATTCGAAATACGTTTTTATGATTTCAGTAAATTGGCAAATATCGCATCATTTATGAGTTATCCTTTTTCGTGTAAAAACATTGAGGAATTAGCTACTGAAAATAGCAAGTCAGTTTAACATGGACTCATATTCTGTTGAAAATGAGTTAGTGCAGATTATATCAGATATACATCTCAACGCCACAGCATCTGATACAAAATTCTGGTGTTTTATATCTGAAGATAAATATCCGAATCTAAGGCAAATCGCCCTTCAACTGACGGCAATGTTTGGGTCAACTTACTTGTGCGAGTCTGCATTTTCTGAAATGAAGATAATTAAGTTAAAATATCGCAATCGACTAACTGACGAACATATGTCATCATGCTTGCGATTAGCACTCGGTAATTACGTACCATCTTATGAAAAGTATGCTGAGGACATGCAGTGCCACGCTTCAACATCCAAAGTCACTCTTTAGTTAAGTTTAGACACTAGAACTCGTTTGTTTTGTCAGAACCAATAAACTCGCAATTTTGAATAATTATGAGTTTTTCATTGACATTTTAGAGCAGACCTACACTTATCTTGACTAAAAAAATGCATATTGTGCGGAAAACTAAGATCTATGCCACGATACACCCTACCTAGACGACAATCCTGCATCACACTTACTTGCAGCCTCTCAGAGTCGGTCGATCGTAGTCTAACAATATTGAGGTAGATCGCCAGCAGTTCAAGTTTGAGCACCCCTGATCTAAGTAGACAGCAGCCGGTGAAAGCCGCCCGAAGCGACCAAAGACAACAGTCGGCTGGGAAGGTTTTGGCCTCTGTATTTTGGGATGCGCATGGAATAATTTTTTACCGACTATGCTAAGAAGGCAAAAAAACCATCAATAGCGAATATTATCTAAAGTTATTGGTGCGTTTAAAGGCAGAAATCGCAAAAAAGACCCCAAATGAACAAGAAAAAAGTACTCTTTCATCAAGGCAATGCACCGTGTCACACGTCAATGGTTACGATGGCAAAATTGCATGAATTGAAGATCGAATTGCTTCCTCATCCATAGAATTCTCCAGTTTTGATCCCCAGCGAACTATTATCTATTCGCAGATCAATGAAATAATTATCGCCGAAACTAAGGCATATTTTGAAGGCAAAGATAAATCCTTCTACAATAAGGTATAGAAATGTTAGAAAAGCGTTGGACTGGTTGTATCGCTATTGAAGGAAACTATGTTGATGAATAAAGTCGAATTTTGCAAAAAATGTGTTTTAAGTAGCTAGACCAAAAACTCTTCAACCAACGTGTTAAAAGACTTCTGCAGCCGGTGCATTTCAGATTTCTAGCTAACTCTCTCAATGAAACTATACTATTCTCATCAGGAATTTTAAATTTAATTATATCATTGATTGTTGTTTGAATTTCCTATTTTTCTTTGGATCAAACATACTTGCTAATGCTATATTTATTTTTCAGCAGTTTTTTTTTAACAAATCTGCCATTCTTTAGTCGCGAAGTCATTATTTATGCGCTATTAAAAATCTCCAATATAAACGTAACCTCGAAAAATACTCCAAAACATTAAAACCCAACATAAACAACTCGTGTCTCGATCAAAGTAAGAATGTAACGTTGCCAGATTCGAAAAACGACGCAGTGGGATTATTTTTGTATTTCTGCGCATATGAGACGGGGGCGAAAGAGTGCAGTCCGCCTCAACTATCTTTTATTGTACGCATGGTAGTTTACATAGGAGGGATCTTTCTGTAAGTTGAGCACGACTGCTCCTTGGGAACGTCCTTAAGTAACTATCTAAATATTTATGTATATAAATTGTGTCGATCTGTATGTATAGGTTAATCGCATAGAGCGGCCGATGGTCTAAGGTTACCCTTAAATATTTATTTTTCTTTTTAGACTATGCCAAAGCATGGGATGTATGCCTCAAACTACGAGATAATGGTCTGTTAGCCAAGCCGACTCACGACGACATCATCCGATTTGCTCCACCCCTAATAATTACAGAACAGGAACTCCATCAGTCGATTGAAATTATCGTCAATACTGTGAACAGCTTTTCAGGATAATGGACGATTTATTATCTTGTTTATATTATAATAAACAACAAGACATTTGAAAATGTATTAACAAACAAAGACACTTTAACTGTAAGCACGGTAATTTCAAAAATCTAAGGGAACTCGGCAATTCATTTTCCTTTTATTCTAGGTGTATATTTAAAAATTATTTTGCATTAACAAAGATGCCTAAAAAGCCAGGCTCAGTCAACTTTTTTAAGCGAGACACCTTGTACATTTTTGTCTCGACGGATAGGGCTTTACGATAAAATTTCAAAAATGTAAGGTTTGTTTTGATTTAAATAAATACTTTATTGGTTTAGATAGATTCACTTTTTTTAGTACCCTATTTGGTGCCGCCAAAGAGACTTGAAGGTTAGGGAGAGAGCCACTAGATGTGGACTGATACAGTCGGTCACAGTTTTTTTGAGGTTATTGTTGGCACCCTTCCAACAATGCTGTGTGGAAAGAGATTCTTAAATAGTACACTAATGAGCAAAAATCGACTCAAACTATTTGGCTTCATTTAACCTGGATCCTAGAATTTAGTGTTCATATATTTTCACGGTTTTTAGTATTATTTGAAAGCCCATTTTATTCTGTTTCTAATGATACCAAATTCCATATCATACCTCATGCTTTTTACTGATTCAAAGGGGAAACAAGAATAACAAGGATTGAAAATAGGGGTAAGAGAAAGGAAAAAAATTAAACAAATTTTAAGTTTAACAATTAAATCAATTGATAAAAACCAAAATCAATATTTTGTATTACCCCCCATAACCCTTATGACTGCTTCCAGCCGATTTTTCATGAAGCGGGTGAGCTTTTTCATAACTGTCTGTGGGATTCTTCCCCACTGTTCAGCCATCGCAACCTTTAAATCCCTCAGCGATGCAGGGGTTGGATTTCTGAGTCAAACCCATCTTTTGAGTTCATCCCACATGTGCTCGATTGGATTGAGGTCAGGACTCTGCGCAGGCCAGTCTAATATGGGTATTCCCACTGATCCAGTAACATGTCGCATTGTCGTTCATTAGCACGAAGCTATCGCCAGCAAACCCAGCGTAAGGAATGACATGTTCCTGCTAGATCTCCTCGATGTTCCGGTGAGCGGTTAATCCATCGCTACGAGTCTCATCAGTCACGAGAACCAAATTGGTTTTCGCATCCAGTGCGATGCCTCCCCACACCATGACAGAACCTCCTCTGTAGGCGACCGTTTCAGTAATGCAGTACTGCGCATAGCGCTCCCCAGGCCTCCTATGGACTCGTCTTCTTCGATCATTGCCATGAAGGCACATTCGAGACTAGTCGGAGAATAAAACGGAGCGTCAATGCTCCAAGGTCCAGTCGACATGTTCTCGGCCTAATCTGAGTCGCGCTTTTCAATGAGCTGCTGTCAATTTGGGTCAGTTAGCTGGTCTCTTCGGAGTTAGATTAGCTTCTTTAAGTCTTCTTTTGACTGTCCAATGACTGACAGCCCGACGGACTTGCCGGAGTTCCTGCTGGATCTCAACGTAGGTAAAGTGACGATTTCCTAGAGTTGTGTTAACAATAAAGCGTTCGTCTCGCCCTGAGGTACACCTTCTTCTTCCCGATTCTGGTCTACATGTAAAGGTGCCAGTTTCTTGGTAACGTCTGTAGACTCTGGAGACAGCTGACTGGTTCAGGAGCAGTTGCGCAGCGACTGTACGTTGACTATGCCCTTCTTGCAATAGGGCAATGACTACCGTTTCTTCCGGGGTGGTATCCATTTTCCGATGATGTAATCAGTGAGCAGGTATAGCCAAGATGTTGACGGTTCAAGTTTCCATAAAGGACTGATAGGAAAATGCAGTTGCATATGTTGTTATAGGGATGAATAGCGCATAATGGTCCTATTGAGTAAAACCGTTTTAATCAGTAAACAGTAAATGTTTTTGGTATTATTAGAAAGAGTAGAAAATCAGCATTCTAACGATACCAAAAATAATACCACTGTTTGAAAATTAAATTCAAGGATTGGTGTTAAATGGGGCAAAATCGTTTGAATTGATTTTTTTGCCCACCAATGTATATTATCGAACATAAGTGTTGCATACGCTTCGAGACTGTGTCCCGATGTAATTATTCAAAAGGTCCGGAAATGACGCCTACAGCAGCTGCTAATTATCGAAGGCTTTCGTTAGCAAATGGGTGATACGATACTCTCATTTAAAAAATGTTGATGGCCTTCCAGAACGTGGTTCAATGGGAAAGGTGGCGGAGAGTACAATTAAGAAACCATTGCTGAGCGAAAAACACAGAGAGATACGCCTTGCGTGGGCAGAGGTAAACATAGATCGAATTTGGAGTAATGTAACAGCTTTACTTTGACGTTATTTACCTACAATTTGAAAGCTGAAAAAATGCTCCAGATTAACAAGAAGTAGTAGTAGTAGTACCGACTACCAAACGGTGGTTTGTCGATAAAAATGAGGAGTGGATTTTTCAAAAGGATTACGACCCTAAACATCAAAGTAAAATGTGTAGCCAATGGAGAGGGGAATCCGGTATCGTAACACTAGATGGGGCATCCCCTTCGCCAGATCCAAACTCATTCGAGAGCGTATGATCATACATTAAAAAAAAGCTTCGTAGTAAAAAGATGTACACAGTGAAGCAACTGTCACACACAAATTCGGACAATTTGAAAATCTTTACACCAAAAATACGCGGAAAATCTCGTCGAAAGTATGCCCCGAAGATGCTAGGTGATCATCGACGCTCATGGACAAACTACTGAATCATTAGCATTTCAATGGCAATCCTTTACTGTCAAATGATCTAAAAACTTTTAAATAAATACATTTTTTAAGGATTAATTTTTTTATTCCTACACTCTAAAACAAGTAATATCGATTAACCTACGAGTGGTGCATGTAGACTTGCAAGTTAACCTGGCTGGCGCTCTACACTTTTTGAATCACCCATCCGAATTTTTAATAAATTCTCACGCTAATAAAAAAAAATCTGGAAGAAATCTATATACCGTTTTTTCCCACTCATTCACGTGGTGCAAATAGTTTTTCGATATCTTTTTTATTTTTCAAGATATTACCGAAAAATCGAATTTAAATTATTTTGTGAGCTTAGCGTACATCAAATTTTTCGCAAACTTTTCTTTATCGTATTCTACATCCAAAAAAACTACCCGTGTGCCAAAATGCAGCCTGTTAACCTTTAAGGAGAGCTCAAAACCCTAACATCTAGGTTAGAGGTACACCCCATAAATAACCCACCGAGTAAATAGATTTTTTTTTCTGCAATTGTTTCATGGTGACAAATGCCAGCAGTGTTTTACCATTTCTGGCAGCTGTAGTTAATAAATTATATTTTCAAGTAAGTTTTAAGCCAAAAAAAGCCTTCTTCTGTATATAATATTTCTATATTACGTAGCTTTTTCACAAATATATCTATTTTTAATGTTTTTAAATATTAATACTCTTATTTCAACAGTCTTTACATCAATATGTTGTACATTTTGGGATATATTTTTCTTTTTATAAATGAATCGTAACATAAAATTACAAGTCGACCAAAATTGTGGCGGCCCGTGGCTCCGTGGCGTAGTAACTTGCTTGCAGTGCAGAAGGTCTCAAGTTCAATCCCGGCAGGTCGGTATACTTTATTTATTAATTTATTTAAGTATATTTGGTCTGGTCACGTACATAGGTACTAGTTGTTTGCAGAAATGCAATAACATCCGTGCCAGCACTACCGCGTTTTTTAAAAGTGCTGTGAAATACGAAAATGTATGTTTAGGCACTTTGACAACGTTGACGGGTATTACGACATCCCCGCCGATATCCTTAGGATATGAAAAAGGGTAAAACCCCTACTCAGGCGGGGAGGTGAACGATAAAAAAAAATAAAAAATAAATTAAAATATAATTTAAAATATTGCTGCAATTTGAAACGGACATAATTTTAAAAAATTAAAAATTTAACCATACAGATTGTGACAATCATGATGATCATGAGTGATAACTTATGGCTATTAGGGAGGGATTTGTACTCTACAGGGTAAGGTTAAATGCATTATGTAACAGTAAACATTATGCGAAAAACAATAGTCACGGAATAAAATATAACTAAAATAACTACAGGACTTGCAAGCTAAGTTAACCCCACTCGAAATAACTCAAACACAGTTTGAAAGCCCTGACGGTTCTGGCTGCAGGGGACATGATAATTCATCATCTTCATAAGCTCAATAATATTTAGGGCTCTATTAATATGATGATTACTAGGTCTCATCAGGAACAGAAAAACTGATCAATGCTGTAGTAAGTGAGGGGATACTACCATGACGGTTTAAAAACATACCTCCTAAATAAAACAGTAATCAGAGTCCACCAGTAGACAGTAAGATTTTACCGCACATACGCGGAAATGTAGACACAACAGTAAAGAAACTACTTGTGAGAAAATTGCGGAATGCTTAAGATAACCTAAATTACTTCACAAGCTAATGGTATTTAAAAGATTTCCTTGTCGTGTGGTACAGTGTTTTTTTTTTAAACTCGGGAAAAGTCGGCCGAACCTCGATGGACGATGAGGGTTCTGCAAGACGTTCGACTGCAGCCACACCTCAAATCACCCCCAAAATTCAATAAATCATTCATTAGACAATTCTGAGCACTTCTGACGATCTGTTTATTGGTTACGGAAGAACTTTAGAGCGAGAAGAATTTCCTCCTGTATCACGACAACGCACTCGCCCACAGTTCGTTTTATACGAAACAGTTTTTGGCCAAGAATCCGTGATTTTTACCTTCTCTTCTGTCCTATTGCCCTTGGCAGGGCGTGGTGACTACTCATGAGCTAGTTCTTCGCACTTGATCCTTCAATAGCTCTCAGTCTAGGGCCATTTGACCTGCTTCATGTAGGGTTTTTCTAACACGGGGCTGCAGTTGGTCTATGCATCTTGTAGGAGATCTGACTCTTGAACTTTTGCCGCTGACTTTTTCTTCGACTACCAGTTTCTTCATGGTGTCTCTTCTTCTGGCGATGTGACCAAAATATGTGAGGTAGGCTTGGTTTACACGTTTAAGTAATCTAGTTTTTACATTCATTTCTAAAACTGACGTGTTCGTCTGGTGCTCTATCTAGGCGATCCGAAGAACTCCTCTGTACACCCACATCTGGAAACTTTCGTCTCTTTTTCTGTCAGTCTGCTTTAGTGTCCCGGCTTCGGCTGCATATATTGCAATGGGAAATACGAGGGCATTAACGAGTTGGACCTTTACCTATTACCCCATTATTTGCCTGATTTGGCACCCTATGATTTCGAGCCGTTCTCCTATATGAAGATTACGTTTACTTCGAAACGGTAGGGGAGATACAAGGAGGCACGTTAAGGGACCAATTTCCAAAAAATGTTCGATCAGTGGAAAAAACGGTGGGGCCGGTGAAGCTTTAGTATTACACTAGGGATAAGTGCAACAATATTCCAGGCACAAATTCCCACAAATCAAGCATGTGTTCAAGAGAATATTGGATGGGACTACCGCAACTAAAAGTCAAGGTGTTCTAAAGGTTTTAGATACCTATCAGGCCAACTCTAAGGTCACGATGAAATGTAACGGTGATCTGTTGAATGACTAACCTGAATTATCCTCCAAAAACAACAAGGTTAAACTACTGTGAGTTCTAGGACATTCGGGGATAAAAGGTGATGAAAAAGCGGACGAATTAGCAAAATTCGAAGCTACAAAACCATAGAACCAGCATTTGGTATATTAAAATAAGTGGTACAAACGACAATCAACAGATGGTCATGTCTGCAACATCTAGAACCTTGACTCACAACATCTGGCGAAAGACATGCGAGGGACGTAATTGACGGTCCCTTAAAGAAACTGACAACTCACGTCCCTTGTTTAACAAGGGCACAGACCAAACCAGTGGTGGGACTGATCACCGGCAATTGTGACTTGAGGAAATATTTACAGAAAATGGGTATCCACAATGGTTCACGACATTTCCAGTATATAATACTGTGTAACAAATTTAAGAGTTATCGTGCCAGCAAACAGATGGGCAGATAGATAGACACAGACCGTCAGGCAGACAGTTACTGCAAAATTTTTTTGCGTGATCTAGTTTAAAACGCGAAGAAATGCAAAAATCTCGGGGGTTTCTTTTCGAGTTATTTGAGGAGGTTACTTTTAGCCGGGAAGTTATATTTTATAGTTTACTGAATCGACGAGTAATTTTACGTCCCGATTAAAATTGATTTAAACCTATACACATTTACATAAGGCGAAGCTTAAACTTATGTTACTAAAAATTATTTAAAATTTTTGTATCAAAAGTCTGTATACAAGTAAACTAATTGTTGTACTGAATTAAGTACAAAAACGCTGACAAATATTGAAGAAATGTTTCGAGCTCGCAGAAGCAAATATATTATTTTATTGTAATTTTAATCTTAATTAAATAAAAAATCCTTAACATACTGAGTTGTATGTAGGTCTACAGGAGCAAACTACAAGATTACATGGTAATATTTTGGGAAATTTAACTTAGAAAAGGGACGTAGTTAAATGGCGGGAGGGGGCGTTTCACCTATTACGAGTACAAAAAAAAACGGCGCAATATTAATCAAAAGAGCACGTCGGACTTGCGCAATTAGTGATTGCTGAAGTAGTCTATGAAATTTCGTCACACATTCATTTTCAATATAAGAATTACCAAGAATATATAAAAAGCGAGACATCTTTGTCATAAACGTTTAAAACAAATAATTACTACCTAAATATTTGTTTAATTATAAACAAATAAAGTAAAATAATTTTGCCCCGGCACCTATCCGTTGGTCAGCAGTCATCATGGAAATTTATTTTATCTGATTGGCCAAATGCTTAAAGCAGTAATGTACTGAAAAGTTATGAGTATATTACATATTGCACCGTGTACGTATTGATATTTCACAGCTCTTGGTCCCGGTTAAATTCACAATATTCCACGAAAAAAATCCCCACCATATTGTCAAACAAAATATATACAGTTTGTCGAGTAAAAACGGGTCCGCGATAATTCATTTTTGGTAGAGGCGATTCAACAAAAAATCGGTAGAGGGAATCTATGTTTACCACGTATTTTAGTAAAAGTAACAGTCGAGTCACTTCTTTGCGCGTCGGTTCGACGCAGTCTTTCTTTGTTCTCATCCAAAGAGGCCTAAAATGACACATTCTGCGGCCGCTAAATGTATTAAAGAGTCGTTATCGTTTGTGAAGAAGTGGGGAAATCATTTTACGAGACGAAATATGTCGACAACTTGCCAAAACGTGGCTCAGTAGGTAAAGTCACTTTCAAAGTCGATAAACGAATCGTGTGTGTGTTTTCACGAGACTTGAAATTGAGGCTGCGTCAAGAAGTGGCAAACTTAAGAAAGTCGGGTTTGAATACGACCATTCGACAACATCTTCGTGCTTATGATGTCAAATTCCGAAACCTTTGCTGGGCGAAAATCATTTCGCGAAGGGGCTCGCTTGGGCCCACGATAAGATACTAGAATGGTCACAATTGCAGGACGCCAACCCTATCGAAAACATTTGGTCCTTTGTAAGGAGAAAGCTCAAAGGAAAGGCTCTGAGGATTTTGACTCAGTTGTCTCGTGAGAATCGATTTCGATTTGTTAACACACCAAAGAATACGTTAATCGCAAAAAATGTTCTCGAAACACATTTTTTCACGAATAAGAGCGGTCACGTTCTTACTTGACAGACTGTGTATATGTTTTTATACCAGATAAATTATCAAAGGTGATAATTTTCGCCCAAACTACACCTTATGGAGAATATTCCAGGATTTTTTCAAATTTCTTGGATTAGTAGGTACTCTTAGAGATAGGGTGGGGGGATAGCAATTTTTAGCAACTTTTTAAAAAATAATATAGGAAAGTTTGCGCGAGTATTAAATCAAATATATTTTTGAACTCGTATTATCACAAGCTTTCATTTGACACCCCACTCGATGACCTTGCAATTTTTTTTTGCTTCTCATTTTACCACACTAAACTTACGCCTTAAATCAAAATCACACGGCTGTGACTGGACCATCAATTCCTATATTTGTGACAAATTTCATCTATGTCAAATAGTTTCGGAGAGAAAATTGGTTGCTGGAGCCGGGAAGTTCATTACAATGCATTCAATGGTAAAAATATATCTCTGTACTCTTACAAGATATAGTTAAATTAAAGCCGACTGATGCTGCTCAGAGATTCACTTCTTTAATATCGGTATACATGACCAATTTGACAAAAACTATTTTTTTGCTTTATCAAATAATCGCGGAAGTGATTAAGTGCGTCAAAATTACACCCCTCTCCCCCAGAAGCATTTCCCTTTCTACGACCCAACTCAAAACTATCTAAATTAATATTTAAGGAAAAACACCTAATTTTGATAGGAAACTTCCACAGATAACAGAGTTTATCGGTATAGTTTTTTCTGGATTTGTCCTGTGTCCTTTGCTGACCTTTCGCCTATTATATTTCCGGATTATTTGGAGCTTTTTCCGCGAACCGACTTCTTCCGAATCTAGCACAAAAATGATTTAATTCAGCTCGCACATTTCTTTTACATTAGCGGACCCGGGGGTGGTAGATAATCTAGTTCCAGATTGGCGCGAGGTAAAGGCTAGTGTTACGATTAAGGTGATCGGGGTGTTTAGATATTTCGGATTTGGATTCTCAAATTTTTAAGGATAGACAAAATAATTTGTTTCAAGGATTTTCGATTTTTTTTCATAAATTAAAAATCCTAGCAACAAATATCTTTTTCGATCCTAATAAAATGAAGTCCTTTTTGGTCCTTTACACCATTATCAATCACTTCTTGTCGAAATTACATAATTCCTTGGATTTTTTTTCAGGAATTCTTCAGGACTCCTTGGTTTCAGCTTGCTGGTCTCTCTTGATGGACATGCGCCATCATCAACTAGGGTGTAGTATCATCCTACCTATACTACTCGTATGACTCCGTTCCGTAATGTGAAATTCCCACTCCGTTTTAAATCCTTAGAAATTATAAAGAGAATTCACTGGCCGGGTTGAGCCAAAAAAATTCGAGAGTCCACCGAGCTATCTTAACATCCCAACAATCTTAATTGTGACACGTGGTCTTTACGTGTCACCAATCTGGGAACAAATTATACATGAATCCCTAGGTGCACTAATATAAAAGTGGCGGTTAAGCGGAGTTAAATCATTTTCCTTCTAGATTTCGGAGAAGTCAGTTCGCGGAACAAGCTCTAAAGAACCGGCATGATGTTCGGCGCAATTTCAGCATCACTAATTCAAATGACACAAGAGAAATTCAGAATAATTATGTGTATTTTAAATACAGATATTAAGCTAACGCAAAGAACATTTTGTCAATATTTTCATTCAATATGGAGTTTAAATTATACCTATTTTAATATAGTTTCTTTCATATCACAGATTTTCGTATTTAAATACTCAAGTTACAAACATTGAAAACACATAAAAAAATTATGATATAATGACATTTCTCGTATCTTACGCGTCGAGCCTTCAAACTGAAAAACTAATTATGTTTTTAAGTTACTAAAATAATCACAAAACCTAAAATCAAACTAACTACTAATTGCACACATTGCTTGAGCATTATTATTAAGACAGTCTACCAAGTTTTTTTTATCAATAGTTACGTTTATGAAGTCATTTGAAATCATTTTAATAAAAAAAATTTACGAATTAATGTCTCTAAATCTTCCTTACGAAATATTCTACAGGATAATGAAAAGTTCATTATATATAATGCGTTAGGTAGTTCTCAAAGTTAGCAGGAAAGTGCTACCGAAAATAATTTCGTTTTCCTATGTAGTATGTTCAAAAATTAGGGAATTAATTTTTAAAAAATACGCGCGTCGTTGTTATCCAATAAAATGTTTGTTTCTTAAGTTGATAGAGGTCACGAAAATTTTGACATTTGCTTTACAGTCGGTCAAGGAAGAGCGTGTCACATATAACTTGTAAAAAAAATCCCTTTTTTAGCCCTGCAAACAACGTTTTGTGGAAGAAGATTCAATTTTAACTTTATTTATGGTTAAATAGTACATTATCGAACATGAGTGCTGCATGCGCTTCGCGCTTTGAGGTTGTGTTCCTATGTAATGATCCAAAAAGTCCGTAAGTGATGCAATCAACGGCTGCTAAGTATATGGGCAAGTCGAGGGCATTCGTTAGCAAGTGGGTGAAATTCTCAGTTAAAAAATGTTGATGATTTACCAGAAAGTGCTTCGAGAGGCAAAGTGTCAGACAGGGACGAAAAAATGATTATTAACAAGTTTTCCCGAAATCGTCAATTAACTTTGCACCAAAAACTAAAACAGAAAGGTTGGAGAGAAATAAACAGAGAGAAACGACTCGCGTGGGCAAAGGAAAACATAGATCGAGACTGGAGCAATGTAATTTTTTTCGGATGATGCTTAATTTTGAGGTATATCCCACGAGCCTGGTCAACTTCCACTCACCGATTGGTTCGAGGTGAAACCGCCTTTTCATCATTACCTATTTGAACGCTGAAAAAATGATTACCAAACGGGTATACATAGTGAAGCAGCTGTCATGGCAAATTCGGACAATTGGGAAATTTTTGCCACAAGAATACGCCAAAAATTTTGTCGAAAGAATGCCCTAAAGATGTCAGGCGATCATCGACGCTGATGCGGATTGGACAAATTACTGAATCATTAGCATTTTAATGACATCCCTGTACTTTTATAAATAATTACATTTTTTAATGAACAACACACGTTCATACTTAACCGATTATATTAAGTTAGACATACCAGCGTGTTTTTTAATCGTAAGTATTTCTTGTTGGTGATTTTTAACAAGTAGAAATGTATTGTCGTCTTAGAAATGAAATTTCTTGTAACGATGTGTTAAAAATGTTAGAAGTGTTACTATGATGAATGTTTAACAAGACCAAAAGTTTTAAAGAGGTGCAATTCGTTTAAAGAGAGTTGAGAAGCAGTTGACGATGAAACGCGTTTTAGAAGACTATCCCCCGCAACTACACAAAAAAAAAAACATAAAAACCAAGGATTTTGTACTCAATAATCGCCATTTGGATCAGTACAATCTATTTGAACTGGTCTTGTGTATTATATCGTCCTGTTCCAAAACAACCGAATTGTCTTTGTAAATATCGCTATATTGAGGTAGCTAAAGAGATGTCTCTTTAGATGCCTCCACTTTAAAAAGTTGCGGTTCTAATCATACGGCCCATAAGCAGCACAATAATCTAGTGAATATCGTGCAAAAGGTAAACCAAAACCGGAAATACCACGTCAAAGTTGGGTTAACAATCAAGGTCACTGTTTTCTTTCATTACGTTGTGTTGTACATAAAAAGTTCCTTCTAACGGTTAGTAAGAAGAATTTATAGATGCGCATGTCCATCAAGAGAGACTATTCTTGAAACAATTAAAAAAAATGACATCATTTCTACAAGAAGTGATCGAATTTACACAAATAAATTAAGGCCTTTTTGACAACAACTAATCGTCCTTTACACCATTATCGATCACTTCCTATCGAAATTACGTCACTTCTTTGATTATTTCAGGACTTATGTTCAGCTTGCTAAGAATGGTCTCTCTTGATGGACATGCGCCATCATCAAAAGTTATAAAAGAGAATTCACTGGTCGGCTTGGGAGCAATACCCAAAAATCGAGTATAACAAGTGTTTTGAAAATTAGATGTTTATGATGACGTACGTGTATTGTAATGGCAGGAGATGACTTTAAAGAAGCACAAATAGATTTAAAAGAGTAAATTAATAGTTTTGTGTTTTATTTAATCAGTCTTCGTAATTTTTGAACATAGAAGTATACCAAATTATAATGCAGTATACCTATTCCATAAAATCTCATCGCATAAGAAAGATTTAGGAGCACGAAACGATTTTAAAACGACAGCATAGAAGTAGCTATTAAGGCAGTTAACCGCAGTTTCTTAACTAATATCCATTTTTAGAGAGCAAGTTTAGGCATTCCGTCGCCAATCTTCACACATCACTGAAGCTGCACAACATCGCTTGCGATCGTCAGTAAATATACTTCTTATACTTCAATTTTATTTTAGATCTGTTCCTGCAACCAGTCGGAGGCAATCAAGTCAAAGGGACATATTTTGTTCCAGAAACATACCTGTTATAGTTATTATGAATATAAATAAAAGAATGATATCAACTAAGTTATTAACATGAATAAGAGAATGCTGCAACACCTAATACTTATCACCACTGCACCAAATACTCTACTACATGGGGGTGAAAAGTTCCAAAACCTTCTGAGAGACGGCAGTACAAAGAAAAAAACACGTGATTTTTCAGTTAGTGTCAACTCTCAGAATATTCGTGTAAAATTTCCATGGCATTTTGTCTATTATTTGCGAGTTACAGTTGTTTGAGTGACGCCACTTTTCATTTTTGCAAAACGATGGGATAAAAAGACTTTTGTGTGTTGATTAAATATTACCTTTGATGGGAAAAATACAACTAGAATCCGAGAATGGCTTGAGAAGTGTCATGGCATATCTGCTCCGTCGAAAGTCGATGGTTTAGTGAATTTAAATGCCGTCGTACATGCATCACTTTCCCGACGGCCAAATGAGGCAGTCACCTCAAAAAACACAAAAAAATCTACCGTATTGTTCTGAATGACCGCAAAGTAAAAGTGGGGAGAGATAGCTGACATCGTGAAGATATCAACAGACCGCGTGAGGCATATTTGCATATAAAAAAAGCTATGTATCTAATGGGTGCCGTGCACTATCAAGATTAATCAAAAACAGCAATGTGTTGAAGATTCAGAACGCTTTTGGCACTGTTACAGCGTAATCTAAGGAGTTTTTGCGACGATTCGTAGTAATAAACGAAACATGGATTCACCACTACACGTCTGAGTCCAACAGGCAGTCCGCAAAGTAGCTGGCCGCATGAAAGCCGACCGAAGCGTTCAAAAATACAAACATCAGCTGGAAAGGTTTTGACAAGTATTTTTTGGGATGCGCAGGGAATAATACTGATTGACTATCTTGAGAAGGGGCAAACAATCATCGGAGACTATTATGTGGGTTTAATGGATCGTTTGAATGGTGAAATCAAGAAAAAAGGCTGGATTTAGGAAAGAAAAAAGTGCCGTCTCACCAAGATAATGCACCAACTCACAAGTCCATAAAATCGATGGTGAAATTGGACCAATTAAGCCATGAATTGGTTCCTTAAGCGCCATATTCACCAGATCTGGTCATTTTTGTTTTGCTTCAAAAACCTCGGAACTCTTTACCACAGGTAGTATTTTTGCAGGTAATGCGCGTTTAATTAACCATGCGAGCGTCATCAGGAACGATGATAGACTAAAATTGTTAGCGAAACGGGCGTCGAGCGTAAAAATAAGTGTTTGGTGGAGTGGTAATAACGTAGATGAATAAACGTTTCTCAAATTGTTTTACAATTCATAAGTTCAATACAAAATAGACCAGTCGACAGGGGTTTTGTACTCTCATTAAATATTAGCAGGCTTCATTTTCGTACACAGATAGTTTTTTTGGACGTAGAATACGATAAAAAAGTTTGCTAAAGTTTGACGTCCACAAAACCCAAAATAAAACCAAAAATTCAGTTTTTCGGTAATATCTCGAAAAACAAAAAGGATATCGAAAAACTAATAACACCACGTGAAAGAGCGGGAAATTTTACAAAAAAATACCAGATTTTTTAAAATTAAGATAGGTAATTCAAAAAGTGTAGTGCGCCAAACAGGTTAATTTGAAAGTCTAGGCATAACGCTCGAAGGTTAATCGATATTACTTGTTTTCAGAGTGTAAAAAGAAAATTAAAAGATAGCTTTTTGAACAATGGACTTTCCGATGATACTAATAGTTTTTAATTTTTTGTTGCTTTATTATTTGTAAAACTTAAAACGAAATTTTTGTTTGCACGATTACAAAATATTTAATAAAATATAGTATTGAAAAAATCTTTGTGCATATATCATTATTCTTTATACCTTAAGTTTCAATATAAGAATAATTAAAAATAACCGGTCAAGTGCAAGTTGAACTTGCACAATTAGTGTTCCGTACGTTGATTGTTTTTGAAATAAAAAGTTTTGTTAGGGTGGTATAAAATGATCAGTGACTTCACAAAACACACCCCAAATGACTTTTCAACAAAGTTTGTTTCCAATGTTTACTGAAACTGGTGACCTTGAAATTTTGTTTTTTTATATACCAGATAGATTATTAAAGGTAATGATAATTTTCGTTCAATCTATACCCTGTGGAGAATATTCCAGGATTTTTTCAAAATTTTTTGATCAGTACTTTTCGAGATAAGGTAGGGGACAGCGATTTTTCACGATTTTTTAAAAGTAATACGAAGAAAAGTGTGCGCAAGTATTACATTATATATATTTTTTACTCGTGTTTTCACAAGCTTTCATTTGACACCACACTCGATGACCTAGTAAAAAAATTTTTTTTTCTCTTCGGATTTCACCCCTCAAAACGAATCCCTTAAGTCAAAATTTATGTTACGGTGATATAAAATGATCAGTGACTTCACAAAACACACACCCCAAATAAGTTTTCAACAAAGTTTATTCCAATCTTTACTGAAAATTGATGACCTTGAAATTTCTGTTTTTTTTATATAACAGATAAATTATTACAGGTAATGCACTCGTGATAATTTTCGTTCAATCTACACCCCGTGGAGAATATTCCAGAACTTTTTCAAAATTTTTTGATAAGTACTTTCCGAGATAAGGCGGGTGGACAGCGATTTTTCGCGATTTTTTAAAAATAATACAAAGAAAAGTGAGCGCAAGTATTACATTATATATATATTTTTTACTCGTGTTTTCACAAGCTTTCATTTGACACCACACTCGATTACCTAGCAAATAATTTTTTTTTTTTCATTTCCGATTTCACCCCCCAAAACTAACCCCTTAAGTCAAAATTTAATTTTCAAAACTACATGGCTCTGATGAGGCCATCAATTCCTATATTGCTACCAAATTTCAACTTTCTATGACAAGTAGTTTCGGAGAAAATCGGGTGTGACAGACGGACAGACGGACAGACAGACGGACAGACACCGAAGTGATCTTATAAGTGTTCCGTACGGAACACTAAAAATACCCACATTATCTGTGTTATTTACAAATTGAGCCTTAAATTATGAAAATTTGTCTGCTGTAATGCGCCGCCGGCAATTGTACGTTCAAAGCAGTATGAAATGGTCAAAAAAAGTCGGACAACTTTTTTTGGTTACAGTTAAAATTATACTTGATATTAGAAAATCATTAAAAACCCAAAAGAAAACTTTCTCTTTTTTTTGTAATTTTGCTCTTAAAAAAGTGTTCATGATAAACGTATTTTTTGCTTATTATTAATCGTACAACTTAAATTTAAAATAAAAAAATATTTAAAAGTGGTAAATGAAAGATAAAAGTCTGGTAAAAACTTTTTTATTTCATTTAAACATCCAGGTACGAAAACAGTTACTGAAAACACAAAAATTCTAAATTATTCGAAGAAATGAAATGAATTACGTACTCTCTGGCAGTCATATACCCCATACCCCGAGAAACCTCTTAATAGAGAATTTAAAAATACTTAACGGTATACAGAAACGTTAATTTAATCATAAATGCGGTTGGAAGCATGATTCCTACTACAACTGAATGGGTTAATTAAACCAGCCTTTTTATTTTAAATAATTTTTTTTTTTAAATTACGGTAAAACTAAAAACCAATAATCAATATACTAATTTTTTGTAAAATTTTCCGTTCTTTCCAGCGGTGCTATTAGTTTTTCGATATCTGTTTTATTTTTAGAAATATTTGCGAAAAACCGAATTCTGCATTTTATTTTCGAATTTGTAGGCTTAGCGTACACTTTAGAACAGCAAACTTTTTTTATCGTATTCTACGTCCAAAAACTATCTGGGTACCAAAATGTTAACATTTAATGAGAGGCTTTCGTCAAAATTTGCTTCTGACGACTGGGCTAAAAAAATAGAAACGCTTGAGATCATCTCAGAAAATTAATTTGGATTCTGTTTAACAAAACTCCTGTATTATCCAATCGAGGGATACTAAATCTTAAAAAATAGACTTGGTTGGATAGTAAAATAATCAAATTATAATTTGAAAGGTACAGGTAAACACCGGGAAGGGCACATTTTTTTAATTTAATTTTAATATTCCAACAACGGCCAAATAAAAGCTTATCTATACCTCACCCTACACAGTCGTCTCAACATCAACCGAACTCAATTCCTCCTCCTGATAATGGTCAGGGTGGGTCCTCGTCATATCGGAGAATCCGGTAATTTCCGAATCCGACAAAAACGGACTGGAATACGCGCGTTGCGGTTGTGACGTATTGGGAGTCGCAAAATGGCGTCCCCCTTTTTGCCTTAACGGAAGTGGACCTCTTCGGATTTGTTGGTAGAGTTCGTCTATATCCGTCGCCGAAGCGCTACTCGTTCGGGAGAAATTGGATGGTGATCGTAATCTGTTGTACAGAGAAAAAAAAATAAAAGCTAATTTTAGGTAAAATTTTAAAATATTGTAAAGCATAAGAAATCGTTTATCTCGAGATCGGGCAATGTCAAACTACAGTAACTTCCCGAATTTGTCTACATTATCTTACGAAAAACTTTTTATAAATAACAACTTCCAAAACACTGGCCACATCTGCCAACATTGCTTTGTGGAAAGATAATTATTTCCAACCTTAAATGACGCCTACAGCGGCTGCTAAGTCCACGCGTAAGTCGAGGGCACTCGCTATCAAATGGCTAAAACGATAGCTTCGGTTAAAAAATGTTAATGATCTACCAGAACGTGGTTCTAGAGGAAAAGTGTGAGACAAAGACGAATAAATGATTATTGTTTTCCCGAAATCTTCAATTAACTTTGCGCCAAGGGGCGCAAAATCTAAAGCAGAAAGGTTTGGATTGAAGATCCAATGCTTGAGGATGTCTTTCGGAAAAAGGTTTTGGGAAACTCTTCACCTTTACCTACAATTTGAACGCTGAAAAAATGCTCCAGATTTACAAGAAGGCACTAGTACCGACTGCCAAACGATGGATTGTCGATAAAAATGAGGAGTGGATTCCTCAAAAGTATAACGACCCCAAACATCGAAGTAAAACGTGTAGTCAGTGGAAAAGGCAATCCGCTATCGGCCATACATTAAGCAGAAGCTTGGTAGTAAAAATGTGAACACAGTGAAGCAGCTGTCACGGCAAATTCGGGCAATTTGGAATCTTTGTCCCAAGAATACGCGGAAGATCGAGTCGAAAGTACGCCCCGAAAATGTCGACGCTGTTGGGGACTGGACGAATTATTGACTCATTAGCATGTTAATGGCAATCCTTTATTATCGAATGATATAAAAAAAACTCTTAATAACCAATGCGCGACAAGTTCTTCTTTGACCGACTGCCAAAACATACACACATACAGACAAACAGCCTACAAATTCTTATAACACTACCACCACATTTTTAAAAAAGAAACATAGCCAAAATACTTCATTCTGTGATTTACGCACGTCCTGTATAAGTGAATAATAATAATAAGGGCCTGATTTCTATCAATTACCACATACACTTTTTGTTAATTTAGTTGAAAATAATAGCCTTTCGTTAAACCACATCCCTACGACGAAATTATATGAAACCAGGTAGTAACGGGCAATGACGTTTCATGCAGGATTTTAATTTAAAATCTTAAACTTACCTCGCGAATGGACTATTCTTTCCCCCTAAACCAAATCTACCACCCCTTATTGTAGATTCACTATCCCTAAGTTCATCTATTTCCGAATAATGATGAGATTCTTCTACCGGACTATTTTCTCTCCTAAAAAAATACATTTTTAGTACGTTAAACGTAGTGAATCTTAATCATTGCCCGGCTTTTACCACCTTAGGGTCTTATTAATGAGATTGAGAGATCATTTAACGAGTGCAATATAGAAAGAGTCTGTTTTTTAATATACGCATAGCATATTACCTGGTACTTAAATCAGCCGTCGTATCGACAACAGTGGTCGTCTCGATAGGAGTTTCGATACCTTCCCCATCCAAATGTTTCATAACATGCTTCAGCGAAGCAGGAAGAGGCTTGATCGGCGATAGAGGCGACAACATCACGTCACTTTTATCTAATATGGAATCGGAAAGTGGATTTTCCGAACTGTATTCTAGAGTACACTGTTGCGAGACAGTGCGCATTTGTGTTGCGTGATGGGGATTTTCTTGGAGTATATTCGATTTTTTGCGTGTTTTATTTCTTGACATCTCTAAAAAAGATATAATTTTTGAATATAAAATAGAGAATGCATAAAAATTTATAAAACTTAACAAATTTTATGAAGTATGTCGGCTCTCCTCCGGTCCATGCTTAGTCAGAATTCCTGTAACCTTAGGCGGTAATTTACATATTCTTTAGTTACGGGATTCCTATAGAAAATTTTAAAATCCGGTAATCATAGTCTCATCTCTAGTACTGTATTGCGAATCTTTAAAAATCCACTGTGAGCAATAGTAGTACAAGAACGATCAGGCACTTTAGGCTTCTTCGTCCACTCTCTGTGGATTTAGCAGAGCATCCCCTTAATGATTGATAGAATTTCATTCCAATATCCCTCTGCGCTACAAGAAGATCGGAACCAAAAATCGAGAGAGCAATACTAGGAAGGCCAAAACAAAATTAAAACTTAACCACAAAAAGATCATAACTTAGGTTAGCGACTGTAATTGGCAACTAAGCAAATAGCCTCGAAATAGAAAGTCTTTAGCTAGATAAAGGAATACTTAGAAAATGGCGATTTTAATTTTTTATGAAGACGGTCAAAAAATTAATTCGAAACACTTTTTACTCTTTGAATTCTTTCAGTATTCTCTCAATTAGCCGGACTTTACATGATTCCATATCAGTTTATTCAAATTTCCCGTCAGACTAACGATCACGTGACATATGTCAACATAAATCTTTAGGTTATCGGACATGTAGAACTGATTATCCGAAAAAGAAATTTATATACTTAAATAATAAAAAAAATTCCCATATGTTGCGTACTCTTTGCAGGTCACTGTGTATACACAAAACACGGTTGTTGCGGTAGGCCGCTTGGAGCATGAAAACATTGCCCCTCTCGGCTGGAGTGGATATCTGAAGATGGCCCTTGAGGATTGAGCTCGAGCTGCCAAGCACGCTATTGATGGGGGACTACTCTGACCATGAAAGGCTGAAATGGAGACACCGAGCCTCCGAATGGGTGGAGCGGATACCAGAAGTCGGCCTTCGAGGATTGGAAGCTTTCCCCTACAGAAAAACTACCAGCGGAATGTTGTTGGCACATGATCACTTGAGCCGGAAGGCAGACGAAGTAGATAGCACTCCTTTGGGCCTGGTAAAAGGATCCCTCTGGTCTGTTTGCTTGGTTATAAGCCTCCCTATCCATACTGTCTACAAAACAACAATAAACCCAAAACACTCGAAATAAAACTTTAACCAATTCTTAAGTCACTATTTAAATAACATGATGTTACCTTTTTTCCTTAGCCTTTCAGCGTTAATAACAATTTTTTCCACAGGAACGTCGCTAAGGCAGTCAAACTCATCGCCACTATCTGAAAATATGTTTGGATTTTTTCTCTTTGCTTTTCTGACGTGCTCGACATGGATATTTGTATTGTTAACCTAAAAAAAGTAGATGCGTGTGTTTCAGGAGTGGTTTCTTATTTTCAACGTAACTGCAATTTTTTTACTACTCAGTATATATCACCACTACACCAAACACTTTACTTTTGCACTCGACGTGAGTTTCGCTAACCATGTTAGCTTCATCAGGAGCAATCGTTTTTTCACTTTTTCTCTAAATAGAGTAAACATCAATAATGAAGAGATGACTTAATAAACAAGTTAATAAATAGACATAAGTTCAGGTTAAATATTCAGAATTCCACCTTTTTTACACGCGAAGCAAATATGACCAAGTATGTCTCCATACCATATAATCCGAAACATAGCTGGAGACTCAATAAGGTATTTAATAAGGTAGGCCTCACTTGATCTATAAGTCATTAGACAATTCTAGGAATATCTTAGGAAATCCCAAAGACAAGATTCATAATTGTGAGAAAAGAGGAATTATTGAAATTAGTTGTAATAATTGGGATAAAAAGTATGTTGGGCAAACTAAAAGGTCAATTAAAACACGATTTAAACAGAAAAGTCTAGCATTTCGAACATGCCCTTGAAGCTGATCATAATGTAACATTAGATAATCTAAGATTAATTAAAAATGTATCTGATCTGATTGTTGAACGCATACAAAAGTATGGAAAATATAAAATGTAAAAGTAGTTTAAATAAAGACAGAGAGCCTATTCCTTATAGTACCCTCTACTAGGGTAGATTTGTAGTTTACCTTTAGTCAATCATTGCTCCTGATGAAGCTAACATGTTAGCGCAACGCGGATCGAGTGCAAAAATAAAGTATTTGGTGTAGTAGTGATATGTACTGAGTACTGTCATTGGGCCAAAGATTCCACATTCCCAACATAGATGCATTTTTTGTTATTTTTTCTAAATTCAGACATCAGCAAGGGATTTAACTACCAGATAACTTTTATAGCTGATTAATCAATACTTACTTTCGAATTCGTGCCGAAGATATTTTGCTCGGTATTTGGTTTACACTTTAAAGGCCTCGGCTCGGAAAACACCGAGGTAGCGTCACTATTGACATCTCGCGGAGGTTTAGTTTGTAAATTGTTTCTCTTGATCATATCCCTCCGTTGTTTCCGAAAAAACCTCCTGGCCACCGTGCTTTGATGTGGATTATAGAACACTTCCGCTGCGCTAGTTGGGTTCTCGATTATGTGAGGTACTACGTTGGAACGATACTGGGCTCTGTGCAGAGTAACCTGGTAAAAATGTTTAGGTTATTTTAGACGAGTCTAAACAATACGTAGAAAATTAATAATAAACTCAATTTTACCTACCAAATTGACATTATTTATCTTCGTCCCCCCGGCCGCAGAACCTTTATCGCTCAGGGATCTATTTAAATCAACAGCAACAGCTCCTTTTATTGAATTCGACTTTGTTCTAGTAGAGCTCCTACTCGAAGAGCGCGACATCGCTTGCGAGTCGCTATTTGGCCTCGGCGGAAGCGGTAATGGTTGAATTTGTACTCTGGGTGGCGTGTCAGATACCGTGCGCGGCCGGAGCAATCGTTTCCGACGCATCCATCTGAAAAGGAAACGAGATTTGCTTGTATGTGGTGAAGTGTCTTGGTAAAATTAGCGAAGTGTTTTCCAACAACAAATTAAGATTTATAGAATAAGATCAATATAACAGACCAGGACAGCTGTCCTAACTAACCTGAACATAGTCATCCACAAACTCCTGACATCATTCCTTGCCACACAATAGAAGAACAAAGTAAAAGCGCTCAGTGTTGTAGCACATATCGCATAAGCCCCGCTGAACAATTCCGCCTCGTACGACACAACGCTCAAAGGAGGAACGGTGGCGAAAGCACAGCTCAGCCACGTCATCAGGAAAAGAAAAAGGAAGATGACGTGTGCTTTTAACTGGGCCAATGGCGATCGCTCGTTGTCTTCAGTTTCACTGGACGCCGTTTTCGACGAGTAACTTCTCACGCTTCGGGTGTCTTGTTGAGGGAAGTTCGTCTCGGGTTCCAAGAGGTCCAGGTCGACGTGCTCTGTCGCTTGAGTGCCTAGAAAAGAGTCTTGGAGGTGTAATTGTTAAAATATTTGCAAAGCAAAGCGTTGGATATCTAAAACCATACTGGCATAATAGTACGATAAAAAAACTCGAGCTAAAAAAGCAAATACAATAAAATTTCAAAATTTATGAAAATGTAATGTTTTACTGCAAAAAATGGTTAAGCCAACAAATGGAATAGAGAGAGTACGTCAGTTATAACATCGTTTATAGTCGCTAA
Organism: Pachyrhynchus sulphureomaculatus; assembly: GCA_019049505.1. Taxonomy (NCBI): domain Eukaryota; kingdom Metazoa; phylum Arthropoda; class Insecta; order Coleoptera; family Curculionidae; genus Pachyrhynchus; species Pachyrhynchus sulphureomaculatus. The sequence goes on along the minus strand of CM032452.1, from coordinate 86,727,191 downwards.
TTTTAATAGCAGGTTATATGTGGTTATATATAAGTCGTTAAAATACAAATTTAGAAAATTATCAGCTGTTATTTATTAATGTAATGTTATTTACTGTCTTCTTAATTAGCTAAAGCTACCACGATAATTTTACTTCATTAGATTAGACTTTTCATAATATAGCGAAAGCCGGTGAACCATCGAATATTTGAAATTTTAGAAATCTGGCAAAATTTGCATTCAAACAAATTGTAACTTCACGTTTCTAGTCGCCCTTTCTGGAGTCCACTATTAATCTTGGATATTTAGATATAAACAAAAGGAGCCTTGGGTAGATTATAATCTATATCGCGATTATGACATTCTCTTTTTTTATCACACTACTAAAAGGTGATACCAATCAAAGGTATCTAGGCTTGTAAGTTATTCCATGAAGCGGGCAGCATCCATAGAGGATTGTAATTTTTTTACAGTAACAGTTAACATTAGCACAAACCGCGGCAAAAATATGGCAATTAATGACTAGTGCTCGAATTTTTACGACTATAACTGCACATCTAAAGTTACAAAAAGCCACTAGCGTATGTAGAACTTACCTTCACTTAAATGTCCACCATGCACCAAATCCAAATTACTGATGGCGCACCGTATCAGAAGAAAAAAGGCTATCAAAAACAGGAACAGAATCGTGAACGGCACATAGAGGGCGCTAAGAGCAGGACCGGAACGTAGGAAACAATGAGTGTGGGACGAATATTTCTCTTATATTGATCGCAGCTGATAGACCGCAAACTATTAAGGCCACGCCCCCATCCCACTAAGTATAGGCCTAAGACCGGTTTTTTGATAGGCTGGTCACTTGGTAAGTCGTCATCCTATTGGATACAAATTAAAATTAGTCAGTTGCATATGTGTAAAATGACTGCGCGGTAGGCAAAAAATGCTGACACCACTTATCCGGAAATATTTCAACTGCAATTTATAACCGTAATATAATCGCAAGCGAAACTTCTACCAAAGTTCGCTACATTTCACAGTTTTATTTGGATAAAGGCACAAATGCTGCGCAGCCTTATAAAGAAATTTATGCTGTTTATGGTTAAAATACGTTACCAAAAGCAACAATCAGAGTATGGTTCAGTCGCTTTTGTTCTAGAAATTTCTATGTCAAAGATGCTCCTCAGAGTGGTCGACTAATAACAGAAAAAGTTAATAAGAATTTTGGTAAAAATTGAGCAAGACTGGCATGCAAGTAACCATGACATCTTCAAGGAACATCCATTATCCAACAGTTTAAAACCATTTGGAGAAACCTGGCTACAAAAAAAGCCTGACGTAATAAAATCAAGTCATTTCTGAAGAGATTGATCACGACAATAATGTGCGAAAAAGAATGAAGCGCCAAAAACGGTGACAAAGTCCGGATTGACGCCAAAAAGGTGAGTTGTTGCAGCCTGACCAAATGATTGATTCTGTACTCTATTGTCAGCAACTGACAAGAATGAAGTAAGCAATGGAAAAAAATCAGTCGCAGCTAGTCGACAGAAAGGGTGTCGTCTTCCACCATGACAACGCCAGAGCACATCCATCTTTGATGATTTTTCAAAAATTAAGAGAGCTTGGCTGGGAAGATTTAATGTATCCACCATACAGCCTGGATCTTGCACCGTCATTTGTCTCGGTCTTTGCAGAACTCCCTGAATAGTCTTAAGTAAGTTTCAAAAGAGACCTGTGAAAACCACTTGTCACAATTTTTGCCCAGAAACTACAGAAGTTCTAGAGTGACGGACGGAACTACGGGTGTTGCAAGAAAAATAACAGAAGGTTATCGAACAAAGTGACACATATGTGATTTAATAAATTTCTTTCAAAATATAAAAGACAATTGGCTCAAATTTGACTTCAAAAGGAGCAATAATTTTTGGCCAACCTTTATTAGCCCAGTCGCCAGAGGTTTTGAGCTTTCATTAAATGTTAACAGGCTGCATTTTGGATGTAGAATACGATAAAAAAAGTTTGTTAAAGTTAAAATAAAAAATTCTGTTTTTCGGTAATATCTCAAAAAATAAAAAAGAGAAAGAAGAAAAACTAATAGTACCACGTGAAAGAGCCGAAAATTTTACAAAAAAATAGTATATAGATTTTTCTCCAGATTTTTTTATTAGCGTGAGAATTTATTAAAAATTCGGATAGGTGATCAAAAAGGGTAGCGCGCCAAACAAGTTAATTTGAAAGTCTACGTCAGGGGTGCTCAAACGGTCGATCGCGATTGACAAGTCAATCGCGAGTGCTTTTTGAGTCGATCTCGAGAAAAAAATTCCGATATAGAAATATTCACAGATTTTGTTTTAGGTAACTAAAACAAAATGTAATGAATAAACTACTAAAATTTATTCGATCCACAATTAGGCCAGAATAACCCCCTCATCACTTTCTTTTATCGTAATAACCCCCTGCTAGCGGCAAAAGGCGACTTTATCAAAGGAACGCGCGGTACTTGTCAAAGAAAAGCCGCGTTTTTGATTCCCGCCGATTTTTCTAGAAACTTCGGGCGGCGTGTTTGACGGGAACATTCGAGAATTCGTTCGCGCCGATATAAATGTTGCGCCTGCACAAATAGGAGTCAGTCTGAGTTGTAGCGTGGGAACTTAGAGAGGCATCATAAAACGGTTCATAAAAACTATGAAAAGGATTTTCCGTCACAGAGTGAATTAAGAAAAAGAAAAGTACGTGATTTGATAACTTGTTTGAAAAAAGAACAAACCATGTTCACAAGACCAGCCAAACAATCAAAAGCTGCAACGATCGCGTCATTTAAAATATCTCATATATTGGCGAAACACAAGAAACCATTTGATGATGGATTGGTTGTGAAGGAAGCATTTATTGAAGCGGGTGAGACTTTATTTGGAGATTTTAAAAATAAAACAGAGATTATGTCTGCTATTAGAGAACTTCAGTTATCTCGTCCGACTGTCACAAGGCGTGTTGAAGTCATGAGTCAGGACATGGCAGATAAACTAAAACATGATATCATGGAATGTACATACTTTTCTTTACAGTTCGACGAATCCACCGATATGACAGACACTGCCCAGCTGTGTATTTTTATTCGAATGGTATTCAATGACATGTCGGCTAAGGAAGAGTTTTTTGACAATGATTCCTCTGAAAGGAAAGACCCGTGGCAAAGTTATATATGACGTTTTCTTCAATTTTGTAACAAACTACAAGCTACCAATATATAAACTAGTGTGCATTACAACCGATGGAGCACCAGCAATGACTGAAAACAAAAACGGTTTTGTGGCATTGTGTCGAGCTAATGATGATTTCCCTTCATTTTTCTCCTTCCATTGCATTATACATCAACAAGTTTTGTGTTCAAAAGTTTTAAACATGGAGGAGATTATGGGCATTGCAATAAAAATTATGAATTCTATCCGTGCACGTAGCTTGCAACGACGGCTCTTTAAATTGCAGTTGAAAGATAGTGAGTCAGCTGAACACACTGATTTAGTTCTTTACACGGACGTCAGGTGGTTGAGTCGCGGAAAATTCCTAGAAAGGTTTCAAGAATTATTGCCCGAAATAACAGCTTTTCTGGACTAAAGAGGTGATAACACTCAGATGCTGAAAAACGGAAAATGGCTGACTGATTTGGCATTTTTGACAGACATCACAATGCATTTAAACACCATTAATTTGGAGCTTCAAGGTAAAGGAAAAACTATTATTGAGATGATTAGCGCAATAAACGCATTCAAAAGTAAATTGCAACTTATGATAGAAAGGATCTGAAAAATTTTCCGTCTTTGAAAGCAAGGATTCCTCAGTTGAATTATGATATTTATGAGGCAGAATTACCGAATATTTTGGGTCAATTCCAAATATATTCTTATGATTTCAGTAAATTGGCAAATATCGCATCATTTATGAGTTATCCTTTTTCGTGTAAAAACATTGAGAAATTAGCTACTGAAATAGCAAGTCAGTTTAACATGGACTCATGTTCTGTTGAAAATGAGTTAGTGCAGATTATATCAGATATACATCTCAAAGCCACAGCAACTGATACAAAATTCTGGTGTTTTATATCTGAAGATAGATATCCGAATCTAAGGTAAATCGCCCTTCAACTGACGGCAATGTTTGGGTCAACTTACTTGTGCGAGTCTGTATTTTCTGAAATGAAGATAATTAAGTCAAAATATCGCAATCGACTAACTGACGAACATATGTCATCATGCTTGCGATTAGCACTCGGTAATTACGTACCATCTTATGAAAAGTATGCTGAGGATATGCAGTGCCACGCTTCAACATCCAAAGTCACTTTTTAGTTAAGTTTAGACACTAGAACTCGTTTGTTTTGTAAGAACCAATAAACTCGCAATTTTGAATAATTATGAGTTTTTTCATTGACATTTTAGAGCAGACCTACACTTACCTTGACTTAAAAAATGCATATTGTGCGGAAAACTAATATCTATGCCACGATATACCCTACTTAGACGACAATCCTGCATCACACTTACTTGCAGCCTCTCAGAGTCGATCGATCGTAGTCTAACAATATTGAGGTAGATCGCCAGCAGTTCAAGTTTGAGCACCCCTGGTCTACGTGTACCGCTCGAAGGTTATTCGATATTACTTGTTTTCAGAGTGTAAAAAAAAAATAATAAAAGACAGTTTTTTGAAGAGGAGATTTTCAGATTTCCGATGATACTAATAGTTCTTATTTTTGCTGCTTTATAATTTTTTTGTTTGCATGATTTTAACAGGCATACGGTAAATTACAAATGTTTAATAAAATATAGTGTTGTAAAAATCCTTGTGCATATATCATTATTATACTCTAAGTTTCAATATAAGATATAATAATTAAAAATACCTACATTGTCGGTGTTATTTAAAAATTAAGTTTTAAAATACGAAACATCTGTTGTGCGCCGCTGGCAATTTTACGTTCAAAGCAGTACGAAATGGTCGAAAAACGTAGGACATTTTTTTTTTTATTACAGTGAAAAGAATACTTAATATTAGACAATCATTAAAAACTTAAAAAAAACTTTCTCTTTTTTTGTAATTTTGCTCTTAAAAAAGTGTTATGATAAACCTATTTTTTGCTTATTATTAATTATACAACTTAAATTTAAAATAAAAAAAATATTTAAAGGTGGTAAAGATAAAAGTATAAGCTGTAAGTATAAGTATTTATATTTCATTTAAACATCCAGGTACAAAGAAAACAGTTATTGAAAACACAAAAATTCTAAATTACTCGAAGAAATTACATGAATTACATACTCTCTAGCCGTCATATTGGATCCGCCATTTTAAATTTTTCAAATTTGTCATTCGATTCTTAATCAGCACCCCGAGAAACCTTTTAAGAACCAATTTTAAAATATTTAGTGCATAAAGAAATGTTAATTTAATTATAAATGAGGTTGGAAGCATAATTGCCACTACAACTGAAGGGGTTTTATTTTAAATATTTTTTTTTTAAATTACGGTAAAACTAAAAAAAAATCTATATTCTATGTTTTTGTAAAATTTCCCGTTCTTTCACGTGGTGCTATTAGTTTTTCGATATCTTTTTTTATTTTTGAAATACACTCGTGGACAAAATCAACGCAACAATATATTAAATCATACAAATCTCTATAATGAATTAATTTTAATAATTTTTTATGAACATTGGTTACACTAAAAGTTAGAAAAAAACTTATTCGGATACTTTAAAAGTAAATTAGCTACCAAATTTCTCTATAACATTCAATTAAATTTATTCTTAAGACCTAATAACAAAATCGTTGAAATTATGTAATAATGAAAAAAATAAACTGGGACACTAGTAGCAAAATTGATGGTGTAACTGGGACACTAGTAGCGTGTGTTGCCTCCTCTACTTCGGTTGACAGCGTTTATGCGCCTAGGCATGCTTCTAATTAAATTTTGGATAAAATCTTGAGCAATTTGCTCCCATTCTGTGATAACTGCATTTTCAAGTTCCTTCAGGTTTCTAGGTGCAGGTATATGACGTTTCACATTTTTCTTAAGGTGATCCCATACATGTTCTATCGGATTCAGATCCGGGCTTTTTGGTGGCCATTGCATAATCGGTATATCAACTTGATTAAGATAATCGAGTACCTCCTTAGCCACGTGAGGTCGAGCGTTGTCTTGCATAAACAGGAAATTGGGCCCCACAAAATGACTGAAAGGCATCACATGTTCTATTACAATATTCTCAAGATAGTAGTCAGCATTCATGGATCTCGTACGGACAAGAACTAACTCTGTGCGAGCATCAAAGCAGATGCCACCCCAGAACATAACAGAGCCACCGCCGAATGGAATCCTTGCAGAGATATTGCAAGGAGCAAACCTCTCTCCTGGTCTTCGCCATACTCGCTCACGACCATCTGGATGTTTTAGACTAACCCTAGTTTCATCTGTGAAGAAAACTTGTTTCCAATCATCCACAGACCAGTTTTCGTGATTTCGAGCAAAAAGTAACCTGACAACTCTGTTCTCTCTAGAAAGCAAGGGCGCAGTGGCTGGTCTCCTACTATTTAATCCATTCATTTAACCGTCTTCTAACTGTTTTAGAAGAAATTGTGACATTGCGAACAGCTTCGAGTTCGTTTTTTTATTATAGAACTAGTGAGAGTCCTGTTTCTTAAAGCATATTGTCTTATAAAACGTTCATCTAGGTCGCTAGTGCATCGTTTTCGCCCTTGCCCTAGCCTTCTAGAATAAATTCCTACTTCATTCAAGCGTCTTACCATACGACTTATTGTGGAACAATGTTTACCTGACAAATTGGCAACATAACTCTGACAATATCCCTCGTAAAACTGAGGCTCGCACTACCTCGTGTTCAGTTAAATTCATTGTTCGATTCATTTATCTAATTCTTCCGGGTCAAAAATAAAATAGTCTATCACAAAAACGTATTACTTTGAAAAAGGGAACAATTTATAAGCTTACTTTTAAAGAAAATCTATCGCATTATTACAGAAAATTGTTTATCTTCTAAAAAATTCTTTAAAACTGTAAATCTAAACGAATTGTTTTGATTTCTGTCATGAACAACGAAACAAAATAATTAATTTTCAGATTGTTGCGTTAATTTTGTCCAGGAGTTTATTTGCGAAAAACCGAATTTTTCATTTTATTTTCGATTTTGTGCTTTATGCCAAAATGCAGCCTGTTAACATTTAATGAGAACTTTTCGTCAAAATTTGCCTCTGACGACTGGGATATATATACAAAGTTTGCAAAAAATTATATATATATATATATATATATATATATATATATATATATATATATATATATATATATATATGTATATATATCTAAAGAGATCTTACCTGTAAAATAGAATCTCCATTTTTACTCCACCGTTTATACATGGTATTCACGGCAACGCACATCCAAAGCATCGAGCACAGGGAAAAATAGTGCATTGTCAACCCAATAATCTGGCACAACTTCTGATCTTCGGTCTGGTAAATTCCAAAAGAATATATAAAACATAGTAACGATATCGCTGCCCAAGTGTTGATCAGGCAGTGTTTGGCTTTCTTAGGCATCTGAATAGTCACAAATCCAAAGATGTAAGTCAACATAGCAATTAGGAAAGAAGTGAACAATATGGCGTTGCCGACGTAGATTGCCGGATGTGAGAGACGGAAGAAACCCTTGTGGATACCCTAAAAATTAAATTACTTAAATATGTAGAGAATCTCGGCCTTTCCTCGATCAATAAAACACTACTCCCCATCTATAAAAATGCACGTCTTTTACTTACCGTCATATTAGTATTAGTCACATCCTGCATCAAGCCGTAATAACCCAACTTTCTACATGAAAACACCACATGATCCTGCCAATGATGACCGAAACGACAACCTTTCGTAGACCATTGACCGAGGGCATTGTCCCAATAAACCGGCGTAAATGGTGTCACTTCGAAGGACGAGGAATGGGGGGCTCGTATGGTCACTATTATAGGTTGCGATGGCTCCGCGTAAACATTTCCAACTAAAATAATTTTACTGATTAGGATACTAGTCAACTAAAATATTCATTTAAAAAAATTGATTATAAAGTAAGTAGGTCTTTTTCACAAGAAAAGCCCACGAGAGGTCTGTGAAAATTACCGAACTATTTTTCTTATATGTCATGCAAGCAAAATTATGCACTACATCATTCAAGAACCATTGAAACCTCTTGCCTCAGATTCCGCAAGAACAGGTAGGTTTTGTACCCGGTAGAGGCACAAGAGAATCGCTAATCAACGTGAGACAAATGATAGAAAAGTTCTAAGAATATAATGTTCCTGCCAGGTTCTGTTTCCTTGATTATAAAAAGGCCTTCGACACAGTACAGTGGCATTACTTATAGAGAATTCTTCAAGGAATGTAGACACCAGACCACCTGGTCTTTTTAATCCACAAATTATACAGCAACTTCGCCTATGTTAGAGTTGAGAAAAATCTGTCTAAGCCATTCCAAGTCGGAAAGGGGGTGAGGCAGGGTTGAATACTGCCTTCACTACTCCTCAATATATATGGTGAATAGATTATCCGCAAAGCGACGGAAGAGTGGAATGGAGGGATATCAGTAGGAGGCAAAAAGTTCTCGAACTAAAGATGATACTACAATAATGGCTAGCTCCAAGGAAGAAATGGTTGCACTGCTGCATCGATCGAAAAGGTTAGCGCAAATGTCAGCCTTTCACTAAATATGCCTAAGCAAAGTAGGGAAAGATCACAGAATAAATAAAATTACTAAAAAAAGGCTTGTCAATTCACTAATATTCCCTATAGCCACATATGGAGCCGAAACATGGACTATTAATGCAACATGCCGTAAAAGAATAGTAGCTTTCGAAACTACATGTTACAGGTAGACCTTCAGAATTTCCTGGACAGCTCATAGGACAAATGCGTCTGTTCTGAGCGATCTTACCATCTAAAATAGTGACCGGCTGTTACCATCGATTTAGACAAAAATAATATCATTTTTTGGTCACATAATAAGGAGGGATGGCATGGAAAAGTTGCTGATCCAGGGAAAAGTCGACGGTAGAAGAAAAAGAGGTAGCTCTCCTAACAGATACATCGATCAAATCATGTCTACAATGCACTTGGAGTTTGCGGAGATGATGAGAAGTGTTGAAGATAGGGAAGCCTGGAGTGCTATTGCAAATTCTGTGTAACAATGCAATAGAGGTCACGACGCTCGGAGCCGAGCAACGATGAGAGAGAGAGAGAGGTCTCCCTTTTCTGTAAGTCTTCTCGAGTTATCTTAATAATGGTAAACAACATTTATTTGTGACAGAGATTTCTTTTTTAATAAGCAAATTTCAACAATTTGTATCCCCTATCGGGGGCTGTTTAAGACCACAGGCCGACAGAAGAATTGTTTAGTGAGTTGCTAACAATTATCGCAAGGGCGCCCAATTGTTAAAATTCTACCGCAGTATTTAAGTTTTGTTCTTTTCTCTGTCTATTTTAGCTCGGTTGATGAGTCGTGATACGACGAAACGCGTCCCGAGGTGGATTGACAGATGATGCGTTGAGAGAACAGTAAATAACTGCTGAAACATGGATTTTGTTCAATTGTTTTTAGTAGTTGATATTAATCTTAGTCTGAACTTCTGTTTACTGCTTATACTTACCTAATTTTACACCAGCAATAGCTGAAGTTACCCCTTCTTTCCCGTGTCTATCATCGTCAATTGAAAAAAATTTACTGGAACTATGCATGGAAATAACAACACTATAATCTTTGTGGTCATCGGGAACCTAAAATAAGGAAATACAAAGAACTATTCTGAGTATCAAGCAATAAGGCCGTGCTGGCAATACATACAAGCAGGGACTAACGAGCAGCATCTTCTCGTTCAATGAAAACCAACTAACAGTTTATATGCATTTTTGAGACAGTGCATGAAAAAACATGTATTGTATGTTATTATATCTCAACAGCATATCAGGTTTTTTATTTTTATTATCATTATTAATTTTAGTTTAAGCGGGAAGTCCAAAAAAGGCAAAAAGACCTACTCAAACAACTAAAGACCAGTCGCATTGCTTTCCAGTAACACTGAAAATTATGGAAAATACTATTAATCAACATCATTTGGTTGGTTGGACCGACAATGCCAAGAAGCTGTTGCTTCCCAACATCTTGCCTACTGACAACGGCGTGAAAATCCTGACGTCATAAATCGAAACATCTTTGTTGGTATCAGGAACAGATGCAAAAAAAAAATTATCGACGAAACCAAGAAATCACACAATCAAAGAATTAAAAACAAGCTTCTTGCCTGCCCCAACAATTCCAGACTCTTTTGGATCAGTCGCTAAGGCCATTACAACAACACCAGTTAGCTGAACTGTCAATTTCCGTGGAAAACACCACCAACTATTCCCAGAGTCCAGTCAAGGATAACCGATATTGTTTTCAGACAGCGTATCATAAAACATATTTTAATGAAGTTAGACACCCAAAAAAAGCTTCTGGTGCTGACGAAATACCTACCGTAATACTCAAAAAATGCGCGAGAGAACTAACACCAGACTTTTCAACTTATCCTACAGAAAGGGAATATTTCCTTCCTTCTGGAAGCGCGCTACAGTTCAACCAATTCCCAAAAAAAAAACAAGACGTTGCCAAACAACTACCGACCAGTCGTACTGCTTTCAATAATATCGAAAGTCACGGAAATGGCTCTCAATCAGCATCTTCTAAAATATCTTAAAGAATATTATTAGCGATCATCAATATGGCTGTTCTAACTTATGTAACACATATTTGGAAGAACACGATGGAACACTTTGGAAAATCTGGGGAGGGGTTGAACTTGATATCTCTAAGGCCTTCGACCGTATTTGGCACGACGGATTGTTGGCTCAGCTACGTTTTTATAGTATGTCTTAAAAGTTCTGTTTATGGCTCTCGCATTTCCTCAAAGAGCGTTTTTTTTTTTGCAGTCGGCGGATTTCTTTCTAGCACCTTCGCTATCACCGTCGGTTGCCTTAAGGCTCCATACTACATACTCTCTTCCTCATTTATGTTAACGATCTGCTGAAAAGAACCAGGTATCCTAACTAAAGCTTTGCAGATGACAGTACGCTGATTTCTTCATTCAGTTTTGAACGCTCGAACATAGGATACTCATGCAAATATCTGCAGATAGCAGAAAGTCGTTTCACTTAACAAAGACCTGGAAGAAATTCTATCTTGTGGTGACAGTAATCAAGTAGAATATGATGTCAGAAAAACCCAGGCGGGGTAGTAAGGAAAGCTTGTCAAAAGCTAGTAATATTGTTTAATACTAGAAGCTTTACACCGTCCATAACTTTTTAAGACTATCCGACGTACCGCCTACAATTTCACGAGGCAATTTCAAGGATCTGTACTCTTCGCGATTACAACACTGAATCTAATCTTGATAAAATCTCGAAGAGTAAATATCCCTAAAGTTGTCTCGTGTAATCGTAGGTGAAACGTCTCATCGAACTAAGGCCGTGAAAACTTCAGTTCCATGTTTGAAACCTGTTACCTATTAGCTAAAAACTTATCGAGTCAATATCATTATTATCATTTCTTTTACGGCTTGTTAAGCCGTAGTAGTTGTTGGGTAAGTTCGTAATCGTGCTTCGTTGGTCAAGATGACGCCACTTGTTCAATGTCCCATTTTATTACAGTATTTTTTCTTATGCAAGACTTCAAAACCGAAAAATATTTTAAATTCGTACTTGCTTACCTCGTTCTTTAAATAATTAAAAATACCCTCGGGTACAATAACAGAAGCCTCGATCGTTTTTCCATGTAAAATTGTAGAATCTTGGAGGTTATTAGTGCTACAAGAAAAAAGCGAATCTAAAGGATTCACTTCGTTTCTAAACCAGGAACACTTAATTCCAGGAAAGGCGTCTTTGGCGGTAGGAAATGCTTCTATTACGAGGTTTTCCTAAAAAATTTAACAACATGAAATCTCAAGAAATCATCGAACTTAACTAGGAATTAGCTGAAATTTAACTGACTCAATAAAACGTACCCGCTGAAATAAAACTAGCAGGATTTCCTAAGGCCAGATTCTCCATCACATTAATCAACTTAGAACAACTTCTATACTCTTTATCGCTCTCCCGCAAATACCCCCAAGGCAAATTCATCAGATTACTAGTGGCATCCATCAGAATATTACTCAGAGGCTCAGAAAGCTGAGTATTTGCATAATTTTCAATAGTCTCAACTGTATAAGCCAAATCCATGACGTCTTTGAAAATACTTATATTGGACGTGTAGTTTTTGAAATGTCGTGCGCTTTCTAAAACGCTCGAATTCACTTTTGAAAATTGTTCCAAAATTCTCGTCGTATCTGATATGTAAGAGCATCTAGAAGTATCCAAATTTTGCCAGGTGGCGTTTTCCGAGCAAAAATACGTTGTTGCTTGGAAAGACGCATCGTAGTTTAGATTTAAAGATTCACATGGCATGGTAACCGTATTGTTTACTACGGTTTTGGGCCATATGTAAGTTCCTTTGTTGCCTCTTGTTGTTGCTATCTTACAGTACCTAAAAATTATGCGTTATAGTAGAATCTTTGTAATAAGTAGATCCCGACAATTTTGGACATGTCATAAATAACGGAGAGCAGATTTGGCGGTATACAAATCGTGCTTTACATAAAAATACAATTGTTGAATGAGGTTAGGATGGAATACTATCAGTTTAACAAAGACACACCATAATTTCAATTATGTAAATGCTGTGGGCGTTATCACTAAATTTCTTAAGGCTTCATGCTGTGACTACAAAATAAGTGTCATCGGCGAATTGAGTTAATTTGATACAACACAGTCAGTCAAGTAAGAACGTGTCATGTAATGTTCATTAAAAAATGTATTTAATTAAAAGTTTTTTATATCATTCAATAATAAAGGATTCCCATCAGCGTCGATCATTGCCTGGCATCTTCGTGGCACACTTTCGACGAGATTTTTCCGCGCATTCTTGGGGCCAAGATTTTTTAAATTGCCCAAATTTTCCGGAACAGCTGCTTCCCTGTATACACTTTTTCACTATGAAGCTTCTGCTAGATATATGACTATACATTCTCGATTGGGTTTGTATCGAGCGACTGTGATGGCCAATCTAGTGTGACGATACCGAATTCTCCCTTCTACAGCTCATTTTTATCAACAAACCACCGTTTGATAGTCGGTACTAATGGCTTCTTGTAAATTTGGAGCATTTTTTCAGCGTTCCAATTACAGGTAAAGGTGAAAAGACCCCGAAAACCTTCTTCAAACATCCGAAACATGGATCTTCACAGGGTGTTTCACGGTGCGCTGAACCAGTCGATTAGTGCAAATTGACCAGGTTCGTGACACCCAACGCACACGATTTCGGGAAAAAGTGTATCATTTTTTCGCCCTTGTACGACAGCTTTCCTCTCGCACCACGTTCTGGTATATCATCAACATTTTTTAACTGAGAATATCATTTCACCCACTTGCCCACATACTTCGCAAGCGCTATAGGCGTCATTTTCGGACGTTTTGGATCATTATATAGGAACACAGCCTTGAAGCGCGAGTATGCAGCGCTCACGTTTGATAATGTAATATTTAACCATAATTAAAGTTAGAAATGAATCTCTTTCCTCAAAGTATTGTTGGCAAGGGTGGCAACCATAACCTCAAAAAAAGGAATCTCTTTTACCGACTACCAGTTATAGGGGACACGTTTTTACTTGGCCGACTGTAAATGATAAGATAAACCATCGACATACATAATAAGTAACATTAGTCCGAGCCCTGGGCTCTGCCGGACTAATAAAGTATTACAAATCTTCAACACATATTTTCGTATTTTCGAATAAGACAAAATATACGGTCTCGGAGGCTCGGAGCGTATAGTTTACTGATCGAAAATCTCTAAGTCTAAAGTCAGTCAAAACTTTTTATTAAAGGTTGATAAAGATTCCAGCTTCATATCGTCCTTTTTCCATTTTCTGATAAACTGATCCCTAAAAAGTACAGCCGCGCCCCCTTCCGACCTCTTAAAGCGAAAGCCAAACGGAGAATAAACAAAGAAATATTCGTACCTGGAACTACAATTCCAGTTACTCAAATTGTGCCAATTTGAGTAGTGGATTAAAGCCCACGATAATAGATGACTAATCAAAATGCCTAATCTAAGTCGGTCTTAAGTGTTTACTACTAATAAACGTTAAGCAAACTAATTAAGGATAACAAAAGTAAAGGTAATAAAAACCAAAGTCGGAAGTCTACAAACTTAAATGCGGCTCATATCCAAAAATTTATATCGGCCAAACTAACAGAAATTTCAAGAAAGGTATTAAAGAACATAAAAGGTGTTACCTTAAAGACAAATTTGATTCGAATGATGCATCTCATTTTTTAAATGAAAATCATATTTTTGATGATAATTTCGAAATTTCACATTTAGAAAATAAATATCATAAATTAAAACTTTTAAAAACAATGAAAATTAACAAACATGGAAATATAGGTAATTTACTAAATGAACAACTTGATTTAAACAGTTCTCCACTGTTAAATTTAAATTAATTTATAGTAATCCGTTTAGGTACCATAATGCTATTTTAGATATAAATTAAGGTTTAATTATGTAATACTTAAGGTATATATGACTTGTTTATACATTTGATTTGTTAGTTACCGATTATCTGACGAAGATACTGTATACTGAAGCAATTGTCATGAGATATGAAATACTTTATTTCTAATTATTATGAATTACCATCAAATAAAGGCTACTTTAACGGTGTTAAGTTAGTTTGAACGGAGGCCTGTGAAAACCATTTGTCATAATTTTTTGTCCAAAAACCACAAAAGTTCTACAGTGATGGATTATGGTATTGCAATAAAAATGGCCGAAGGTCATTGAACAAAATGGCAAATATTTGGTTTAATAAATTTCTTTCAAAATATAAGAAAAAAACTGTCTCAATTTTGACTTTAAAAGGCTCGATACTTTTCCGAAGACCCTTTATCTATAATATATATAAAATGCAACGTCTCTCTGTCTGTCTGTCTGTCCGTTAGTGCGCCTATCACTGAAAAACCACTTATCCGATTTACGTACTTTTTTTTTTTTTAAACATACATATGTTCTCTGGCCAGGTTATAGGCTATATTTTATTACGATAGGTAGCATAAGGAATGAGCAGTGACGTAAAATAGGGAATGATGTCGGAAATAAGTTTGCCGCTAGCGCGTGCCTTTGCAATACACAGCCTAAACCATTAAATATGGAACAATATTATGTAGCAAAGAATATCTGTAATGTATAATCTATAATATATATAAAATGCAATGTCTCTCTGTCTGTCCATTAGTGCGTTTATCACGCGGGAACCACTTATCCTATTTACCTGTCTTTTTTTAAATTCATGCATATATTCTTTGGCCAGGTTATATAATAATAATAATAATCTATATCTATAATATATATAAAATGCAATGTTTGTCTGTCTGTCTGTCTGTCCGTTAATGCGCTTATCCCTCGAGAATCACTTATCCGATTTACATGATTTTTTAAATTCATACATATGTTCTCTGACCAGGTTATAGGTATATATTTTATTACATCTATAATATATATAAAATGCAACGTATTCTGTCTGTTTGTCTGTCCGTTAGTGCGCTTATTACTGGAGAACCACTTATCCGATTTTCGTACTTTTTTTTTTTAAAACATAGATATGTTCTCCGGCCAGGTTATAGGCTATATTTTATTACGATAGGTAGCATAAGGAATGAGCAGTGACAATAATAGTAAATGAAGTCGGACAAAGTTTGCCGCTACCGCGTTCTCTTGCAATACACAGTCCAAACCATTAAATATGGAACAATATTATGTAGCAGAGAATATTTATATTATATATAAAATGCGTATGTTCTCTGGATATATTTTATTAGGCGACATAAGGAATAAGCAGTGCCGATAAAAGTTTGCCGCTAGCGCGTTCTCTTGCAATACACTCCCTAAAACATTAAATATGGAACAATATCATGTAGCAAAGAATACAATATATATAAAATGCAACGTCTCTCTGTCTGTCTGTCTGTCCGTTAGTGCGCTTATCACTCGAGAACCACTTATCCGATTTACGTGTTTTTATAAAATATATATATATATATATATATATATATATATATATATATATATATATATATATATATATATATATATATATACATATATATGTTCTATATAATTCGATATAAGCTTAGATAATGGGAGATAAGGTGAGATAATGGGAGATAAGGAGAAATAATGGGAGATAAGTCGAGATAAGCCTCGATAATGGGAGATCAGGTGAGATAATGGGAGATAAGTATAAATAATGGGAGATAAGGAGAGATAATGGGAGATAAGTAGAGATAAGTCTAGATAATGGGAGTTATGGTGAGATAATGGGAGATAAGGAGAAATAATGGGAGATAAGTCGAGATAAGCCTAGATAATGGAAAATAAGGTGAGATAATGGGAGATAAGGAGAAATAATGGGAGATAAGGAGAAGAAATAATGGGGGAGATGAGCAGAGATAAGCCTAGATAATGGAAATTATGTAGAGATAATGGGAAATAAGGAGAAATATTGGGAGATAAGGAGAAATAATGGGAGATATTTTATTACGTTGGGTAACATAAGGAATAAGCAGTGACGATAGCAGTGAATCAAGTCCACGCGAGCGGAGCCGCGGGCCTGGCTAGTAATATATAAATAAATAAAAACATTACTTGGTGTCCTCAGAAATGACCAATATTGTAACACTTTTAGAATGGTTTCCTTGAATTGATGTAAACAGACATGACCATATTCCAGTATGTGATCTTGTCAACTTTTTAATGTACAGAACACTGTCGAAAATACCGGTGCTTGGTAAAAAATCATTGGCTATTGTAATATCGTTAAAACGATTTCTTGGATTAGTGTCAAGCCATGACCATTCCAACCTAAAAAAAGTCTGAATTTAGTCCAAAAGCATACATAGACAACACATGGCAGACATTTTTTCTTTGTTCTTTTTAGTGTTCCGTAAGGAATACTTACAAGATCACTTTGGTGTTTATGTGTCACACCCGATTTTCTCCGAAACTATTTGACATAGAAAGTTGACATTTGGCCCAAATATAGGAACCGATGGCCCAATCGGATTCGTGTAGTTTTGAAAGTTAAATTTGAAATCGGAAGTGAAAGAAATTTTTTTTTGCAAGGTCATCGAGTGGGGTATCAAATGAAAGCTTATTGAAACACGAGTTCAAAAATATATATAATGTAATACTTGCGCACACTTTTTGAAAAAAAATGCGAAAAATCGCCATGGAATATTCTCCATAAAGTGTAGATTGAGCGAAAATTATCATGAGTGCATTATGTTGAATAATTTATCTGGTATATAAAAAAAAAAACTATTTGGCTTTACAATATGGTGGAGATTTTTTTCGTGAACTTACCTGGGACTAAAAACCTACGAAATATCAATGTATATACCATATAATATATACAGTGGCGTGCAAAAGTTTCTGGCCAGTGACATTTCGTACTCTAATGTATTAAAAAAAGACTAATGATTTTTAATCATTATGAGATGTGAGTATGAGATATAGGAAACAAAATAATATAGAAAAAGGATATTATTTATGTTTGTGAATATATTTATTATTATTATTCTTGTGCAAAAGTTTCCGGCAACATAATATACATTGACGCAGTAGGACGTTCAAAGGCGTATTTACGAATAATAGCGCGTTGAATGTTCACATTTAGTTCATAAAAGGTCGTGGGAGCATAAACATGGCTCGGCATATGCAAATCCAAATTCGTGCGAGAGTAATAAAATTTTCAAAAGAAGGAAAGTCTTCTCATGAGATTGCTTCATTATTATCGATAGGTAAATCAACCGTGAACGATATTATTGTAAAATACCGTTGTGGATATGGTTTTAAAAGATCGTCCGCGTAGTGGAAGACCAAGAAAAACGTCTAAAAAAGTAGATAGTATCATTAAACGCAAATCAACTGTGGATGTCAACAAAACTGCTCCCGAAATTGCACGCGAGTTAAAGGATGAAAACCTAGCTAATGTTAGTCGTAGTACTGTGACACGAAGACTACATGATGTGGGACTTTTTGGCCGTATAGGTATTAAAAAACCATTAATCAGTAAAAAGAATAAGAGAGCCCAATTACAATTTGTCAAAGATCGCCTAAATTGGACGATCAAAGATTGGAAAAAAGTAACTTTCTCAGACGAATCTAAATTTAATCTTTTTGGAAGAGATGGTAGACAACATGTACGACGTACTATTGGTACGAGAAATGATGTTCGGTACCAAATTCCTACTGTAAAACACGGTGGAGAAAGTGTGATGGTTTGGGGGAATTTCTCTGCACAAGGAGTCGGTCCACTGATCGAGATCAACGGAAATATGAACGCTGATAGTTACAAGGACATTTTAGAAAAGAATTTGTTATCATATGCTGAAGAAACATTCCCGCAGAAATGGATATTTCAGCAGGATAATGACCCCAAAAACATACATCCAAGTTGTTAAAACAGTGGTTGTCTGCTTCAAATGTGAGAGTTTTAGCTGGCCATCTCAATCACTGGACTTGAACCCAATAGAACACTTATGGGAAACGCTAGATCGTCAAGTTCGAAAGCGTACATATTCAAATAAAAGCCGCATTATTCAAATCATTGAAGGAAGAATGGGATAAAATTTCACCTGTTTGTATTAATCGATTAATTGAGTCAATGCCACATCGTTGTGCGGCTGTTATCGCTGCAAAGGGTATGGCTACAAAATATTAACATAAAAATATAATTTAAGTCTATTATAGAGCATATGGACTAATAATTTTTCTCGTAGTACAAAGTGGCCAGAAACTTTTGCACATATAAATATAAGAATAATAATAATAAATATATTCACAAACATAAATAATATTCTTTTACTATATTATTTTGTACCGTATATCTCATACTCACATCTTATAATGAGTAAAAATCATTAGTCTTTTTTTTAATAAATCAGAGTACGAAATGTCACTGGCCGGAAACTTTTGCATGCCACTGTATATATTCATTTATATTTCAGTACATTACTGCTTTAAGGATTTGGCCAATCACAGATAAGATAAATTTTCATGATGACTAGTGACCAACGGATAGGTACCGAGATAGAATAATTTTATTTATTTGTTTTATATATTTAGGTAGAAAATATTTACTTTAAACTTTTACAACAAAGATGTCTCGCTTTTTATATATTCTTGATAATTCTTACATTGAAGATGAATGTGTAACTGAATTTCACAGACTACTTCAGCAATCATGGTACGGAACACTAATTATGCAAGTTCGACTTGCATTTGGCCAGCTTATTTTTTTAGAAAGAACTTGTACATTTAGAATAGAAAAATTAGTAATTTAATAAAATATAATACCTTGAAGTATCAGTAGAATCAGTAATACTAGGCGCCATACAATGCAGCTTCAGTGAATCCCCTTCGAACACCACCTGGTTATTTTCAGGTTTCAAATGTAACAAAGGCAAGCCGTTATTGTCAGAGGCAGATCTACAGTGAATATCGACACCGACTTTAAGTTTTTTTAAAGGCAGGCCCCTAAATGTAGGGGGCGAGCTGCATTTAGGATTTGACATCAGTTTTAGGGGGTGTTTCTGGTCTAGAAGCCAAAGTAGGCCACAGTCACATTGAAGGGGGTTGTTCGATATGTCACTAAAATAATTACATAGAACTTTAATAGCCTAGATATTATTATACAGATGATATACGGGGTGTTATAAAAATCGCTTATTATATTAAAATAAGTGATTCCTTGGGTCAAGTAAAGAACAAACGAAAAAATTTCAAATTCGAATATTTTCAAAATTTTGTAAAAATCTCTTTTACTGGCTTCATCCATAATAACATGATCTTTGATTAAAAATTATTTTCCTGAAAAAAAAACAACAATATGAAGTAAAAAATAACAAAAACTATTGGTAAATGTACCAAAATATAAATTCTTGGAAAGATTTTTGTAAATATTAACTTTTTTCCGGATAACAGTTTTAAATCCGTTTTTTTCCTTTTATGAGGCATACGATCTTGCAAGGAAGGGTGCTATTTGCAGATTATACCTTAAAATGAAGCAATTTCAAAAATCACGGAAATATTTCCATTAATATGAAATTTAAAGGGAAATTAGACAAATAGCACCCTAGCCGCACGTAAATTAAGCCCACTAACATATATCGTTTTAGTACACAACTGATATTAAAATAAAAATAATGTAAGAAAGCACCGTCTTGAATAAAGAACGCCTAGGCAATTTGGCAACGTTGAATGTGATGCGCTCGTGAGATGCGTTTTGATTCGACTTTTACTTTAAACCTTCATAAAAAAAATTAGGTTATCTGCCAAGCGGAAAAGAAATGCGTAAACAAGTGTTTGTACTTGCTTACATAATATTTAATTTAAACTTTGCCACGTAAGGGTATATCAAATTTTTAAGATTGCCTTCACAAATACACTCAGAAAATGCATCCGAAGAACTAATGACACCTTACAATATTGCACAGTCCATTCTTTAGTGTAAATCAGAACAGTTTGAGTTAGTCAATTACAAGGGAAACATGTAAAAGTAACATGAGAACGTTCTATTTATTGAAAAGACCATTTTGTACTGTAAGTAAGTATGCAATATTTAGAAATATAGTAATTATTGGTGTCTGTGAAAGCTTTGGATAATCAGTGTAAGTTATTTTTTTAGTGAATAATCTTTTTTAAAGCTCTGTACTACACATGTGGTTATTTTTGCTGCTTCATTGTTTTTTAAAATGGGGACAAATTCCTTTAATTTGTTAGAACCAAGAATCTGCTTGAAAACGATGAGCCACGATTTGATTGAATGTACATATTATCAGGATTTCTAAAATTTAAAATATTCAAGGGCTTTCGCTATATTATTAAAACTCTAATCTAACG
Source organism: Pachyrhynchus sulphureomaculatus (assembly GCA_019049505.1). NCBI lineage: Eukaryota > Metazoa > Arthropoda > Insecta > Coleoptera > Curculionidae > Pachyrhynchus > Pachyrhynchus sulphureomaculatus. The sequence continues at coordinate 86,706,125 of CM032452.1, read as the reverse complement.
AAGCAAAATTTACGAGCTTGTTTTTAGCTAATAGAAAAAAGTTGAATATTTTCTCAATTCGTACTTTACCAGGTGTACAAGTATGAAATGTGGATTTTTTTCTAAAAAAAAAAAACATGTTTAATTCGGAAGAATGATAAAAAGTGCTTTATTCAAAAAAATGCTCCATAGCTTGTTATACATTTTTCCTATCTTTCGGGCAATTTGTGAATACCACACCAGTAAAAATCTTCCCCTTTTGCTGCCAACCATTCATCGAGCCATTTGTTCACATCTTCGTACAAATCAAAGCGCTGCTCAGCAAGTGCGTGACCCATCGATGCAAACAAGTGGTACTCGGAAGGAACCAAGTCTGGTGAGTAAGCCGCATGGGGTAGAACTTCCCAGCTGAGTGCTTCCAACGTGTCGTGAACTGGTTTTGCCGTATGTGATGGAGCATTGTCATAAAGAAAAATGACTTTGTGTTGGCTTTTTCGGTATTCTGGCCGTTTTTCAAGCAACGAACGGTTCAAATCGGTCAATTGTTGTTGGTAACCTGGTAAACAGTTAATGTTTCCTAAGGTTTTTACAGCTCATAATAGACCACGTCCTCTGGTCCCACCAAACACAGAGCATCGTCTTTCTGCCAAATCGATACGGTCTTGCGGTCGATATAGATGGTGCGCCTGGGTCTACCCATGATTTTTTGCGCTTGAGATTCTCAAAATAAATCCACTTTTCACCCCCTGTAACTATACGATGCAAAAACGACTTCCTTTTGTACCGAGCGAGCAAAAGGTCACACGTGTTTTTGCGCTTTTCCATTTGCTTGTCGTTCAACTCATGTGGTACCCATCTACCGGTCTTCTGAATCTTTCCCATCTCTCGTACCCGATTGGAAACAGCTTGTTGATTAACGCCCCATTGCTCGCGGCGAGTGTTTTTGTGTTTGCGAATAATCTTCGTCCAACAATGCTTGCAATTCCACATCTTCGTATTTTTTTGGCGGTTTTCTACGTTCCTTGTCTGCAACATCGAAGTGACCACTTTTGAAACGCCGAAACCATCATTCACATGTATCTTGCGATGGAGCATGTTCACCATAAGCTTCTCAAAGTAATCAGTATGATTCAACAGCAGTTTTCTTCAAATGAAAACAAAAAATTATGCTGTCCGCGAATCCTCTTTGTTCGGTATAAATTTCGACATATTGAACACAACAACACAACACTATGCACACACTTTTCCAATTTATCGCTCGTGCGCGTCTGACACTTGCTGATGACACAACAAAATGGCGCAGTGTCAAATTTTTATAACACAAACTACATTGGTGCACCATCTATTGTCTGAAATCCGCATTTCACACTTGTACACCTGGTAATATGCTATATATAATATAACCTGCTTGTAAAATTAACAAATATAAGTGACAACACCGGTAGGTATCCACAGCCGATTTTACTAGCAAAACAAGTGTGATCATTCGGATTTTTAGTAGCGGTGCACGGACGCAGGATACGGTAATTTTTTCCATAAGACAAAGGTGACAAATCTGTCCAGTGTTTTCTGGTTGTCCTTA
>CM032452.1:86567064-86699564 GCA_019049505.1 Pachyrhynchus sulphureomaculatus | reverse complement strand
AATGGAGGGCTACATTTTCTGTGATCTAGGGAGCTGGAAATGTTAAGAAATACACAAACCTTAGAGGACCATTTTATCACAAACACAATACTTCCCTTCAGCAATGGTAATAGGTTCTTTTAGGCAGTCACACACTGACCATTACATAGTATATTTATTAATAATTGCATAGGAAAAAAAAATAAAAGAAAACTTACAACTGGACTAATTCAGTGGAAATATTAAGCAATTCTAACTCATCCAAATGGGACACTTTTTCCAACTCTCCACAAACCATTTTTAAATAGTTTGCACCATCCCGTTGCGAATTGAGTTTACAGCTACATTTACTCGAGCACACTTGTGCTAAAAAATACCGCCTAGAAGCCTCAAAAAGAGGAGAGTATAATATATAAAAAATTAGTTTCATATTTACATTAATAATCTCAATTTCGGCAATAATATAATTTGATATCTACAACACCCTAAATAAACAACACAGACATTTGGCATTTTTTAAGTCTTAAAATCGTAAAAAAGCAACATCATTTTTACACATAAGTTATTTTAAGCATAACGGTAAAGCTTATAATTTATATGTTTTTTGAATTTCACACATAAAAAATAATATTTATAAGAAAAATTGAAACATGTTTCACTATTCCTGTGTTTGACAACAAATCGTCAGCCATATTAAATTTTTCATTTGTCAAGATACAGACAAAGTCGGTAATAAAGGTCTCTACCAGTAGGTATTAAAAACTCACTAATGTTAAATTTTATCATTGATATGAGCTCAGTTAATATTACAAAAAGATGCTTTAGCTGCTCCTAACGACAATTTTAAGAATTGAATAATGGAAAAAGTAATATGTTTCATGTTACGTGACTAATTAAAAAATTTCTATTTAATATTTTAGGTTAATTCATTGCATGAACCGAGTACATTTAGTTTCTACTTTAGGTACTTTATGTCGCCAGATTCAGAGTAGCTTTATAATTATAGTAAGAAAATTTATTGATTAACATTTTGTAATATCAATGCCGAATTGTAGATATAAATTAAAGAATTATGATAAAGTTATTTGTCTGTACTATAAATAACGATTGATAATTAACGATTCAAAATTAATCGTCAATCTGAAGAGTAACCACGACGCATACAATTAGATTCTAAAATATGATAAAATTTTTGATAATCAATCATTAACGTTTCTATTTATTTCTTAAATAAAGCAGTATCTTCAGATCATTTGTTAATTAATAGTAGAAAATGTAGCTTATTTCGAATCTCTACATTTTAAATGTAAAATGTTTTCACTAGTGTTGTAAAAACATTTCTCTAAACGGCCTTGACATTTTTGGCACGTCCGTATTTTGATTTGTGTTTTGACGTTCCACCTGGATTTTTTTAAAGTTATATTTTCCTGGTTTTTGCGTTTAAAAATGTAAAGTACAATTTCAAAAGGTTTATAAACAATGAACGCAGAAATCGAAGAACACATACATACGAAAAAAAATACCCTGGGCTAGACTTCCTACACACATAAAACAGGTAAAACATGACATGTCCTTAAATATCTATGGTTGTGAAAACTTCCTTTAATCCTAATTTAAATACGATAACATTTTTAATTGTCTAATTATTTTTTATTTTTTAGATTCTAAGCAACTCTTCCAAGGAGTATGAGAGATTTATAATAGGTTTTAGCATTAAAAATCAGCTGAGGTATAGGGGCAATCTAGGTAAGTTCTTTCATTTTAATATGCCCCATAGTAAATTTATTATCAATGTTACTGCCAATACATGTAATAAATGTGTTGTTATTACGCATGTTATTTACGTTTAGCATAGACGGAGTTATCAGCAAAACTTCAAATTTATATTTATTTTATTATAATTTTATACATTCGTATATAGTCGAGGAGCCATATTAAATAAGTTAAAAAAAAGTTCTGCACTGTTACTTGATGGAGATCTAGGAACGAAAAACATATGTTTATTCTATTAGAGCTGACAATTTTTTTGACACACTGTCTTCTTCTAGAGCAAGGTGTAAAATTAGATCTTGCTCCAGAAGAAGACACACTGTGTGGAAACAATCGTCAGCTCTAATACAATAAACATATGTGGTGATCTTAAACAGTTGTTTAAATTTTTGTTCCTAGTTAAAAAGTGATCCGCTGCCCTTTTGGGCAGCACACACCAGTGTTACCTTGTTAATGGAAACTCAATGATTGATTTCATTCTTCAGAGCACCTTATTACTACCAAAGCTCACTTTTAGCTTTCTAAGGTCCCTAGAGGGGAATCGCTTGCTACTGACATAAGTTTTTCTTTATATGCTGAACTTATAGATTATTGAAAAAGTATTATTTTATAACTCTAGTAGTATATCCTATATTTTCATCACATTTTACACTAAGCGTGTATCACTTGAATGTGTTTGCTATTTTATTATAGATGTTTAATGTGACTGCTTAAGAAAAATTTTCCCTATTGCCGAGCTTCCCACTGGGAGGCGCGCGCGTGCAATGTCACGACACTACGGTTCAATTTTTACCTCACAACTTCCTTACATGCAGCTTTAAATAGATTTTGAGATTAAGAGAATCAGTTTTTTTTTTGATATCCTTGTTACCGAATGTCCAATTCAGCTATTAAGTAATTTTTATTGGTCCTGACCTACCTATAAGCAAAATGCCATTCATTATATACACTGTATATTTGTAATGCCTTAAGTGCATTAATTTTCAGTTGTAATACCAATTTTATCATTTTTATCATTTTACTGTAATATTCATAGAAATCTTATCTTTTTTATTATGCGTGACCTTCTAAAAAATTGCCAATCAGCAAGTGTTAACCACAACTATGTCCTAATTTGATAAGACTGTTAAATATATTTGATTTGATTTGTTAAAGTTTCATTCATAATTATTATTATGAATCATAGTTTTAAATCCTATAAGTACAGAGTTGTTGACATGTATGAAACTGAATGAAGTCTTTAGATCCAGTGGTTTTTGGTTAGGAGCCCTTCATAACTATAATTGGCATATTGTCCAGGATATTGCTGGCTGTAATCTATGTTCATGTGCTTTAACTTTTTAATATTTAAAGACAATTCACGCGAAACTTAATAGTTTAAAATTCGGTGAAAAAGATTATCATACATTTTGAGATGTGTATTTCTCTATGTAGGGTAATTTCCAACAATTGTTAATTATTGAATAAAATACGATCCAAACGTTCCCGGACTAATGCTACAAAATATGGAGTCTACAAAGTAGTCCCCCTGCACCTGAATGCAATTCGCGTTATATTTCCTTTATCATTTCAAAACGACGACTCCGTAACTTCATGTAGAGGAACTGCCCGAAGTCACAGGGTGCTAAATCAGGCGAATATAGTGTCATATAAAGCGCGAACTGTGGACTGCTGCATTCTCTTCATGCTTCAAGACTTGAGTTATTTTCTAACCAATAGAAAGTTAGTAAGGGACGTCCATAATTGTCCGACAACAGTCTTGATAAGTGGTTTGTTGAAATTTGGCAATGATTTCAGGAGTCATTCCAATCGAAAGTCTTTCGGAGCGCTGGCCGTCTTCTGCCAAAGTTCAGCCAGCCCCTATTGTGAAAACCACTCGAAAGTTTAAGTATGACTCAGGGCTTTATCACTAAATGCTTTTCGAATCATTTCATATGTTTCAATAGTACTTTTCCGGAGTTAAAAAAAATCACCCTCACGCCTTGCTCTTTTTAGTGTTCCGTACAGAACACTTATAAGATGACTTCTGTGTCTGTCTGTCACACCTGGTTTTCTCTAAGACTATTTGTCATAGATAGTTGAAATTTGGTAATAATATAGGAATTAATGGCCTCATCAGAGCCATGTAGTTTTGAAAGTTAAATTTTGACTTAAAGGGTTAGTTTTGGGGTGAAATTGGAAGTGAAAAAAAAAATTTTTTACTAGGTCATCAAGTGTGGTGTCAAATGAAAGCTTGTGAAAACACAAGTAATATATATATATATATATATATATATATATATATATATATATATATATATATATATATATATATATATATATATATGTATATTATATATATATATATATATATATATATATATATATATATATATATATATATATATATATATATATATATATATATATATATATATATATATATATATGTATATATATATATATATATATATATATATATATATATATATATATATATATATATATATATATATATATATATATATATATATATATATGTATATATATATATATATGTATATATATATATGTATATATATATATATATATATATATATATATATATATATATATATATATACATATATATATATATATATATATATATATATATATATATATATATATATATAAATAAAATGTAATATTTCCGCACACTTTTCTTTGTATTATTTTTTAAAAATCGCTGTTCCCCCTTATCTCGAAAATTTTGAAAAAATTCTGGAATATTCTCCACGGGGTGTAGATTGAACGAAAAGTATCACGAGGGCATTACCTTTAATAATTTCTCTGGTATATAAAAAAAACTAAATATAAGGTGTAACTTTCAAGCATTCGTTAGATTATAGCCAAAATGGTATTTTTTAGTCCGCCATGTACTCAGAGATGAAAAACGATACTATGAACGTGTGGTCGCTTACAGTAGGGAACGACTCATGCTATTCCCATACCATCTGGCCGACATGATAGTAAAAGGTCTGAGAATAACCCCGTTTAATTATTACGTTTCTGTTGTGGAAAAACTTATACAAGCCGAGAAGAGCTATGACACGTTACCGAATTTTACTGCAGCTGATTGTAAGTATAACCTATGAAAGCTTTATAAGGGAAAAGGGCTAACCCTAATGATCTTTTAAGTAATGCTGCAGTTTCTTTTGAGCATCGTAAGTATTTTTATACACATTAGTTTATGTATCGTTTTCTAAGGAGTAAGAAACCTGTTTATCTGTGAATTATAAATGATTCTGTTTACATAAATTGAAATTTTGCACTAGATAATAAAACTGAGGGCATCCTGGTGTACAAAATCTTTTTTTTTTGTGGACACAACAAAGTAGAAACAATCCTTATAGGGTCTTTACTATTAAACATAATATATGTAGACACTACACATGAAATAATATTTTGACCTTAATAGGAGTTACAATTCCTTATTTTACAATAAGTTTATTCTTATTGGTTTTTAAAGTAGGTAGTGCTTCAACCTCAAAAAAATGATATAAATTAATAAATAAATATAAAGGCAGCAATAAACCTGTTTCAAAAGATAAAAATATGGATCTGTATGTCTATCTATAACAATTTAATATCACTAGAAATGCTGCGCCACAACCGGCCAAACAATGAACCAAACACCAATTAAAGAGTTGGCTCAGAAATTTGAAATGTAATCAATTGTCCTCTTTCCCTTGTAGCTCTCTGTAATATAACCAAACTATGTATTTTACATTCCGATATACACTAATTAAATAATTGTGCCCAGTATCAGTTTTATTAGACAGTATACTTACGCTTACGCGCACATAAGGCTGATGCAGCGACACATTCATAATTTTATTTTTTTAATAATTTTGTGCTTTTTATAAGTAGTTCTTACAATTCAAGTCAATAATAATAAAGGATTTTGTTTGTGGTAACAATAACCAAACCTATTTTTAAGAAATTAAAAATTATATATGTTATGTTCTTATATAACTAGCGCCCTATTTTCACCTGTAAGCAAAGCAAGTGCCATTAAAGAGAAAAGCAATAAGAAAGCAGATTGCTAACGCGCATGCACGTCTCTTATATGCACTATATAATTTCCAGGAACTCGCACAGAATTAATATGATCTTATGTAACGTATGCGCAGTTCGTGGTAAATTCCGAGCTAGGGTGCGAGAGAGAAACGATCGTCTATACTCTACTAACGGCGACATACTTCTCTCTCAATCTATCTATATAGGAATATTACATATATGTTAAAAATTATGGAAACAGATAAACAATTGGGAACTTTATTAATAATTTATATAATTTATTAAAGAAAAATTTACTAATATAGACAGAAAATAAACGCCTTACTTTTTATTTTAGGTTTAAGACTATTAGGTATAGGTAGGAATGAGTACATCGAAATAATGAATAAGTCCAGATCAAATAGAGGAAGATTATTTGGCAAAAAAAAATGTCCTGGGTCTGTTACCGAAAATTCCGGTGAATATTCACATTGAACCCTGGTGGCGAGTTGAAGTTGGCCTTATTTTAGAAGACGACATAAAAGTATGAATTAGTATTACAGTCTGTCAAGTAAGATCGTGACCGCTCGTATTCTTGAAAAAAATGGGGTTTTGAAAAACATTTTTTGCCATCAGAGTGTTTTTTTTGGTGTGCTAACAACGGTGTCCAGTCGTCTCCTGCTTCAATAATCTCCTGACATCTTCGAGGCATGCTGTTAACGAGATTTTCTGCATACTACGACAATGACCTTCAAATTTTTCGAATCTCGTGAGACAACTGACTCAGAGTCCTCGGAGTCTTTCCTCTGAGCTTTGTTTTTATAAAGGACCAAAGGTTTTCAATAGGGTTGGCGTCTGACAATTGTGAGATACTATCGTGGGCCTAAGCGAGCCGCTTCACGACGTGACTTTCCTCCAGCAAAGATTTCTCCAACATACTTCGGAATTTGACATCACGAGCACGAGGATGTTGTCGAATGGTCTATTGGGACACATTCAAACCCAATTTTTCTTATTTTTTTCCCCTCCTGACGCAGCGTCAATTTGGGGTCTGAAAAAAAAAAGACACGATTCGTTTTTTGACTTTCAGAGTGGCTTTGCCTACTGTGCCAGGTCCTGGTAAGCCGTCGATGTTTTTCGCCTCGTTCTAACGATTTACCCACTTCTTTACAAGCGATACCGACTTTTTAATATATTTAGCGGCCGCAGAATATGCCAGGCCCCTTTGGATGGGAACAAAGAAAGATTGCCTCGTACCGACGCGCAAACAAGTGACTCATTTTGGATTTTACGTGATTTCGACGAAAGTTCGGAATGGACGTGATTTTCGCCCAGCAAAGGTTTCTTCAACGTTCGTCGGAATTTGACACCATGAGTACTAAGATGTTGTCGAATGGTCTCATGGGACACATTCAAACCCGATTTTCTTAATTTTGCCGCTCCTTGACGCAGCGTCAATTTCGAGTCTCGTGAAAACGAAGACATGATTCGTTTTTCGACTTTCGGAGTGACTTTGCCTACCGAGCAAGTCGTCGACATTTTTCGTTAAAATGATTTACCCACGCCCTCACAAACGACACTAACTTTTTTAATATATTTAGCGGCCACGGAATGTGTCATTTTAGGCCCATATGGATGGGAAAAAAGTAGACTGCCTCAAATCGACGCGCAAATAAGTGATTTTGGATTATACGTGATTTCGACGAAAGTTCGGAATGGACTGATACTTTTACTAAAATACGTCTTAGACAAAGGTGCCCTCTACCGATTTTTTGTTGAATCGTTAGAATCACATCTACCAGAAATGAATTATCGCGGACACGTTCTTACTCGACAGACTGTAGTCCTAGTGAGCGCGGACGGTATCACCATCCGCGAGAGTTAGCTACAATATTTTTAAGGAAATTCAGCTTACTTCTTTCTTTAAATATTTTAGGTTGTAAATGAAGAAGAATTAGCAGTTATTGATAAGTTAATAGATTTAGGATCGCAAAATGCTGGTGATTTAAATTATAATATTGTACTTAGTTTATATAAGTAAGTAAAAACATATGAAAATTATAGTTCTATACGGTACGATCCGAAAATTGCGGAACTAACGCTATATAATCTAAAGTATTTACTTTTGGACTTCATGACTTCCGTCATCTTTAAAGTAACCGATTCCACTGCTTTCTTCACTAACCAAACATTTTTTTAGAAGATCGATTCATGTTGAATCACCTCTACCATCTGGAGCTTTTAACTTCATCTTCATATGGGGGAAGAGAAAGTCAGACGGTGCCAAATTGGCCGAAAAGGAGGGGTGGGAGATGACAGTTGTGTATATAACAAGTTGTGCGTTATCGTGATGTATAGGGGAAACTCTTCTCCTTTCAAAGCTTTGGCCATATTCTAATAATTGAAGGCTCATCAGAGATTCTTAGAATTGTCTGACGACGGTCTTCATGAATGATTTGTTGAGCTTTGGCAATGATTTTAGGCGTGGTTGCGGTCAAAGGTCGTTCGGAACGCTGGTCGTCTTCCACCGAAGTTTGGTCGTCCTTAAACCGTGAAAGTCGTTCATATATTTACGTACAGCTCAGCTTTGTCTCCAAATTCTTTCCGAATCCTTTCGGACGTTTCAGTAGCACTTTTAATAACTTTAAAACAAAATTTCGTACAAAAACAAAAAGAGACAGAATTAAACCATTTCGCAAACCTGCAAAGAATCTGAACGAGCTAGCAGGGTAAAATGTCACGTAGGGTTATTAGAGTTGTACCTATCGCTCCCTATTGGCGCGAGTCGATACTGTTGCTCCTTTTTTGTTATATAGCTTTAGTCCTGGAATTATTAGATCGCACGACGTATGTATGTTGCTGTGCTGATACCGTCAATTTAGGAGTGTCTATTATTCTTTTTAGAAAAGGCTTAGTATATTTAGACGTACCTGTGACAGCTGTTGATAGAGTGCAAGTGCCGCCTTTGCAAGGTTTTGTTATGAATAGAATATTAGGAGACTATTTCGAAACGCTTTTGTACAAGATATTTGTTTCTATTGATGAACATACTACTGTAGAAGAGGTAAGGAAAATTGGCCTTACTCTATGGGTAAAAATTTCCCATGATTTTCGACGTTTTGAGAAAAATTTAAACTAAATATCGAAACATAATCCGCTAAGCGGTAAAATGTCACACTATTAATATTTTTGAAAAAATTTGATTGGTTTATTTATAAAGTGTGATTGAAAATTCCTGCATAGTTTGACAAAAAAATCATTTTCTCACAAAGTATTCATGGAAAATTGAAAATTCGAGAGGATGGTAAGAATTAAATACAGTAAACAATAAAATCCTCAGAAGCACGTAATTATTCGTCGTTGCTAATTTTTATCATTTTTTTAGTAAAAAAATGCTGAATTGGCCCTGTTCTTGATACAATTTTTTTTTTTCTAATGGTGGAAGCTCTGAACGCTATAAATTGTAAAACCATTTAAACATTTTTGTGCTCACTGTTTGGGTTAACGGAAAATAATATTATTTGAGGCGCTGCGTGAGCAGCGGCAAACGTTTGAGCAGCGCGGTAGTAGGCTTGTTCTTACCCGCGTGGCGTATGAACAATTTTATGCAAGTTCTAACGTGTCAATTCTTTAACTATGGAGGTTCTTTATATAAAGTACCAGTTTTCAGTCACATCCTCTGTATTAGAAATATATCTATCGTAAAATAGAGATAGAGAGATATTATTATATAATTTCAAAAGTTCAAGTGATTTTCGTAATGGATTGTACCAAAGTCCATTGAAAAAAGTGGATATAGGTGCGTGAGGAAAAATCTCTCTACCATAACTAAAAAATGGCACGTAATATGCCACATTATTTGGATTATATCTGTGTAATACTTGTCGGCGAGCTACAGACGGTCAAGTAAGAATGTGCCGCTTATTGTTCATTAAAAAAATGTATTTATTTAAACGTGTTTTACGTCATTCGACAGTAAATGATTGCCATTAAAATGCTAATGATTTAGTAGTTCGTTCAGACCCGACTAGCGTGGATGATCGCCTAGCATCTTCGGGGTATACTTTCACGGGAATTTCCGCTTATTTTTGGGGCGAAGATTGCCAAATTGCCCGAATTTGCCATGACAGCTGCTTCACTGTGTTTACCTTTTCACTACGAAGCTTTTGCTTAATGTATGACCATACATTCTTGATTGGATTTGCATCCGGCGACCATTCGGTTGGTGGAAATTGGCCAGGCTCGTGGGGTGATAATATAACTCGTTAATGGTTTTTTGATTGTACTCCGCCACTTCAAATCGTTAGCCCGGATATGAGTGTTAACCGTTTCATGCGATATATCCAAACCTTTCTGCTTTACTTTTTACGCCCCTTGGCACAAAATTAAGTGAGGATTTCGGGAAAACATGATATTAATCATTTTTTTGTCCTTGTCCGACAGTTTTCCTGTCAAACCACATTCTAGAAGATCATCAACATTTTTTTAACTAAGAGTGTCATTTCACCTACTTGCTAACGAATGCCCTCGACTTGCCCATATACTTAGCAGCCACTGTAGGCGTAATTTTCGGACCTTTTGAATGATTATGTAGGAATACGGTCACGAAGCGTATGCAGGTTAGAAACGAATATTTTTCCACAAGGCATTGTTTGCAGGAGTGCCAACAATAACCTAAAAAAACCGGTCAAGTGCAAGTTGAACTTGCGCAATTAGTGTTCCGTACGTTGATTGCTTTTAAAATAAAAAATTTTGTTACAGATGTATAAAATGATCAGTGACTTCACAAAACACACCCCAAATGAGTTTTCAACAAAGTTTGTTTCCAATCTTTACTGAAATCTGATGACCTTGAAATTTTTGTTTTTTTTTAAATACCAGAAAAATTATTAAAGGTAATGCATTCGTGATAATTTTCGTTCAATCTACACCCCGTGGAGAATATTCCGGAATTTTTTCAAAATTTTTTCATAAGTACTTTTCGAGATAAGGCCCGGGACAGCGATTTTTCGCGATTTTTTTAAAATAATACAAAGAAAAGTGCGCGCAAGTATTATATTATATATACATTTTTTACTCGTGTTTTCACAAGCTTTCATTTGACACCACACTCGATGACTTAGTAAAAAATTTTTTTTTTTCACTTCCGATTTCACCCCCTAAAACTAACCCCTTAAGTCAACATTTAACTCTCAAAACGACATGGCTCTGATGAGGCCATCAATTCCTATATTATTACCAAATTTCAACTTTCTATGTCAAATAGTTTCGGAGAAAATCGGGTGTGACAGACAGACAGACAGACAGACACCGAAGTGATCTTATAAGTGTTCCGTACGGAACACTAAAAAGGACTTTCTTTTACCGACTACACACACAACAAGATTATCCCAACTTTTCAGTTTGTCTTTCCGAATGGCAAACCCCACATGACAACGTTGTCGAAGGAACTGACCCTGTAGAAGATCACGAGCAGGACGAAAAAATGATCCGTTTCAGTGTGATAGTTTAGAAGAAACAGAGAATATTTAAAAAATCAACAATATTTTTTTGGAATCCGTAGAACGGAAGAAAAACGTTTTTTACAACAAGGACAAGCGGACGTTAAGTAAGAGATTTAAAAAAATATCGAATTAAAAAATTGTGTTATTGACGGTAAGCCTTTTTTGAAATGATATTGTTTCCATTGAGAAAGTATTGTCAAATAAAAAAAAGTACTAAATAAGTTCGATTGGAGGTATATTTGAGGACAATTTCATACCATGCCATTTGTCTTACATACAGAACAACAATATTTACTATTATATGTTAATTGTAAACGATACTAAAGCAAGATACTCCGCATATTCATGGAACTTCCAGGATAAGATGCGTCTGTCAACGCACGTGTCGAGCAGTTGCCGCTGCACGCGCAGCGCGCCGAATAATATTATTTTCCGTTAACCCAAAAAGTGAGTACAAAAATGTTTAAACGGTTGTACAATCTATAACGTGCAGAGATTCTACTTCTTGAAAAAAAAAATTGTATGTGGAACAGAACAAAATCAGCATTTATTTATTAAAAATAATAAATAATGAATAGTTACACGTTTTTAAGAATGTTATTGTTGACTGTATTTAGTTCTTACCAAATTTTCAATCACACATTGTAAATGAACAAATCAAATTTTCTCAGAAATGTTGATGGTGTGACATTCTATCACTCAGTGGATTACGTTTCAATATTTCGTTTCAATTTTTCTCACAACGTCGAAAATCATGGGCTCTGTTTAATCACATATATTTTTGTTTCTTTATTAGTGTTCCGTACAGTTGTAAATTTGATCACATGTGTATCCACAATCTTCGATTTGCTTTTTAAAGTTCTGCTTAAACTTCTCAATTGATGACACATCAGCAGAAAGTTTTTCACAACATATAGTCAGTTGTCGTACACCGTACCGTTTTTTTCCAGCGGTCAAGCCATCCATAACTGGCGGTAAACTGATCTATCTCTGGGAATTACCTACTAATCATTATTGCTTTCTGTTGTAATATTGGACTTGACAGAGGCACACCTTTTGATCTCTGTTGGTTAAAACACATGAATAAAGCTTCGTTAACCTTTTCATAGTTGCCGGTTTTCATTGATTTTCTTCCTGAGGACGAGGAGGCTTGAATTATACACCACTCTTCTATTTTTGTGCGGTTTCTTTTCCAATCTCCAACTGTTACCTCACCTACTCCATAATCTAGTGCAACAACTTTAATTGTCTCTCCTGCTTCAATGGCTTTTAATTTTTCTTCAATAGGAACGACGATTCTTTTACGCTTGTTTTGCTCCATTATAATCGACAAACAAAAATTCAAACAAAGCATATATAATTACACTTAACTACCAGAACTCCAACCACTTATGGGATTACTTCGATGTCTGTCTGTCTGTCACATCCAATTTTCCAAAACTGTTTGACATAAAAAGTTGAAATTTGGCACAAATATAGGAATTGATAGCCCTCTCAGAACCGTGTAGTTTTGAAAGTTACATTTTGACTTAAGGGGTTAGTTTTGGGGAGTGAAATTGGAAGTGAAAAAAATTTTTTTTTACTAGGTCATCACCAGTGTCAAATGAAAGCTTGTGAAAACACGAGTTTAAAAATATATATGATGTAATACTTGGGCACACTTTCCTTTGTATTATTTTTAAAAGAAAATGACCAAAAATCGATGTCCGCCCACCTATCTCGAAAAGTGCTGAACAAAATATTTTTAAAAAATTCCGAAATATTGTCCATAGAGTGTAGATTGAGCGAAAATTATCACGATACATCGCGTTTGATAATTTATCTGGTGTTAAAAAACAAACAATTTTTTCAAGTTCATCGGTTTTCAACGAAGATTGGAAACAAGTTTTGTCGAAAACTTATTTGGGGTATGTTTTGTGAAGTCACTGATCATTTTATACATCCGTAACAAAATTTTTTTTATTTTAAAAGCCGTACGGAATACTAATAGCATAAGTCCGACTTTCACTTAGCCTGGCAGAACCAGAGGCATTTTAAGCATTTTTGTGGTTTTAGTTAGCAGCCGTATTAGAAGTTGACACGGAGCTGGTAAAACAGGCAGTTTCGCTTTACTGTCGCCTACAATTTGCAAGAAAACTTGATCCTGAAACCGAGCAGGAAAAAGGTAGAAGACATTCTTCTTGGTTTAACGTACCAGCTTCCTCTATAAGGTATGCAAAATACTTTAACCCATAATAAATAATAATATAGCCCCTGTAGCAACTGTAATAGTGCAATATTAAAAAAATAATAAGTTTCACTTTGAAAATGCTTCCAAATAAGTTTATTTTTTCTATTTTCCAGTCCTCAAATGGACGTCACACCCTTAACCCTTAGCCTGGCATCGCCTTCCAATGCTCCCGCACCACCTCCAACACCTTCCACCGAACATCCTTCCTCAGATAGTCCGAGTCATTCGCCGCATGCGACCAATCAGGCGCATGCGAACGGTTTACGAGTGGCTTTCCTGTTCGACTCCGCTCTCACCGCATTCCTTATGATGGGTAACCTGTCTCCTGGGCTGAAACGTCACGCTGTTACCATGTTCGAAGTTGGGAAGTTGCAGCATGAAAGTTTGGATAGTTTTTTGAGCGAGTTGGAGAAAGTCTCCGCTATGGATGCGGACGGGGAGGGAGAGGCGAGAAGGTTCTTTGATCATGCTGTTATATTAAGGTAAGTTTGATGTAAAGTAAAACCTTTTAAATAAGACAAAAAACAGTTACTGATACTGCATCTACTACTGAACAACTACACGTCTAGTTTGATGTTTTATTACAGTAATCATGGAAGCACTATTGCTACATATATTACAATTTTTACCATCCGGCTATAGCCAGCCGGCTTCGTTTTGCGGCGATGTTTTTTTCCACCTGTTTGGCTTTCTGCAGCGATAGTATATTTTCTATGTTTACGCTAAAAAAATTCATATCTTAGGACAATTTATCATCTCAATTATATCACACTATAATGTCTAAAAAATAGGTCAGGTCATTAGCAAAAAAGAGTACAAACAGCCTTTATTCAGAGATAATACGTAGGAAACAAGAATCATTAAATTTGTGCAAATTAATTTTAAATTTATAATCATGGGTCTTTTCATGATAATAAATAACAATAACTGATAAAGGGTTAAGTTTAGTTTTTTCATAAAAAGTATTTTAAGCATCATTCTCTATAATGGTGATACGCGGTGCAGTTCAAAAATTGTCGGACAGGCGCTACAAAATCTGAGGTAGTTACTTCGTGGACAAGTAGTCCCCCTCCACCCGAATGCACCAGCCCCACTGTTTTTTCCACTGGTGGAATATTTTTTCGAAGATAATGCTGTTGCAGCCTTCAGCCCTCCTTCGAATCACGTTGTGTCTCCGTTAGCTTCTTAGAGTGGCGATCCTTTAATTTCATCTTCATATGGAGAAACAGCCTGAAGTCAGAGGGTATCAAATCAGGCGGGAGACAGTTATGAAATTCTCCGCAAAAACTTGCGTACAGAACGCACTATGGGAGAATCTTCTCCGCGATTTGATACATGCCTTATTCTACCGTTAAACCTCGCTGACATGTTCCATAACTAATAGAATGTTCTTGAGAGATGGTCAGAAGTGTACGCCTTCAGGCGTTGTTGCAGTCGAAGGTCCTCCGGAACGCTCGTCGTATTTTACCGAACTTCGGCCGGTCTTGTATTGCAAAAATTACTATAAAATTTTCGTACAGTTCAGGATTTCATCTCCAAATGCTTTTCGAATAATTTCATACATTTTAATATCACTTTTCCTAAGTTCAAAATAAAATTTTCCACACGCCCTACTCTTTTTTCGTAATTATCGAAAAAATCGCAGAAATACACAATTACACCTTTGCGCAAACGTGTATACAGAACAGACCAAAGGAGCTAGCAAGTTGAAACTTCTCACGTCGCATTGTTAGGCATGTACCTACTGCCCTATCGGTGCAAGTCGATACTATTTGGCGTTCTTACTATATAGTGTTGGTGTGGAAACCTTTGGATCGCACCACGTATTGTTTTAAGTGTGTATATAGTAAATTTCGATGATTTTGCTTGGTTGCTTTTTTTAAATATAAGTTGTTTTTGTTAGATCGACAATATTGGCTTTAAGAAAGCTTCCCGGCCCCGGTCTGGACTTGGTAAGATTAGAAAGCCTAAATTCCTTGGACGAAGCAGCTTGTCAACGTCTCTTGAAAAGAAAATATCGTCTTCTTATTTCTATGGCTCCCATTGGAAGAGAGGTATGCAGAATATTTTTTACATATGTTTTTTTAAAGAACTGTGTTCACTGAACATATCGTCACAGGCCCTATTAAACACAACAAAAAAAATGTACGCTTTAATGTCCCGCGCTTTATGTTTGATGGACAGTGATTGTACATGATGCTGCAGCGTCACGGCAGCATCATAGCATTCAACTCTGCAGTGTCGGCCGATACAAAGTTGGTGGACAGATGAAGATTAGGTGTAAAAGGTATTAATTTCAGTCTCAATATATATATATATATATATATATATATATATATATATATATATATATATATATATATATATATATCTATATATATATATATATATATATATATATATATATATATATATATCTATATATATATATATATATATATATATATATATATATATATATATATATACATAAAAAAATAGTTTGTACAATTGCAGAGTAGTATGGTTTATCGACTTTTTAGGTTAGAATCGCACCTCTATCTTCCATGCCCCCCGCCTTATTAGGTCCAAGTCAACCGGAAATTAACAGTTTATGGTTTAGGCTATTTTTATATCATATAACAGGATACGGGCCTCCCAGTTTGTTACTAGCTAAAGGAACTGAGTTAAAGAGACTGCCTAGGATGTTTTTAGGATTTTCTAGATTATTGGTAAGTTTCGAGGGTAGTTTGTATTGCGTTACTTGCCCTCTACTTCTTAGAACTTTCAGTCGGTACAATATTTATAAAAAAACTATTTATTAAAAGTTTCCCGTAGAATCAGTGTTGTTTTTATTGTATATTTTAGTTTAACTGAAAGTAATAGTTTGTTAAAAAGATGATATATCCTCAGTTTTATAGGAAAGAAATTCGCTGCAGCAATACTGTTAAAACATACTGCATGGGGTGAAAAGTGGCCTCTACTAGTTGAGAAATATAAATTCAGCAATGAGATATTTAAACGAATAACGTGCAAAAAGCGTTGAAGTCAAATGTATTTTTCCTTGTATTTTTTGCCTTTTTCCCTGTTTTTTATTTATCTGTTTTAATAAGAACTTGATGAAAAAATGTCTTTGAAAAAAAAAAAACTTTTCTCGTTTTTTTCTTCCTTTCAATTAGTAAAATTCATTTTTATTCTACAGAATGGGAGGATGTTTTTTTCTTGAAAGAAGGAATTTGAATATTTCAAAAACTCGCGGGCATCATACCACCAATATGGCGACAGGTCGTGTGATCATTACAAACTCGAACTCCTTGAGTTTAAAGGCGCCTAGTCGGACTGTTGCTACTGTATTTTATGTTTACTGTGGTGGACTGTGATTTGGTTCAAATGACGCTCGACAAATCGTACTGCATGAAAGCTATCCAAATGTTGGAAGATTGCTGGAATAAGTGTATCGCCCTTAAAGGAAACTATGTTGAAGATTAAAATCGATTTTTGGTAAAAACATAATTTTTTCTTCAAGTCTCGCGACCTTTTCACCCCATGTAATATACTAACTGAAATGCATTTTTGCTAAAGTGATAATCAACTCTCCCCTTTTCAGATTACATCTTGGTTACATGAACCAGCCGTGGTACCTGTGGGTAACGTTTTATATGTAAATGCCGCCCTCCAGTTCGCTCCAGTTCTTGTGCAAGGTTTTGGAGCACATTACCCCGCCGAAACCAAATTGTTACCTTTTCCTGTTAGAACTGCAGCTGTGCTTTCTAAAAATGGGTAATTTCCTTTTAATAGTGATAATGATAACTTTCACGCAGTAAGTTGTTCCAGGTCTCAAAGTGGTTCACATTTCAAGTTTTAGGAAACTCTCAACATCCAGACCATACAAAACGCG
This sequence comes from Pachyrhynchus sulphureomaculatus, assembly GCA_019049505.1. Taxonomy (NCBI): domain Eukaryota; kingdom Metazoa; phylum Arthropoda; class Insecta; order Coleoptera; family Curculionidae; genus Pachyrhynchus; species Pachyrhynchus sulphureomaculatus. The sequence continues at coordinate 86,682,184 of CM032452.1, read as the reverse complement.
ATTTAAAATTTCACTACAACCACTGTGAATTTTTTAAAAAAACCATCATCTTGATTAAAAAAATTTATTAAATCGTCATAATTACAGTCTGTTAAGAACGTGTCTGCGATAATTCATTTTTAGTAGATCCGATTCTAGCGATTCAACAAAAAATCGGTAGAGGGAACCTTTGTCTACGACGCATTTTAGTAAAAGTGTCAGGCGATTCCGAACTTCCGTCGAAACCACGTCAAATCCAAAATGAGTCACTTGTTTGCCCGTCGGGCCAAAAATGACACATTCCGCGGCCGATAAATATATTAAAAAGTCGGTATCGTTTGGGAAGAACGGGATAAATCATTTTAACGAGACGATTTGCCAAAACGTGGCTCGGTAGGCAAAGTCACTCCGAAGGTCAAAAACCGAATCGTGTCTTTGTTTTCACGAGGACCGAAATTAACGCTGCGTCAAGGAGCGGCAAAATTAAGAAAATCGGGTTTGAATGTGTCCCATGCTCATGTTGTCAAATTCCGAAGCACGTTGAAAAAACCTTTGCTGGGCTCAATTCACGTCGCGAAGCAGCCCGCTTGGGCCCAAGATAAGATACTAGAATGGCGCTAACAGTCGCCGGACGTCAACCCTATTGAAAACGTTTGGTCCCTTATAAAGAGAAAGCTCAGAGAAAGGACTCTGAGGACTTTGACTCAGTTACCTCGCGAGGTTCGAAAAATTTGGAGATCATTGCAGAAAATCTCATTGCCAGCATGCCTCGAAAATTCCAGGCGATTATTGATACAGGAGGCGATTGGACAACTTACTAAAGTAATTGCACATACCGAAGAAAACATTGATGGCAAAAAATGTTCTCGAAACACATTTTTTCATGAATACGAGTGGTCACGTTCTCACTGGACAGACTGTATAATAGAACCAAAATTAAAATATAACGAAAACAGATAAAAGACATTCTTTGAAAAACCTTCATCTTTTAAAATACGTTTGTTTTTTCCAGACGACCTAGTCCCGAAATCGATTCTCCTTTGATTCGCCATCCAGTTGTGGCGGCCCTTTCCGAATTATTAGATCTAAACATAGTTGCGGTTATCTTACGTTTGCCAATGTTGGCGTGTTAGACTTTGGTAGACCGGAAGGAGAGAGTATACAAGTTCGATTAAAGGGTAAGTAAAAATCCTTTTCCGCAAAATGTTGTTTTTTAAATATACTTAATCAAACTATTTCAATTCAGAATTGATGTTAAACTGCAGGTCCATATATAGTTTACACTCATTTATTAATGGAACGATGTTATAGTTACATATTGTCAATTTTTTTCAGGTTCTATGAAGTCTCGACCAGGCGCACCGAAAACCACGACTGGCCCCACTAGCATAACTAATGAAAACTTCACATTTGACAAGAAAGAGACTGACGGATTAAGGCTACAGTCGCCTGTAGAGTCTCACTTTGCTGTGACCCGGTAGATGGCGGTAGTCACAGATCGTCACCTACCAATGGATTTACTAGGTAAACCAGTTTAACTCTTAACAAAATTATAAGACATTGAACTTATTACACTGTTTAAACACTTAAGTGTAAATATTGATTAGTTCGTGATTTCTATCTCCAGAACCATATATGATTATCAAATCTTGTTGTGCAAAAAAATTTTCGTGAAGACCGTCGACAAACAATTCTAAGCATCTCTGATAAACTCTTTATTGGTTACAAAACGGCCAAAGCGTTGGAGCATCGCGACAACGCAGTTCGTTTGTAGGCAACGGTTTTTGGTGAAGAAATCCATAACCATCATCCCCCAACCTCTCATTCGCCTGATTTGAAATCCTGTGACTTCAGGCTGTGTCGCCATATGAAGATAAAGTTAAAAGACTGCCTCTTTGAGACCATAGAAGAGGTACAACGCGAATCGCAGGCGGATCAGTGACAGCATCTACCTTCCAAAAAATCTTCTAGCTGTAAAAAAACGATATAAGCGATGCATTCAGGTGCACGGGGACTACTTTGAAGGTGACGGAAGTTACTAAGCCTGAAAGTATCTTCTTTAGGTTTGATAGCTTTATTCCCGGAACTTTTGGATCGCACCACGTAGTTTTATTCACTCATCTCTTATCATTAGCGAGTTCTTATGACTTAAAGTTATTTCATTCATCATGTATCAGAATTTCTAAACACCCTGTACATTTTTAGCCAAGACTGCACCACTTTACTCCAAGAAGAGCTTGATCAGTTAGCAATTCAAGAGAAGGCGAACCAAACTCAAACTTTGAATAGGTTAACGTCAGTGGAGCAACTTCAAAGTCCGACAGACGAGCACGTCGGCATTTTTAGTAGGATAGAAGAAACACCAGGTGAGAACGACGAAGAAAAGGAAAATGAGAAAAACCGAGATGCCGATGAAGCTACAAAGGTATGAATTGATGATCTCCGAACTTTTCCAGCACACTGTGTAATAAACTAAAAAATATCCGTATTTTTTTGTAGTATTGGACGTTACTCGACTGCCATTTTGGAATACCTCTGTTCGATGCCGATGCCAATACTAAGATTTGTGATGCCATAGTTTCAGGAGGACTAGCAGAGAAAGAGAGGTAAAAATAGATTTAATTCATTCGGCGAGTAATAATAACGCCAAGTTATAAAGAAGTATGCTGCCCCCTTAAAAAGTCTCCTTACTAGCGATATTCCGTGCGGTGTTTTTTCTTTTCTTGGATCACTTGCTAGTTAATACATTTTTCTGAAAGTGCAAATTTATTTCAGCTTGGATCACCTGATAGAATCGAGCAAAAACCTAGGCAACGTTCTTCTGGATTTCATATCACAATGTCAGTATTATCCGGGTGAAAATATGGAAATCATGAAGAGGGGAAAGTTAGTTCCTCTTCCGAGGAGAAGTCTAGTTTTCGACAATGGACGGGTCAGTGAGTGGAGTGGTAAATAGTCTGTAGGTTTTAGGTGTACATAATCGGAGATTTCTAGCAAAATAACCGCTAATCGACTATTTTTCTCAATTTAGTTCAAGCAACTGAAGAATTTTAAGTTAACATAAAGTAGAAAAAGAATTTTCGAATTTTAAAAAGATTTTGACGTAATATTCTAACCTGTCATCAAAATTGGCTGGCTGCATCGACTACCTAACAAATCAGTGAAAGGTACAGTGTTGCCGGACTTCCAAAATTTAAAAGATTTGTGGTTCACCGGACTTTCACAATATCATTAAGAGTCACACATACACACACAATATAGGGCATAGTTTTCGTTAATAGAGGTATGTAAATAATATTATGTTGAATATCTTCTAAATTTATATTTTAGTAAGTTGTATATGTACCTATCAAAATGAATAAGTATGCAGCAACACTGCTACGGTATCCACTGCGGTTTGTAGTACAAAAGAGCAGGTGCCCATTTTGTTGTCTTTTCGGTATTGCTTGGAGGTAGAGCGAGGTAATTTTTATATAGGACTGCGTTGTAATTTAGTCCTTGAAGAGTTTAATGAATTAATTTGGCCGAAAGTGCAATTTTGTGGACGCCATATTGAATTTCGAAAAAAAGCCATGTTTCATTTGAAAACTCTTGAGCATACGAACATTTTGGGGCCTTCAAGGTTAGTTCCCGTTGCGTTTAATTTTGGAGAGAGCAGTGTCCCAGTTGACGTGGAATGGCCCATATATATATATATATATATATATATATATATATATATATATATATATATATATATATATATGTGCTGAAAAAGAGCTGATTATCAGCTCTTTTTCAGCACTATCACAACACCAATTTTGAAGGATCTAAAGAAATAGCCTCGATTTCCCATTTTAAAACACGCATAGTCAGAGAAGCCTTGGAAATCGAAAAGAATGGACAACTAAATAAGCGAGATAATGCGCTGAATATCTCCACTACATGGAAGGGTCTACTAGCTAAACCAAGGAATAATCAAAACATCGAGAAGGCAACAGTCAACATAGCGCCGGAACCCGTAATTACCACCCAGCCGGCAAACACCGATGCTCGGACAAACACTTCCGCACCTACAATCGGCGTAGACGCCGACCTATAAAGAACGGCGACCGCTCGTCGGTTTCTCAGTTGGCTTCGAGCGGCAGCGGTAAGATCACAGTATTGAGCAGCAGCAGTAGCAAGAGCACTTGAAAATGCCAAGTAATATTTTGGTGAAACGTCGATTGTTAGACGAACGGATTGAAATCCGGAATTTTAATGTATTACATTCTACCATCCGTGAAAACCTCTGTTGTAACGTGTATATATATATATATATATATATATATATATATATATATATATATATATATATATATATATATATATATATATATATATATATATATATATATATATAGTGTGTAAAACACTAGTATAACTAAAGATTAGACAGTGGTCTTTACTACTTTGGAATTACCCAGTAAAAGATTTTCAGAAAACAAAAAGGAGTTAAAAATAACACTATATTACTCTTAAGTATCTTAGTACTTAAAGAAGAAATAAATCGTATAATTAAAATGCTCTTCTCTATTACTTCCTAATCCAAAATCATATAATTTTTTTTATTTTGCATTCACCGGAAAAGGGTGTGAAAAATATAGCATCATTGTTTTTATAATTGAGGTAAAACATCATTTTCCTAATTAAAAATCCAATTATCATATATTAATAACTCTTGCAATAAAAGAGAAAAATGCGAAGGTTTACTTCATTAACAATAAATAAAATTATTTAATATTAAATCATATTTTCCTTGCGGTGGGATAACATCATAATAATCAATAATTTATTAAACTATGTACTAGTATATTAAATTGTGTTCTGTTTTTATTAAAGACCACCAAAGTAGTTTCTATTATTTTTAAATTGAGCGTTAGTGTTCTGGCATTTCTTTATTAATTTATTTTATAGCTTTATATATATATATATATATATATATATATATATATATATATATATATATATATATATATATATATATATATATATATATATATATAATGTATATGATGTGTGTTAAAAAAAAACAACTTTTGTTATAAAGACGTGCTTGCTTATTTTAGTGCATTTTAAATGCTGCCCCCTTAAAAGTAGTCTCCTCTACTAGCGATATACCGTGTCCAGTGTTTTTTCTTTTCTTGGAATGTGTCCTGGAACTCACTTGCTGTGATAGTTAATACATTTTTCTGAATCTTCTCTATGGCATGGAAATGACATCCTCTCAAGTGAATTTAAATTTTGTCAACTGGAAAAAGTCTGCAGTGGCTAAATTCGGAAGATAGGGTGGAGTAGGTACAACGGATGACTGATGTGTTGCGAGATAACTGCGGATGTGAACTGACGCGTGAGCCGGTGCATTTTCGTGGTACAACATCCAGGTCTCGTTTTTTCACAACTCAGGGCTCTTCCTACTCACAATTAAACGAAGATTTCGTTTCAACAAATCACAGTACAAACTCTTTCGATATGGTCGTCGACTTTTGATGTGAATGGTCGTCCAGGTCGTTCTCACCATATGTTTGGTTATGTAACTGAAATGTAAAATTTTTACCAAGTTTGCAGAAAATTTTGACACACGTTGTTCTTCAAGCTCTTTTATTGTCATTTTGTCGCGATTCCGATGGACAGGTTATGTTCGTCGTTCTTAGCTCAGCGGATCTCACCCAATAATGCTCATATCAAAACGGACCAAACGCTAATTTGCAGTCCGAATTTGCCACTAGGAGCGCTTTGTAGCCGCCGTGACCTCCAAGTTCTCATTGGCGCAGTATTTAAAAAGTTTTTTTTTTTTTTTAATACGCCTAACATAACATATATATCAGCATTATCTTATTCCATTCATAGTCGGATGTAAGCCTCCCCAAGTTGTCTCTAGTGAGATTTGTTTGCTTTTTGCGTACAATCGTACCCCGCTAATCTTTATATGCCGTCCGTCCAACTTGTCTGTGGTCTACTTGCGCATCCTTTGTGTTCTCTAGACCTCCATTCAATTATATGGCGTGACCATCTGTTATTATTCATCGTTGCGATATGCCCCCCAATATATATATATATATATATATATATATATATATATATATATATATATATATATATATATATATATATATATATATAATATATATATATATATATATATATATATATATATATATATATATATATATATATATATATATATATATATATATATATATATATATATATATATATATATATATATATATATATATATATATATAGTTCGAATAATATATATTCAAGGATTTAAGTATAATAACTGATACTATTGAAATTATACAAAATTCAATCACCTCCACCCCTTTCTCACACTTCTTCTGAGGCGATGTCGCTCAAAAACTATAGGTGCTTTTCCACTCCAAGTATTACATGTGTACCAAATTTGAAATTAATATCTGGCTTCGTTGAAGAGCTACCGTGCAAAAAGACAGAGACCAACGGAAATGGGGAACTATGTTTTTTGTGATAGTGAAAAAATGCAAAAATCTCAGAGGGTAGTTTTTTTCATAAATATAAATAATGCCCTCTGATATTCTAATAGCAGATATTTTGTTAGAGGAAATCTAAAAGTTGATTTCGATTATAATTTGAATAAACACACAGAATTTTAATTCCAAAAAAGGAAAATGTAATTCCAGAAAAAAGTATTATTTTTAAGTTATGTACCTAAAAATTACTAAAATTACTATTTTGATAAATTTTAATAAAAATATATTACATAAAGTACGTATATAGTAAAAATATATGTAGTCGCAGTTAGGCAATAATATTAATATTAATATTTTGTTTACAGATATAATTATTCTGAATTTATTTTGTGTCGATTGACAAAATGATGCTGACATTTCACCGATCATCCTGCCGACATCTTCAGAATTTATTTCGAGTACTCAATTCTTCGGAATCGAGCACGAAACTGTTCCGACTAAGACAGTTCTTGGAACAAGCTCTGAAGAAGGGAGCAAGATGATCGGCCAGATCTTAGCATCATTTTATTAATCGACACAGGATATATCCAGAAGAATTATACCTGTAGGGTCTGTAATCTGTGGATGTTTCCTATCAAAATCAATAATATTTTGCTACGACTTTTTCTTAATTTTGCTAAATTGAAGCTGTTTAATAGTACTTAATTCATAATTTATAATTTAGAAATTAAAAAGAGCTTTAATAAAGTCAAAGTTGTAGTATATTGACAGAAGAGGGATATAATACAATTATAGAGTGTAGCTCTTTCGCGTTGCTTTACACGTTTTATTTTTGAGAAACACAGAATATATATGCATCTTGTTTATAATAATTTTTTAAATAATTTTACTACAAAATATCTTTTTAAGGCCCTACTTAATGATTTCTATTTATTTTTTTACTTCTATTTTCTTTTCTGATCAAATTTTTTGGTTAGTCGTCACCGACATTAGAAAAAAATCAGTTCAATTATATATATATATATATATATATATATATATATATATATATATATATATATATATATATATATATATATATATATATATATATATATATATATATATATATATATATATATATATATATATATATATATATATATATATATATATATATATATATATATATATATATATATATATATATATATATATATATATATATATATATATATATATATATATATATATATATATATATATATATATATACATATATATATATATATATATATATATATATATATATATATATATATATATATATATATATATATATATATATATATATATATATATATATATATATATATATATATATATATATATATATATATATATATATATATATATATATATATATAAAAATATAGTTGGGGAACTCGGCAAATTTTATTTTTTAGATCGCAATCTTTTGCTTTCTTTCTTTATTCTATATATATATATATATATATATATATATATATATATATATATATATACATATATATATGTATTTTTCGCTTGGTACATTGTTTTAGAGTCTGAAGAGTAAGCTAATTAAAATGTTTTTACTTATGATACTTGCAAAAATGTTTTTCCCACAGGCTTAGCACAACTAGTTTTATTTTAAACTGTGATCAACAGCAGGGTTATTCAGGATTACGTAACAATAATTAGAATCTTAGAATACGGAAATTTGTAGTTGTGGCACTCGATTAACTGATCGATTTTTACGAATTCTAAAAGTGTCAAATCTCGATTTTTCACTAAGGTCATATTTACATCTTCTGGTGAGTTATGAGTTGGCCTATCAGCCTTCGAAGGGAATATGTTCGATTTGCAACACACACATATATTTATATATATATATATATATATATATATATATATATATATATATATATGTATGTATGTATGTATGTATATATATATATATATATATATATATATATATATATATATATATATATGTATATATATATATATATATATATATATATATATATATATATATATATATATATATATATATATATATATATATATATATATATATATATGTATATATATATGTATATATATATATATATATATATATATATATATATATATATATATATATATATATATATATATATATATATATATATATATATATATATATAAAAATAAAATCTTAGTTGGGGAACTCGGCAAATTTTATTTTTAAGAATTTTGGTAGATACGGCAATCTTTTGCTTTCTTTCTCTTTATTCTATATATATATATATATATATATATATATATATATATATATATATATATATATATATATATATATGTGTTTTTCGCTTGGTACATTGTTTTAGAGTCTGAAGAGTAAGCTAATTAAAATGTTTTTACTTATGATACTTGCAAAAATGTTTTTCCCACAGGCTTAGCACAATTAGTTTTATTTTAAACTGTGATCAACAGCAGGGTTATTCAGGATTACGTAACAATAATTAGAATCTTAGAATACGGAAATTTGTAGTTGTGGCACTCGATTAACTGATCGAAGGTGTAGATTTTTACGAAATTCATAAAAGTGTCAATATCTCGAAATCTAACGATTTTTCACTAAGGTCATATTTACATCTTCTGGTGAGTTATGAGTTGGCCTATCAGCCTTCGAGGGAATATGTTCGATTTGCAACACACACACACATATATATATATATATATATATATATATATATATATATATATATATATATATATATATATATATATATATATATATATATATATATATATATATATATATATATATATATATATATATATATATATATATATATATATATATATATATATATATATATATATATATATATATATATATATATATATATATATATATATATATATATATATATATATATATATATATATATATATATATATATATATATATATATATATATATATATATATATATATATATATATATATATATATATATATATATATATATATATATATATATATATATATATATATATATATATATATATATATATATATATATATATATATATATATATATATATATATATATATATATATATATATATATATATATATATATATATATATATATATATATATATATGATTTTTTTCTAATATAGGTAAGTACTAACCAAAAAATTGTATCGTAAAAGAAAATAGGAGTAAAAAATAAATACAAATTATTAAGTGGGACCTTGACAAGGTATTAATAATTTTATACTAATAATAGCCTTGATGGAGACTTAAACTAGAATCCATACATCTGTAATTTCATAAAGTAAGAAGTTTTATTTAGCCTTAAACCCACTATTGGCACATTAGTACTTATAATTATGATTGAACTCTGTTAACATTAGTACTTTTATTGCCTTTTCCTAACCAATAGAGTTTCAGTCAATTTAGGGCAGTTTTATAAAACAGTTTTTTAAAATAGAATATATTTCGCGAGATAACTTTATTTAATGACTATTACATTCAGGTAAAAATAACATACCAACATAACAAGACACCCAGTATATATTTGTAAGGCTAATAAGACAGAATTTTCCGTAAAAATAGCGTTTTTACTTCTTTAATGATACTGCTAGAAAAAGTTTTACCATGTTATTTTTAACCAGGGCTGGGATTCTGCAACAGACCAGAGATTTCTTTTTAATATACTATATCAAAATTTTGGATGGTTGTAGCTTCTACTTGATGGAAATTCATTATAAATATATAATAAAAAACTGTTTTTAGTCAATTTCCAATACTATCAATGTAATCAATTAGATGTAATATTATAATTAAGAAATTATATAAAATTGTGAACATTAAACCTAACTTGACAGTGTAAAATGTAGATCTGAAGAAGCAAGCAAGCATCGACAGCGAAACGCGTCATCGCAATTTAAATAAATCAGTGGAAATTGACTAAAAACAGTCTTTTATTATATATTTATATCAAAATTGAAAAACGGAACACTTATGGAATTACTTATATGTCTATTTGTCTGGCTGTCACAGCCGATTTTCTCCGAAACTATTTGTAATAAAAAGTTTAAATTTGTCACAAATATAGGAATTAATGGCCTAATCACAGTCGTGTGTGTAGTTTTAAAAGTTAAATTTTGATTTAAAGAATTAGTTTTGGGGGGTGAAATCGGTAGTGAAAAAAATGGTTTTTTTCAAGAAGTGAGGTATGAAATGAAAGCTTGTGAACACACAAGTTCAAAAATATATATGATGTAAACGGGCAGACTCATTTTATACATAGTTTCTCCAGAAATTATAATAATACAACAATTATAACAATATAACAACACCAGCACCACATAACTCAGTGGACTGTGGACAGTTCTTTTTTTTTTTAAGTTTTAAAGAAAGATTAAAATCAAGTTCCATTTCACCAGCTGTTCACACAAATAATCGCTTCTGATTCCCCGTTCAGGATACATTCCATTAATTTTAAACAACAGAAATTTCAGATATCTCCTCTGCACTTTTTCAAGTGAAACTATGCACCTCGTACATTGGACTCCAGATGATATTGCATAGTCTAGTTTCGAGCGAACAAAGCAGAAATACAAAACTTTCAGTGATGCAATATTAGTGAAACCCCTACAATTCCTAATGCTGAACCCGTAAGACTTCATTGCTTCAGAAACTTTCAATGCTATATGCTGAGCAAATGTTAGTTTTGCATCAAAAACAACTTCCAAATCCTTAGCTGTGCTACACCTACTTAAATTATGGTCTTGCATTCTATATTGAAACTCTATTGACGCTACCCTCCTAGTATATGTTAGAACTTTGCATTTTTGAGCATTTAGATGTAGTTTGTTGTCAAAACACCAAGAATGTACGAAATTCAACTGGCTCTGTGTATAGTTTGGCATAAACATTTTTAAATCATCAGCATAGATTAGTCTGTTACATTTTAAATCCTGGCAAAGGTCATTTACGAACATAAGCAAGAAGCAAATTTGAACCTTGTGGAATGCTGGAGGTACCCACAAATCTTTCTGATTTCAATCCGTTGTAGACTACAAACTGAGTTCGATTAAACAAGTAAGAACTTATAAGAGCTCTCGCACCATCCGTGAAACCAAAGAAAGACAACTTATTGATGAGAACATGATGGTCGATCCTATCAAAGGCCTTCGAAATCTGTATAAATAACATCAACCTGCCCACCATCATCTAATATTTCCGAAATGACCTGTGTCATAACAGTTACATTTGTTACCGTAGATCTCTTACTGACAAATCCGTGCTGATAAGGAGAAATTTGATTTTTAATTTGGCTATAGATACGTGCATACAAGACTGACTCAAAGACCTTTGAGAAGTTACAAAGTAGAACGCCACCCCTGTAATTTTCAACATTTCCCCTGTCTCCATTCTTAAAAATAGGACATAATCTACCTTCTTTCCATCCTTTCGGATAAACAGCCTGTTTAATTGATAAATTAAAAATATACTTTAAAGGTCTTACAAGGACAGTCGCACAGTCCCTAATGAGAAACGAGGGAATATTATCAGGGCCAAAGGTCATCTTATTTTTTAATTTTTTCGTAGTTTTTAAGATTCATTTTCTTTCTTCTGCTCCACTCACTCACCCTATCCAAGTCTCCCAGTAGTCTCACAGCATCATCAATAAAATGAATTACCATAAACAATTTCAAATCATCTACAAAAAACAGGAGCCTTGAAAATAGAATCGTCTCACGGAGGTCATTAATAAATACCTTAAACAGCAACGGGCCCAGGTGGCTACCCTGTAGGTACACTCGATGTAACAGATACCTCCCTCGACACAAAGCCCTTTACTGTAACAAACTGTTTTTTTATATCTAAGGTAACAGGTTAACCAACTCAGTAGTGATCCACAAAAGCCATAACTTCTGAATTTCCTTATCAAGATGTGTGGTTGACAATGTCGACGGCCTTGCTGCAATCCATATAAACCACGTCAACCTGACCACCTGCCTCAATTGCATCAATATTACTTTGAACCAACAAGATCAAGTTTGTAGTTGTCGATCGGCTCTCAACGAAACCATACTGTTCCTGAACTAAAAGAGGTTTTATGAAGTGTTTTAATTTATCACAAACAATTTTTTCGAACAATTTTGGGATAGAACTTAGAATAGAAATAGGTCTCTAATTTTTGGCGTCTGACGTCGCCGGATTTGAATACTGGAGTAATAAAACTATATATATAAATATTTCCACTGGTAAAGGTGGATAAAACTATATATATATATATATATATATATATATATATATATATATATATATATATATATATATATATATATATATATATATATATATATATTTCCACTGGTAAAGGTGGATTTGCTTCATCATATCACAGTTTTTTTTTCTAAGCTCAAAAAGCGGTCAAAAACCCAGGAATGCCACATGCCATGTTCCGCAATGTAGGTACGGATTTACAGCGACTGAAAATGGTCACTCTGATATGTTACCATCTATATTTTGATGTATTTCGAGCCACTGAACCCTGACTCAATAGAGAATATGATGAATTAGGCGATGAATTGTCCCGAAACTTGTAGAAAACCGAAATATTGCACATATCCTTTTCCACAACGCTGATATGAGATGTCAGTGATTAACATGGTACAATTCGGCATATTTTAATCTCCATTCCTATGCAGTTCAAGTCGCTGAAGAAAATAGAGAAGTTTAGTTTGACCTGGAGGGTCACAGTTTCCTAGTAACCTCAAAAATAGGTAAGAAATCCAGAAATTGTCCATATCATTTTGCACGAAGTGAATATAGGTGAGCAGAAATTCGAAATCTGTATTGAAACATGTTTTCATCTGTATTCCTATGGATTCGAAGTTGCTGAACGCGAACTAAATGTTGGTTTTGATAGCTCGTCTCGCAGCATGGTTCTCGTCTGAAACAATAGGATTTTTATTTTCCTGGTGAAATATGGAAAAATTAAAGATACGAGCTATCAAAACCAATATTTAGTTCCCGTTCAGCAACTTCGAATATATAGGAATACAGATGAAAACATATTTCAATATAGATTTCCAATTTCTGCTCACCTATATTCACTTGGTGCAAAATGATATGGGCTATTTCTGGATTTCTTAGCCTATTTGGGAGATCACTAGGAAACTGTACTTCTCTATCTTCTTCAGCGATCTGAACGGCATCAGAATCGAGATGAAAATATGTCGACTAATACCATGTTAATAACTGACATCCCGTATCAGCGTTGTGGAAAAAAATATGTGCAATTTTTCGGTTTTCTACAAGTTTCGAGACAATTTACCACCTAATTCATCCTATTCTCTATTGAGTCAAAGTTCAGTGTATTGGGCAATGTACGTACCCACATTGCGAACCATGGCATGTGGAATTCGTGGTTTTTTTACCTCTTTTTGAGATTAGACAAAAAAACTGTGACGTGATGAGACGAATCCAACATCGGGATCGTGTTCAGTGGCCAAAAATACAGGGGGGTAGGAGGTCAGTCATCTTGGACAGTTTTTGGGCCTGTGTAATTGACCTGGTACATAATAACAAAGATTGGAAAGAAACTTTTTTTGATATATGTTTCGTACTTGTATACCATTCCCCATCTTATTTAATAAATAACCGGTCAAGTGCAAGTTGAACTTGCGCAATTAGTATTCCGTACGTTGATTGCTTTTAAAATAAAAAATGTTGACGGAAGTATAAAATGATCAGTGACTTCACAAAACACACCCCAAATGAGTTTTCAACAAAGTTTACTGAAAATTGATGACCTTGAAATTTCTGTTTTTTTTTTTTATATACCAGATAAATTATTAAAGGTAATGCACTCGTGATAATTTTCGTTCAATCTACACCCCGTGGAGAATATTCCAGAGTTTTTTCAAAATTTTTTGATAAGTACTTTTCGAGATAAGGCGGGTGGACAGCGATTTTTCGCTTTTTTTAAAATAATACAAAGAAAAGTGCGCGCCAGTATTACATTATATATATATATATATATATATATATATATATATATATATATATATATATATATATATATATATATATATATATTTTACTCGTGTTTTCACAAGCTTTCATTTGACACCACACTCGATTACCTAGTAAAAAAAATTTTTTTCACTTCCGATTTCACCCCCAAAACTAAACCCTTATGTCAAAATTTAACTTTCAAAACTACATGGCTCTGACGAGGCCATCAATTCCTATATTATTACCAAATTTCAACTTTCTATGACAAATAGTTTCGGAGAAAATCGGGTGTGACAGACAGACGGACAGACAGACACCGAAGTCATCTTATAAGTGTTCCGTACGGAACACTAAAAATGTTGTACACTGTATAAATAAAAGTATAAACACATGCACAGCAAGGATCTAAGATAATTATTTTGGAAGATTTTAATATAAAATTTTTGAATAGCATTGGTATACAAATGATAAAAGATACTAGTTTTACTAGAGTCTATTTTGCATTTTTCCTAATGATATAGAAGTCGGCTTGTTTATTTTGTTATTACTTTTTAATTTTTGTGTTAATCAGTAATATAAAATATTCCTAATCTGCATAATGATCCGAGTCTAGCCGAAATATATCAATATGAAAAGAAATATCTAACAGAATACAAAATTTTTCCTTCTTGTTTTCTTATTTTCGTTACAGAATACCAGCCCAGTGATCCATTATTGTAAAATCGTTGCTTTTATTAGCATTTCGTCAAAGGATAACGTGTAGATAAATATATACAGAAGACATTCTTAATCTATTTAATGGTAAAATAATCGATTTTTTACTCTAAACAAATAAATTTGTTTTTAATTGTTATGTCTGAAAACGAAAATATTCCTTCCTGGAAATCTATCAATGTTTCGTTGATTGTTTCGGTCGAGATTGAAAAACTTTCTATAAGATATTATTAATAATATTGTGTGGACAAATAGATTTTTGCGCTCTTTATTTTCTAAATCCTTCCTTAGACAGTTGTAATGGTCCTCAGAATAATACAATATGGTAGCAGGTACCAAAATACCCCACTAGAATATTAATTAGGGGATTCGACCAATTACTAATAAATTTCAACCGAAGTTTTGGATATAAAAATTTCCAATATTACAGTTAATATCAGAATTTTAATGTTTTGTAGGGATAGTAGACCGGCTGCTCTTGGTGAAATTATGTATTTTGTTTTTGATATTGCCTTAAATATCCCTGTGTTTGTACAGTGTCATTCATCATCAAACATTAGCCATGGCTACCTACTTTAATAAGTCATTAAACTTAATACCGTTAAGACATTTCCTTTAAATTTTGTTTACATTTCTGCCTTGAGTAAACTGTGTAGCATTCGATTGACCCCATTCATCGATCAGAGACAAATATATTGCAGAGAGGCAAACTGTTTATACAATTTATTTTGGCCGGGCCAAATAATGTTTTAACAGTTTTAAGGTGGCTTCTTTAAAAACTTTTTGTAAGGACGCGATTTGACGAATTGATTTTTTTAGTCAGCATTATAAGCTGATGAGGATAAACGACCCTAACTTAAAAAACACTATCTATTTTATAATATACATATTATGTATTTTTATGATTTACTACATATTTTTATTATGTTACGATTTTAAGAACTTTGTTAAATGTTTTGTTTATTTTATTAATGCATTCCGTTTTTATCTGTTATTTTTATTCCGCTAGTTATATAATAAAGTTTATTAACATAAATTATTAAATTTTATCTAGGAGGATGTTTTTTTTTGTTCCAAATTTTCGATATCTCATTTGGTTCGAGAGTTGTCGTGACAATAGACAAACTTACAAGCCCACCACCTCTTATTAAGTATAACTTAAAGAGTTTTCATAATCATTGATGTTTACGCTCAGTTTTCAATTTAAATTTAAGCTGGTAAATGAAACAAATTCCTGAATTTTTTTTTATTTTGAAAAATTGGTGTCACCATTCTTATAGTATAAAGACACTATAGAATTATGCGGTTGTTTTAGTCAATATGTTAAAATATAGAAATCAATTGTAAATCCAAGCTATTTAACATACTCCAGAGTATGTTTGGTTGCCTAAGGAAAATATAAAAAAAATTTTAAAATTAAAATAAATATACATTGATTCACAAAAAGAAACAAATATTGCATTTTACGGTATTAAATTAATATAAAATGTAACGGGAAGACTTAAACACGTGTTATTTTCAAAAAATGAATCGTGGATTTAGGGGAATATTGTACATGACGCATTAGGATTGGGCAGAAGTCACGCCCTCTGGCACATTTTACCCCCACTTCCGAACAAAAATGGTGTCTGAAACCCCTCTTCGCTTCCGAGTATGTGACATATCTGTTTATTCCTACTAAGCTAGTAGTTATTTAGGGTAGTACTCTAGATTTAATTAATTTTAAGTTTAGTTTAAGGAGTAATTTTAGTGAAAATAAAGTGAAACAGACAAAATGGAGGAATTTGAGTACGGGTAAGCGATTTTTTCCATGTATTTTCTGCGCGTGAGGTAACGGTGGCGCCTAGAGTCACGCACTCGAAAAATTGACGGAAGTCGCCAAGCTGCCATTGCAGTTCGAGTTCCGTCGGTTTTTGTGATACGTGGTGGATGCCGTGTGCGAGACCGGCCGCGAAATCTCGCTTATTTTTGTAAAAATTAGGTTTTTGAATAGCATGAGAATGTTGAGGATCAAGCAAGACATGATAGACGACGACGAGAAAGGGTATTTTGCTTTTTATTTACACCATTTTTGTTTGCTCTTTTATAGGTCACAACGTCGTGTACGCACGACGTTTCATATCTACTTTTTCTTTTTTTACAATGATCTATAACACGTTGAAACACCCGGTTGCGTCATTTAATAGGGCTGTTTATTTGAAATACCTTGGGGAAATCCTACGGAATTCGTAGAAAATGTGACTGTATGGTGATGTACCGGTTCTCTCTACACCACCGTTCACCGACCCCAAGCTAGACGTATCAAACGGTCAAACGGTAGGCCCGCTTATTTCCCATGTTGATTTATCTGTATTTTCCCACACTTCTAAAACGGATTTTTTTTTTTTGGTTAACTGTTTATGGAACGAAATGTTTTAATTTTATACAAAAAATAATTATATTTCTCCATACTGATTGTTTCCTAATTAATTTATTATTAAAAAGCCATTTGGATTTATTAACTGATTTCCATACCTATAAAGTTTAAAATAAAAATATTTTGCGACCTTGTTTAGGGTCAGGTTGGCTAATTAGAAGCAATTTTATGAAGTTCTAACTTTTAACACACAAAACTAAACATAGAATAACAAAGGTTGAGCAGATTTGTTGGAGATATATCAACTGTATTGGGGAAATTCAAATGCAAAATTATTAAAACCTGGTATTGCCAGGTTCACATTTTGTCATTGTTAATATCAATTGGGACTTAACAGTGTTCCGTCATTTTTGCATTTAAATGTGTCTATGGTGGAATATAATATAGCTCTAATTAATAAAATTAATAAATGCTATTAGGTGGTTGCATTGAAGCATGCTGTTTATGTATAGCTGACTCTGGCTGCATATTCTGTAGGCAGCTATTATGCTAACTATAAGTTTCAACATTTCTCACTAAAATTCACTCAACAGACATCATCTGTTGTGTATTTCTTTACAACTGAATTGAAATGGAATCAAGAAAGTTGTTGTTCCGATAAGTTCTATGCTAATTTGCTTGTAGATCAAAGAAGGAAAAGTTTCTTGTGGCATATAATAACAATCTGAAGCTGTAGAAAAATGAGGGTTGAGCCTCAACAACCATCCGCATCAACTCTGAAGCAAAACATTCACGGTTACAAAACGTTGCTGGACATTGGGCGGATAATAGAGGGTACATCCACTCCTGGTTGTAGGCGTCTTTCATATTCTTACATTTTTGTCTTTCCTTGGCTTGTTTCCAGTTTCTGCCTACCATCTTTTGAATATCATCTATTTACCTTTGTTGTGGTCTTCCTCGATTTTTCCTAGTTTCGTGAGGTCATCACTGTAGCATCTCAACGTCCACCTGCAGGTGCATGACCTGCCCATTTCCACTTTAGACCTGCTAATTCTCCCATAACAACCCTCACCATCATTTGTTTCCTTACCTCTTCACTTCTGATGTGATCTTGTCAGGGCCTTGTGTGTGACAACAGGCAAGATACATCACTTATAGGGTTTCCATTTTAGATTTATGAAGATCTCTGAATTTTCTAGAATATTAGCCAGTTTCCCAAATCTAGACCAGGCAGCTTCTGGTTACTTCCGCTCCCTGACTTTCTTTCCCTAGGGTGATGTGCTCCAAATATACATAATGAGAAGAAATTTTCTATTTGCTGGTTTTTTGCCCCCAGGAAATATGATTTATTAAGAGCTGCTAAAACCTAGGGAAACGATCATCACCATAGATGCTAAAAAAATCACCACCAAATGTTATAAACAATAACTGGAGCATTTGAATGATAATTTGATGCTAAAATAATCATCCCTTTCATCGAATAGCCGAAAAATGAATATTCTTCACAATAAAGCTTGTCCTTATGTGAGTTTAGCTGTTAAAGTTGGGACTTGAATGAGAGGTTCTGCTTGATGCAGCATGCTCATGAAGATATCCATTTCAATAATTATAAACAAATTAAAATATGGGTTGTTGAGTGGATAGCTTCAGAGAACAGAGCCTTCTACCTACGTGGCTTTCAACTTCTGCATGAAAAGTAGAAAACCATAGCGTCAAAGGACAAATATCTACTATGACTAATGTAGTACACATTTTGTTATAAAAATAAGTGTTAAAAAAAACGCAAAAAAAAGGCGGTTTCATTACAACCACTTAATAGAGTAATCCTATTGTCTACAAGTTTTACAATTAAAATATCTGTTAATGTTACCATCCAAATATTCCAAAATGCTCCATTCAAACAAACTGAATTTAATGTGCTTGCCTTTTAAAATAATGAGGTTTTTTTTATATGTACAAAAAGAACTGGTGCTAGTGACAGATTGCCCTATAGGCCAGGTAGGCTGCAGCTAGCACTTGCTGCTCAAGTAAGACTTCAAACTAAATTTTATTAATTATGCAATTCACATTAACCAGAAAAAACATAACAAAATAAAAAGATATAGTAAAAAATCAAATAAACAAACCATTAACATTATATATTGCTAATTTTCTGTTCTTTCACAGTTCGGGTGAAAGTATGAGTAGTTTGATATCCTTTACCATGGTTTTTAAATTAAACACAATTTTGTAATTCTATTATTTGCCTAAAGTAGCCGATAAAATTTTTCCTTTTTGGTGGGGCATCTATAGGAATATTTATTCTTTACATTTAGCTAACTGAATAAACCTCCAGATTCGTAAGCTAAGTGTTTATATCTAGCTAGTGTTCACCGAGCCACAACTCATTATAACTATCAATTTCTTTCTGCAATAGAGTCCCTTATCTGTATCATTGTTCATGTCGTTAAGGGGAATACAAATTTCCATTGATTCCCGAAACTTTCGATAATAGAAATTAGAGTTGGAAGCTGAACATCATCTAATAACACATCAAGAACACTGGTCACTGAAGTTAGTCAATTTGACAGTCTAATTCGAAAAACCACCACGTATGATTTATACTGTTTAAATTCCATTTGAACAATCAAAATCCCATTGGTCTGTCCTTTTACTCATTTTTAAAACAATATTGAATAACTGGAACGATTTAAAACTTCTTAATAATTTTGTGCTAATTATATATTGCATGCGACAATATCTGACAAAATTCAGATATGTATAAATTATTCTAGACGTTTTTTGTTTAACCCATTAATAAAGTCTGTCAATGCTATACACCTGTTTAAAGAATAAATTCCAATTTTTAAAGACTAAATATTTTTGAACTCATTATCCACACTCTGCTTAAATGACTCATAAAATGGGTACATTATCCTGTCAGCATTATTATAAGCTGATCTGAACCACTTTGTTTTTATACAGGTGTAGGCCTGCGAAAGTAGGAAATTAATACAAAAAGATAGAATAATACTGCATAATCTTAGAGATTTTGATTAATTCGAGTCTTGTCAATTAAATCCGAGAATGACACTGTGGTGCTAATATGCTAAGAATATTCGATACAAGGCATATTTTTTAAAATTTTTATTTCAGCCAGACTAAGTACAATTTTTGGGTGAAATTTTTCAAAACAGTTTTTTGAACAACTGTTTACATAGACATATATTATAGATAAGTTCGTCAGATATTTGAAATATTATAGCTATAAACAAACAAAAATATAGATGATGACAATATCAAAAAAAAAAGATTTTGTGATTGTTCTGAATCATGTATTTGTTTACTTATCAGGTTTCTTCTACGTTGAGTATGATTCAGTTTTAAGCTAGGCATAAAATTAGTTCTTTATCTCTATATTCTTTAGTTTGTTTCAATATTACAAATAGTTTTGAAGATGTGCATTAAATTGATTATAATGTACGTTCATAAAATGGGAAATAGTTTAATACAGATAATCCTGGACGTTTTTTGAATGTGCATCAATCTGTGCTCTGATACACATAGTGTTTTTCTCCTCCTCTTTCATCGTCATTTTGAACAGATCAATTGTTTAGGAATATTGTATGAACTTTAAACAATAAAAATATATGAAGCATGTTAGTATTATAAATGAATTTTACTTTAAAATAATAAAAATTTCTATATATTCATTCGCGATACTGAGTATTGTCATTGCCAGTTAAAAAATTGGGACAGTTAACAATATTTTATGAATAAGTTTGGAAATATTTACATTTGCATAAATGCAGTAGTTCCCGAAATAGTTTTTATTTTGTCATGTTTTCTAGCATAATACGCATTGTGTTGTAGAAATACCTTATTGAAAGGTTAATTGCTAATATTCTAGTTAAATCTGTTTGAGATAAATAAATTCCAGCCTTTGAGAAGCGCCAGAAAAAATTAGCATTGTTTTAATTTTGATCTTTAAAGCCAATTATGTGGACCTTTTTTAGCTTTATATATTATCTAATTTTAAATTTTATTTAAATATTGACAGGTTATTATTCTTATTCGCTTTATCTATTTGATTTTATAGTGTTCTAAACGGAACACTTATACGATCACTTTGATGTCTGTCTGTCATACTCTATTTTCTCCGAAACTATTAGACCTAGGAAGTTAAAATTTGGCATTAATATAAGAATTAATGGCCTTATCACAGCCGGGTAGTTTTAAAAGTGAAATTTTGACTTACGGTGTTAGTTTTGGGGGGCGAAATCGGAAGTGAAAAAAAAATTGCAAAGCTTGTAACAGCACGAGTTCAAAAATATATGTAATGTAATATTTGCGCATACTTTTCTCTGTATTATTTTTAAAAAATTGCGAAAAAGCGCTGTCCCCCCTTATATTAAAAAGTACTGATCAAAAAATTTTGAAATATTCTCCATGGGGTGTAGATTGAATGAAAATTATCACGAGTACTTTACCTTTAATAATTTATCCGGTAAATAAAAAAAAAATCAAAAATTTCAAGGCCATCAGTTTTCAGTAAAGCTCGGAAAAAACTTTGTTGAAATATCATTTGGGTTGGGTTTTGTGAAGTCATTGATCATTTTATGCCTTCATAATAAAATTTTTTATTTCAAAAGCAATCAGTGTACGGAACACTAATTGCGCAAATCCGATTTGCACTTGGCGGTTATTTAAAGTTATTTTGATATTGCATAATTCCTCAGTTAAAAAAATTATAAAATATATAACCAAGTCTCAAAGGCAAATTCAGCTTAACTTTTCTTATTTTAAATGATTTTTTTTCTTAATGTTCGCCCCATTTAAAAAGCATTTCTTTCACGAGAACGAGTATATTCTTTTTATTATTGATGTTTTTGGCACTCGGCCTATGCATAATCAATTCAGTTCAAAAAATTTTAGTCGTGACGTATTATGACGTATTATTTGCCAAACTTTAATGTATTGGCTTCAGTATACAATCTTCTCAGTCGTTTGCAAATTATGTATTTAACAGAGATCAAATCACAAGTTTTTCAAATGAATATGTAGTCAATATGTCAAGTTCTCTGCGCATTTCAACGATCTGTTCTTGGTGCATTAATATTTACCCAATATAGTTTTGACTTTCATATCTCTGTCACACGTGGCAATCTTATAATCTTAGCTCATGGTACTCAAATTTACCACCTATTCAGCCAATGACCTAAAAAATTTACAGACAACTGTCATTTTTAGTGTTCCGCACGGAACACTTATAAGATCACTTCGGTGTCTGTCTGTCCGTCTGTCATACCCGATTTTCTCCGAAACTATTTGTCATAGAAAGTTGAAATTTGGTAATAATATAGGAATTGATGGCCTCATCAGAGCCATGTAGTTTTGAAAGTTAAATTTTGACTTAAGGGGTTAGTTTTGGGGGGTGAAATCGGAAGTGAAAAAAATTTTTTTTTACTAGGTAATCGAGTGTGGTGTCAAATGAAAGCTTGTGAAAACACGAGTAAAAAATATATATATATATATATATATATATATATATATATATATATATATATATATATATATATATATATATATATATATATATATATATATATATATATATATATATATAAATAATATAATACTTGCGCGCACTTTTCTTTGTATTATTTTTAAAAAATCACGAAAAATCGCTGTCCACCTGCGTTATCTCGAAAAGTACTTATCAAAAAATTTTGAAAAAATTCTGGAATATCCTCCAAGGAGTGTAGATTGAATGCAATAATTTATCTGGTATAAAAAAAAATAGAAACTTCAAGGTTATCAATTTTCAGTAAAGATTGGAAATAAACTTTGTTGAAAACTCATTTGGGGTGTGTTTTGTGAAATCACTGATCATTTTATACTTCCCTTACAACATTTTTTATTTTAAAAGCAATCAACGTACGGAACACTAATTGCGCAAGTTCAACTTGCACTTGACCGATTTATTTTTCTTTTATAATTTATAATATATATAAAATGCATCGTCTCTCTCTCTCTGTCTGTCCGTTAGTGCGCTTATCACTGGAGAACCACTTATCCGATTTACATGCTTTTTTTTAAAACATACATATGTTCTATGGCCAGGTTATAGGATATATTTTATTACGTTAGGTAACATAAGGAATAAACAGTGACGATAATAGTGAATCAAGTCGGAAAAAGTTTGCCGCTAGCGTGTTCTTTTGCAATACACTGCCTAAACCATTAAATATGGAACAATGTCATGTAGCAAAGAATATAATATATATAAAATGCAACGTCTGTCTGTCTGTCTGTCTGTCCGTTAGTGCGCTTATCACTCGAGAACCATTTATCCAATTTACGTGTTTTTTTTTTTTAATTACACATTTGTTCTCTGGCCAGGTTATCTCTATATATATCTATATAAAATGCAACATCTCTCTCTCTATCTCTCTGTCTACCTGTCCCGTTAGTGCGCTTATCACTCGAGAACCACATATCCGAATTACGTGCTTTTTTTAGTGTTCCGTACGGAACACTTATAAGATGCCTTCGGTATCTGTCTGTCCGTCTGTCACACCCTATTTTCTTCGAAACTATTTGTCATAGAAAGATGAAATTTGGTAATAATATAGGAATTGATGGCCTCATCAGAGGCGTGTAGTTTTGAAAGTTAAATTTTGACTTAAGGGGTTAGTTTTGGGGGGTAAAATCTGAAGTGAAAAAAAAATTTTTTTTACTAGGTCATCGAGTGTGGTGTCAAATGAAAGCTTGTGAAAACATGAGTTAAAAAATTTATACAATGTAATACTTGCGCACACTTTTCTTTGTATCGTATCTCGAAAAGTACTGATCAAAAAATTTTGAAAAAATTCTGGAATATTCTCCACGGGGTGTACATTGAACGACAATTATCACGAGTACATTAACTTTAATAATTTATCTGGTATATAAAAAAAAACAAAAATTTCAAGGTCATCAGTTTTCAGTAAAGATTAGAAACAAACTTTGTTGAAAACTCATTTGGGGTGTGTTTTGTGAAGTCACTGATCATTTTTTATCACCGTAGCATAATTTTTTGTTTTAATTGCAATCAACGTACGGAACACTAATTGTGTAAAGTTCAACTTGCACTTGACCAGTAATTTTTTTAAACATACATATGTTATCTGGCCAGGTTATAGGATATATTTTATTACGTTAGGTAACATAAAGAATAAGCAGTGACGATAATAGTGAATCAAGAAGAAAAAAAGTTTGCACCAGCGCGTTCTCTTGCAATATGCTGCATAAACCATTAAATGTGGAACAATATCATGTAGCAAAGGATATAATATATATAAAACGCGACGTCTCTCTGTGTGCCTGTCTGTCCGTTAGTGTGCTTATTACTTGAGAA
This sequence comes from Pachyrhynchus sulphureomaculatus, assembly GCA_019049505.1. NCBI lineage: Eukaryota > Metazoa > Arthropoda > Insecta > Coleoptera > Curculionidae > Pachyrhynchus > Pachyrhynchus sulphureomaculatus. The sequence continues at coordinate 86,657,251 of CM032452.1, read as the reverse complement.
CCACTTATCCGATTTACGTGTTTTTTTTTTTAAATTCATATATATATTCTCTGGCCGGGTTATAGGTTATATTTTATTACGTTAGGTAATATAAAGAATGAGCAGTGACGATAATAGTGAATGAAGTACCACGCGAGCTGAGCCGCGGGCACGGCTAGTAAATGTATTTTAAATCGTAAAATTATTTTTTTTAGTTATCACTCGGGGATTCTTAATAAAAACTAAAAACCCAAAACGAAAAAAGTTTTTTTTATTATCGTGAGATAAACGTCTACTTTTACATATCTATTTTTATTATAAGGTATTGTCTACAAAATCAATCATAAATATTCTTATCAATAATATTTACATCAAATCTTACTTTTGTCAGAATTTTCACCTACTACAAATGTTTAGCATCCTGTTCATTAATTTATTAAAATACTTGGCGCCCAACTTCCCTCATTTATGTTTTTAACTATTCCCAAAGCTTGACGAAGAGCGATTTTTAAACTTCCCGTCTAACTCGTACCTTAATATTTGAGTGAGAAAGATATCATGAGATTGAGATAGCCATTGTATTATATTTTTTAGATTTTCTTTATTTTTTTCTTTTTAACATACCCTTAAGATAGTTTTCAAAAGTGTTTAGAGTCGTGTATTTTATTCGAAGCTAGGTAATATTAACCTCGGGTTACATGTTCTTCCAGGATTTTCCGGTACTCTTATTTACAGTCTGTCAAGTAAGAACGTGAACATTTTTGTCATCAATGTATTCTTTGATGTGCTAACAACACCTTCGTATCACTGTCTTTATTGATTTCCAAGATAGGCTAGGCCTCTATCTTATAATTGTGAAAGTATAAAAATAATTTCAAATACTAAATGTAAACTTATTCTATCTTAACCTAAGTTCTTACAATAGGAATTCTATACTAACTTAACCTAGGAAATGTGTTTAGTATGTACATGAGTTTCTTAATACTAGGACTTAGAACTAAGACTAAAAATACTAAGACTTACGGTAACTTAAACTAGTACGTAACAATGACTTAAATTAGGACTAATTTAAACTTAACCTAGAATGACAATCTTCTTGTCATGGCGGGCGAGGGAGGTCATCGTCTTCGTCCGAGAGCAGCAGAGAGTCCGACGGTCTCGGGAACTGGCGGCTGGCTTGAGGTGGGAGACACCTTGGTAAGTCGTCCAATCATCAACAATCGCTGCTGTCGACGTCAATTTTTACATAATATGCAAATTTTTCGAATTTCCCCAGAGTCTTTCCTCTGACTGACCTTTCTCTTTACGAGAGACCAAACGTTTTCAATAGGGTTAGCGTCCGGCGATTCTGAGGGCTACTCTAGTATCTTATCGTGGGCCCAAGCGAGCCGCTTCGCGACGTGATTTTCGCCCAGCAAATGTTTCTTCAACGTGCTTCGAAATTTGACATAATGAGCATGAAGATGTCGAATGGTTTCATGGGATACATTCAAACCCGATTTTTTTAATTTTGCCGCTCCTTGACGCAGCGTCAATTTCTGGTCCCGTAAAAATTAAAGACACAATTCGTTTTCGACTTTCGGCGTGACTTTGCCTACCGAGCCAGTCGTCGCCTCGTTAAAATGATTTACCCACTTCACAAACGATACCGTTTTTAGTGTTCGTACGGAACACTTATAAGATCACTTCGGTGTCTGTCTGTCTGTCTGTCACACCCGATTTTCTCCGAAACTATTTGACATAGAAAGGTGAAATTTGGTAATAATATAGGAATTGATGGCCTCATCAGAGCCATGTAGTTTTGAGAATTAAATTTTGAGTTAAGGGGTTAGTTTTGGGGGGTGAAGTCGGAAGTGAAAAAAAAAATTTTTTTACTAGGTCATCGAGTGTGGTGTCAAATGAAAGCTTGTGAAAACACGAGTAAAAAATATATATATAATATTATACTTGCGCGCACTTTTCTTTGTATTATTTTTAAAAATTCACGAAAAATCGCTGTCCCGGGCCTTATCTCGAAAAGTACTTATCAAAAAATTTCGAAAAAATTCTGGAATATTCTCCACGGGGTATAGATTGAACGAAAATTATCACGAGTGCATTACCTTTAATAATTTATATGGGATATAAAAAAAACAAAAATTTCAAGGTCATCAGATTTCAGTAAAGATTGGAAACAAACTTTGTTGAAAACTCATTTGGGGTGTGTTTTGTGAAGTCACTGATCATTTTATACCACCGTAACATAAATTTTGACTTAAGGGGTTCGTTTTGAGGGGTGAAATCGGAAGTGAAAAAAAATTTTTTTTACTAGGTCATCGAGTGTGGTGTCAAATGAAAGCTTGTGAAAACACGAGTAAAAAAAATATATATAATGTAATACTTAATGTATACTTTCAAAAAATCGCTGTCCCCTACCTTATCTCGAAAAGTACTGATCAAAAAATTTTGAAAAAATTCTGGAATATTCTCCACGGGGTATAGATTGAACGAAAATTATCACGAGTGCATTACCTTCAATAATTTATTTGGTATATATAAAAAAAAAAAAAATTCAAGGTCACCAGTTTTCAGTAAAGATTGGAAACAAACTTTGTAGAAAACTTATTTGGGGTGTGTTTTGTGAAGTCACTGATCATTTTATAACATCCTAACAAAAAATTTTATTTTAAAAACAATCAACGTACGGAACACTAATTGTGCAAGTTCAACTTGCACTTGACCGGTTTTTTTAAATATATTTAGCTGCCGCAGAATGTGTCATTTTAGGCCCCTTTGGATGGGAACAAAGAAAGGCTGCCTCGAACCGGCGCGAAAACAAGTGACTCCTTTTTGGATTTTAGTAGATTTCGACAAAAGTTCGGAATCGATTAATACCATTACTAAAATGCGTCGTAGACAAAGGTTCCCTCTACCGATTTTTTGTTGAATCGCTAGAATCGCATTCTTACTTGACAGACTGTATTTAATTGTTCGTTTATTTTTACCAAAATCTCCATCTCCTCGGAAAGTAATAATTTGTCCAGAGCAGAGTCATAAAATTCAAGTAAAATTCAATATTTTGTTTTCAAGGTATTTACAGAACAATAAATTAAATAATGACAAATATCTATACTTCCCAACAGGCGCAGTCACATTATCTGTAGAATGTAAACCAGTTTTTATTTGTTTAATGATAATAGTTAATAGAAACCTCGAGATTAGAAAACCTATCAAGAGTACCGTATATGGGCCAAGTCCAACCTGATTTCAACAAAATAGTAATAATATATGTGTAATTATTTATACTGATAAGGTAAATCCAGAGTGTACGTATATCTACTACTTTATTTACAAATTAATTTGTATTATTAATATTTTTTTTTGCGTTCACTGCAAGGCATTTGAGATATGAACGATTCACCTAAAATAGTTTTTAAATAAATAATTACGTAATGTAGCTATCTGGGAAACTAATGCCTCGCTTTATTCTTTTTTGATTAATTATATTTATCATATATGTTTTAAGTTAACTGTTTGAAATTTTTATAAAAATACTATCTTCTTTTAAAGTATTTCTTACTAGAATATCGAGAGAGCATTAAATAATACGCGAAATAATTTAGTTTTCAGGATATAATGAATGTGGCAACCTAACTTCTCCCTTGCTTCCCGCCGCACGCAATCACGTGTGCTATTTATTTTTATTTAGTATCGATGTATATTAATTAATTAAAACGATACTTTGGATTATTTATTGAAAATATATCAATTATTAAGTGCTGATAACTGAACAAATGCGCGTTCGAGGACGCGTTTATTCTAGTATCTTTTAAAAGAACGCCCGTGTCCGCGCGCGCTGTCTTCTTCAAGCTACGTTGCCACAACGAAGATTCACTTCATAAAATACATCAAAATAGTATTTATCTACTATTTTTGCAACAACTAGGAGGTAAACAGCCTTAATATTTGAACAAACGAATGCAAAGTAATTTTTTATGTATATATATTTTTTTTGTGACTTTACTTTTGAATGCACATACAACAAAAATTGTAAAAGATGCATGTTTTTTATCGAAGAAAAAGTATGGATTCATATCTTTTACGTGTTAAATATCTGAAACTTTTACATTTAATTATGGCACTCGTCATCATTAGGTTATTCCCGGATGTAAGCCTCCCCAAGTTGTCTCCAATGAGCTTTGTTGTTTGCTTTTTGCATCCAATCGTGTCTGCTAATCTTTTTATGTCGTCCGTTCATCTGATCTGTGGTCTACCCCTGCATCTTTTTTGTTCTTTAGGCCTCCATTTAACTATACGGCGTATCCATTCATTCTTGCGATATGCCCCGCCCAATTCCACCTTAATATACATATTCGTTGTATTAAATCTGTCATTTTTGATCTTCTTCGAATCTCGATGTTAAAATACGATCTTGGAGCCTAATATTTAGCATTCTCCTCTCCATTGCTCTTTGGGTTTCCTGGAGTTTATTTATTATACTTTTATTTAAAGCCCACGTTTCAGTGCAATATGTTAATACCTGCAGTACATATTGATCGAATACTCTGGCTTTTATTGTATTTGGGGTCCAATTTAAATGTGGATTGTAACCTTCTGAACGCAGACCAAGCTAACGGGACTCTTCTATCCAAGTCAGCCTTTAAATTATTTTTTTATATTTCGATTCTTGGTCTTGGCGATTATCTTCACTTTCGTTGTTCAAATATTTGGTTTTGGTGAAGTTTATTTTTAGACCTAATTCCATCAGCATTTCTTGTAATTCTTCTTTTGTGTTGGCGATCAGAGTGACATCATCTGCGAACTTTAAGTGATTTAATCATTGAGCCTCCATTAGTATTTCTTTATTTTCCCACTTTAACGATTTGAACATGTGAACAGCTTTGGGGATATCGCTTTGGGATATTGAACCGCCTTGTCTAATCCTCTTTTAATTTTGATTTTATTTGTTTTTTTCTTTAAGTATTATTTGTGAAGTGGCATTTTTGTATACTCAAGAAGAGTTGTGTATCTTTCATCGACTTTGCTGTTACTTAAGACGTTAAAGACTGTCCATATTTCTATAAAATCAAATGCTTTTTGCAACCATTGCTATCGACAAGGTGACCCTATATTCATTTGCTTTTTCCACTAGTAATCTAATTATTTGAAGATGGTCCATGTGCTGTATCTCCGTCTAAATCCCGCTTGTTCACGTGGTTATGGCAATACGGCGTGGTAAACCATCTTTATATTGAAGCTTGATGCTAAAATCTCTTATTTCTCAAAATTTCAAGCAAAACTACTTTTAACAGTTACTTGTAAGAAATACCTTAATGTCGAACTTGCTAATTGGTTTGTATTTTTTATGTTAAACAAAATGGCGCCTGATTCATATTGTTTTTTGTGTTATCTTTTTGAAAATTTGAACTGTACGCAAAAAAAAACTCCACACACATTTTCAAAATATTTAATAAGCTCACTTTCGTATGTCCTTTAAGAGCAAAGTTATTGATTTTTTAGCTTCCGGAAAAGCCTGATGTTTTTAGTAAACAGCCATAACCTCAAAATGGCCACGATATCGAAACCAAATGCGAAGTGTAGTTGAAAAGCCGCAATCATCGAAGGTATTCGCATGAGGTGCTCTGCAGCCCAAAACAGTTCGGTTCTTCGGATACCCGAGATCAACCTTTATAACGTTGTTGCACAATACCAGGTGTACAAGTATGAAATGCGGAATTTTTCTAAAAAAACATGTTAAATTCGGAAGAATGATAAAAAATGCTTTATTCAAAGTATGCTTCATCGCTTGTTATACATTTTTTCCATCTTCCGGGCAATTTGTGAATAGCACGCCAGTAAAAATTTTGCCCTTTTGCTGCGAACTATTCATCGAGCCATTTTTTCACATCTTCGTACGAACTAAAGCGCTGCTCAGCAAGTGCGTGACCCATCGACGCAAACAAGTAGTAAGCGGAAGGAGCCAAGTCTGGTGAGTAAACCGCACGGGGTAGTGCTTCCAACGTGTCGTATGTGATGGAGCATTGTCATGAAAAAAAATGACTTTACGTTGCCTCTTTCGGTATTCTGGCCTTTTTTGAAGCAGCGAACGGTTGAAATCGATCAATTGTTGTTGGAAACGTTTAGTATTAACATTTTCCCCAGGTTTTAACAGCTCATAATAGAGCACGCCCCTCTGGTCCCACTAAACACAGAGCATCGTCTTTCTGCCAAAGCGATTCGGTCTTGCGGTCGATGTGGATGGTGTGCCTGGGTCTACCCATGATTTTTTGCGCTTGGGATTCTCAAAATAAATTCACTTTTCATCCCTTGTAACTATACGATGCAAAAAAAAAAAAACGACTTCCTTTTGTACCGAGCCAAATGTCACACGTGTTTTTGCGCTTTGCCTGTCGTTCAGCTCATATGGTACCATCTACCGGCTTCTGAATCTTTCCCATCTCTCGTAGCTCGGCGACTTGTTTTTGTGTTTACGAATCGTCTTCGTCCAACAATGCTTGCAATTCCCCATTTTCGTATTTTTTTGGCGGTTTTCCAGGTTCCTTGTCTGCAAAATCGAAGTCACCACTTTTGAAACGCGGAAACCATCGTTCACACGTATCTTGCGATGGAGCATGTTCACCATAAGGTTCTCGAAGTAATCGGTATGATTCAACAGCAGTTTTCTTCAAATGAAAACAAAAAATTAATGCTGTCTACGAATGCTCTTTGTTCGGTATAAATTTCGACATATTGAGCACATAACACTATAAACACACTTTTCCAATTTAACACTCGTGCGCGTCTGACACTTGTTGATGACACAATAAAATAGCGCAGTGTGAAATCGTTATAGCACAAACTGCATTGGTGCGCCTTCTGTTGTCTGAAATTCGCATCTCATACTTGTATACCTGGTATACGGCTTTAGGACAGTCCAACGAAGGTTTGGAGGAAGAGTCACTCGAAAGAACATACCCCGGAAACCCCCACAGTCGAAAAAGCTCAGCAGAACGATGAACTGGCCCACACGATATTTGGTTCATAATTGAATTTCGGATAATGTCGATATGTTTTGGTCCAAGAAATTCTAGCCATCTAACAGCCTAGATCGAAATATCTTGAACTACTATGTATGGAGTGAAATGCTGCTGCATATAGGCAGCGTTGCATTACAGCGTCGGTATAGATGCTTCAGACCGAAAATTAAGGCGGTTATTCAAGCTGAGGGGGGCTATATTGAATTATTGTGCTATATAGCAGGCAAGGGCCACATAGTTGCAAATTGCAATAAAGGCGGGCCGCATTGTTCATAATTTTGTTAATGTCAACGACATTAAAAATGCAAAAACACAAATATTTACTTTTACATTTTATTCATCATCATTTTATTTAAATTTTATCAATAAGTAGGAACAATGACAAAAAAAAATGAGAAAAAACAGAGTCGAATCAAAATTTAAGGTGATTTTTGAGGCTGTATTTGACTAGCTATTTGTAGAATGTTTGCTTTCATGTCTGTCATAGAAATTAGTAGAATAGTACTCAACTGCTCATCTGTAAGACGAGAACCATATTTATTTTTTCTGTAATTGAGAATTGAAAAAGTTTGTTCGCATAAGTAAGTGCTGCCAAAAATGGTAATGAATTGCTGAGCAAACCTTTTCAATTCGTCAAAATTAGATGGCAAACTGCCATAAAATTTAACAAGATTATTGATTTCATAGAAAGAGTTTTTTAAGAGTGTCATTAGGTTGAAGATCAATCACATTTATTTGTAAAATACTCGGTACGTCCTCAATATCACATGAAAAATAGTTTGCAAAAATCTTTAGTTTGCCAGAAACCTCGAAGTCACAAAATCTGTCGTTGAAATGATTTTGTAGCTGCATTAAAATGCATTTCATTTTTCCAATGAAAATGTATTCCAACTTTCTCTACAGCTTTTTTACAATTCGGGAAATGGTCCAGCTTTTTCTCGTCAAAATGTTTTATGAAGAGCTTGGATATAATATAATAATTCCGAATGGACCTTTATTTACAAACAGTCGCGGGCCGCAAGGAGGAGGCTTGCGAGTTGCGACTAACAGATTTTTTGCAATTTTAAATTTTTACGACGCCTTCTCCTCACGAAGGGCGGCGATCTCTATAGCTAAACTGACTTTAGAAACTGCTGCTCAAAATATATCACTTGAACCACCTCCTTATGTCCTTCAGCCAAGAATTCTGTGGTCTTCCGATCCATCGTTTGCCTTTTATTTTGCCTTCAATAATTAGACATAGCAATTCTTATTTTGGGCCCCTTATTAAAGTCCGAAGTACTGAGTTTTTCTTATTTTTATGGTTGTTAATAATTCCTTCATTTTGTTCATTGTTTCCAGTGCTTCTTTGTTTTTAGTGTTCTGTATGGAACACTTATAAGATGACTTCGGTGTCTGTCTGTCCGCCTGTCTGTCACACCCGATTTTCTCCGAAACTATTTGTCATAGAAAGTTGAAATTTGGTAATAATATAGGAATTGATGGCTTCATCAGAGCCGTGTAGTTTTGAAAGTTAAATTTTGACTTGAGAAGTTAGTTTTGGAAGATGGAAAAAAAATTTTTTTACTAGGTTATCGAGTGTGGTGTCAAATGAAAACTTCGAAAACACGAGTAAAATATATATAACGTAATACTTGCGCACACTTTTCTTTGTTTTATTTTTAAAAAATCGCGAAAAATCGATGTCCCCACACCTTACCGCAAAAAGTACTGATCAAAAAATTTTGAAAAAATTCTGGCATATTCTCCACGGGGTGTAAATTAAAGGAAAATTATCACGAGTGCATTACCTTTAATATTTTATCTGGTATATAAAAAAAAAAAAAATTTCCAGCTCTCACATCCATACAATAGCAGGGAGAATACATACGCTCTCACCATTCTCATTCGGAGTGAATGGAAAAATTTGTTCATATTTATGTTTGTTACTGGAGCCTGTTCAGTTCGGGAATATATTTCCTTTCTTGGGTCCCACTCATTATTTATATTGGTTCGTTCTCAAATACTTAACTGTGGAGCCCCGTTCTGCTGTGTTGTCTCTGATTTCGAGGGATTCTGGTGGTAGATTTTTCTTTGTTATTACCATCCACTTTGATATTATTTGCTAATAGAACAGTATCATCAGCATACCACATGTTGTTGAGTGTACTCCCATTAACTGTTATTCCTTGAGTCGAATCATAGATAGCATCATTAAATACACATTTTTCATTGATAAAATTTAATTTAAAGAAAATGTTTCATTCGTCTGAATTTTGCTGACGCACCATGTAGAAGTAAAATTATGCTCTTTTTTTCTACATTCTTGGGGACAATTTGGATATGTTTTCAAGAAGACCAGTAATTTATATTAGTCCATTTCTGAAATTTGTTCATAAAAGAACTAATGTAAAAAAAAACTCAAAGAAAATTGCGAAAGAAATCCTTTAAATATCTTCAACATATTCAAGATTTGTTGACAGAATTCGTAATAGCTAAGATCGCAACCCCATACCCGCCCTTGTTAAAAATATTAATAATCATTCAATTTATCGCTCAATCTACACAAAAGCAGATTCACCACTGGTTTTTCTCTGTTACATTGGTTTGGCATCTTCCATATCGTTTTAGATAGTTATTCAATCCGATTAAACGTTATCGATATAAACGTAGTCATTGTCATTGCCGTCAGAAAGTGTAACTAACGCTAAGCTATAAACTAAATTTGATTTAATATTTAAAAATAATGAAACCAAAGTACGTGTTAATCTATTCATTTTGCCGTATCCATGCATTAATTAGATAGTAACTTTCCTAAATGAATTTGTATTTTGTTAGAGGGGAGTCTGGGGTAATAAGGTTTAAATATTGACTATCAGATTTATGCAGACTATGAGAAATTACGCCGAACAATTTTACTTGAACAAACGTATTAACGGATATATTTGCCAGATTTTTTAAATTACTTTATTTTAAAGTCAAATCTGCGAATAGCCGTCTGGACGAAAAGATTTTGTACTTCATAAATGGCAAAAGGTTAGAAAACTCTAATCAGACTCGAAACTAAAGAAAAATTGGAATTTTTTTTTCTTTCTCTCTCATATTCTTATCTGACAAACGTGTATCAGAAAAGGATTTCTGTTATGTATGACAATGGTAAACGTTTTAATAAAATTTGTGAACCATAACCTTAACGCTAATAAAATTCATATGCAAGCTTGGTCTTAAAATGCAGACAATCCAACTCAGTTTGTTATATATCGACCCCAGGTTAGTTGTGGTTGTCTTAAACATAACTCTAAAATGACACATTCCGCAGCTGCTAAATATATTAATAAGTCGGTATCGTTTGTGGAGAAGTGGGTAAATCATTTTAATGAGACGAAAAATGTCGGCGACTTGCTAAAACGCGACTCGGTAGATAAAGACACTCCGAATGTCGAAAATCGAATGGCGTCTTTGTTTTCACGTGAACCGAAATTGACGCTGCATCAAGAAGCGGTAACATTAAGAAAATGGGGTTTGAATGTGCCTCATGAGACCATTCGCGACATCTTCGTGCTCATGAAGTCAAATTTCGAAGCACGTTGAAGAAACCTTCGCAGGGCGAAAATGACGTGGCGAAGCAGCTCGCTTGGGCCCACGATAAGATACTAGAGTGGCCCTCATAATGACTGGACGCGAACCCTATTGAAAAAGTTTGGTCCCTTGTAAAGGTAAAGCTCAGAGGAAAGACTCTGAGGACTCGAAACATTTCTTCAAGAATACGAGCGGTCATGTTCTTACTTGATCAACTGTCATTTCTTTCGACCCGATTGAGTGTGGTGACTGACTTTAAAGTCAAATCTGCGAATAGCCGTCTGGACAAAAAGATTTTGTACTTCATAAATGGCAAAACGGTTAGAAAACTCTAATCAGACTCGAAACTAAAGAAAAATTGGAATTTTTTTTTCTTTCTCCCTCATATTCTTATCTGACAAACGTGTATCAGAAAAGGATTTCTGTTATGCATGACAATGGTAAACGTTTTAATAAAATTTGTGAACCATTACCTTAACGCTAATAAAGATTCATATGCAAGCTTGGTCTTAAAATGCAGAAAATCCAACTCAGTTTGTTATATATCGACCCCAGGTTAGTTGTGGTTGTCTTAAACACAACACTAAAATGACACATTCCGCAGCTGCTAAATATATTAATAAGTCGGTATCGTTTGTGGAGAAGTGGGTAAATCATTTTAACGAGACGAAAAATGTCGGCGACTTGCTAAAACGCGACTCGGTAGATAAAGACACTCCGAATGTCGAAAATCGAATGGCGTTTTTGTTTTCACGTGACCCGAAATTGACGCTGCATCAAGAAGCGGTAACATTAAGAAAATGGGGTTTGAATGTGCCTCATGAGACCATTCGACGACATCTTCGTGCTCATGAAGTCAAATTTCGAAGCACGTTGAAGAAACCTTCGCAGGGCGAAAATCACGTGGCGAAGCAGCTCGCTTGGGCCCACGATAAGATACTAGAGTGGCCCTCATAATGACTGGACGCGAACCCTATTGAAAAAGTTTGGTCCCTTGTAAAGGTAAAGCTCAAGGAAAGACTTTGAGGACTCGAAACATTTCTTCAAGAATACGAGCGGTCATGTTCTTACTTGACCAACTGTCATTTCTTTCGACCCGCTTGAGTGTGGGACTGCAGAATGATGATTATTGTTTTCTTTCCCAGCGTCCTTATTACCCCAGATGCCTCTACCTAAAGTAGTTTTAATGGTATTTAAGTTCTTATCCTAAGAATTTACTTTCACTGCCTGGGTTTTTGTTGCCTTAAGTCGTATAATTCGAAAATTTCTATATTCTATTTTATTATTGTTAATTGGCTCTTTAAAAGAAAAAGAAATGAAGTAAATAGATATTTCGTTTTGCTTGATTATAAGGAAATTGATTTTATAGGATATTTTTTAGCATTCGCTTCATGGGGCATTTGATCAATGAAATTTGTTTTTAATAGATACGTGATACGATTCAAAAGTTGCCGGACTAAAGCTATTAAAATCTGAAGTAGCTTCCTTTGGGCTTCCTGACTCTAATCACTGCCTCCCGCGCTGTTTCTACTTTACCGCCTCAAAGCAGAGTTCCTTTAACTGTAAAATCATGTTCATATGCGGGAGCAGCCCGAAGCCACAGGGGGCCAAATCAGGCGAATAATGGGTGAATGATTGACAGTCACATGGAATTCTACGCGAAAGACTGTTGCATACAGAACAAACTGTAGGTTGGTGCATTGTCATGATGCTACAAGAATATCTTCTATCGCCAAACTTTTTTATATATTTTCTAACTATTAGATAGTTCGTCAGCGATGCTCATATGTCCGATGACGATCTACATGAATGATTTGTTTGTGAAACGCTCGACGTCTGTCATAGAAGTGTGACCGGTCTTAAATCGCGAAGACCACTAAAAAGTTTGCGTACGGTTCTGGGCTTTGCCCCGAAATTTCCCATATCCATGGGTAAATTGTAAAAGACATGATGGGTTCAGAAAAGTATGTATGTTTCTTTAATCCCCTTCTTCTTCTTCTTCTTAATTCGCCATTTCCTGACGAAGCTTGGCGATCCAAATGGCTAACATAGTCCTGAAAACAGCTTTAAAAATATCTATCGTTGAGCAATTAAATCTTCGGATAATATTTGATGCATGATAGGGTCTAAAGATTAGTCATTATTTCTCGAGTGTCGCTTGCTACATAACCGCACCGTTAATGTTTTATCTGTTAAGAAATTATTCATATTTAACAAATAATAACTTCGTTGAAATTGTATTATTTTTAAAAATAATGAATATCCTTAATTTCTTATACTTTTTATTCCCGATAATCATTTTTTATGAATGAAAATTTATCATTACTGACGTCATTGTCAATGTTAGGACGAAAGTGATTTATGGAACGATTGTTTGTTTTTAGAAAAAATGTTTATTAATGTGTTTGAGTAATCTCCTTGCTGCATGATTAATTAGATGCTTTTTAATACTTATTTTTTATATCAGTATAAGCTTAGTTCTGTCCAATGCTGGATATAGGCCTTCCCCCTGAATTTCCATCTCAGTCTATTTGCAGCTGTTGTCATCTATCCAAGGCCATCTTGTTTTGGAACGTCCTTCGCTCCTTTTCTGTTCTCGTGGTCTCCATTCTAATGTTCGCTTGGTCCATCGATCATCGGTCGTGCGTGCTACATCTCCAGCCCATCGCCACTTTTTTTCTGCTACGTGCTCTATAATATCCTTTAATTTCGTTCGTTCACGTATCCACTTGTTTTTTTCTATCTTTAAGTTTTATCCCGAGCCTCTGTCTTTCGTGTGCTCTCTGGGTCCGAGTTAGTTTTTGTATATCGGCTTTATTCAGTGTCCAAGTTTCAGCGTCATATGTAATTACGGGTAGGATGCACTGGTCGTAAACTTCGGCCTTTAACTTATTTAAATTGGCTTTATCTTTGAATATATAACTCAACTTCCCGAATGATCACCATCCAAGCCTGATTCTTCTTGACATTTCATCCGAGACATTGTCTTTCGTCGCAGTAATTTTTTGCCCGATATACATAATTATTATTAACAATCTCGAGAGCTGTTCCTTTTACATTTATAACTATGTTATTAGTAGAGACCGGATTATATGCAACATAAAAATCTTGAAATATGTATGCAAATATGCATGAAAAATGCTTAAAATATGCATGAAAAGGGTCAAAATATACAATATTAAATAATAATAAAAGTAATAATTTTTAGTTTTTTATTTCAAAATTAGCATAAAATTAACAAGTTATCGACGATGTTTAAATTTAATTAACAATTATTTAACGTTTTTAAAAGTTATTTAACATTTGTATTCTTGTACACGTAAACAATAAAGTATTGTTCCAAATGTTGGATAGTAAGGTTGTGTCTTCGATCACTTAAAATATTTTAGTGGAAAAAGACCGTTCCACATCCACTGAGGTAACTGGGCAGTATTTGAATTTGGATATTATGTTAGCACTTATTGTTTCTGGCAAAAGTTTACCCGTCCCATTAATAAAACTATCAATTTGACACAAAGGTTCGCCTGGGTTATTGCACAAAATGTTTTCAAACTTTTCTTTAACTCTACGCGGGAATACATCTGGCAATGTGGAGTTTATTTGACGGATTTTATTCATTAACTGAATTGATTCGGTCAACGCCGAACCTCGAGTTTCAAGTTTTTAATACCCGCAGGTATGTGGGAAAAGTGAGTGCTAATCAAAGCTATGTTTTTTTTTAACATCAGAATCGTTAAATGCTTCCTTGGATTAACGAACTGCCATAGCCTCTGCACTATCGAAGTCATTTACTACACCTTTGATGGCCTCGAAGTACCGTCGTAATTTTGGGTATTCCCTTGGCACTGTAACCTAATCGATGTTTAGACTATTGCAGGTAATGTTCCGGCGATAAGATCGGTTCCAGACGGCGATTAACAATACCCTGAGCAATTCAGTTGCCTAGTAATACCGAGAAATATTGTAAATATAGGGAAAATATGCGTCATTACTAGATTTTGGGTAAAATATGCAATAATCGGTGAGAATGGTCTAAATATGCAAATGCATATGAAAATTTGCAAATGCATATAATCCGGTCTCTAGTTATTAGTGTTGGTTAATATTTTTGCCTTACTTTTGTTCATTTTAAGACCAATTGTCTGAGTAGTAATTTAACTTATTTATCATTTCTTGTAATTCACGTAGATTACTACTGATGACTACAATATCGTCTGCGAACCTCAAATGACTCGGATACACACCATCTATCTTTAGGCCTTTCTTTATCCAATCTAGTTGGCGAAATACGTCTTTTAGAGCTGCAATAGATAGCTTAAGAGAGCTTGTATCTCCCTGTCTTACACTTCTTCCGATTCGTATTTGTTTTTTTGTTTATTTGTATGAAACGTTCCAATTCTGAAAGTATAATAATTGTAAATTGTCAAATTTCCTTGGTGGTCCTGTAGTAGGTTTCTTTCGAAACGAGAAGAATGATTACATTTTGATTTTCTGTTGATTTTCATAAAATTGCGAGCCTGGAATTTATTTGTTCAATAATGTCTTTAAATACATCAATAATCTACTACTTTGTTGATTTTTTTTGGAAAACTTCCGTGCGTATTTATTTTCTAAGTTTAAACTCCATGCAAAAATGAAGAACAGGAACTTATATCAAAACATTATTTAGGTTTTAACATAATTTCCCTCCGCTGGCTATATAGAACTCTTCTTTGCAAGATGGGGACAATTCTGTATATCAAGGTAATCAATTCAGGCACAGCTTTTTGCATTCGAAAAAAGAGTGGCCATGACCTTTCGTGCTGACAGGACGGGTTCGCCTTCTTCGGGATAGTTCTCCATTAGCCACTTACTGTTTCGAGTGTTTCTTGATTTCTGGTTGGTAATGGTTGATCCGGTTTCATCTACAGTGTTACAGTGGGCCAAGTAAGAACATGTCGCACGTATTTAAAACTTTTTTTACATCATTCGATAGTAAAGGATTGCCATTAAAACGCTAATAATTCCGTAGCTCGTCTAGTCCCCAACGGCGTCGTTGTTAGCCTGGCTTCTTGGGGGCATACTTTTGACGAGATTTTCCGCGTATTATTGTGGCAAAGATTTTCAAGTTGCTCGAATTTGCCGTCACAGCTGCTTCACTTTGTACCGCTTTTTACTACGAAGCTGCTACTTGATGTATGACCACACGTTCTCATTTGGGTTTGCAATCTAGTGTGACGATACCTGATTCCTCTTTCCACTGGCTACAGGTTCTATTCCGAGCCTCGAATCTCGTCCCCAGCGATTATTACTTTTTCCAAATTTGAAAAGGTTGCTCCAGGGCAAGAGATTTGACTCAAAACTTCTTCGAGTACTATGACGGTTCAACGATCATTGGTTATCATATTCGCTACCATGGTGCTCGTTTTATTGACAGCCGTTCGGAAGAGTTGACCCGTAGACTTTCCGTACCACTGCCTCAAATTTTTCAACCACGATATTCTTCTACCTGGACCACGTCTGCCTGCAATCTTTCCCTCTATAATCATAATGTCGCCAAAATATTCTAATTTGCGTCGCTTGATAGTCGTGATCACCTCCAAATCCTTGTCTGTTACTAATTCTGCCCATCCAACTGATTTTCAGCAGTCGTCGATACACCCACATCTCAAATGGTAAGGATTAGTTCAGTTAGCGTCCACGCTTCCATGCCGTACAAGAGAACCGGAAGGATATAGCAGCCTATCATAGTTTCAATGATAGGTCGTGACTAGTTAAGATTTTTTCTTTTTCTTCTTCCACGTACTGTAGGCCGCAGTTTACCATCTCGCGCGATTCTCGCTAGTCTCTCCTCAGTCATTCTCTCCACATGATCTCTCCAAGCTCTTCTACGTTTACGTCCCCATCTGATTATGTCTTCCACTTCGCATTCATGCCTTATGTCTGTGTTTCTTTTCCTATGTTTTAATGTGTATCCTGAAATGTTTCTAAGTATTTTCATCTCTGTTGTTCGAAGAATGCTTTTTGTTCTTTTATTGTCTGCTCTTGTTTCCATAGCGTATGTTAGTGTGGGTCTGACACATGTTTTGTATGTCCTTAATTTTGCCTTTTTATTCATAAAGGCATTGTTCCAGATGATGTCCCGAAGTGCGCCTGATATTCGGCTGGCTTTGTTTCCTTGGTCCTTCACTTCATTTGTTCTATTTTGGCATGAGATGATCCGCCTGTGGTGAGAGATGGGCGGGTCGAGTAGGCCAGCGAACACCGTTACCGGTCCCAAGCCCGGATCAAGGAGAAGGGTTGTCAGGTGAGACTAGCAACCTGCCTGACGTGAAAACTATTAATTGCTCACAGATCCAACAATCAGCCTCGGAATAAGACGGTCCAAGCAATAAGATTTTTTATTCTTCATAAATGCGGCTCGGGCCTTCTCTATTCGAATTTTGACTTCCACAGTCGGGTCCAAGTGGTCGTTGGTATTGCTGCCGAGATACAGCAATTTATCAACTCTGTCTATCTTTGTGCCACTGCCTCTAATACCACCATCTTCAATATTAGATTCTTTGCTTATAATCATATACATATTTTGTTTTATTTGCATTGTGTCTTAAACCAAACTGTGTACAAGTGTCAGTTATTTTATCCATAAGTTTTTGTAGATCTTTTCTGTATTAGTGATAATTAATGTATCATCGGCGTATCTGATGTTATTTACGTTAACGCCGTTGATGTAGATTCCTTCAGTGATACTAGTGAGTTCGTCATTGAATATCACCTCCGAATAGAGGTTGGCGATAGAATGTAATCATGACGCACTCCCCGCTTGATCATCCGATAGCTGTTGCTCCAACCGTACTTCAGCTACCTGGAGCCAGTACAAATCAACGATGATACGAATGTCTTTGCCGTCTATACCGATTGTTTTTAAGATCTCTAGAAGTTTTTCGTGGGGTACCTCATCAGAGGCTTTTTCAAAGTCAATTGAACAAAGGAACACATTTTGGTTGACATCCCGACATCTCTGGCTCAAATGAAGAAGCAGAATGGGAAACTAAGGGTTATTTTGGAAAGCTCGAGAAATCGTAGTACATGAAAGGTATCCAAATGTTGAAAGATCGTTGAAATAATTGTATCGCTTTTGAAGAAAGCTGTTGAAGAATCAGATCGATTTTTGGCTCAAATGAAGAATTCAAATGGAAAATTGAGGTTTAATTTAGAGAGCCCAAAAAATCGTACTATATGAAAAAGGTATCCAGATATTGGAAGATCGCTGGAATTAGTGTGTCGTTCTTGACGGAAACCATGTTGAAGAATAAAATCGATTTTTGGCAGAAATATTGTTCTTTCTTCAAAAATTTTCACCCTATATAGTATTATCGTGAAAGTTATTTAAAAAGTTACGTTACGCCAGAGCGACGTGAAATATTTTGAAAATTTTCTATTTTTATATCCTATTATTTGAAAGCAGGAAATTCCTCTAAAATTTTGCCAAAGCAAATAAGTTAATAAAGAAAAAGTTGAAAACCATTTATTGGCAACAACTCACCATCCCGTCTTATAATATCTTGTAAATGTAGGTCGCAAATTAATCTTTATAAATAGTTTTTAAAAAACTGGGATAAAGAACGTTAACATCGTAAAGCTAATGCTAATTCCAGTTAAAACGGACTATTTTATAATGCACGAAAAAACTTCCATAAGACCAATGCAAATTTTTATCGGTTATAACGAACTCGGTTATAACGAACCTCCGGATAAAGCGAACCAAATTTGGATGTTTTGTGTCCGTTTATAACGAACTTGCCACTCCCTGTGCTCGATGTCACGCGACTTAATCTAGCCGCGTCGCTAATTCGAGCAGTGTTATTTTCAATACACTTGTTGTGTTATGCAGTTCTAATGCATATTTGATCAAAGTAACAAAGTAAATGTTTATTAGTGTTCCGTACTGAACACTTATAAGATCACTTCCGTGTCTCTCTGTCTGTCTGTCCGTCTGTCACACCCGATTTTTTCTCCGAAAATATTTGTCATAGAAAGTTGAAATTTGGTAATAATATAGGAATTGATGGCCTCGTCAGAGCCATGTAGTTTTGAAAGTTAAATTTTGACTTAGTTTTGGGGGGTGAAATCGGAAGTGAAAAAAAAAAAATTTTACACGAGGAAAAATATACATGTATAAAGTAATACTTGCGCGCACTTTTCTTTGTATTATTTTTAAAAAATCGCGAAAAATCGCTGTCCACCCCTCAAAAACTACTTAGCAAAAAATTTTGAGAAAATTCTGGAATATTCTCCATGGGGTGTAGATTGAACGAAAATTATCACGAGTGCATTACCTGTAATAATTTATCTGGTATATAAAAAAAAAAAAAAAAACAGAAATTTCAAGGACATCAATTTTCAGTAAAGATTGGAAATAAACTTTGTTGAAAACTCATTTGGGGTGTTTTGTGAAGTCGCTGATCATTTTATACTTCCGTTACATTTTTTATTTTAAAAGCAATCAATGTACGGAACACTAATTGCGCAAGTTCAACTTGCACTTGACCGGTTATTTATTTTAAAATGAGTGCACAAAAACGTAACGCGTTTACTTTAAAAGACAAACATGATATTACAAGGAAAATAGAAAATGGAGTTAAACAAAGTGATGTTTGTAAACAGTTGAATTTAACTAAATCTACGGTTTCTACCATATGGAAGACGAGGCAAGAAATCTTATTAATCTATGATAAAAAAAACTTTAGTTGTATAAAAGTAAGAAAATCTACACATGCCTAAGTCGATAAAGGACTCCTTAAATGGTTTAGTCAAAAACAACATGAACATGTTCCTATTACCGGCTATACTTTACAAACAATTACTTTTGTTTGATAACTGTCCAGCGCACCCTGAAGTTGATCTGCAGCAAATAAAATTGGTTTTTATGCCTCCAGCCTATGGATCAAATTGTAATACATTCTTTAAAATGTCATAGAAAGTGTTTACTTATGAAAATGTTAGAGACGATCGATAAAGGTAACATTTTTTCTGTAACTCTCTTGGACGCTATAAACTTTATCCATATGGCTTGGCAAAGAGTCAGTAGAGAAATCATTGCAAACTATTTTAAGCATGGCGGATTTTTAAGGAAGGAATGTAGATATGACTTAGATGATGAGCTACCGTTGACCCAGTGGATTGAAAAACATCGAGAAGATCCTACTGATTGTCTAGAATTTGTTTACGATGCTGACATTCAACAAAGCACAGTAGAAATTGACATTAAAAAGATGTTTAATCACTTTAATTTTGAAGAATATGTACGTGCTGATAATGAATTAATGACGAGAGAAATATTAACTGATGATCAAATTGTGACATCAATAACTTCTGGAAAGATTTTCAGCGATAATGACGAAGACGAACTTAGAGAAGGAGATAATATTTATGTTCCATCCATTTCAGAAAGGTCTAAGAAAATGACTGAAACTCGCAATTTTTTGGAATCTCGTGAAGTTTCTGAACATATATGGAGTAGTTTTTGTGACCTTGGCAATTATATAAATACCGTTTCTTTTTCAAGTAAAATTGTACAAACGAAAATTACTGATTTTATTGTATTTTAATGTTTTCATTTATACTCGTATATGTACCAATATACATTATAACTTAAGTCGTAGCAAAATTCCTGCAAAGGAAAATCCCGTGGATCATTAACAGGAATGACTATTTCGAATAAATGATTGCTTGAGATCAGTTCCTGCTCGTTTGAAATCATGTGATGGGTGACCACTTTCGAACGAATTATACTTACAATTTTGGATTCATCAATCATATACTACTGTCCAACCGACTGGCTTATTTTAGTAAGAAACCCTGTCACAGATCCTTTGAATCATTTATTTTGTAATTTTCTCTATTAACTAAAGGTAAAATATTGTTTTCCCAAATGATTTATTTTCTCTTACAAAAAAAGTTCAAAGTTCAGCTTGAATGTCGAAAAGAACAAACACCTTTATATTTCTTTTTATTCTTTTTTATGTTGAATCTAAACGTTAAACCATTTTCATATTAAAAAAAATCATTTCGACAACAAATTACTAAAATGAGTATTGGTTGTCCATGTTTACTTGTATTTATCTAGAACACACACACATACACAGGTTCCAGGAAGATGTCCATTAGCATCACATTTTAACAGTGGCTTTGTAAAAATGCGTGAAGTTTCAGACCCTGTATCTACGAGGCGTTTCGTCATAAATACGAAAGAGAGAAGACGTACGCTTTAATGCACTACGTTTGTTTTTAATTAATTTTTTAGAATTAATTTAATTTCTTTTAATGTTGTTTAAGGTCATGCAGACCGTCTTCTGTATTATAATTAGTAACTTTTGTTTAATAATTTTTTTTTGTCCATACAGCAAGTTATTTGTCGGTGGCTTATCGTGGGAAACTACCCAGGACAACTTGCAGAGATATTTCTCGAGGTACGGAGAGGTCATCGATTGCGTGGTTATGAAAAATGCTGAATCCGGCAGGTCCCGGGGCTTCGGGTTCGTTACGTTCGCAGATCCTGCTAACGTCAACGTGGTTCTACAGAATGGACCTCACACACTCGATGGACGGTAAGTTTTTCGTTAATTTTTTGAAGCAGTACCTAATCGTAGGTAGTAAAAAGAAATAATGAAATAAAATTTTGAGGAACAAATCGGAACTGTTTATGAAGATCATATACATACGAGGCTGGTTTGAAAAGTCCGTGCAAAAATAAAAACTACTTATGTGTTTGGGGTAAACCTTTTTTATTTTTCGACATAGTCTCCTTTTAGGCTTATACACTTCGTCCAACGATGTTCTAGTTTGTTGATCCCTTCCGAATAATAGGATTTGTCCAAGTCTGCAAAATATCCATTAGTGTCTGCAATCACCTCCTCGTTTGAATAAAATCTTTGTCCCGCCAGCCATTTCTTCAAATTGGGGAACAAATAGTAGTCCGAGGGAGCCAAGTCTGGAGAATAGGGGGGATGTGAAACGAGTTGGAATCCTATTTCCATTAATTTTGCGACCACAACTGCTGAGGTGTGTGCTGGTGCCTTGTCGTGATGGAAAAGGACTTTCTTGTGGGCCAATCGCGGGCGTTTTTCTTTCAGCTCGGTTTTCAAACGGTCCAATAACGATGAATAATATTCACCTGTAATAGTTTTACCCTTTTCCAGATAGTCGATGAGGATTATCCCTTGCGAATCCCAAAAGACAGTCGCCATAACCTTTCCGGCCGAAGGAACGGTCTTCTCCTTTTTTGGTGCAGATTCCCCCTTGGTAACCCATTGTTTAGATTGTTGTTTGGTCTCAGGAGTATAGTAATGTATCCATGTTTCATCCACAGTGACGAAACGACGCTTAAAGTCCTCCGGATTCTTCTGGAACAGCTGCAAACCATCCTTGCAACACTTCACACGATTCCGTTTTTGGTCAAGCGTGAGCAATCGCGGCACCCATCTTGCGGATAGCTTTCTCATGTCCAAATGTTTATGCAAAATATTATGTACCCGTTCAGTCGAGATGCCCACAGCACTAGCAAGCTCACGCACCTTAACTCTTCTGTCATCCATCACCATATCATGGATTTGATCAATGATTTCTGGAGTCGTAACCTCCACAGGCCGTCCAGAACGTTCAGCGTCACTTGTGCCCATATGGCCAGTCCGAAAATTTTGAAACCACTTATAAACTGTTCTAATCGAAGGTGCAGAGTCACCATAATGTTTATCAAGCTTCTCTTTAGTCTCCTGGGGCGTTTTGCCTTTCATAAAGTAATGTTTAATCACCACACGAAATTCTTTTTCGTCCATTTCTTGAAAATCACTCGACTTCCTTGATTCACACGAATGCCAAACACAAAGAAATAGACCAATATGGCTGAAACTTGGTGTGCGTTCATTCAAGAGATGCTACTAACTAAACATGACCTCGATACGCGCCGGTGGTGCCATCTCTCGGACTTTGCACGGACTTTTCAAACATATATACGTGTTTTACTTTGAAATGTGGCAGTTGGAATTTTATTATTATTTTTAGGACAATTGACCCCAAGCCTTGTAATCCAAGAACATTACAAAAACCGAAAAAAGGAGGTGGCTATCCGAAAGTTTTCCTGGGCGGTCTGCCTTCAAATGTCACAGAGACCGATTTGAGGAGCTTCTTCACACGATTTGGCAAAGTTATGGAAGTAGTGATCATGTACGATCAAGAGAAAAAGAAATCCAGAGGTGAGTATTAGAAAATTCTTACAATTAATTTATGTAAAAGTTTTTAAAAATGTTTTTACAAATATCACCTCTTATTGTACCTAGGTAACCTATAATACAGTCCACCACTTCTTCACAAACGATACCGACTTTTTAATATATTTAGCGGCCTCGAAATGTGTCATTTTAGGCCCCCTTGGATGAAACCAAGAAAGACTGCCTCGAACCGACCCGCAAACAAGTGCCTTATTTTGGATTTTACGTGATTTCGACGAATGTTTGTAATCGACTAATACTTTTACTAAAATGCGTCCTAACACTTTTGACAGGTCCATTGTCAGTTGACAAAGGTTCCGCCCTCTACTTTTATTGGTCTACTGTTGATTTTTTGTTGAATCGATTTTTTGTTGAAGCTAATCGCATCTACCAAAAATGAATTATCGCGGACACATTTTTTTATTTGATAGACTCTACCTACGATACCTGTTAAATTTTTATTCTTAAAGAATCCCATATCGTTTGGCCAGTGTGTGACTGGCGTTGTTCAGAACATTCTCGATCCGAAAGATCAAAGTCATCGTTGCGAAATCGCTGGTCTCATATTTTACACGTTTTGTTCTTCACGGCATCTTCTTCCAAAGTTGAACAAATCATTCGCAAAGCTTTAGATCAGAGGTGTCAAACTTAATTTTGCAGAGGGCCATATATTAAATTTAGAATGTGTAGGCGGGCCAGATTCAAATAAAAAAAATGTACTGAATTATTTAATTATATAGTCTAAAATACACGGCTCTAAAAAACATGATTCTTCTTTCTGTGACACATTGCGATCCCGGGCCTTATTGATACGTCTCGGGGGCCGGATGCGGCCCGCGGGCCGTATCTTTGACATCCCTGCTTTAGATAGTATCTAAAATACTTGTTGAACGATATCGCTTTGAAGAATTTTTTTTGAGGTTAAGCAAATAGCGGCACGTGAGGTGGTAATTTTGCTTCTTTAGTATTGGTACCTCCACTCGTAAAAGTAGCGGGAAATAGTTGGAATTTTTTGATACTTTTTTCAAAGGTGCCAGATTAATTTGTACATCTAACATTTTAGATTCAATTAACGCACGTAAATATAATTCCCTACCTATAAAAAATGCCAACTTAGTTAAAACCAGTAGTTTAAATGTCTGTCTCTTTTATTCAAGATGTGGGTTAACAAGTAATTTGTTATTTCAGGATTTGGGGTTTCTATCATTTGAGGATGACGACGCTGTTGATCGGTGTGTGGCGGAACATTTTGTTAATCTGAATGGGAAACAGGTAAATTTTGTAATTGAAACTAATAATTTCATAAATTCTCTACTTCCAACTCCTATAAAAATATAGTTAATATGAAAAAATTGTATAAACTGTCATCATTCTCTGGGGTATTCCTATATTTAAATCTAAAAGAGCTTAATATGTAGACAGTTCGATAAAACGATAAAAAATCATCGGTTTATGTTTTTTTCTCAATATTTCAGGTCGAAATTAAAAAGGCCGAACCCCGAGACGGATCGGGAGGAAATAAAATGGGCGGGAACGACGCGTCCGCATGGGGACCACCACAAGCTCCAATGGGATGATGCAGGGCCCTAATGGCCAGATGAGCGGCCCACCTATGAACATGGGTGCCCCTATGGGTCCCAATATGAACCAGGGATATTTGGTAAGTTATCGTAAAGGTTTTTAATTTGAATTTTACAAAAGTTTTATGCGGAAAAGAAATAGGGAAGAAAATTCATTTTGTAACAAGTACCAAAGTTTAATACATTTGACGTCAATAAAATCCACACAACACCATGGTTTACACCTGACGTAAAGGAGCTATGCCAAAGGGAGAAAAAAATCATATATACAGTACCAACGAGACAAGACCCCAGACTGGACTAGCTATAAGGAGGAAAGAAATACTGTCAACAGAGAATAAAGAAACCAAAAGAAAACTATTGGGCGAGCGATACTAAAGGAATGGAATATGATATGTATGGAATCCAAAAAAATATGGGGAATGCTACCAGGTGAACAAGTATGAAATGAGGATTTTTTTTTTCTAAAAAAACATGTTAAAAGAATAATAAAAAATGCTTTATTCAAAGTATGCTCCATCGCTTGTTATACATTTTTCCCACTTTTCGGGCCAATTTGTGAATACCACGTCAGTAAAAATCTTCCCCTTTTGCTGCGAACCATTCATCGAGTCATTTTTTCACATCTTCGTACGAACCAAAGCGCTGCTCAGCAAGTGCGTGACCTATCGATGCAAACAAGTGGTAATCGGAAGGAGCCAAATCTGGTGAGTAAGCCGCATGGGGTAGAACTTCCCAGCTGAGTGCTTCCAACGTGTCACGAATTGGTTTTGCCGTATGTGATGGAGCATTGTCATGAGAAAAAATGACTTTGTGTTGCCTCTTTCGGTATTCTGGCCTTTTTTCAAGCAGCGAACGGTTCAAATCGGTCAATTGTTGTTGGTAACGTTTAGTATTAACCGTTTCCCCAGGTTTTAACAGCTCATAATAGACCACGCCCCTCTGGTCCCACCAAACACAGAGCATCGTTTTTCTGCCAAAGCGATTCGGTCTTGCGGTCGATGTAGATGGTGCGCCTGGGTCTACCCATGATTTTTTGCGCTTGGGATTCTCAAAATAAATCCACTTTTCATCCACTGTAACTATACGATGCAAAAACGACTTCCTTTTGTACCGAGCGAGCAAAATGTCACACGTGTTTTTGAGCTTTTCATTTGCCTGTCGTTCAACTCGTGGTACTCATCTACCGGCCTTCTGAATCTTTCCCATCTCTCGTAGCCGATTGGAAAGAGCTTGTTGACTAACGCCCAATTGCTCGGCGAGTTGTTTTTGTGTTTGCAAATCATCTTCGTCCAACAATGCTTGCAATTCCACATCTTCGTATTTTTTTAGCGGTTTTCCACATTCCTTGTCTGCAACATCGAAGTCACCACTTTTGAAACGCCAAAACTATCGTTCACACGTATCTTGCGATGGAGCATGTTCACCATAAGCTTCTCGAAGCAGTCGGTATGATTCAACAACAGTTTTCTTCAAATGAAAACAAAAAATTAATGCTGTCCGCGAATGTTCTTTGTTCGGTATAAATTTCGACATATTGAACACAACACTATGCACACACTTTCCAATTTATCACTCGTGCGCGTCTGACACTTGTTGATGACACAACAAAATGGCGCAGTATCCAATCTTTATAGCACAAACTGCATTGGTGCACCATCTGTTGTCTGAAATCCGCTTTTCATACTTGTACACCTGGTAAGAAGAAACAAGTTAGAAATCAAAAACCCAGTCCAAACAATAAAAATAACAACTAAAGAATGGGAACAATATTTCGGAAACCTCTATAGTAACGAAGAAAAGAAGGAACAGATCACAATATTTACTGACGAGGAGGAAGAGGAAATACAGATACCAGAAGAAAGTGTTAAGACAATATTATGACAAACCAAAAATAGAAAACCCCAGGACCAGACAATATCCCTAACGAGATGCTAAAATACGGGGGACAAGCATTACAGGAAGAATTAGAAACACTATTTAAAAGCATACTAAAGCAAAAGAAAATACCCTCAGAATGGAAAAGTAGTATTCTAATACCCATCTTTAAAAAGGGACAAAAAACATTACCAAAGAACTACCGAGGTATAACATTATTAAATAGCACACTAAAGATATTAACAAAACTAATCTTGGTAATGTTAAGCACAGAAATACAACTAAAAGAAGAGCAGCAGGGATCTAGAAGAAACAGATCAACCATTGACGCCATTTACATGTTGAAAGAGCTAATAGAAAAGACGTTAGAACAATATCGACCCGTATACATATGCTTTGTAGACATGACTGAAGCATTTGACAAAGTGCGGCTCATTATTGAAATCCTACGGAATAAAGGGGTAAATAACAATTTGATACAATTAATACACGACATTAACAGTAACTGCAAAACAGCAATAAGGGTAGGACAAACCTTAACTAACGGAATTAACAATAGTAGAGGCATAAGATTCCCTTAGCCCCTTCCTTGTTCAATTTGATTATGGAGGACATCATAGAGAACCTTCCTAGAAATACAGGGTACAAAATGGGAAATGTTTGCTTTAGAGCGCTATGCTATACAAATGACGCCGCTTTCATCGCCGACTCGAAAAATGACCTACAGAGACTATTATATGCATTCCATCAAAAAGCATATTTAAACAATGTGGAAATAAATATATAAAAAACAAAATGTATGGTAGCAGCGAAAGAACCATTGAGGTGGAAACTCGAAATCAATGCGAAGGTAGTGGAACAAGTAATGAACTTTAACTACCTAGCGGCGGAAATAACTAACAATGGCAATTTTCAGCAAGAGGTTAGAAAACAAACAATGAAAACAGCGCAGATATCAGGCTGCCTAAAAGATAAATATGGAGAAATAAATACCTGAATACAGACAGCAAGACGAAAATATATAAAACAACTGTTAGACCACTCATGACCTACTCTGCAGAAACAAGACACAGCTGTTACAAAACAAAAATGATGATGACGGCTGAAATGAAAATATTAAGAACTATACTGGGAAAAACGCTACACGATAGAATAAGAAATGAAGACGTAAGAAACATGAGCAAAGTCCAAAACATCTCAAAAATAGTAAGACAGATAAGAAAATGCTGGAATAAACATATTAATAATAATAATAATTATGACTTTATTGTATAACATGCAAAAGGCGAAGTTGAAGCTTGGCTTCCTACCTTAACCTATCCTAACCTAAAAATTATTATATTACTTATGTATCATATATAATTATGGGGAATACATGTACTGTTGCAGACATATTTCGGATGTATCATGTAAACATAAGAAAACAATTTATAAAAATAATGATATAATTTTGCCAATTTCATTTTTAAATTTCAAGCCTTTGAGACTTTTTAAATTATCTGGAACTTTATTATAAATGCTATAGACCTGGTAACTGAATGATCTTTGATATTGTGCTGTTCTATGCAAGGGTGGTGATATTTGTTGTTTATGCCTTAAGTCTAGGTTATGAGCATCATGTCTAAATTTAATTTTTTGACACAAGTAATTTGGGCGCATTTTACAAATTATTTTATTAAATATTACTAAACTATGAAGAAGTCTCCTTTCTTTCATGGAGCGCCACCCAACTTCTTTCATCTTTGCAGTTACATCCCTATCGTATTTTCTTATACCACCAATCAGCCTGACACAGTAATTCTGAATGCGCTGAATACGCCGAGCATCCCATTTCAGGAGACAGGGGCCATACACTATATCACAAAACGTGAAGTGGGACAAAACTAAGCTATCGCATAAATTTTTTTTCAAATTTACACTTAATAAATGACGCTGGCTATATATAAGTTTAAGATTAGTAAACGCCTTTTTTATGCAATTATTTATATGTGCTGTGAATCTCAACTCTATATCCATTATCAAACCCAAGTTTCTAGCATTATCCAAGTTTTCTAGCCGCTCAGTACCTACAATAATGTTTAAATGGTTAGAATATTGCTTTCTCCAAGCGGTACGTCCAAACAATAGCAACTGACATTTTTTGGGTTTAGTACCAAACAGTGTTTTTCGGAGGCAGTCACCAAAAGTGCAAGATCCTCGTTAATTTTATTATTACCCTCAATAATTTGTTCAGGCTTGAAAGTCAAGTAGATTTGTGAGTCGTCAGCGTAAAGATGTAAATCTGAATATTTAAGATAGATACAAAGCTGAGATGTATATAGAGTGAAAAACAGAGGCCCTAAGATAGACCCCTGTGGAACACCATTACAGATTTTTATTGGCTTGGACTCTTGTCCATTAAGTTTAACACACTGCAGTCTTCCTGCAAGATAACTCTCAATCATAAGACAAGCCTCACCACTAAACCCAAGATATCTTAGTATAGCAATAAGCAGATGATGATCGAGTCTGTCAAATGCTTTGGAGAAGTCCAGTAGAACAATCACAGTAAGCTCACCACGATCGGTAGCCTCGAAGATGTCATCGGTCACTTTTGGAAGAGCAGTGGTACAGCTGTGATCTTTGCGAAATCCTGACTGTGTTGATGGTAACAAGTTATGGGTTTCGATGTATCTACGTATTTGAGCATCTAGGACTCTTTCAAGGATCTTTGACATAGTTGGTAAGATGCTTATGGGTCGCAGGTCAGTTCACTTGGGTTGGAGGATTTTGGAATCGATTAACAGAATGAACAACAGATTAGTAAAAGCCGCTAGGGATAACAAACCAACGGGAACAAGAACACAAGCAAGACCTCCCAAGAGATGGAGGGAATGCTGGACGTCTACGTCAGAGGAGGCATAGGGAAAAACACAGGCTAACGCCTACTTGTATGGACAACCAAACATGAACGAGGAAGAAGAAGAAGCCTGATTTTAATAAATTAAAATCAAACGTTTCGTGCTTCATGTTATAACAAATTAAAAGGATTTTACCGTGTCAGTGTTCCGTATGAAACACTTATTTGATCACTTCGGTGTCCATTTGTCTGTCTGCCACACCCGATTTTCTCCGAAACTATTTGACATAGAAAGTTGAAATGTGGCACAAATATAGGAATTAATGGGCCAATCACAGCCATATAGTTTTGAAAGTTAAATTTTGACTTAGGGGGTTAGTTTTGGGGGGGGTGAAATCGGAAGTGAATGTGATATAGTACTCGCTCAAACGTTTCTTTATATTATTTTTAAAAAAATGGCCAAAAGTCGCTGTCTCCCCACCCTCTCTCTAAGAGTACTATTCAAAAATTTTCAAAAAAAATTATGGTATATTCTCCATGAGGTGCAGATGGAATAAAAATTATTATGAGTGAATTACTTTTGATAAATTATCTGGTCTATAGAAACAAAGATAGGAATCAAAATTTGCTGAAAACTAATTTGGGGTGTCGCTCCTGATGAAGCTAACATGGTTAGTGAAACGCGCGTCGATTGCAAAAATAAAGTGTTTGGTGGAGTGGTGATATATACTGAGCAGTGTCATTGGGTCAAAGATTCCACATTCCCAACTTAGTAATTTGAGGTGTGTTTTGTAAGGTCACTGATCATTTTATACCTCCATAACAAAAATTTTTATTTCAAAAGCAATCACTATACAGAACATTAATTGCGCAAGTCCGACTTGCACTTGGCTGGTTATTTTAGTTTAAAAAGGCTTCTTAAGCTACAGAAACAGATCATATTCAGGGTATAATGCTTCATAATTCATTAGGGAAGTAATATGTACTAACTATTCAAAACTGAAATTTTTTACATACGCCAACAATTACTATATTTTTAATGATCATTTACTTAATTACAATACAAGATGGCCGTTTCCATAAATAAAACAATGTCTTGTCGCTTTTGCATGCTTCTCTTGCAGTTGCGAGCGCGAACTAACCCGATTTGCACTTCACAATAGACTGCGTGATGTTCTGCGCGACATCCCAAACGTTGCCACTTCCGTACGTATTTTCTTGATGTATTAGTGGACACACTCTGCATTAAGTAAACTACGGTCACTATCATAGAAATTGCGTCACTTAATAAAATTTATATTTTTCCAAAACTAAACATTGATTCTCACTTCTGATGATTTTAACAAATGATGTGCAAAGCAAAACTATAAATAAAAGCTATTAGAGGCAAAAAACTTAACGGAACTAAACATGGAAAATAATAAATCTCTGATGTATTGATGATTAAGAAAATTCTTCCATTTTTTATGGAAGTAAAAAAGGAGGAAACACAACACCAAAATATGCTTTTAAACACTTTTTTTTCCTCGCCTAGTATTTCGTTGAGTAACTTTTGGCCTTTATCACTGATGCAATTCTGGTTGGCATCGCGTCAACCTTTTTTTTTATTATTTCATTACTGACCTCTCGATTCTACACGTTTTCAATTGTTAGCTTTAGCTCATCTTTTCTTTTAGGCTTAGCTGCATCAATTTCTTTCATCATGATCATCCACAAGTTCTCTATGAGGTTCAAATCGAGGCGGTTTCCTAACAATGGCAATGCTGAAATCCCACTTTCCATTAAAGACTGCCTCACCTATCGAAAAATACAACCATACATAAAATAAAAAATGCAAAACTTTGTCGTGATAACATTTTTTCAATCAGTAAATGTGTTGTGTGTGTGGCATGGAGCAGAATCATCTTGAAAAATGAAGTCTTTTCACAGTTTGAATGATGATTTCCCTTCGAGGGAACCAAAATTTTTATATATTTTTGTGCATTAACAGTGCCATCTATAAAGTTTATTTGGCCGATCCCAAAGTAGGAAAAACATCCCCAGATCATTACACTTGCCGCATGTTTCACTATTTTTAATGTGCAGGATTCGTGAAATCTTTCATGTGCATGACTACCATCAGAACTAAAGATCTAAATTTGCTTTCAACTAAAAACAGCACTTTTCTTCAGTCATCTGACGTCCACTTTTGATATTGTCTCGCCCAATTCAGGGGTGATTCCTTAATTTTTTAGTGTTCCCTACAGAACATTTATAAGATCACTTCGGTGTCTGTCTGTCAGTCTGTCCCTCTGTCACAAACGCGATTTTCTCTGTAACTATTTGACATAGAAAGTTGCAAGTCACAAATATGGGAATTGATGATCCACAGCCGTGTGGTTTGAAAGTTAAATTTTGACTTGAGGGGTTAGTTTTGGGGGGTGAAATCAGAAAAGTCATCGAGTGGGATGTCAAATGAAAGCTTGCAAAAACACGAGTTTAAAAAAATATATAATGTAATACTTGTACACACTTTTCTTTGCATTATTTTTAAAAAATTGCGAAAAATCTTGAAAAGTACTGATCTAAAAATTTTCAAAAAATTCTGCAATATTCTCCACAGGGTGTAGATTGAACGAAAATTATCACAAGTTTAATAATTTATCTGGTACATAAAAAAAAAATGTCTAGGTCATCAGTTTTCATTTTCTCGACTTATGTTAGCTAAATTCCTGTCTGCTAGATCCCTTGATATATCCTTAGCAGTAGTTTTGAAGCGATCTTCTTAAGACAATAATATCATCAAGCAGTCTAATTGCTCATCTGTCTTTCTTTTCCTCCCAGTACCTTTCTTCCGCTCTGTACTGCGGTGAGAAAGGTTTTTCTTTCAAACACTTACCACACTTAATTGGAGGAATAATAAATTGTACTAGCCATTTCAGTGGTTAAAACTAAACTGAGAGTCATTGTTTCAGTTTCCTCTAATCCTAATAAGTAAACAAAAACAATACCGTTTAATTATATCAACGTTTAGGATTAAAACTTTAAAAATAATAGCTGATGCAATTTCTACGACCGCGACTATATTCTGAACACGTATACAAAAACCTGTTTTATGAAAAATATTGACAATAATATCTATAAGAATATGTATTTTAGCTCAATTGCCTTATTTAACAAGTTTTGTTTTTGGGATGATATTTTGCCTCGGAGCCCATAAATAAGTAACTATATTTTTTCAGGGTTGGGGTACATCTCCGCAGCAACAATACAACGCCGGCTACGGGACACCTTCCGGACCGGGATCATATCAGGGATGGGGCGCACCCCCAGCCCCTCAAGGACCACCTCCGCAATGGGGTAACAGTTACGGAGGACCGCCGACTCAGCAAGGTTACGGATCTTACGGTAAGTCGTGTTTTATGTCGGTAGGGTAGTCTGTTGATTTTCATGTCGCGGGATTATCAAAAAATTAACTACTTTTTATCAAGTAATTTTTTAGCAGTTTTTCTACTTTTTTTTAAAGTGTAGTAGTTAGTTTTTGATAATTTTCGTGTTTATTTAATAGGCAATTTTCCTAGGAAATAGGGGGAAAGAAATTCAGCCGCATTGGGAACTTTTCCGCAAAATATGTTCAGTCCAGTTTCAGTTAAATTGATGCATTACAATTATGTCAGTTATAGTAATTGATAATGGGAAAGTTGTTCTGTTTATCGTTATAATTGACAAAATCGTTGTAAGGTCATCTATTTTCAGTAGCGTCAGCAATTCTAGGGCGAGTGGACAGATGGGCGTTATTTAAGGGAGGACATGAGGTCATGTGTTTAAAGTGGCTTTGCTTCATCTATTGCAGGGAATTGTCAACATCGTGACAGACTATGTGGATGGTTTCTTCCATAAAATACAACTCAAATTAATACAGTGAAATAAATTTACGTAAATACAAATTCCAATGTTACTTAAAATTTGGTTGACGAGCTTGTGGCCTCGATCATTTTTATTATTTTACACCGTCTGTTTAAAAAAAGATGAACTCTTCATAAAAAATAAAACAGACTATAATTTTTCAAATCATTTATTTCAAAGTCCAGTTTCGACACGCCTTTCGGCTCGGTCAATTAATTCGCTAAGTCGTGGTCACTTGCTGCCGCTTGAACATTTGTCGTGTCGCTTTCTTTTTATTGGCGAATGAAGTCGGGAGAAGAGAAATAAATCACTGGATGCTAAGTCAGGCGATCCAAAACACAAACTTGATTTTTGTTCAAAAACTGTCTCATATTGCCTAAACGAACCACGTTTCATCAACAGTGACTATCGGAAGTTCGAGTCTTTACGATCGGTCAAAATATTGTGCACAGTTGATTTTATAAATACCAATTAATTTTCAATAAATTGCTTATTAAGCCGCCATAAGGATTTACACAATAATAAACATAAAACACTTCCAACTTCTAACTATTCCGTCATAGAAGAAAAGAGAGTTAGCAGTGCGCTCATTAAGTGACCCAAAGGCAGGCAAAAAGATATATTGTGCCGGCGCTAGGTTATATTTTAAATATATGATAAGCTGCTGCAAAATTTTTATTAGTGTTAGGAGGGCAATTTTTAGATCCAAAGGGGTGCTGATATATACCCCTTTTCGCTCTCTCCCCCTTGGCTACGCTACTGTCAAATTTGATTGAAATTGGACTTTCACTCTTTCCCCTTGATACCACATGTCACAAGTGAAAAAATTTTTAAAAGATGTAACTTAACATCAATATTTTAAGCTTTTTTGTACTAATTTGAAAAACTTTCTCAGTTTTTTTGTTACTTTGATTTTAAGAGTATGAAAAGGAAAGTATCACTTGCAAAATTTAAAATCATCACCGGAAAGTTATAACAAATAGAAAAAGCGTCGAGAAAATTTATAAAAAATAAAGTTATGTGATGCTATGTAGAAATTTAAAAACAAGTTCTTTGCCAAGATATAAAAGAAGTTCAGGGCATCGACCTTAAATTATTTTAGTTTTAAAATCTATTTATCTGTTACTAATTGACCAAATCGAATTTCCACAGCGGCTGTTACGAATTCTCGACTAAAAAAATCTAACCGTTTAGATCCGGCAGAATATTTCCTAGGTTTTTTACCGGTTGACAACACGAAAGAGTTTAAAATATTGGTGTCAGTTCCTTTTTTTTTTTTTTGGGAGAGTGTATGGTAAATAAATAATTTTAAGAAGTTTAGGTAATTTGGTAATACCCTAGTGTAAAGGTAAGACACTTGGATATAAGGTTTAATACTAATCTAGCTAAATATCGAAGGTTATGGTTAAAGTTTCGATATTCGGAATATACTAAAAGGAAGTCGTTCGAATGTTACGTAGAAAAACTATTAAAAGTGGATGTTTCCTCTGAATAAATTGATTAATTCCGCGATTCTTGACAATCGTTTCCAAAATCTAACCAAATAGTGCCCTGCGGAGCTCAGCAAACTAATTTTAAAGTTTTTCTTTAAATTTTTAATGCCAAAAATTAGGAAACCGAGGCGTTTGTCCGTCTTTTAACGTGTTACTTGCTCCAAACTAAAATATCCAATGTATTCTGTAATTAATATAGGCTTATACTCCTGAGGATGATCTCACAGTTAAAAACGTCGGCTAATAAAATAATTGAGCTTCTAAGAGGGTCTAATTGCTAATTCATCAAACGTAAATAAAACAATTTGGCGGGTGCATTATGAAAAAAAAAACCAATACGTTTGATTCTCAAAAGCGGGCTTGGCGAACTCGGAGTATATTTGTAAGCGGACACCTTTTGCATGGAATCTGCAAATGGCGTCAAATGTTAACAGACTGGTTAATTTCAGTTCATTGTTCGTTCTGTTTTGTATCGTAACGTTTATTTTCTCTTTATTCCAACCAAAAAAAAAACATTTTGTGTGTTGTCACCCTTTTATGAATTTGACTTCAGAACTGATTAGAGATCAGATCAGAAAGAGTAGTCGCAAAAAAGTGTGAATTTTAGCCCGTTTTTGCAACCTTCATAACTTGGAGACAAGAAAAGCAAACTTAATGTAAAAGATCTTAAATTAAATCTAATTAAAAATCTAGGACATATTTGGATGGAATGAAAAAAATATGTCCTTCTAGATTTTTAATTAGCTTTAATTTAAGACCTTTTACGTTAAGTGTGCTTTTTTTGTGGCAAAGTTATGGAGGTTGCAAAAACGGTCTAAATTTGGCGGTCATTCTTTCGCCCCCTTTCGCATTTACTCAGCTAAATCAAATTCCGAATGTCGAAACCTTATCCATCGCCTTAAAATTAAACCAAAATACCAATTTGGGGCTCTCTCCGTACATACAGGCAGCGGCGCCGCCTCTTGGAACAGCTGGAACATGCCGCAGAACAACGGATCTACAGGACCTTCCGGTAGGTGTCTTACGGTTATAAATGCGAGTGACAACGTGGCCCAAATGGCGGCGACGGGCGGCTCTTTTGGAGGGGGGGAGGAGATTGCTACGTCCATGTTTTAAAACGGACGTGTCTTGGTTAGAACATGTCATCGTTGATTTTGTGTCGCGTTACCTTAACGTCCCGATAGGTTGAAGAAAGTTTTTTTTCCTTGAGGTTTATTTAGAATTTTGAAGCGTACTATGTTGCTTTATCTCTTTTAAGTAGCTAGGAATAATGATCATGAATTTCCTGAATTTTTAATGTTTTGTGGAAGAAATTATAGTATTTTCGTATGGTATCGATGTCAGAATAAGAACACGAAAATAATATTTTTAATAGTCTTATTAAAATCTGGTAAACTCCTACTACTTCAGTCAGTTTTCTAGTGTTAGTTGTTTGTTATATGTTCAATAAGAAATTAAATAAAACGTATTTATTTCTTAAGGTATTTCTCTCACAGCAAAACAGCTTTTTAAGAAAGATTTTCCTGGCTTACCGCCTAAAAAGGTAAAGCAACATTTTTTTTTATTTTACTGTATTTATTAATTTATGCTAAATAACATAAATAAACAAGAGATTAACTGCATTTCTTAAAATATTAATGGTTTATAACGTCGTATGCCCGTTTTGTATCTAAATATAAACTGAATTGAAGTTTTTTTTTTTGACATACAGTCGGTCAAGTAAGAACATGTTGCGCATTGTTCATTACAAAATGTACTTATTTAAAAGTTTTTTTTATAACATTCCACAGTAAAGGTTCGTCATTAAAATGCTAATGATTGAGAAGTTCCTCCAGTCCCTATCAGCGTCGATGATGGCCTGGCATCTTCGGGACATACTTTCGACGAGATTTTCCCCGTATTTTTGATGCAAAGATTTTCAAATTGCCGGAATTTGCCGTGACAGCTACTTTACTGTGTACACCTTTTTACTTCGAAGCTTGCTGTTTGTTGACAGATCTAGAGATCTAGTGTGACAATACTATATGGCAAGACGTTTTACTCCGATCTTAGTACCCACTGCCCGTTTGGCAGTGGGTACTGATGCCGTCTTGTAAATCTGGAGCATATGAAGAGTCTCTCAAAACATTTTCCCAAAAACATTCCCAAACATGGATCTTCACAGGGTGTGCGGAATTAATAGGTTATGTGGTAACATAATCACAAAA
This sequence comes from Pachyrhynchus sulphureomaculatus, assembly GCA_019049505.1. NCBI lineage: Eukaryota > Metazoa > Arthropoda > Insecta > Coleoptera > Curculionidae > Pachyrhynchus > Pachyrhynchus sulphureomaculatus. The sequence goes on along the minus strand of CM032452.1, from coordinate 86,620,568 downwards.
TGAAGCTTCACCGGAAAAAATTACATTGCTCCAGTCTCGATCGATTTTCCTCTGCCCACTCGAGTCGTTTCTCACTGTTTTTCGCAACACCATTTCAATCATTTGCGAATGCGAATCGTTTTATACGATATATCCAAACCTTTCAGCTGTAGTTTTTGCGTTCCTTGGCGCAAAGTTAATGGAGGATTTCAGGAAAACGTTTTAATAATCATTTTTTTTCGGCCTTGATCGACACTTTTCCTCTCGTACCACGTTTTGGTAGATCAACATTTTTTAACTCGGAGTAACGTTTCATCCATTTGCTAATGAATGCCCTCGACTTGCCTATATACTTACCAGCCGCTGTAGGCGTATTTTTCGGACCTTTTGGATTATTACAAAAACAAGGAATTTCTAGGCGACACGTTGTTAGTTAACCGACTTAATATCAAGTTTTATACTTCAGAAACGAGAATTAGTTTGTTATATTATTACGTGACACATTGTTTTAAATAAACGTTTGAGTACGAGGTATTTTAAGTAATTAGCGTTTTGGAACAAGCACTATTAATCCTGTGATTTAGTGTTTTAGGTTACTAAAAATAGAAATAAGAGAAAATAAATTGCTGATATTTTATTTCTTTAACGAGCCTGCAATAAGCTCGAGCGACACTGAAATGGACATTTTAATTATATGTGTGCACGTACTTGATAATTAATTTAATTTCTATGTCGAAATTTAAAAAAAAATATGTTTTGATTATGAAACGGTGATTTCACTGACATGATTTCTTTACTTTTATCAAAAAAGTTTCGGTTTCACTACGTGGGTCCAATATCCAATCCAACGACTGACCGCCTGTCTTGTACTTGTACTTGTTGGCAGTTAATAAATTTGTTTATACATTTTCGTGGTAAGCTATTGCACCAGTATTCTATTTTTAAATAAGTTAATATCTAAGCCGTACTATCCATAGTTGTTTATATGTTTGGATACGGTTGATTATTTCCTATTTCTACGAAATAATTACTTATTTCCATATCTATTAAGAGGATGTACCTAGTCATGGAGACGAAAAAAAGCGTTTTTTTAGGATTTCTTTAGCGACTTATTCATTCAATCAGGTTAAAATACAATTTGTAAGATTTTATTAAAAAAAAATTGGCGGCACCACACCCGTTCCCCTGCGACCCGTTTTTTTTTTTAAGAAGCATTGCGATGTGCGTGATTACTGGGAGCTGGATCATCTGATATCAAGATTTCTGAAGAAATTAGTTTGATAGAGGATCAATCTTGTCTTTGAACAAAGGTTTAAACAAAAAAGAGAAAAAATGAAGTAATCGCGTTTTACATTTTTCGCTAATTATTAATGACTAGCTTTTACCCGCGACTTCGTACGCGTAGATGATGAGGTGATATAACTACTGATTTTTATTGGAAGAGGGTGATGATACTGTATTTTTTTTTGTAAAGGGGCACCTTGATTCAGTGGAAACAGTGTAGTTAAATTATGATGTTTCTTAGTATAAAATTTCCTACTAAAACTATGGAATTATACAAATAAACCTAATCAATAAATGTTTAAAGTAAGTTCGGTGCGATGAAGTGGTAGGGTGACCCATTATGGATCGCGACACTATACTCGGGTTTTTGCGATTTAGCGTTGATGGGGAACGGACGTGTCATCAAAGGACTACAAACAAAATTTAGATCTCGATTCAGGGAAGTGATATTAGAAATATAAAAAACGCGTCTAATTATTTTTATTTAATAGTATTTATACAAAGTTGTAAGTTAAAAAAAATATTATACAGGGTAGAAATTTAATAAAGTACCAATATTTACATATTTTTGAAAAGCTGCTTGTCTGGGCCGGGAATCGAACCGGCATAAATGAGAAATACATGAACCAAACATTGACAAAAATGCTTTTCAGAAATATTTTTTCTTAAATTAGAAGGAAAACCACGAAATGTGAATTTCCTCTAATTAAAGGCAGAATATTTCTCAAAAATATTTGATCATCATTATTGTGTCTATCCATTAGTGCCATAAAAGACAGTGTCACTTATTTGTTGTCATTTATGTCGGTTCGATTCCCTGTTCAAGCAAGCGGTTTTTTAAAAAATGCATTTTTAGTGATGTTTAAAAATAATGAAATGTTTCCTTTGCATAAAATTTGTTCAACTTCCCCTCCACCGACCTCTTCAAATTTCCACCCTGTAGGTATATAAACTTTGCAACTTAATTTTAACCTTTAGGAGGCTTATTTAAAAAAAAAACACGTCTAATTATTTCTGGAATAGGAATATTTATTTAAAGTTTCAACATAAATATTTTTTTACATACAAACTCCGTCAGTTTCTATGCGTGTTTCGTATTTTTTTCAGGTAGATCCGTGAAAATTAGATACACTTGATAAATCAACCCTTAAACCAGTCAAAACGTATTTTTGTATTACTTACTTTCGAATAGTATACAAAAAAGTTTCAAAATCGTACCTTGAAAAAATAATTAATGTTTCTCCATAGAAATTTTATCACCCCCGTTCACCCCCTTAGGAGATGAATTTTCCAAAATAATGAAGCATTTCTTTTGAAGAGTATATTTACAAAGGGTCATCATCGTAACTTAAAAAAAAAAAGTTTTTTCATAGAAACTTTACCACCCCTTTTCACCCCTTTAGGAATGGGATTTCCTTAGTGCACCCCTAGGGTACTCAAAGAATATTTCCTCCAAATTTCAAATCTCTAGGTTCACCGGTTTAGGCTGTGCGTTGTCTGTCAGTCAGTCACGGTTGTATTTTATAGGTATAGATTAATTGATAAAATTAAGATTCCTTCATTCAAAGACGGGCAAAATATGTACCAAACTTCATCAAAATCGGTTCAGGGGTTCTTGAGATATCTTGCACACCGCTAAGCGGTTTTGAAGGAAAATAGTTTTGAGAAAAACGCGTTTAAAGTTTTAGGTTTGAAAAATCAGGTAAAAACAGTAATAAATAATAAATTCTTTCCTTTAAATAAATCATCGACTCCAGGGCTATATGCTGAATCTTCATCAGCTATTTGAGCTTCTAGAATACTTAATTTATTCTTGTCTATGATGCATTCTAGCTCCTTTTGTACTTTGTAGCAATTGTCGCTCGGCCAGGTCAACTCGTTCTCCGTCCACTTTAGCTGCGTAGTCATGTGCATTTCGGCCCCAATGAAATCCCATAGCTGTCATTATATTTAACAAAGCCAATTAAAATATAAACTTTAAAACTTCTACGACTAAATTGCTACGAGTGAACTGTGCCACGGTACTGAACAAATTCCCAGTTTTGAATATAGAACTTTAGAATAGCAGATGTGAATGCCTTATCCCTTCTAAGAAGGACAATTAAAGAATTATTATATTATAAAAGAAAAAGTTTCAAATACATTAAAATCGAGTTAAGGTCGGTGAAGGCTGACCCGCGAGCAGCTGCGCGCTACCTGCTCCGAAAACTCTACGCAGCCGCACTTCTTTTAAACTGCTATAACTTCGTCAATTTTTAACCGATTCTTATGAGTCTTAAGATGAGAGAAGAAAATTTAAAAATCGAATTTTTTGACCCAAATAACTAGGTATATCCCTTAACGACGCTATATAATATGGAATATATTAGGTAAGAGTTAGGTATAGTATTCCAGTGTTTGTTCTGATGGCGCTAATTACTGAAAAATTACTTAATGTCGTGCAAGTTATCAATTTTAAAAGTTCTTTTCGAGTCCTTTCAACCGGTTGTAAATTTTTCTAGCATGTTTTAACGAAAATCACATCGATAAACTTTTCCGGTCGTATTAATTCAGATTTGTAATAAGCATTTATTTTAGTAAAATAATGGAAAACTTTTGTTTGATGCCATTTTGTTCGTCCTTACTGGCAGAATAACTTTTTATAATTAAATCAATAGCTATATTAAAATAAAGTAGTTTTTTTTTGTAGATATTTGTGTTTATTTTTAATGACAGTTTTCTTTGTCATTATGGGATGTTATTTATTTTTGGTAGGTATATATTTATTTATTCTTTTTTTTTGCCCAAAATAATCACGTTACGTTACTCTAGGCATTAAAACGAAACAACTATATTTTTTCATTTATTCAAATGCAGTCGTATATAACTCCTGTATCAACTGGGTTTTAATGCCTAATAATAGAAATAAAGAACATTAATTTACATTAACAATATGTCTGCGCAAACTAGTATGATGATAAGCGGAATGCCGCGCATCTCCTCCCCACAAACGACACCCCGCCCCGTGGGCCACGCCTTACACTCGCTTTCCTCTCGTCCACAGGCTACATGGCCACCGGCGACGTCTACTCTCGCGCAGGTCAGTCGGCCGGAGCCACGCCCTCCGGTCCACCTGGCACCACACCCACTCCTGGCACCGCCTCCAAACCTGGTTCGGACTACGGCCCCGCCTCTTACGGGTCTGCTTACGGATCGTACTCTGACTACTCGGCCAGATCGACAGCTCCGTACGGTTCAGCCGATTCCAGTGGTTATTCCAGCCAGCCCCCACAACCTGCAGGTGCGAAGCATTTTGGCGATTTCAAAGAGTGGCCAGCGTCATGACAACCTATTGAGGGTCAGGGCCCTGCGCCGCCCGCGGTCGCTAATGCGGGACTGGCGGTCAGGACAGTCTCGGCGGCCGTGGTTGAGTTGTCTCACTGACTGCGTGAGTTGGGGATCTAAGTGGAGTTTCTTCACTAGTTTTGAGATGGATTTGATGTCTTGTTGGGAATACATTAATTTTACTCATTTTATTGGTATTTTAACGGTAAATGTTAAGTATGTGTCGGTCTTTTTTATTTTTTAAATAATATTTTGATTATTATAAATAGTTTCTAAAATTCAGACGCTATGCGAGATGACTGCCTCAACAACTTGTTACAGTAAAAGAAGAAAAAATAAATTGCTTCCTTTACAATCATCTGTTTTTGGACCAGTTAAGCGGCATGGTGTTTAAGTTTTCGAATCCATTTTTAATAATATAAACACTTTTAGTTATTAGAATAATAATTTTTTTTAAATAGTTTGCCTATTAAGCACCTCATACTCGACTTTGAAACCGATAAACATCGAATCCATCCAGTAAATAAACTACCCCACCTTTTCCGATCAGTCAGACAACTCCACAATTATTACTAATATTAAGAGAAAAAAAATTCTCTGCATATATATTATTTAATCTATAAACAAAAACTAGGGGTATGTCGTAGAAGAGTTGTTTTTTTGTGTATAACATAACATATATTATTAATTATTAAGTATAAATGCTATCTATTAACGAGAACGCCCGAACGCCGGGTCACGTGGTCTAGCGAGGAGGCGCGACCGTTGTCGAGCATCCACCGAGCAGGCACGATGGTTGCTAATCGACGACCACAGGCAGACAGAACAGCCGCTCTCTTTAACTGCCGTGTTGACTATTTTTAAGTATTATATTAGTTGACCTAACTAAAACTTGCAACACTGTACTCGTTTATTTTGATTGAAAAAAAATCATTTTATCTTTTCATTCCTACAAAACTTAGGCGAGTAAAATATTAGACGAAGAAAACTCGTTAATTTCATGCATCGAGTTTCATGAAATTTGCTTCATGCGATACTTTATTTCATGCAACGATTTTCAGGCGAGTGAGATATTGGACGGTAAAGGTATTCCATGCAACAAATTTTATGAAATTCGTTTCTTTGATGTACCATCCATACAAGTTAGAGGTTGGATAATGAAATTTGTAAAACAAGTTTTATGAAATTTTTATTTCGTCGGTTTTCATGACGTTCATGTCTCTAATATTGGGCAATAATATCTCCTGCAATTCATTTCATATAACGAGTCTCATGAAAGCTGTCTATGCAACAAGTTTCGTGAAAGTTATTTCACGCGACAAATTTACTATTTCATTCATATGAGTTAGATGGTGAACAATGAAATGTCAATTTATTTTATGAAACAAGTTTCATGAAACCACTTTAATGGAATTTATTTCATGCAACGAATTTCGTGAAGTGCGTTTTTCTAATATGTCATGCGAGTGAGATATTGGACGATGACATCTCGTGAATTTCCTTTCATGCAACGTCTTTCATGAAAGTATTTTCATGCAAGTTTTTTCAAATTAATGTTATGAAATTCGTATATCTCGTTTTATTCGCCTTACGGTGCCTAAATCACTCATAAGGCCTTAAAAAATAATTTTCGTTTAAAATTTTAGTGTATTTGAATAAGAATAAGCGAGTATGTAAAAAGGTGTTGCAACACTTAGTAAGATTTAAACAGCTCACGAAAAATAAAAATACTACTTGTTGAAGTAATTTTTATAAGTAAATAAATACTTATTAATTATTTAGAATTTGAATATTCAAATCGAAAAATACCTCATATCTTATTGACTATTGATTAATATTTATGGTAATGTAAGATATGTGTGAAAGTAGTCTTTAAATTTGCCCGAGCTAGTTACAATAATTTTTAGGTATTAAAAATAATATAAGTCGGGCATGTTTAAAGGCTATTGTTATCGTCTAATGTCTATTTCTATTATGAATTATGACCTTTTGACTGTTTTTAAAGAAATTATCGCAAAATTTTCCCCAAAATAAAAAAAAAGTTTGCATCGATTTCTCTTAAGACAGCAAGATATTCTCGCGAAGGGTTAGGCCGTCCAGACCGGGTTCTTTATATTTTTATTATTTTGATAGTTGAGAACTTCTTACGCGCCTCATATATAAACAGTTGTGATTCCTATATGTTAGTGAGTAGGTCGGTTTTTATTATAAAGTTAGGTTTACTACTAAATATAAATGCATTTCTTTTTTAACTGTAGCTTTAGATATTCTTTTTTATTCTTGCGCACGTAGTCTGCCAGGGAGCAAAATTATAAGATGAAACATTACTATCTTATTTATTTATTAACATATCATTTACGCGTCAATTATCATTATCCTGACATTCATATTACTTTCAGGGAGACAAATACTTTTAACTCGGTTCAGGTGACCCAAGTAAGATCTATAAAAATAACACAGGCCGACAAAGTGGCCGAAACTCCAGATTCTGAGACCAGAGTATACTTTCCCAAAGGTTTTTGGTGCACTCAATCCGAATCCGACCTTAGAATTGTAATCATCGAGTTTTCGAAATATCCTAACTTAAAAATGCAAAAATCACGTTTTTTTTGCTGTATTGGGGATTATATTACACCGCAAATTAATTTTGTCCACAAAACTCGTTGCGGTATCTGAAAGTAAGTACTACTCTTCCCCTTCAAAATGCATTTTGAATTTTTCTTCTCGGAGAAATCGTCCGTTGGAATTAATTAGTTTGGCGTTTTCGTTACAACCTTACCCAATAAAAGCTGATACGGCAGGCGAGAGTAGTGTGAATATGTGATTTTTGGGACGCTGAATCCGAATTCGTTGTCGGTTTAACTTCATCGAGTCATGGTTTGTCCCTAACCTTAAAAAAATCGAAGTGGCGGATCCGATATGACGGGTCGGAATTCTGAAAAGTCCAAATTACCATAAAACTCTATATTTTTTATATTTTTTCCCTCAAGTAAAGTAACTTTGACAAGTTTCTTTGTATGAACGGTCGCGTATTACTGCTCTCAGCCGAACCCAGAGTCATGAAACCAGAGTGTTGACTCCATTTTTTTATGATTTTTTTTGTATGAATTTTTTCTTACTCTTTAGAACTAATTAGCATGAAATTACTTCCTTTTTTTATGAAAACGTTCGCGGATCAACTTTTTTTTGGTATGGTTGTAACGAGAACGCCAATCTAATTAATTTCAGCGGACGATTTCTCCGAGAAGAAATAAAATATCTGAAAAATTGAAAATACATTTTGAAAGGGAAGGATAGTACTGTCATACTCCGCAACGAGTTTTGTAGAGAAAAATAATTCGCACTGTAATATAACCCCGAATATCGCGAAAACCGGTTTTTTTGTATTTTTAGGTTAGGATATCTCGGAATACTGATGTGATGGAGCAATTGTAAGGTCGGATTCGGATTCAGCACACCAAAAACACTCGACAAAGTAGTCTGGTCTCAAGGTTTGAAAAATGTTGGCCTTCGTAATTGCCTTCATGGAGATTATGTAACTGTTAGTGATAACATAAATAATTTTAGCTTCATGGATACATAATTTGACATACGTAGAGGACTATGGAGACTTGATCGTAATAAGTAGAACATAAATAATATTTTTGTTGACAGACTATACTTTTCGTTTTTTTTTTGTTACTTTTAGTATCCCAAACTAGTCGCATATACTTTCGTAATTTTTATCAATTTTAAACGAGCTGTCAAATTTTAAGACGTATATTTGTATATAAATTGCTAGGCAACATTCTCTCGTACATATGGTAAGGTAATTTTAATACTGTGTATGTCGTCCGGTAGATGGCCTAACTCGCGCCAAATTTAAGTAAATTATAATTGTATTTAATTAAGATGATATAACTAATTTGTGTATATAAATAAATAGTGCACAACCACGGCAACAAGTTTAATAATATATAAACAGTAGCTATATATAGTAATATCATACATAATATTATTTAGATCTGGCTGTAACTATAGTAGGATATTCTGAATTAAGGACGTTTTTTAATGAAGTTTTTGAGATGTTACTGTTTTTTAAATGTTTTTTAAGTGTTAAGTATTATATAAGCTGACTCTCTTCGCCGTCATTTTGTGTTTGAAGTCAACGAACATGATAATACTAAACTTGACGTTCAATATAGACGTTTAATGACTATGGAAAGCTGTACACTAAAACCTGGCCGAACTACCAAGTATGACACTGTTATATGTCAGTATCTCAAAAGTAGAAAAATATATAAAGGATTTTTTTATTAAAACTGAAAGTACAAAATAAGAAAATGTGTTCAATAACGTAAAATAAATGTCCACTTTTACAACAAGATCTTCAAAATGAGTCGTAAATATACCCACTAGAATGTATTTTCATCAAATCATACTTCCAACATGACCACCCTTATTTTTACTTACAAATGTTCAGCATCCTATTTATTAATTTATTAAAATATTCGGCTTTCAATTTTTTTTAAAATTTTATTTTTAATCCTCCGATCTAACTGATCCTATACTAATATAAGTATTCTGAATTTATCCTGTGTCGATTGGAAAAATGATGCTGACATTTCGCCGATCTTCCTCTCGACTTCTTCAGATCTTGGCCCGAGAACTGACGTCTTCGGAGTCTAGCGTGAACTCTCCCGGAAGAAGCCGCTGTTCTGTATAACTATGGAAGTTTCATATCAAAATTTATCTTACATTAATTCGATAAGAGAGATCTAAGGATTGAGAGAGCCATTGCGTTATATCTATTAGTTTGTCTCTCTTTTTTCTCGAGGATACCCTGAACGTAGATTTGAAGACTGATTAGGGACGTTGTCTTGTTAAAAAATAAACTTGCGACCAATAACATTTAACCCAGATGGCTTGATTTGCTTAAATTTTCGAGTATCCTTTATTTGATTTCCCCTCTATTTTCACTAAACGTTCTGACTTAATCCCCACAGAACATCCCTAAGGAATAAGGCTGCCACCTCCTTGTTTATCAGTTGGTACATTGCAAGCTTCTGAAACATTTTCGTTATTTGAGCGGCTCACAAATATTCTACTCGAGCTAATCAACAAATATTTATAGGAGGTAAATATTTACTGCTTCCGAACTTGCGGACGACATTTTTCATTCATTCATCATCATTAGCATTTGCTTATTTCATCCATAGTCAGATGTAAGTCGCCTCAAGTTGTCTCCAATGAACTCTATTGTTTACTTTTTGGATCCAATCGTGTCCCGCTAACTATGGGTAAACGACTGTTTTATTTCAAATTTGTGCCCCCCCCCCCCCAAATGCATGGGACTAACTGAACTAAGAGCAGTGCGAGCTTCTGAGTTTCCTCTACTCGCCTGGGAAACTGCGTTTTGGAAATTCGACATATTTATTTTTCATTTTGGGGTTTTTAACCATTTCCTTGTCGCGCTGACGAAACGTGTTGACAAGAGGTAAGGAAGTTGGAAGGATGGTATGTGGTGAAGGATTAATGTTTTTAGGACCTGTGGGATATTAGGAGGTGTGGGAGACTAAGGCGGGCGTTGGCATTATCACGTCCCTGATGTATATCTGTCCTCTGCCGGGAATCGCCGAAAAATATATACCGCTACCATCCATTCATTATTGGATGTTATTTTTAGTATACTTTTGTTTGTTGCTTTGTTATACTGAAGTCAAAATGGCGGTATTATAGAGAGTTACCGCAACCAACGACTGAACATTTTTATAAACTAAAAACTACAATTTAACTAATGTTTTATTTTATATTATACAATTATCGTTGTTGATCATTATCTTATGTTGATTTTTCATTATTTTTTTTTATTAGAAAATTTATTTATTAAATAACTACATAATTTTAGTTTAGTACAAAAAAGACTTGAACCAATTTTTAGCGTAATTAAATTTATATTACATTATAAATAAATAATTATAATAGTTAAAAATATATAAGAGAATTACAGTGGTTGTGATCTATATTATAAAAAAGTTTAAACTATAGATTCTTCTCTTAAAACTACGATAACTTGAATATCGACATTATGTGTATGTTATTAGTAAGCGAGTTATTATGGAAATAAGTAAATCGGAGAGCGCGTTCTGTCTGCCTGGCGGTTATTACTCGAACACTCATGTTGCTTTCTTACTCTATATATCTAAAATTGTCAATTATATGGGACACCCCATTTAAAATAAATAATGTATTAACTACGCTAAACTTGTTATTAGGGGTTCTCGTAACATTTTAAGACACCTTGGTATTAAACAACAAATATTACTTTCTTAAAGGTGGTTCAGTCATGTCCTACACTACACAACATTCAACATGATCTGCTCCTCCAAGAAGTGATAACAAGGTATGGTCAGCATTCTTTTCAATATCTTTGTAGTTTTAAAACGGCTTAGCCCGTTGTAATTTACAGGGTTACTGATTATAAAAGGACCACACCTCTAACTTACTTATTTGAAAAGTTAAAATTTTAAATACACAGGTCGCAGCGTTTTCGAAAAATTTTGGAAACAATCTCGCATCCTTTTTCATATGTGACACAAACTTTATATGTTCTAAATGAATCACCCCGTATATTTTTTTCAGTTTTTACCTTTTAGGACTCTAGAAAACGCAAATTGAAAATGGCATTTCTTTACGTTAAGAATTTTGCTAGTGGTAAGTGAAAACGGTGTGCATCAGGGAATGAAAAAACTAAATATATACAAAATATTTATTAAAAAAAGGCTATAATATGAGGCAAGCATAACGGAAATATGCAAGACTTTATGGAAGGCAAAGAAGAATCCCTAGCATAAATACATTTACAAGAATATTACCACTTAACTGATATAAAAGAAAACAACCAAAAACTGTGAATAAAAACTGTAAAAAAGAAATTAATTTGTTACTAAATATGGTACTCGTATTTTTAAAAATAAACTAAAATTGATTAAATGCTTAACATGTCCCACATTCGAATCAAAGCATGTTCTATAAATTCGTGTTCATCTTTCTGTGACTGCCAAATGATCATTTAAAATAGCGACTTCCTGTGTAATTTTCTTCTTTAAGTAGCCCCATAAAAAGGCGTTTCACACAGTTAAATCTGCACTATTTTGTACTCGATATAATGTAAATTTACTAACCCATAAATGAAAAGTTCCATTTGAAAAATCGGTTACTGCGAAAATGTTAGGCGGCGGAGCGCCATCCTTATATTGTGGGACCCTAAATTTTCAACAATTGTTTTGTCTTTGGTTCCAAGTATGTTTGCCAAAATCTTCAAAAGCATGTATTATAAACCCTTCTGGATTTTCTGATTTTAAAAAAATAGTAATTGTGTGTTTTTATACTAGCAAAGTACCTTGAAAATGCAAGAGAATTACCAGTTCTTGGAAGTCCTTTCCTTTAAACGGCGTTTCAGTTAGGATGATCTTATATATTCTTCAAAAAATATATTTAAGCTAGAGATTCTTCTTCGTTTTCCATGAAAACCTATTTTAATAAATACGTTGTATTTATCTCGTTTTCGCCATCAGCCAAAAAAAATCCGTATTGCAATACACACTGAAAGAAAGAAAGGAAATTCTCTAAGAACGTTACATCTATAAGTAACTGTATTTATTACCTAATTCTTCAAATAAGCGAGGGAAAGGGATGGTACATTTATAATCAACAACCCTGCACTAATATTTACTAGAAAGATTTTGAGATTTTTTCTTTTGAATTATTATAAAGTCGATGGAACTGAAGATGGAAAGAAAATAAGAGACAATTTTTAGCGAGTAGTTAAAAAACAGGATGTTTATTTTTAAATAGGTGTTCTTATTTTAATTCTCAATTTTAGATCATAATACATAAAAAAATCCGAGTATAATTATGAAATTAATAGTAAAAGTTTACTACATATATAAGTACACGTTTGTCGCTTTTCCAAATTTTAATTCAGTGTGACAATCTGCGATCAAATGAGCAATGTTTACATAGTTGAAAAACCTATATATCTTAACAAAAAGGAACTGTTAAACTTTCAGATCGGTTTATTAGTGTATCTGGTTGACGTAGACCAATTTTTACTATAAATTGAATTATAGGAAGGAAAAAGCAAAAATATTGATATTTTTTAATTGACCAATTGAAATGGTATGGATTATCGTTTGATTGAAAACTGTGGAATGTCATAAAAAGAAAAAGGACAAGGGTCGGTGAGTCTCCGCCTAGTATATATTCACTGATAATAAAACATTAAGTTTTTAGTAAAATTTCCACTTTTATTGATTTTTTATACTTGACACGTATTTCGCTAATACAGTAGCTTTATCAAAAGTATTGGAATGGAATGAAATAAACATTTTTCGATAGTTTTTTAAATAAATATTTACAGATAGGTTGTAACTAAGGATAACAACAAACTTAATTATTAAATAAATTATCTATTCATTAAATAAATTCAAAGAATGGGGAATTTAATTATTTAGTATGTATTCATATTTTTTCTCGAATGTTCTATTATCGTAGCTGAGAGGACACTTTTGTCCATTATTTTTGGGTTCTTTTAACTTTACTAAGACAAAATTAGTATGTATTCGGGCTTAATCAAAATATTTATGTTAGAATAGCATTGCAAATTAAGGAAAAAAATAAGACAAAGAAGCCTAAAGATCCTTGTAAAAACACAAAACGAATAATCCACTAAGTTGAAAAATATTGCAATATTTTTTGATTTTTCCTTCCTATAAGGAACAGGTATTTTAAAAAAAATTCCCTTTCTTACGTGGTGGAGGGATATAAAAATTAACTGCTGTAAATAAATATAAAAATAAAATTATATTTCACCGAATGGTCACTTACAAGATAATTTATGCACCTAATCACACTGCTCTTTAAAAAAACTATGGTTTATTGGTAATATTTAAAAAATATAAAAAATCCGAATTTTTAAATTAGAAGATTATCTGTCTTTTATGTAATTTCTTCGAGAACAGTTAAAAGTTGGGGCGTGTCACACTTCCGAGACAAATTCTAAGTATCGTATACCTGAAAAAAAATTAGGTAATTTATGAGTTTGAGAAATTTACATTTGAAAAGTTTTAATAGTAAAATTATTCACCAAAAACACACTATATATAAATATACAGAATAAGCGCATCTTGAATAAAAAAGAACTATTGTAATTTTTCAATGAATATTACAAGGTAACATCACCAGAAGGTTTGTCCATGGTGTCAATTTTGAAGCTGTTTATCTATGACAACTTTCTATGCAATAAAAACAGACGACTTACTTACTTTTTCCTTTATGTTCATCCAGAAACGCTAATACGTCTTGTCTTATAGATCTATAACATAAAACGAGCACGCTTCGTAAGTCGAACTTACGAAGAACTTTGCCAGTATAGCAGTATATTAGAAAGATTTATAAGACCATTTTTCGATTACATTATCATGCGGCAATCTTTCTCTTCTCTCTTTAATTAGTTTTCGTAACGTTTTCAAGTTTCAAAATGAATACAAGTTAAAAAAAAGTTAGGTTACGAGTTCGATTTCACCGAAATTGCATTTTTCAAATCGAGTAGTTTCGGTGCCTGAAGTTCTTCGGATATTAATGCAATTCGACGGTACCAATCGCACGCGAAACTTTTAGGTACGACTTCCCACCTCTACACATCAGTCATTGAGTGGTGAACTAAATATTCCATAATCATACGGTTGTTTTAAGTATTTTATCTGTTTTAGGAGATCCAGACTTACATCTAAAAAGTTGCTGGTGGGATTAATTCCATCGAGTTGCATTATTGTCCGTCGGCCATTACCGGTTTCGATTTTGACGTAAAGTTAATCCAAGTTTACAGAATGAAGTTGTCGGTAAAATAATTGATTATAAAGTTGCATTGCATTTGAATTTCGCTATGCAAACTTATTTAATAATACGTAACAAAATTTCTATATGGGCTGTACAATTAAACGAAAAAAAAAAGAGAAACTGTACATCAACTGAATAAATTAACATCCAATAGCAGCTTCAGAATGTCGTGACGACGAATTTTCTCTTGACGTTAGTCTGTAATATTTATTGATTTTTAAAATTTTACAAGTACACCTAATTTATTTTAAAATAGTTAGATGTTAGAGGTAAATATAATTATACAAAATAAAGATTAAGAATTAATTATTTTTCTTGTTTCTCAGTAAACCTAAATTAATTGTACTTTATATTTACGAGGTATAAAATAGTTATCATGACCTGTTAGTGTAATTTAACTATTAAATTAATAAATTAAAACATATAGATGAAGTAAAATTTAGAGCAATTCGACTGATGTACAGAAATATACTTGGATAAGTTTTAAATTTAAATCTATTATTATAAAACAAATACAAAAAATTAAGGCCTTTTTACTATAGTGCAATTTCTCAGTAACTAGTAAAATAGTTGTTGTATATGAGTTATGTAGGTAGTGGATGAATTTTGGAAAAGTCGAGTCAAAAAATTTGAGGAAAGTGTTTGTCCAAATGCTCGTTACCCTTTACTAACTTATATTACAAAAAGTCCTTATAATTTAAGCTGTGTCTAAGCTACCGTTTTCGAAAATTGGCGGCAAAATTCTGGTTTTTCTGCACGTAATTTCACAATTTTAGCAGTTGCAAATACTTCTAAAAAAATTCGTAGAAAAACCAAAATTTTGCTTCAGTTTTCTAAGATGCTTACGACTAGAACTTATTAGAGTCTTTATAATATTAGTTATGTGTTTAGGTGTGTGGAGCAATTGGGGTGGTTTTTTTTCACCTTTCTCTAATTAGCTGACTCGTTTTCGGTCCAACCTCTAAAATTTTTCCATTATTAAAAACCCTTTCGTTTTATAATACAAGATAGACTGATAAAATACGGTAGTTTTTAAAGAAATGCATTTTAACTTGTGTTGTTTCAAGACAAATAAACACGCCTTCTCTTAAGAAATTATGCTGAAGTGTTTTATTTCTAGTTTTTACCTTAAAACACCTACGATATTTTTAAGAATCTAGTAATAAGGTTACTAGTGTTAAATTTGTTCAAATTTCCTTAGTATATTGTTGATAAATTTTAATAAGGTATAGTCGCGGATGTATAAAACGTACATCCCAAAAGCATATTCTGTTGCAAGCTGTTTGCAATCTGGCAACATTGGAAGGTAATAACTGTAACGCCTGACCATTAAATTTCTATGTTCGATCAAGTATGGAAGGAAGGAAATAAGCAAATGCAAAATATATTCAGTGTTGCTTAAATATATAGCAAAATCAAAAGGGCCTAATATCTTTAGATGACGTAAATATGCCGTGCCGATTGGGAAAGTCTATTACATTCTGTCTATAGTCGCCGAAACTACCGCAAAATCTACTGTTAAAAACAATATGTTGGCAAAATGTTGAAAACTGTATTATGTTCGATTTTAAGTAGATGAGGACATTTTTCGATTCTAAAAACCCTGAAAATAATATATAATACTATATAGTCCAAGGAACCTCCTTTCTAACCTCTTACATATTTGACTATGAATAGTTGAAAATAATTTTAAAATACCACAATTTTTAAGTTGTTTGACATGGTCTTAAAAAGATTCAAATCTGAACGTCTCGCCCCGCCTTATCTGTGAATTACAAGGTCTCCTGGCTTCGTGCATGTAAAACCATGTTGTCAAAAGTACGAGTAGTATTGCAAGATGAATGTGGTCGAGATGTACGTTGTATATGTCCACTATTGTACCTTAAAAATTCAAATTACTTTTAAACATTAAGCGGTCCATCTAAAAATAGATATATTATAGATATAACTATCTAGTTATAAAGATTAGTCTAATTTTTTTTGACATACGAGATGTGATTGGCTAGGAATTTTCAAACATTTAGCTATAGAAATTATGAGTTTACATTTATAAGATTTGAAAAACATTTATAGCATTAATTCAGACTAGAATAACTGATATTTATAAGACAGACTAAGACTAAGTATATGTAGAGTTATTATTAAGTTCCTGCTTAGTAATTTTTTAAACTATACTAACAGACTAAATAGAGGAAGATGCATGACTTTAAAGTTACTATATTTTATTAATAAGTAATTTCTTGTATGCGGAATGAGAGGAGTACTATTAAAACTTTAATTAGTAAACTAACAAGTCTTGCTCAAAAGATATTATTTTGGATTATGATTAAAGATAAGAAAGTACATCTACGTTAAAAAATTAAAAAGTAAAGTAAAAAAATGGAACTCGAAATTGTATATTCATATATGAGTGTGAGCAATTTTAATGTTAAGTGTGTTAAAACTTATTTTTTAATACCTAAGTCTGATAGTTAACAAATTCGTGTTAAATTCTAGTTAAGTGCAGACAAGGTCGAAATAATTTTATATTGCGTTCACATTTCAAACGCTAAACTCCATCGGCGCCCCTTTTTATTACTAGCTGAGACTGTGATCGCTTTATTTGACTATTCCGACCAAAAGTTAACATAAAAACAAATGAGTAACATTAGTTATGCTTACTACATGTCCCTCCTGTTGACTTCCTCATCCCAATTTTTTTTTAGTATGAATATATGTATGCAATGATTACACAAAACATATATTGTACTATAAGTGTAATTTTAGACGAATTAAAAATATTATTTATTTTAAGAAAAGAATTTATTGTGTTTTAAAACGCCATGAACATAGACCAAGATATTTTATTTATATTTTTTATTCATAGTTTAAAGTTAGATACGTGGTGGCTCGAAACAAAGTTCGCCATTATGGGGTGAAAAAAGGCCAACAAAAATAAAATAAACAATTCAGAAACGTAACATCTGGTAAATCGTAGATCGCTTTTGCTTTCACGAATAAATGACCTTTAAATCATAGTTGATTCCAAAGTGTTTATGGAGAGGCCTCGATAATGAAAAGGCCATATTGCAAAATTTTCTTTCTAATTCTAATGTAACATTTCCTGGAAAATTTATTTTAGACAGAAAATTTCACGCTGTTGCCCACTCACTCTCGAGATTCCTTAGATCTCTGGACTTTAAAATAATATTAAACTGTTTCCTGGGGTATACAGCTGAGCAGCAATAATGTTTTAAAAATACGGTTCGTACGGTTATATTCTAAACTTCCCATTTATTTTGAATTAGCAGATGATAATTAAAACCAATCTAGTTTACACGTGTAATAAAAAATACACTTAACTTTGGAATGCGGCGCACAGGCGGTCGCGTGCCGGCATCGTTGCGAGACCATGCTGCATGTGCGCACTGCAAGGAGGATAATTTTTGTGTTTTATTTACCGAAAGACCCAGAAATACTGACTAAAATAAACAAAGAACGAACAAAATTCTAGTTGAATGCATCGTGTATCTGCTACGATCTATCTTGTAGACGACAGTGTAGTATGATCGACATAAATTTGATCGATCTGGATCACTTTTACGCTTTTGTACAGAGGTTAGTCTTTGAGAAACAAATGTGGTAGCAGAGAAGGACGAGATAATGCTGGATATTCGTGAAGTGAAATCACGATCTAATTTCTCACAGTCGAATTTGGGAAAAGAAACTTAAAAACAGCACAGTGTATATGGTCGTCGCTGGCGACCTTGAGGCATCATATTTCACACATTTTTCATGTGTTTACTTTTTTTTTAAATTGGTGCGGATGTTGTGCTAGTTTGTTTTCTGTGAAGTGAAGAAGTTTTTGGTTTATGTTCATCTTGATTCGGTTAAGAATGACTATATAAAACGGGTTAAAAAGTGTTCATAGGCATAAATATGTGTTAGGGTTAAAGAATTTATAAAAGTAAGTTTTGTGTGTTCATTGTAAAACTCCTTTCTGCCACTATGTGTGTAAGCTGTTTTTTGCGTATTATTAAATTAATATACTATCAGTATCTTATATATATCTAATATACATATATATAGTACGAATGCGTTGATTATAAGTAAGTTTCAAAGTTGAGCTTTCGAATAGCCCTACGTATTGAGTGTGTTTTTAAAAATACGTGATACTATTCTAAAAGCAAATATCTTTGATTTGAGTCTCAATAAATTTTTAATATGATGTGTATTCGCAAGAGAGCCACTATTTCGTTTCAATGCACTAACATAATGTTGCAGTTCTCGTTAATTTTCTTAGTTGTTGACAAGCAAGTGACTAGATGATGGCCAAAAACGACACTTACTTTACGTAATGTGTCCGAGATATGACAAAGGGAAACTTTCCTATTTAAGGAAAAAAAAAGCTTTTTTTTTGTTTGTCCAAGTAACTTCTGAGATCCCCCGTATAATTTGTCTCAAATTTAACTATAACAAATTGAGATTATCTACGTGTTATGTAGATCTACGTCAGCAACAATTTGAGAAAAAAAATTAACAGTAAGGGTTTTTGAGAAAATGCGGTTCTTGGCATTAGTCCGTGTTGATTTGGCGTAACTTCCGGCGTTCCGCTTACGATTGCACGGGGTATCTCGCGGAGATCTCGTCAGAACTTTACTCCAAATCGATAGGATCTAATCTCAAGAAGCAAAAGCGTGAAAGCTTCCGCTCCAATAGATGTTTCTATCGTATAGTATAGATTTGGGACTTAAATATATATATATATATATATATATATATATATATATATATATATATATATGTATATATATATATATATATATTATATATATATATATATATATATATATTTACATTAAAATTTACATTAAAATTTCGGTTTCAATCCGTTCGTCTAACAATGAATCTGCACGACGTTTTGCCAAAATCTCATTTGGCAGTGCTCTTCCTATTGCTGCTACTCAGTAGTCTGATCTTGCTGCTGCTGCTAACTAGTAACGAAGTTAGCTTCGCGCGGCAGTAGCAGCAAGATCACAATATCGAGTAGCAGCATCAGCAAGAGCACTTGAAAATGTCAACTGAGATTTTGGCAAAACGTCGTGCAAATTTATTGTTAGACGAACCCGGAATTTTAATATATTGCATTCCACCGTGAAAACCTCTATTGTATATATATATATATATATATATATATATATATATATATATATATATATATATATATATATATATATATATATATATATATATATATATATATATATATATATATGTGGAACTGGCTCCTTGGAACAAGAGCGATTGAAGAAAATTCACCTTAAATAGCCGATCCTAATAATAAAAGAAAAAATCGGCCCTAAAGAAATGACGATTTGAGTATTTTTGTCACGCCGCCACTGGTGAACCATACGACTCCACAGTACTGCCGAGCAGTAACCGGCACGTCAGGTCTACAGTGTTGTTCACTTTTGAATTTTTACCCTGACAAATCGAGGGGATGAAACGTGAAGTTCAGTTTAAAATATACAGTATTAAAATTTTTTTTGGCTCAAATTTTATAAGATTATTAACGCAATTTTGAAACATAAAAAAAGGGAAAAAAATCGTATCGTACTGTATAATTCGGTAAGCCTGCTTTGTCATTTTTAGCTATATAAAGTCGTACTTGTTTTTTAATTAAATGTTGGGTTGTCGTAAATAAAAGATTCTATAAAAGTAGAAGTAATTGTTATAACACACACGGAGACCTGGTTTTTAGCAAAAGTAATATTAATAACTATTTAAAAAATAAAATAAAATAATAATTATTGAATATATATTAAAAAAATAGTAGTGCATTTGTAATTTTCGGGGTATAATAGTAGTATAGATAGTATTGAATATAATATAATAGTATTTAGCCGAGAAAAATGTTAATTAGAATAATACTTTGAAAAATGAGAATACTTAAAGGTATGTACCTTACTTATCATTATCGATGATAATGAGAAATATAAAATGAAAAAATGATTTTCGGTCTCTGATTTAGAACCTTCCTTTTTTCCTGTAATTTCAGGAGCTGACTAGATAATTGAATCGAAACAGAAATCAGTTCTTGAAGTGTATGTATGTTTATCCTAGTACTATCCCCCATTGTTGCTAGTATTTCTATTATTTTTAATTATTTACAGCAAATGGTTTTTAACTTTTTTATTTATTAAATCCTAATGACACCACGAGAAAGGATAAAATTTATAAAATAGATGATGAGAAATCATGGTTCTTGGGGTTAATCGGACTCACCATTTGACGCTGCGTAATCCCGATAATCAGGATTTCTTACCTGCAAAAGTTATGAACCCTTCCAAATTATAAAATTTTGAATAATTAATTGACTTGGCCGTTACTTGATGGAAATTCATTTTCAATGAGAATAAGACACTAAATTTTTAGTAAAATTTTCACTTTTATTGATTTTTTACTTGACACGTATTTCGCTAAAACATTAGCTCTATCAAAAGTATGGGTATGAAATAAAATAAACTTTTTTCGATGATTTTATAAGTAAATATTTACAGGTAGGTTGTAACTAAAGAATAACAACACAACTTAATAATTATATAAATTATCTATTCATTAAATAAATTCCACAACGGGGACTTTCCGAGGTCCAGTTGGTCATTTAACCGTGTGTTTGTATTATTTTATTGATCTCGAGGGTCTCAAATAAATTTAATTTATGCGATTTGTTGTGAACATGTACAGTATGGAAATTATTATCAAATACATGATTGGTAATAAGCATGACTTATCCATATACTATAAACCGACACATACAGACACTACGATACATAACAGTTCATTACATCCACACAAACAAAAACTAGCGGCATACAATTCCTTTATACGTAGACTAGTTAACATACCAATGATAGATGAAAATTTTAAAAATTAACTTAATCTTATTCAACAACTAGCCAAAAACAACGGATTTCTTGTAAAAACTATAGATACAACTTTACGCAAAAAACAGTTACAATTAATCTAATATATCCAAAAACCAAAACTATTAATAACAATTACGCAACATTAACCTATATAGGCCCAACAACTGTAAAAAAAAAAATACCTAAGAAAACAGAACGTAACAATCACATACAGTACGAATAATAATTTAAACAAACATATCAAGTACAATTTTTTTTATGGGTCTAGCACACGTTCTGCAGGGAAGTTCCTAAAGCGCTCCAGAAGCGGCATGTGTGCGGAAAAAGCGATTCACGTTGTTCTTGAATCGCTGTCAAAATCGTACTCGGTGGGAAACACAGCCTTGGGCAAATCATTCCAAAGGGATGATGTTCTCCATATAAAAGACGTCCGTACCTGCTTGAAAAGCATTGTACGTGGAGTAACAAGCTGAACCTCATACGGATGTGAAGTATTAGCGCGACGACGTATTTCTAACATGCACCACTCTGGGAGGAATTAAGCGGGCTACATCATTCGAACACTTTCCATGAAAATATTTGTCGAATAGACTCAAGTGGCCAACCGTTCTTCGATGTTCCAACGAATCAAGGCCGCCGGTCAGTTTCGGGTCTCCTATCAGACTAACAGCTCTTCTCTAAACAGAATCCAACAAATGCAGTGCATGTTTGGGAGCTGAGCCCCAAACATGGGAACAGTATTCCATAGTTGGTCGAATTTGAGCTTTGTAAAGAATTAACAGTTATTGTGGAGTGTAAAGCTTTCTGGTTAGAAATAATAATCCCAACTTTTGGGAAGCTCTCCTTGCTATGATTGCAACATATTCGTGCTAGGACATATTTGCTCCCAAATTAACGCGACATGATTATGTCGGGTTCAGCAACGTTAACTTTTTTAAAAAAAACTGCCACCTGGGTTTTTGTAGCGTTAAATTCCACTTGGTTACTGTCACCCCAAGATAGAATCTTCCAGGTCTTTGTTAAGTTGAACGACCTTCTGCTGTCTGCGAATATTCGCCTGAGTAACCGATGTCCGGGCGTTCAAAGTGAATAAAGAGATAAGCGTACTGTCATCTGCAAAGCTGTAGATTGGATTCCCGGTCTTTTCCAGCAGATCGTTAATATAAATGAGAAAGATAGAAGGAGACAGTATGGAGCCTTGGGGCACACCGGCGTTGATAGTGAAGGTGTTAGAAAGAAATCCGTCGACCGCCACTCGTAAAGAACGCTCTTTGAGGAAACATGAGAGCCACAAACAGAACTTTTCAGACATACCATAAGAGCATAGCTTGCGTGCCAAAACACGGTCGAATGCCTTGGATATGTCAAGAGCAACTGCTCGAGATTCTCCAAAGTGTTCAATTGCGTTGTTTGAAACATGTGTTATATAAGTCAGAAGATCTCCTGTTAATGTATGTTTACGAGAGCCATATTGGTGATCGCTAATAATGTTGAATCCTTCAAGATATGTTAGAAAATGCTGATTGATAACCTTTTCCATGACTTTCGATATTATTGAAAGCAGTGCGACTGGTCGGTAGTTATTTGGCAAGGTCTTCTTGCCTTTTTTAGGTATCGGCTGAACTGTGGCAAATTTCCAGCAGGAAGGAAATATTCCCTTTCTGTAGGTTAAGTTGAAAAGTCTACAGAAAACTGGTGCTAGTTCCCTCGCACAGTTTTTGAGAACTATGGCATGTATTCCGTCAGCGCCAGAAGCATTTTTGGTGTCTAGCTTCATTAAAATACGCTTTATGATGCGCTGTCTGAAGACAACATCGAGCATCCTTGACTGCAATATGGGAATAGTAGGTGGTAGAATATGAAGCAATAAAGATAAAACCTTGAAAAATCATAAATCTGGTATTTACCAACTTAATTGTGATTCTTGAAATAAACTCTACATAGGACAAACAGGGAGACCATTCGAACAAAGAATTTCAGAACATAATAAAAGTTTTTTAAAAAGTACAACTGATTCTTCATATGCCAGACATTTAATGGAAGAGAATAATGTATTTGATTATAATTTCCATATTTTATGCGTTCAGAACAAATCGCATAAATTAAATTTATTTGAGACCCTCGAGATCAATAAAAGAAAAAATACAAACCACTGTAAAATGACCAACTGGACTTCGGAAATTCCTCATTGTTGAATTTATTTAATGAATAGATAATTCGTATAATTATTGTGTGTTGTTATCCTTTAATTACAACGTACCTGTAAATAATTACTTATAGAACCATCGAAAAATGTTTATTTCATTTCATACCCATACTTTTGATAAAGCTAATATTTTCGCGAAACACGTGTCAAGCAAAAATCAATAAAAGTGGAAATTTTACTAAAAATTTAGTGTTTTAATCTCATCATAAAATTTTGATTAAGAGTCCTAATCTACCAATATTTTTAGGCGCAAATAACTTTCGGTAGGTAAACAAGAATACGCCTATAGTAAAATTTTTAACAAATCTTGAATACTACATTCTATAAAAACATCGATGAATTATCTTCACACCACGATCTTTTTAGCGAAAAGCATTCGAAATGGAAAGGATTTTTCTACACTTATCATTTTTTTATTGTATTTTTTATATATAGTTTTGTTCTGATTGAGTCCAGACAGGTGTCTTAAAGGCCTAAAGCACCTAAGCCAAAAACATTTTCTACAATAGACAAACCATGTCCTTTATGAGGTCGTTTCCTGCCGAATAAATCATTCATTTAAAATTTCAGTGTATGCGGTAAGAACAAGTAGAAAACGGTATACTAAATCGGAACCCTACCCTATCCGATGTAAAAAATTATCTTATGCTACGTTCACGCAACACTGCAAAGAAAACAAACACTCGAGGCTCTGCTTGTTTACATCTAAACGCGATCTAACATAACACTGGACTCAAGGAAGGGCGACTGGAACCGATGAGTTACGATTTGGTTAAATGTAAGTTGTTGCCAGATTTTCTCAAATTTCAAATATTCACTGTTTCACCGGCTTTCGCTATATTAGTAAAAGTGATCTAATGAAGAAAAATATCGTGTTTAGTAGTAGCTAATAGAGAAGAAAGTAAATAACATGTTTATAAGAAACACCTGGATATTTTTTAAATTTGTACTTTATTAAGTTATACAAAGGTTTGTCGAAAAAGTATTGAGGCTTTTTCTTGTTAAATAGGTTTCGTGTCATATCCTAGGTTATATAAGTCGCATCGGGGTCATACTTGGAATCAGTTGAAAGCTGACGTTTGACAGTAGGAGACGTGCAAAAACTGTTGGAATCCGTTCTTCAGACTTAATTTAAAACGCACTCAAGATGAGTGAAATTTTTCGAAGATTTTATTACGTTTTACAACTACAACAAATTGATGCTGTTTATGGGCATGATCAAAAACAACAACCAAAAGATGGTTCAGTCACAGTCGTTCTGGAAATTTCGATGTTAAAGATACTTCTCACACTGGTCGACCAGTGTCAGAAAAGTTGATAGAATTTTATTAAAAGTTGAGCAAGGCCGGCATGTAAGTAGCTATAACATCACCAGGAAACTAAACATCCATCACCAAACAGTTTTAAACCATCTGGAGAAGCTTGATTACAAAAAAAAAGCTCGATGTTTTGGTAGCACATGAAAGAAACTCAGTGTTTCGGTGTCGCATGATTTGATATTAAAAAGAAATTACTGCGAATCTTTATAGAAACGCAATGGGATCGAGCTATTTCTGAAGCAGGCAACAGCTATACGCATTGCCAACAACTTTACTAGTAAACCCCATGCGATCATTCCGGTTTTTAGCGGAACGCATGTTCCCAGGAAACAGTAATTTTTTGCATAAAATAACGGTAAAAAATTTTGTCCAGGGTTGTCTACTTATCCTTACCCAACTCACTGCAGTTTCTAATGGATCATTACGTTAATGGAAAACCATTTTATAAATGACATACTCTCTCTATTCTTTTTTGTGTCTGAGGAAACACCGGATCGCCACTGCTCTTTTATAATACGAGCCGCCTTGGATACCGTAGTGGTGTTGCTACTTATATTTTAATAGTTGTTTATACGTAGTACTTATTAAACTACAAATTTAGAAAGCATTCAGCTGTTAAAATATATTTACCGTCCACTTCATTAGATTAGGTTTTTAATGATATTGTGAAAGCTGGTAATCCAAAACAATCCAACAGTACGACATGAGACTGGTATGGAAAGACTAGGCTCTAACTGCCACAACCAGTCAGAGCTTTGACATGAAGGCTGTATCCACTACCGAGTCGTTCTGGCAAGCTTTCGCTTCGGAATAAGCGTTTTCGAATATAATTTTCAGGCCAGACGTGGATTTTTATGTATGTACAGAAGAATAAAATTGGGACTGATTACTTGCGCCTCTTGGTTCGTTAGAAGCTACCAGATATAATGGGAATCTGGGTAACAGTTCCCGGAAAAGGCAGCCCAACATGCCAGTCCAACGATCCGCAAAGCTCTTCAGGTCATTTCTTCTTATCATCTTCAGGACATTTCTGTTTAGTTTCGGTCACGACCTGATACACTCAGGGTATGGTCTGCTTATGAAACTCTTAATTGTTTCATCCCTGCTGCTTCGTTTTGGTCGCTGAAAAATTTACTGTTTATTAGATTCCTAATTACCACACCACCAGTGTCGTACGGGTTCCTTAAATGATTTCAAATGATGCCAGGCTTGATAAAGTTGTTTGTTTTTCTCGTTAAGTTGGCCAACATATTTTAACAACCGTGTGTATTCTGTTATTAAAAATTTATCGGTTCAGGAAATGGCAAAAATAACGTAATTAAATCGTCGTAATTTCTTAATTTAAACAATATATTAAAAACAACCCTAAGAAAATTCTTAAAAATGTATATATCTATTAAAAATATGTATATGTATAGGTATATGTATATATGTATATGTATATGTATATGTATATGTATATGTATATGTATATGTATATGTATATGTATATGTATATGTATATGTATATGTATATGTATATGTATATGTATATGTATATGTATATGTATATGTATATGTATATATATATATATATATATATATATATATATATATATATATATATATATATGTATGTATGTATATATATATATATATATATATATATATATATATATATATATATGTATATATATATATATATATAATATACAGTGTGTCCCAAAAAGGTTTATGCAAATGGAGAAAAAGTTTATCTTACATATTACAAAAAAATTTATTCTTGATAAAAAGTTCTGCATCACATGGAAATCCATAATCAAGCATCAAAAGTTTAAAATATTTGATGGTATACAGGGAAAATAAAAAATAATGATTTTCAATGAAGAATAAAATGTGTTTAAATTTAAATACAGAGTAAAATATTAATTGAAAATGTTAATACGAACTAAAAAATTATGCTAACGTTTAGATTTGTAGCCTTGCTATTTAAAAATTCAAAAAAGTCCAGTAAACACGTTAGTAATTGTCGGATTATTTATTCAATAAAGGAAAACGAAATTAATGAAAAACTAGTGTACTGGTTTTGATTGTATCATATTTTTGTTAAAAATTTGATAACCTTATCTTCTAACGTTAGCTTTGAAGTTTATTGACAGTTGTTAGGTATTTCCAAAGATATGTTCATTTGTTTTCAGCCTAAAATTTGTAGTGATTTCGTTTTCTTTTATTCAATAAATAATCCAATAATTACTGACGTGTTTACTGGAGTTTTTTTGAATTTCTAACTAGGAAGGACACAAATCTAAACGTGAGCATAATTTTTTTAGTTCCTATTAACATTTTCAAATAATATTTTGCTCTGTATTTAAATTTAAACACACTTTATTCTTCATTATAAGTCATTATTTTTTATTTTCCCTGTATATCATTCAAATATTTTAAACTTTTGATGCTTGATTATGGATTTTCATGTGATACAGAACGTTTTTTATCAAGTAATATGTAAATAAACTTTTTTTTTGTATAAAATTTTGTGGAACACACTGTATATATATATATATATATATATATATATATATATATATATATATATATATATATATATATATATATATATATATATATTTATATATATAAAATATATATATATATATATATATATATATATATATATATATAATATATTATATATATATATATATATTTAATATATAATATATAAATATATATATATATATATTCTTTAAATGACATAAATGACATATATTTTCCTCTTGTGTTTTTAGATGATGGCGTGTTTAAAATAGATTAGGACTGTTAATTGGACGGTCGAATTCTAATTTCAAAATTTTGATTAACAAAAAATCGTGGGGTATCTTTCCGTTAATATCTACATAAGGCAAAATGAGTTTTTACGTGGCTAATTGCAACCAATTTTACACAAAAAAAAATCAGTTTAAACATGAACATACCCCAGTTTTCATTAATTTTTTTTTCCTTATGGTTTAACATGACGTTAGCTACTTTCTTGGCATTTATTTTTTTTTTAAATGTAGAAATAAGCTAGATCCAACAGAGTAAAATCTTTGAATTTAGCTTATTTAGTACTAGTCAGGCTAAGGTAAGTTTTTTCCTTTTTTAATAATCTTAACAAAATACTTCAGTTTTCTACTTACTTCCTTATTAAAAGAAAAAAAGGAAAACTTAATTTTTTGCCTGACTACTTAAGGTAAAAGTTGACGGAACGGCATTTTTTCATTTCTAAGCTGAAATGGAACAAAATTTTTATAATAATATTACGTATACAAGTACAAAAATGAGTTTAAAATCTGTCATTTAATAAGCAAATATTTTAACATTTTTGTATCGAAAAATCGGCTGTTTTTATCTAACTTTTACAAAAAACTTGAAAAGATTTTTTTGAATATACACAACACAAATTGTTCTATCTTGGACGAAAACGAAAGTCTATAGTTTTTCAAAAATGTTCGAGTCGGAGGCATCCCGAGTAAATTTTACAACCAGTCACTTGTGTGGCGTGTATCCCAGTAAATACATAGTCTCGTTCCCACGTTCTGGGAGAGTTGAATGGTCGGTTCGGTATGAGGCAATCGATACACTATGTATTAATAATACCTACAATCTGGCAAGTAAGAACGTGTTCGCGATAATTCATTTTTGGTAGATGCGATTCTAGCGATTCAACGAAAAATCGGTAGAGGGAACCTTTCTCCACTACGCATTTTATTAAAAGTATTAGTTGATTCCGAGCTTTCGTCGAAATCACGTAAAATCCAAAATGAGTCGCTTCTTTGCGCGTCGGTTCGAGGCATTCTTTCTTTGTTTCCATCCAAAGGGGCCTAAAATGACACATTCTTCGGGCGCGCTAAATTTATTAAAAATTCTGTGTCGTTTGTGAAGAAGTGGGTAAATCGTTTTAACGAAACGAAAAAAAACGTAGCTCGAAAGTCGAAAAACGAATGGTTTTCACGTGACTCGAAATTGACGCTGCGTCAAGGAACGACAAAATTATGAAAGTCTGGTTTGAATGTGTTTGATAAGACCATTCGACAACATCTTTGTGCTCAATTCCGGAGCGCGTTGA
The DNA here is from genome assembly GCA_019049505.1 of Pachyrhynchus sulphureomaculatus. Classification (NCBI taxonomy): domain Eukaryota; kingdom Metazoa; phylum Arthropoda; class Insecta; order Coleoptera; family Curculionidae; genus Pachyrhynchus; species Pachyrhynchus sulphureomaculatus. The sequence goes on along the minus strand of CM032452.1, from coordinate 86,591,582 downwards.
AGAAACTTTTGCTGGGCTAAAATCACGTCGTGAAGCGGCTCGCTTAGGTCCACGATAAGATACTAGAGTTGCCTTCATGAAACGTTTTGGTCTTGTAAAGAGAAAGCTCAAAGGGAAGACTCTGAGGACTTTTAACTCAGTTGTCTCGCGGGATTCGAAAAATTTGTAGATCGTTGCGCGCGAGTATGCGGAAAAATCTCGTCGACCTCATGCCTCGAAGATGCCAGGGGTTTATTGATGCAGGAAACAATTGGACAACTTACTAAGGTATTTGCACCTTTGTTAGAACACCAAAGAATACAGTGATGGCAAAAAATGATGTTGAAACACATTTTTTCAAGAATACGAGCGATCATGTTCTAACTTGACAGACTACTTGTTATTTATATTATCTTTTTAAGGTTTAGTAATCTAATACTGACAACTCTTAGAAGATTCGTGAAAAATTTTCATGGCAGTGTGTCTGTTAGCTGTCCAAATGTTGGAAGATCGTTGGAATAAGTGTATCTCTCTTGAAGGAGACTATGTTGAAAGATAATATGATTTTTGGCAAGCAAATTGTTTTTTCTTCAAAAGCCCCAGAATTTTTCACCTCATGTAGTACCTAATGGCAAAATATGTAAATGAGACAACACAGGTAGCGTATTTTAATGAAGCTAGATACCAAAAAAGCTTCTAGCGGTGACCTGCCATAGTACTCAAAAAATGCACGACAGAACTAACACCAGTTTTCTGTAGACCTTGCAACCTATCTTACAGAAAGGGAATATTTTCTTCTTGCTGGAGATACGCTACAGTTCAACAACTACCCAAAAAAGGCAAGACCTTGCCGAAAAGCTACTGACCAGTCGCACTGCTTTCAATAATATCGAAAGTCATGGAAAAGGCTGTCAATCAGGATCTTCTAAAATATCTTGAAGCATTGAATATTATCAGCGACCATCAATATAGCTTTCGTAAACAAAGGTCAAGATCTTTTAACTTATGTAACACGTTTGGAACAACGCAATTGAACCCTTTGGAGAATCTCAAGCAGTTGCACTTGATATATTCAAGGCATTCCCCCGTGTTTGACAAGATCGATATATATATATATACACACACTACAGTCAGAAAGTATTTGCCCACCTAGTTATTTCAGTCTCAAGACAACAAAAACCCAGATAATATGCATTTTTTAAAATTTTAATGAATTATTTATTTTCACATTATTTACAGTCTAGAAAATCAGAAAAATATTCATGATTTTCCAGGTTTTTTCTCATCTATGTGACCTCCTTTGTTTTTAATTACCGCTTTACAGAGTTTCGGCATTCTGTCCAGTAGTTTCTTCAGAGATTCTTCGGTTATTTTAACCCATTCTGCTTGTAAAAGTTCCCACAAGTGATTTTCTGATGTTGGATTGAGTTTTCGAACACACCTGTCCAAATGGTCCCACAGCAATTTGATGGGGTTCAAGTCGGGTGATTGTGGAGGCCAAGTTATCACTTCCAGGACGTCATCGGATTTCCATTGTTCCAAAAGTTTTGTAATTTGTTTAGCAGAATGTTTAGGATCGTTGACATGCTGAAAAATAAATTTCCCCTGAAAAATATCTCTTCGAGAAGGAAGCATTTGATTTAGCAAAATTTCCTGATACTGTTCTTTTCGCGTGATTCCTTCTATCCTAAAGATGTTTCTAACTTTACCGTTACCAAAACGACCCCATTCCATTACTGAACCTCCACCATGTTTTATTGTAGGCAACTGATAGGGTTCCAACATCCTCTCTCCAGCTGACCGCCGCACGTAAACTCGTCGATTTGAACCGAAAATTTCGAATTTAGATTCGTCGCTTCAAAGGACGGAATTGCATTATTCTGATGTCCATTTTCATGTTCTCGGGCCCATTCTAATCGTTTACGTTTATTCACTTGCCTAAGCAGTGGTTTCCCCACTGCAGCTCTCCCGTGTAGTCCACCTTCTGCTAACCTGTTCTTCACGGTCGTCACGCTGATAGGGATGGGCCCGCTCCAGGTTTACTTGAGCCGTGATTTCTGCTGCGGTTAGGCGGCGATTACGTCTATTTGGACATTGTTATAGCTCTGTCTTCAGCGGGAGTCGTTTTTCGAGGCCTTCCTGACGTTTTAGGTTGTGAGTTCCATGTCCCACAGAATTTTTTTTACGATGTGGTCCACCTGGGCACCCGCATATCACTCGCGATTTGTCTATTCGAGTGACCATTTTGATGTCTCCCAATTATCAGAGCCCGATTTTCACGGAAACTTCTTTCGTTTTTGGCATTTTCACAATAAAGTTGAGCCCGTATCAATGACAAAGTACTGTTTGCGAATGGTTAATTTCCAAAAGGGCAATGGTATTTATAGCATAGTTTTTATCATAAAATGTCCTAGAAATTTCCATAATCCCTAGAAACTTGAAATGAGTTTACTTCAACTGGAATTCTCAGAAATTGCCTCAAAACGATTGTCATGCAAAACTTGGAAATTTGTTCTAATTAGTTTTTAATTTGTGATTTCACCAAAAAGACTTATCTAAACAATTTTATGATGGACACTTGTTAGGAACAATTAAATTTACCTAATATAATAAAAGGGTTTAATTAGGTATTAAGTTTTGGCAGTTGCATTGAAATTTCTAGGTGGGCAAATATTTTCTGACAGTAGTGTATTTGTATATCGGTATTATTTAACTCAAATAAATTGATGTTTCTGCATAGAAAATCACGAATGATGAATTGTGTGGGCAGAAAAGATAATAGCATAAGATAATAACAAAATGGAAAAAGAATGCGATCTCTGATCGTATTGTGCATATTTAAACGTAATTTTGTCTAAATACAGCAGTATTATTCAACTCAAATAAATTGACGGTGTAGTGTGTTTACTGGGATATCTATCGTTTTACTTAAGTATTATAAATCGGATTTTATTTTATTATTTTTTCAGTTAAATAGAAAATTTAAACAAATATTTTCTTTTTTGAATTGTATTATTTTCAACAAATTACGTCATAAGGTAAGGCCCTCTTTAGACTATCGGCTCCTCATCATCGAAAAATCACCAAACAGTGGATGCCCATAGTGTGGGTAGTTGCATCACTAATAAGCCAGAAAATAATTATTTCATAGATCCTCAATGAATATTCCTCTGATTCAACTAGACATGCGTTCATATCAACTGCTATTTTGTTATTTGAAATCAAACTGCTGAGAGAACACATCAGTAGTTGAATCAAAAGAATATGTTAAAGTCATTAACGAATCAGTCGCACCGTCATTAGCCGGAATGTCTGAAAGGCTTGTGATTTTGCCAAGATGCAATTTTGTGTTGTACCTCTCAACCGAAACAACTCAAAAAGTGTTCTATTTTTTTAGGAAACGGTTTACTCAGAATCGCTACCTCTCCCAGTCCTTTTTGACAAAGTATAGACTTTTGTCTTCGCTATATATGTGTATGGGGATTTTTGCTGTCAAAATTTGCGGTTAGGTAAATATGAATACTATTGTGTTTGTCTCGTGTTGGGTTGGTTGTGTTTTGGCTTCTAAATTTTAATATTGTGATGTTAGTAGACTCTGAATTTAACCGTTTAACAGATAGTCGGGGTGCAGGAAAACTAATAAATAATTTTTACTAAAGCTGGCTTTTACAATTTTTTTTTTTTTGCGATGGTACTGTCGGAGTTTTATAGTCCATACGTACATAAATATCACCAAATTTGTCAACAATTTGTTACATAGAAACTTATTGAAAAAACAAAATAGTCTCAGTGTTATTAAATGAATTGTTATTAGTAAGAGTTCTCTAATTAAAATACAAAGTTTACGCTACATTGTAAAAGCCAGTATGAGCTAATTTAACATCTACTCTGGGAACTAAGGAAAATACCTTAATTTCAACTGAAAGTCTAGCAGTGAAAGTATGCCGTATAATTGTTGAAATACTAATAAGGATGCCTGCAGTTAAACTCGCAATGGTAAGTGGATACCTTCCTGTAAACCAATACTAAAACAGAGTGAGGTCTTTTAAGCGATTTTTCGCTGCTTTTAAGCGCACAAAATATTATAAATTTGACATATAAAGTTATATATGTAATACTCCTATATGGCTAGCGCCCTATCTTCGCATGTAAGCAAAGCGAGTGCCATTAAAGAGGGAAACAGGCTCTCAGTCCAGTTATATAAGAGTACTACAAACACTACTGTCAGAAAATATTTGCCCACCTAGAACTCCCAAAATTTGATACCTAGTTAAACCCTTTTATTTTATTAGGTAAATTTAATTGTTTAAGTGTCCATCATAAAATTGTTTAGATAAGCCTTTTTGGTGAAATCACAAATAAAAACCAATTAGAACAAATTTCCAAATTTTGCATGATAACCGTTTTGAGGCGATTTCTGAGAATTCCATTTGAAGTGAGAACTCATTTCAAGTTTCTAGGGATTATGGAAATTCCTAGTGACATTTTATGATAAAAACTATGCTATAAATACCATTGCCCTTTTGGACATTAACCATTCGCAAACAGTACTTTGTCATTGATACAGGCTCAATTGTTTTTTGAAAATGCCAAAAACGAAAGAAGTTTCCGTTGAAAATTCGGCTCTGATAATTGCGAGACATCAAAATGCGGATGCCAAGGAGAACGGTGGATTACATCGTAAAAAAATTTTCTGCGGGACATGAAATTCCCAACTAAAAACGTTCAGGAAGGCCTCGAAAAACGACTCCTGCTGAAGACAGAGCTATAACAATGTCCAGCAGATATAATCGCCGCCTAACCGCATCAGAAATCACGGCTCAAGTAAACCTGGAGCGGCCCATCCCCATCAGCGTGACAACCGTGAAGAACAGGTTAGCAGAAGGTGGACTGCACGGGAGATTTGCAGTGAGGAAACCACTTCTTAGGCAAGTAAATAAACGTAAATGATTAGAATGGGCCCGAGATCATGAAAATTGGATATCAGAACATTGAAATTCCGTCCTTTGGAGCGACGAATCTGAATTCGAAATTTTCGGTTCAAATCGACGAGTTTACGTGCGGCGGTTAGCTGGAGAGAGGATGTTGGAAGCCTGTCAGTTGCCTACAGTAAAACATGGTGTAGGTTCAGTAATGGTTTGGGGTTGTTTTGGCACCGGTAAGTTGGAAAAATCTTTAGGATAGAAGGAATCACGCGAAAAGAACAGTATCAAGAAATTTTGCTAACTCAAATGCTACCTTCTGGAAGAGATTTATTTTTCAGCATGACAACGACCCTAACCATTCTGCTAAACAAATTAGAGAACTTTTGGACCAATGGAAATCCGTTGACGTCCTAGAAGTGATGACTTGGCCTCCACAATCATCCGACTTGAACCCCATCGAATTGCTGTGGGACCATTTGGACAGGTGTGTTCAAAACTCAATCCAACATCAGAAAATCACTTGTGGGAACTTTTACAAGCAGAATGGGTTAAAATAACCGAAGAAACTCTAAAGAAACTACTGTACAGAATGCCGAAACTCTGTAAAGCGGTAATTAGAAACAAAGGAGGTCACATAGAATCCTGGAAAATCATGAATATTTTTCTGATTTTCTAGACTGTAAATAACGTGAAAATAAATAATTCATTAAAATTTAAAAAAAAAAAAAATGTATTATCTGGGTTTTTGTTGTCTTGAGTCTGAAATAAATACTGGGGCAAATACTTTCTGACGGTAGTCTATGTATAAAGTTGCCACGCTCATTATTCGCATAAGAAGTAAATACTATCACACTATGCTCTAGCCAGTTGTTTACCGCTTTGACCAAAAGTATTGCCACCTAACTAAAAACTTAAAAATGTTAAAACTGTTGGAATAGAACAAAACGAAAGATATACATTATTAAGAACCCCGCGCCAATCTTATGGGAATATGTGTTTCTGTGGATTTGGCTAATTTTTGGATATGTTGTAGTCCTCGTCGTTTGAAGAAATATCTCCATGGACATAACATGATTCTATGAATGGATTCCGCGCTACGAGCCTTCCAGTCACAGAATCGGCATATATATGGAATACTAATATTTTTCCGTATTTATGAGTGATTGAATGGCCTGCATGCGGGAATTTGTATCCGCAGGACCGAGGGTATTCTTGTCAGTATTTGATTAAATGATTAACTATGCCTGTCCACTGCGGCGGGTCAAAAAAAAGCGAGTGTGAGAAGAGAGGGAGCATAGATAGAATCATCTTCGCTGAAAGATGTAAAACTAATTTAGGGTAAAAACATTTTTATTAAGAATTGCTATTGACATCTAATAAACTACTGGCCGTCTACTTCGGCTCTCAAAAATATAATAATGTATGAAATGCATACATTCGTTATCCAAAAACATAATCTTAATATAATATATAGCCAGACCTGTCACATAAAAATACTCTTAAGGGTCTGCAATTTGAGACATGTCAATAATAATAACTTAAATATAATTTAATCTAGGCAACCTAAACAAGTCAGTCTCTTACTTCTCACGTTGCAGTTTTCTATACAGAGGCGGAGATGATGTTGTTTACAGATGTATCAGTTGCCATTCTTCTTTCCCATTTCTAATGCGTTTTCGACCACTCTTCTTTGAGTTTTTGTGCATTTTTGCCTTTTCAAAACGATTTTATAGTACAGCGTGTCCCAAAAAGTTTTATACAAATGGAAAAAAAGTTTATCTTACATATTACAAAAAAATTTATTCTTGTTAAAAGTTCTGCATCACATGGATATCCATAATCAAGCATCAAAAGTTTAAAATATTTGATGGTATACAGGGAAAAAATAAAAAATAATGATTTATAATGAAGAGTAAACTGTACTTCAATGTATCCACCGTCTCTTTCTAAGCAGGTAATTGTTTTTCGAGAAAAATCTTTTATTGTATCTCTAATTACGTCAAGAGTTATAGCTTCACATGTTTCCCTAATGACTCTCTCAAGATGATGAACATCTTGAAATGGCCTTTTAAGATAAACCTTTTGTTTTAAGTAGCCCCATAAAAAAAACGTCTAGAGGGGTGATGTTCTGAGATCTTGGAGGCCAAGAAAACTGCACATATCTTCCTATTACTCTGCCGTTAAAAATGTGGAGGAGATAATCTCGAACATTTCTCGTACTGCGACATGATGCACCATCATGTTGGTACCATATACGTTGTCTTTCATTTATTGGTAGGCGATTAAGAAAAACTCAGGGAACTCATTATTGAAAAATTCTAGGTAACATTCAGCATTCATATTATTTCGAAAAAAGAATGGTCCAACTTCTTTCAAAATTCCACACCATACATTGCTTTTAAACGAGTACTGATCCGAGTTTGTATATTGGAGTTAGGATTAACAGCGCTCCACCAGCGATAATTTTGAGAAACTTACTGTCCCATTAGACGTAAATGTCGCTTCGCCAGAGAAAAGTATTTGTCTTGCCATACACCTGTTATCTTCCAAACTTTCCTTAAAAAATGAAGCACAAAATTCAAATTTCCTGCTTTTAAAGTATGCTACTCAGTATATATCACCACTACACCAAACACTTTATTTTTGCACTCGACGCGCGTTTCGCTAACCATGTTAGCTTCATCAGGAGCGATGATTGACTAAAGCTAAACTACAAATCTACCCTATTTATACTTAGCCTAACCCTTGAATTATTCAAGCGGAACTAATGACATAGGCAAGGCCATCAGTTCCGGTCAAGTAACCAGTAGAGGGGACTATAAGGAATAGGCCCTCTGTCTTTATTTAAACTACTTTTACATTTTATGATTTCCATACTTTCGTATGCGTTCAACAATCTCCTATCAGATACATTTTTTATTACTCTTAGATTATCTAATGTTACAGTATGATCAGCTTCAAGAGCATGTTCGGCAATGCTAGACTTTTCTGTTCTATTGTATCTTAAGTGTGCTAAATGTTCTTTAAATCGTATTTTAATTGACCTTTTAGTTTGCCCAACATACTTTTTGTCACAATCATTACAACTAATTTCATAAATTCCACTTTTCTCACAATTAGGAATCTTATCTTTGGGATTTCCTAAGATATTCCTCAGATTGTCTGATGACTTATAGGACTAAGGTGAGGCCTACCTTATTAAATACCTTATTGAGTCCCTTGCTATATTTCGGATTATATGGTATGGAGACATACTTGGTGTTATTTTCTTCGCGTGTAAAAAAGGTGGAATTCTGAATATTAAACCTAAATTTATGTCTATTTATTAGCTTATTTACTAAGTCATCGTCATAACCATTAACTCTAGTTATATTTCTAATACGATTCCTTTCTTCATTGAAGTTTACTCTGTTCAGAGGGAAAGTGACCAAACGATGAACTAAAAAATGTAATGAGGCTAATTTATGTTGTTTGCAATAAAATGAATCATTAGGAATATATCTATCTGTTATTGTGTCCTTTCTATAGATATCAAATTCTAATCTATTATTATTTTTAATAATTAAAATATCTAGAAAAGGCAATTGTCCTTTGTTCTCAACTTCGTAAGTGAATTTAATGGAATCATACCGGCTATTTAATTTAGAAACAAAATCATCAATATTTGCTTTTTTTGTATCAAAAATCGCGAAAATATCATCCACATACCTATACCATACCCTTGGGAAATATTCGAATTCTTGACTGGCTTCGATTTCAAACTTACTCATGAATAAATTGGCTATGAAAGGTGACAAGCAATTACCCATAGCTGTTCCTTCTTTCTGAACATAAAATTGATTGTTATATTGGAAATAATTTTGTTCCATACAAAGTTTAGATAATGTTAAGTATTCACGAATAATTTCGTCTTCAAAGTCATTCATTCTAAGTAATTCTTCGAGATATTGTAAAGTTTGTGGAATTGGCACACTTGGGAACAAAGAACTAACATCAAAAGAAATTAAGACTTCACCTTCATTAAGAACTAGATTTTTTGTTTTATTAATGAATTCTAACGAATTCTTCACTGCGAAAGTATTTAATGGTAACTTCTCAAGTTCTTTTGATAACCATTTGGATATTAAATATGTGGGTGATCCGACCGATGAAACAATGGGTCGCATTGCTTTTCCAGGTTGTGAATATTTCCCAAGGGTATGGTATAGGTATGTGGATGATATTTTCGCGATTTTTGATACAAAAAAAGCAAATATTGATGATTTTGTTTCTAAATTAAATAGCCGGTATGATTCCATTAAATTCACTTACGAAGTTGAGAACAAAGGACAATTGCCTTTTCTAGATATTTTAATTATTAAAAATAATAATAGATTAGAATTTGATATCTATAGAAAGGACACAATAACAGATAGATATATTCCCAATGATTCATTTCATTGCAAACAACATAAATTAGCCTCATTACATTTTTTAGTTCATCGTTTGGTCACTTTCCCTCTGAATAGAGTAAACTTTAATAAAGAAAGGAATCGTATTAGAAATATAACTAGAGTTAATGGTTATGACGATGACTTAGTAAATAAGCTAATAAATAGACATAAATTTAGGTTTAATATTCAGAATTCCACCTTTTTTACACGCGAAGAAAATAACACCAAGTATGTCTCCATACCATATAATCCGAAATATAGCAAGGGACTCAATAAGGTATTTAATAAGGTAGGCCTCACCTTAGTCTATAAGTCATCAGACAATCTGAGGAATATCTTAGGAAATCCCAAAGATAAGATTCCTAATTGTGAGAAAAGTGGAATTTATGAAATTAGTTGTAATGATTGTGACAAAAAGTATGTTGGGCAAACTAAAAGGTCAATTAAAATACGATTTAAAGAACATTTAGCACACTTAAGATACAATAGAACAGAAAAGTCTAGCATTGCCGAACATGCTCTTGAAGCTGATCATACTGTAACATTAGATAAATCTAAGAGTAATAAAAAATGTATCTGATAGGAGATTGTTGAACATATACGAAAGTATGGAAATCATAAAATGTAAAAGTAGTTTAAATAAAGACAGAGGGCCTATTCCTTATAGTCCCCTCTACTGGTTACTTGACCGGAACTGATGGCCTTGCCTATGTCATTAGTTCCGCTTGAGTAATTCAAGGGTTAGGCTAAGTATAAATAGGGTAGATTTGTAGTTTAGCTTTAGTCAATCATCGCTCCTGATGAAGCTAACATGGTTAGCGAAACGCGCGTCGAGTGCAAAAATAAAATGTTTGGTGTAGTGGTGATATATACTGAGTAGTATCATTGTGCCAAAGATTCCACATTCCAACTTAGTTTAAAGTATGGGTAAATTGGAGTTTGTATGGTTGAAATTTATTTGATCTTAAAATTCTCGCAACTGTCGTTTTACTCACATTCAATAAAGCTGATCTTTTCCGAAGTGAATCTTTTGGCTTTTCTCCTACAGACAGCATTACTTGTTTTTGATTATCTTCATTTAAAACCCATGTCCGATGTTTCTTTTTAAATTTATTTTCAACACTTCCATAAATCTTGAATTTATTTGTTAGATATCCTACAGTTGTAAAGTGTACAGTTTTATCAGGGTGTCTATTATTAAAGATTTCTGCTTCTTCTCTAAAAGTTTTATAATTATCTCCAACTATGAGAACAATTTAAATTTTATCTTCAACACTCAATTTTACTGGCATTTCTAATTATTGCAAATACAGACTGACGTTAGCTTTGAAGTTTATTGACAGTTGTTAGGTATTTCCAAAATTTTATTTTCAGCCTAAAATTTATAGTGATTTAGTTTTCTCTTATTCAATAAATAATCCAACAATTATTGACGTGTTTACTGAAGTTTTTTCGAATTTTTAACTGGGAAGGCCACAAATCTACACGTGAACATAATTTTTTAGTTCCTATTAACATTTACAATTAATATTTTGCTCTGTATTTAAATTTAAACACACTTTTACTCTTCATTATAAATCATTATTTTTTTTCCCTCAATACCATGAAATATTTTAAACTTGTGATGCTTGATTATGGATTTCTATGTGATGAAAATTCTTTTGTAATACGTAAAATAAAGTTTTCCTCCATTTGTATAAAATTTTTTGGGACACACTGTATATCTCACCGTAATACGAAGGGTACTAGAAAGTTTTTGCAATATGACGCAACAATGGATCGCAGGAAGCTGCTTGTAGCTGTATGTTGAGACATATTCATACGTGCATAGTAGCCGCCGCGCCAAGTCGATGGCTCAGTTATTCATTAGCAGTGAGAGTGTAAAGTGCTTGCGAAGGCATCGTGGTCACGAAATGAGATAAAGGCAGTTTTGCGTTATAATTTTCATGCGTGGTTTAAACATAGACCAGTTCTTAGAAGAAATGACTTTTGCACTAGGTGATGTTTGTCCACATCGTACAACGATATTCAGGTGGTATAGAGAATTCTAAATGGGAAATTTCACTCTGGAGGATGCTGAGAGGCCGGGAAGGCCACGAAACGTCAGTTACGGACGAAAACGTTACTGCTGTGAGGAAAATGCTTGGCGAGGACAGGCGAGTGACCTACCAACAGATAGAGGGTACTTTAGACCTAAATGCAATTCGTTCGATTCTGCATGATCATTTGCACGTGAAGAAACTTTGTTCTCTCTGGGTGTCGCATCGACTGACTGAAGAGCACATGACACGACGTGTGACTTGGTGCCGGGAGATGCTAAAAAAGTTTGATAAGGGACAATCTCGGTATGTGAACAACATCGTGACAGGTGACGAGACTTGGCTGTACTATTACGATGTGCCGACCAAGGCTCAAAACAAAGTTTGGGTCTTTGATGATGAGGACACACCCGTAGTGGTCAGAAAATCCCGATCTGTAAAAAAAAAATGATAGCTGTATTTTTCAAATCGAGTGGAATTGTGGAACGTGTCGTTTTGGACACACAGAATGTCTTCTGTGTGTCCAAAATGACCACTTAGCTATGACTGTCGTCATAGCTAAGTGGTATACTGAACAGTGCCTGCCTAAAGTCATTGGATCTATGAAGAACCTGCGGCCAAAGTCAAGAATGGACACCTGGTTCCTCCATCACGATAATGCTCCAGCTCACCGCGCCAAAGCTTGCACCGAATATTTGACCACGACAGGACTGAAACTTCTCGAGCACCCTCCCTACAGTCCAGACCTTGCTCCCTGCGACTTTGCATTGTTCCCGCATTTGAAAATGAAACTAAAAGGGAGATGGTTTTCCAGTGATGAGGACCTTCTGCGGGCTTGGGACAACGAGTATGCTTTACTCCCTAGTGAAACTTGGCAGAACTGGTTTAAAGATTGGTTTCGGAGGATGGAGAGGTGTATTGAATGTAGAGGAAATTACTTTGAAAAAATTAAATAAACACAGCTGTATTGCAAAACTTTCCTAGTACCCTTTGTATATGGGTATTTCATTATTATTACAATGCCTAATATATTTTCCTCTTTTGAAAAGAAACTGTATTTTCATACATTTTTCGGAATCCTTTTTTAGCATCTATCACTAAGATTAACAGAATATTAATGATGTATACACGATGAAATCTCGACATAAACTAAATAGTTAACAAGAATAAAAACAGGTCAATCATTGTCGAGTTTCAAGAATTTGTCCTTTAGTTTTTTTTTTAGTGAGATTCATTATTTTGTTTACTTTATTTGATGTGCCAATTCAGAGAAATAAACGTAAGTATGGTGAGAAATAAGAGACATCTAGTTTCTAAGAACTGAAGAAAGTGGTAAATACTTTTGGCCAAGTCGCGTAAACCGGTACGGAAATAGTTAGGATTTGTCAGTGACCTATATACAACTATGGATTATTGGCTTTATAAATATTGGGGAATCGCTTGTAAAACCTCATACTTGTTTTTCCGTTGTCTCCATAATCCTGTGAAATAATTTTGTTGGTATTGGGATATAAAACGAGTACCTCTTATCTCTCATCTTAGTAAAGTGAATTATAGTCTTAAGTTTAAAAAATGTTCTAAAAGGGCTTTTCCGTATTCCAGTACTTACAAAAATATATTACTATCCTTTTTATCCTCTCCTTAATCTAGGTTCCTTACCTTGTTACGTGGTAACTACCGACCTGAACTCCCTAACAGCCGTTCCTGGAAGTTCCCTAGATACTTCCATACTCCCCTGCGGTACTCGATCTACAAACCCTACGGCTTCCATGTTGTATTCATCTACAACCAATGGAAGTAAATCAAAGAGTCTCACGACATCACCAGGTGTGTTTAATGTGTTTTATTAATTAAAAAAGCTAGAAAAATCTGTTCGTAGTAGTGTCAGATTCTCGTATTTTTATTCAAAAAATCTTAACCAGTAGATCGCGACGATTTTGGAGAGAGGATTTAATTAATTTAGGATAAAGTGATAGAATTTGTCATAGAAGTATAATTCAACACTATCAGTTGGCCAAAGAACATGAAAGCATATGCTGGTGGATACAAAATAAATAAATCTGTATGTTCAAGAATTTTTTTTGGGCGAAATAGATTTTTCACAGTTCTAGGTAAAAAACAGTCTGGATAACCACTTATTTTATCTGATTCTGGAACATTCTGTGTGAAAAATAGTCAAAATACTATGTTTTATAAAGTTTTTGAACATTCAACTTACAAATCAAATGAAATCAAAACGTAAGCAAAACATCAAAATAATGTTTATGGAAAACTATTGGCAACGTGTGCGTTATCGTGCAATCTAGTGTCAAGTTACGCTCGAGAATGTTTTATTTATTGAAACGTCCATTTTGTATTGCAGCTAGGTATGCAGTGCTTAAAAATGTATTTGTCATTGGTATGTGTGAAAAAATTTCAACTTTGGATATGGTTGGTGGTATGGTGCTAACGTTGGTGTATGGTATTTTCGTTAGTGACATATATATTTACCTAAACTATTCTATTTACAAAGCTCTAGAACATCCCTTCTGGCAATTAGAAGAAATGAAACTGTTTTATTTGCCGTAAATTACTAACTTAACAGTCCGAGCCTGTCATCTCTCTAAAGTCAAGAAAGTCAACTCTTGCATATTCAGTTTTTTTATTGCTAGCTAACATAATTTGGCGCACTATTGTAACAGTTTTTTCTATATATATATTTTTAACAAACTAAGGAATTAAAAAGAAAAAAAAATCGAAAACAATAAAAAAAAAACTAACCAATTTCCCCAGGTTATTCACAAACTGCTGCCGCTGGGATGGATATTCAGGAGGACCACAAAGGACCACTTCGTACGGGACACCAAACTCGCAAGCTTACCACCCGTATAGACGATAAGTATTGAGGAATGGTTCTTTTTATTGCATTATTTTTAGAGTGCGAGAGCTAAATGGGTAGCTTTTTGAAACGTTATTTAGGTCTATCTCTGTAAATATTAAATTAAAATAGATTAAAAATTAGATATAAGCATCTCTCGGTAAGATACATATTTTAACACGGCATGGTCAAAGTACTGGTATGTTTCGAGTATCCTCCACAAAATACGTCTCGTCATAGACGTGCGTACGTGTTTCGTGTTACAGCGAACACGTCGAGACACCTAAAAATCTATTACACACGTAGCGTACTTGAAGCGATATACTTCATTTAAGGTCTTCAGTTTGTTCAGTTGAGAAAGAGTTTCATTAACGCTTTTGCATCCTACATAACTTCATCAAAAAAGCAAATTTTACATGAGCATTTAAGAGCGTACAACTTTTCTTTGTTGCGCCTAATACGCGTCTGTGACGCTACGCCTCGTGGAGACGGTGACCCAGATACGACAAAAAGGCGAGGTACACGTTACTTAAAAACAAAATGCATGGCATAAATATGCTTTTAGGACTATACGCCTCGTATATCATTGATGTACATATATTTTTCTCTTGATAGAAAGACTAATTTTGAAGACGAATAACAATTCCTTGTGTTTAAAAGCTAATTTTTCGAGCTTATCAATTAATAACTATTAAATTATTATTTAAATAATGTATTACTATTTGTAGATTTTCTCCAAAAAATTGTCGGTTTTTGTAGAAAATTTATGAACAGTATTCAAATTTTGCCCAATAAACTAAACGATACGTTCCCCTTAGTAGTAAGCCGAAAATAAAAAGTATAAATTGGGTACTACGGTAGTTCTCAGGACTGGGCTCATAACTGATAGAAATGCCATTTTAATTTTCGTGTAACTAATCATCTATTTAAGCAGATGTTTATGTTTAAACGTAAGGAAATTGTTATGTGTGTACCTCTTGCTTTATATCCTATTGGTTAATAAAAAAACTCAATAAACTTTAATTTACAATTTTTTTTAGATAATCGATAAAGACATGTTATATACCATAGTTACATTAGGTGAAAACAAGGTTCCTTATTAATTTGACAGTAATGAGTTTTTAATTTAAGCTATAAGGAAGAAATTTTTAGTTTAAATAAAAGAGGCTACTATTTCAGTCGCTTTTGGTACATTTTTTGAAACGCATTATCGGAATTATAACAGTTCTTTCACATGAAAACAAGACGTTTCAACAATACTCTCCGTATCTTATTATTTCTTCATTGCAAGTTCTGTTATATCACTGACATCTTTATAAATAACGAAGTACAAAATAATTAGTAACAACTTCGAAGAGCTACTCTTTTACTGCTTGTATTCTGATTTTTTTTTCATTGTAATATTTAAACTTTGCGTAGTACTAAGTATATTGTTCTTTAAACCTTAGCTGAGCTTAAGGTTGCATTTTTACTATTTAGTTTACTTTTTTACCTGTTAGTTTAGTTTTGACAGTTTTAAAAGCATTTCTTTGAGTACATGTCAGATGACTTTACCTGTATAAAAATTAAGCAGACAAATAAATATAGATCTTAGTAGAAATATTTTTTTTAATATAAAACTGTTTTAGACAATATGTCAACATGACTAAAACGTTTATCCCTGGTTTTTGAAGTGTTTTTTTTTTTTCATTTTACCC
Organism: Pachyrhynchus sulphureomaculatus; assembly: GCA_019049505.1. NCBI lineage: Eukaryota > Metazoa > Arthropoda > Insecta > Coleoptera > Curculionidae > Pachyrhynchus > Pachyrhynchus sulphureomaculatus. Next base: position 86,575,652 of record CM032452.1, on the reverse strand, counting down.
ACGAAGTTTCGATCAGTTTGTTGTTTACAAGTACACAGTCTGTCAAGTGTGAACGTGTCCGCGATAATTTATTTTTGGTAGATGTGATTCTAGCGATTTAACAGAGGGAACCTTTATCTATGATGCATTTTAATAAAAGTATCAATCGTTGCCACACTTTCGTCGAAATCACGTAAAATCCAAAATCAGTCGCTTGCGCGTCGGTTCGAAGCACTATTTCTTTGTTCCCATCCAAAGGGGCTAAATATATTAAAAAGTCGGTATCGTTTGTGAAGAAGTCGTTTTCGAGACGAAATATGGCAACGACTTCCTAAAACGTGGCTCGGTAGGCAAAGTCACTCTGAAAGTCGACAAACGAATCGTGTCTTTGTTTTTAAGGTACCCGAAATTGACGTTGCATCAATGAGCGGTAAAATTTAAAAAAATGGATTTGAATGTATCTCCTGAGACCATTCCATAACATCTTCGTGCTTATGAAGCACGTTAAAGAAACCTTTGCTGGGGGAAAATCACGCTTGGGCCCACAATAAGATACTAGCGTAACCTTCACAATCGCTGGACGCTAACCCTATTGAAAACATTTGGTCCCTTGTAAAGAGAAAGCACAGAGGAAAAACTCTGAGGACTTTGACTAAGTGGTTTCGCGAGATTTGAAAAATTTGCAGAGGATGCAGAAAATAGCACACCAAAGAATACAGTGATGGCAAAAAATGTTCTCGAAACACGTTTTTTCAAGCATACGAGTGGTCCCGTTTCCTACTTGACAGACTGTACTTAGAAAAAGATAGATTTTTTAGGCTGTGCAAGTTTTCCTTCATAGCTAGATAAATAACTTAAAAAACACGCTGGATCTAGTTCTGAGTAATTTAAGTTTATTCCCTCTGTACATTACCCGGTTGGGATTGATTACTATGTTGTTTATGAACTTTTGTGGGACCCGAATCGTGTATTCCTTCAAATGTTAAGGTCCCAGTGCAGTTGAATGGCCCAGTGAGTTAACGATCATCTAAATTGTAAGGTACTTTTATTCGTTGCACTGTGTGTAACATATTTGGATCCATATCTAACATCAATATATCAACCCTAGTCTGACTATAGAGATATTAGAACAGAGGAGGGAAAGTATAAAGCCTGTTGTACGCAAAAGCGTGGCGTCGTTAAAAAGAGACAGAAATAATATGAGTCATTCTGTCGCCCTTACTCCGTGCACGCCTACAACACTCGCACGGGTATGCACTCTAACTTAGTATAGTGGGGTGCCCCGAGTAAGAAAGACAGAATGACTCGTGTTATTTATTTCCCTTTCTATCAGCGCCACGCTTCTGGCGAGAACTTACCTCTTCTATTTTAATATCTCTATGGGTCTGACTATATAGTCTTGTAAATTGTCAACTTACTACACTTGACATCGTATTTAGACAAGCACTTGTGGATCAGTTCCAAGTATTTTATTTTATAACTGGAGTCGAGTTCCTTCTAAGGGAAAGTGTCCCTTATGGTGACTCTGCTGGACTTTGTGAAAACGGGGCTTGTATCTTGGCGGGAGTGGCGTTGATTTCTCCACTTTCTATCTTGCCCGAATCGACTTGTGGCAGACGGGTCTCGGACTTTGGCTTCTGGAAGCGGTAGGTGGTTGCTATATCGTCCACGTAGAGGGGGCATTTGGGATATTTATCACTGTAAACAATGGGTAATCTTCTCTGGAGTCAAAGCGATTAGAATCGGAATTGTCAATAATTAGAAAATAACCCCGCGAAATTCTGGTTGCAGGTTGCTATGGTCGTTTGTATTCAAGAAAAAGACTATTCTATAACACTGTAAACAAAAGAGCGCAGGAAAGATGTTCATAGCAATCAGAATTTGGTAGGATTAACAAAAACAGACCAATATTACCACTCAGTTCTGCTTGCTGTAGGCATTTGTAATTAAAAGGAACATCATTTTACAACACTGTAAACAAAAAAGCATTGAGAGGATCTTTATAGCAACAAAAGGGATTGACAATACCATTCGAAACAAACAATTGATCCTGCCCAATTGTGGTCGTAATAAACGTGCGTGCCCTTTTGTTTACAGTGCTGTAAAGCGGTGGGCGCCATTAATTACCATTACAAATAAACATTTCTGAGCTTTCTTGTTAACAATGTTGAAAAATAGTGTCCCACTTAATTACAAACTGGAGTAAATCAGTTTTGTCCAGTGATCTGAATAAGTTAGGGGGTCAGCCCATCGTATCCTGCTTTGTAGAAAGCTTTTAACTAGAATGCTCCACTTTGAAAGGGTTTGTTTTTTTTTTAATTTGGTATTACTCAATATGTGTTTATTTGCCCACGTCACAGAAACTATAGCAATCGCTACAGAAAGACAAACAGGTGGAACAAAACGTCGCCGCAAAACGAAGCTGGCTGGCTATCGCCGAATCGTTAAAATGTGCCTCTTTGCGTTTCTCAGAGGTGCCGTGCAAATATAAGATCTATTATATATTACTAGCGACCCTTCGCTCATTTATTGTATATTTTAGGCTAAATATATTACGATTCATTGTGTTCCCGCATCTCTAACTATTTTACGCAATGCACGCGAAGATACCTCTCCGATAATTGATTTTTTCCGACTTCATCGACATTCATCATGATAGGTCGACTAATTTACACAAAATATCCATAAATTATACATCTCAACCTTCCTCGTGAAACACTCTATCCGTTAGTGAAAACTGGAATGAAATCCGTTTAGTAATTACTAAGAAAATCGTGCACAGACAGACGCGGTGGGGGACTTTGTATTATATTACGTACAGATATGTAAAAATAATGGTAAAAAAATATGAGCGGAATTTCTAAGAAACTCGACGAGTACATTTTAACGACCTGGCGGTAGCCAGCCAACTTCGTTTTGCCTCGATATTTGGTTTCACGTGTTTGTCTTTCGGTAGCGATAGATATATTTCCTATGCCAATGTTCTAATAATCTAACCTTTTTTGTCTCCGCTATTTGTGATAAAGGTACTCTTGCAGAGCCATCTATATTTCATTAAATGAACCGAATTTTTCGATTCATCGATTTTAATGAATAAGGATTTCGGTAAACATACCGTGGCTGTATAGCCATCTTTAGTATAATCTCTTAACTAACAACCGCGCGAAAATAAAAATAAAACGACCAATCCAACAACATTATTTCACCTTTCTCTCGTCACATCGCGCCCGCCTTTGATTTTAACATTTTTTCCAGGTATAAGCAAAACAGGTGTATGTGTTGTTTGTTAAGGTAACTCGTGAAAAGACGAAAAACATAGATAACAATGAGTTTTTGTTAGTGATTTAAGGCCACATGAGTTCCTGGCGAACTTGCAAAGCTACCTGACTTCAGGTAAGTTACTTTCTTTTGTTTTTGAGCGTTTTCTAGGATGTTTTACTTTAACTTTTTAGGTTAGTTTTTGTGTTTACACACCACAGACTCCGTAAATCGTAAATTTGTATGTAATTTAATATCGAATGAGTATATTTATACAGCTTTTATTTTAAAAATAGCAACAGGAATTGTATTCTGTCGGATTGGTTTTTATGCGATTGTGTACATAATTTAGTTCAAATTTTAAAGTAAATAAGTCAGGTAATTAACGTTGCAAAAATATCTTATAAAAATGTTTATTCACGTAATTCTGGTTTTATTGCTTTGATTTTATACTGGATGAATTTTCTCATTTTTGAACTTTAAACTGACAAGTACAAAGTATAAAAATGAATATAGGTTCTCGAACTTTAATAATTGTGTTTTTATCTTATGATTTTTATATTTTTGCGTCACTTTGAGAATAAGAAGCTGTTGATTTATTGATAATAAAAACGCCAAACTTGTCAAAGATATCAGAACATTAGTAGATTGAGTCGTAAAGTATAAACAAAACCATAACTTGCGTAAATAAAACGACAGGACGGGGCAGGGAAAAGGGTTGAGGAGAGTGGCAACGTTGCCAAAATTATTAACATTAGCGCACTCTGTGGCTGAGTCGTTAACTAGAATTTGGTAAATATGTAAAGAACCGGATGACTCTAGTACTAGTAGTCTCAGATTTTATTTTCTAGCTTAAAATAAAGAAAAATGAAATATTGATTGGTTGAGTTTCGCGGCACAATTTTGTAGCATGTAGTGTCCAATTCCAAAAGGCAGAATTGCGGCTATTGGTTGATAAATTGTGGAGTAGAACTCCACGACCTGGCTTGGGGACCCTACAGAAAGACCAAGCGCAGTAAGAGGAGATTCCTAGCTAAGATGCTCAGGCTTCTTTACCGAACATTTGATGGACACTTGTAGGTCATGTTTTTGGTTGGCGTTGAGTTAAGAAATCTTCAGTCTGATAGAAACCGGTTGTACTCGACAGACTAGAAGTTTTTTGACGGCTCTTAGAGCGAAATAGTTTAAAACGTCACAAATAATCATAGGGAAATACGAAGAACGTAATTAACGAGATAAACAGCAATAGTACAGCAAAATTACGACAATTGCTGAAATGTGTAATGTCATTACTCGAACCATGCACTCCATTATTCATGATAAGTTGAACTATCGCAAAACGAGGTCGAGATGGGTTTAAAGACAGCTGACTCAGGTCCCTAAAGGCAACCGAATTTGCATTTGTTCTGACTTGAAACGACTGTGGGAAGGTAATATAGACCCGACCTCGCACTGTTCGTTTTTTTATCTGTTTGGCCTGCTCAAAGAGTTTTTTACGTGGCACTAAATTCGAAGACGATGAAGCAGGTATGACTGGCTCAGACAGCAAGGTAAACAGTTCCACACTACAGGAATTCAGAAGCTCACGGAACTATGGGAAAAGTGCCTAAATGTTGATAGAGACGTTAAAAAGTAGTATAGATTTCATGAAGGTCATTGAATAAACCGTTATTATTTTTTCTGATAGATTTTACAAAACCCTCAAACTTTTATTAAGTATATCATATACCTATTTCTAATAGTTTTCGATTTATTTTGAATTTTTTACCCTTGTTTTTAATACACTTACGCTATAACATCCTAGTTGCCAAGATAAAACAAAAATGTAGGCATTGTCAAATTTTGACATGTCTATTAAGCAAGTAAAAATAGTTTAATTTGTTGTAGTAAGTGACGTATAAAGGTAAGAGTTATGGATTTTCCTAAAAATGAATTATTTGATAGGGTTTATATACTGGGCGAGGCGGGAAAAAATTGTCTTTTAGCAGTAAGGCTTTACGGAGCGAAGTACCCTAATAGACGTATACCATCTAGAAAATGTTTTCAGTGCTTAATGGAACGGTTCGATGGTAGTGGTAGCGTTGAGTATACGAAACAGAAAGTAGTAAATCAGAACACTACCAATGAGGAAAAAGAAATGGAGATTTTACTTCATATTGAAGATAACTTAACTTATCTGATATAACCCTCGTACCACTGTATGCTTTCAGGCTACACTATGGCCAAATAGCCCAGGCGGCTGAGGTCATGCCAACGATATAAACAGCCGACTAACCGCCGTGTTTGATTGAGTTAAAACAACTGATATTTACGCGGTAAATTCCCCATTTTTCTCTTTTTACTTGCCTTGTTAAAGAGAAGTGAAAGAAAAAATCTCGCTCTGCCATTCTTTACGTTTTCGGGTCCCTAGATCATAAGAACATAATTTCCCATTTGCATCGGTCTGTCTGTCAGTCTATTGGCACAGATGCGACAATACTTGAAGTAGGAAAGGAAGGAATCTATTGTTTTTTAGCCATATCTTTTCAGGGGAAGGGGGTGAAAGGGATAAAAATCAATACTGTTTTTTATAGTTATATAAAGAATTGTAAGCATAATTAGTTATTGTCAAACATAAGGGTTTAAAGGGCTCTAAGGAAAAGTTAGAGGGGTTGCCCCCCATATATCTTGTTATACGTCCTTTACAGGGTTCTTAAGTCGAGGACGCTGAAAATTATGTTATTGTTTCAATATTTATATAGTTTATGTAGACGGACATGCCAGATTTCAATTGTAAATATCTATGAAGTCTTTATGTACAATTTTTTTTGTATTTAATGTTTCATCATAAAGTTGTGGCTTAGTCAAGGGAGGCAGAAGGCATATGTCCTCTCCCCCTTAGGATGTAGGAACGAGGGACCTCTTAGAAATGGAACTTGTCTTTAATATAAGAAAATATGAAAAGGCTTGCCATATGGAAAATATCCCCCCTTCGTCATCATCATTTTAAATTGGTTGTAAGTTGTTAAAAGTTTAGGGTACGAGCCTGCCATAAAGTACTTATTTATAAAAATATTTTTTTAATGTAAGAAGGACAAAATCTTTAGAGCTGAACATTTGCTATGGAAGTACGATACTCTATTTATTTGAAACGCGTAGGTGGTCCTATAACAGAGGCGTGCTATTTATTCTCAGGTATTTTTTAGGTAACAATGCTCTTTTGTTACGAAGTTTTATTGCCGATCAAATCATTTTATTTACATACTTTCCTGTTGCCTTAACTAGAAATACATGCTTAGAGCAGCATGCCCAAGGGTCAAGCCAGTTTAGTGACAAGTTAATTAATGTGTTAACAAAATGTATTCTCCAACGAAACGCCAAAATTCGAGCAGCTAACCCATAATGAAAGACGTATAGTTAAAAATGTATTTGACTACGTTAAAAACGATCAAAATTGTGATTTAAGTGTGGACGATTGTCTGACAAAATGTTCCTTAATGACCGGAGGTGGTAAAGCCACACTTTACAGAATTATAAGAGAAGAAAATGAGGGGGTACCGACTCCCCAAAAAAGAGACCAGGCAGAAAAGAACTTCAGCTGACAGACAACACAAAACAACCAGTAATGCGTGTTGTTCATGACGTTTTATGGAAAAAGAATTCCAACTTCGGATATGATCCTGTAGGCTCCGACAAGCCATCCAGAAATTGCGAAAATGAGTAGAGTGAAACTATGGAGTGTTTTAAAAGATACGAATTTTTATTGGAAAAACTGTGAAAGAAAATCTTTATTGATAGAAAGTACACTGGAGAAGATACTATTTAAAGAAAAAAAATATATTACTTAGATGAGATGTAGATAAATGAAGCGTACACAGTCAAGAAATTTTGGTCTTCTTCTTTCTAGGACAAGATCCTGTTCTTTAACATAGCTTTACGTCTCGGTAGATGTTGAGTCCCAGTTATCTTTCCACCTTTTCGGGGGTCTTCCTGGTAGTCGTTTCCTGTCTGACTTTCCCATCATGACTTGTTTGGCTAGTCGGTCATACTTCATGCATTGGACGTGGTCTCACCAATGTCTTCTCCTGTCTCTAGCAAATTTTACATCTCCCACTTCGCATTCTTCTCGTATTATCGTGTTCCTGATTCTATCTCTTAGCGTTCTGCCCGTCATTACTCTTGACGTTTTTCATTTCGGTTGTTCTCATTATCTGTTTCGTCTTTTGTGTTTCGCTTCTTGTTTTTGCACCATAAGTTAAAATAGGTCTTACACATGGCGGCTTTAAGTGCTTGATTTCATATTTCTTCTGTCACATCTCTGTTACTGGTTATGTTAACCCCTAGGTACTAAAAAAATTTTTACCTGCTAGAATATTTTTTCATCCACCATCAGTTTACATCTAATTGGTTCTTTGGCGAAGACCATTGCTTTAGTTTTTTCTACAGATATTGTCATATTGTACTTCGTAGTGGATGTATTCAATCTAAAAAGCATTCTTTGCAGATTTTCCTCGCTGTCTACTGTTAGGGCCACATCATCAGCGAAGCATATTATTTGCCTCGTAAATTTTGGTAAGATGGAAATATCAAGAATGCTCGCCAAGCATTCAATGAGGGTCTCTCTACTGTTCTTAAACCGCCATCTGGTAAGGAACGTAGGTTAATTATTATGCATATTGGAAGCGAAAGTGGTTTTGTAGAAGGAGGTCTTTTAACATTCGTATCCAAGAGAACAGGAGATTATCACGTACATATGAATTCCGATGGATTTGATGATTGGTTTTCGCAGATGATAGACTTAATACCGGATGGTTGTGTTATTGTAATGGATAGCTGTCATTCTAAAAAATTAGAATGAGTCCCAACCTTGGGTTGGCCGAAAAAGGACATCCAATCATTTCATTTCCAAAAGACAGCGTTAAAAGAGAATTATTAGAACTTGTAAGGCTTGAAGTTCTCAGAAATGAAGACAAGTACACAGTTTCGTCATCGCCGAAGTGGCAAAAAACAAGTAATATTACTGTTTATCGCCTTCCACCATATCATTGCGAGCTCAATCCGATAGAACATATATGGCCACAGGTTAAAGGTGAAGTTGCCAGGAACAATACTACCTATAAATTAGCAGACTTCCGCAGTTGTATATTTTTTAATTAATAATTTAAAACATTTAAAACTATTCAGTTCCTACTATTCGCAAATAATACGTATACGCCCAGGCGCACCACCACTGGCCATTTAGCCCCAATAACAACAATAAAAAAAGAGTTGTTTTCCTATTGTATTTAAACATAAGCTGCATTACAGGTAAAATGTAGGTAAAACTCTGGGGCCCTTACTACTACTTGATGCTAATTTGCATAATTCTGCAT
>CM032452.1:86510925-86566964 GCA_019049505.1 Pachyrhynchus sulphureomaculatus | reverse complement strand
ATCACCAAATTTGTCAACAATTTGTTACATAGAAACTTATTGAAAAAACAAAATAGTCTCAGTGTTATTAAAAGAATTGTTATTAGTAAGAGTTCTCTAATTAAAATACAAAATTTACGCTACATTGTAAAAGCCAGTATGAGCTAATTTAACATCTGCTCTGGGAACTAAGGAAAATACCTTAATTTCAACTGAAAGTCTAGCAGTGAAAGTATGCCGTATAATTGTTGAAATACTAATAAGGATGCCTGCAGTTAAACTCGCAATGGTAAGTGGATACCTTCCTGTAAACCAATACTAAACAGAGTGAGGTCTTTTAAGCGATTTTTCGCTGCTTTTAAGCGCACAAAATATTATAAATTTGACATATAAAGTTATATATGTAATACTCCTATATGGCTAGCGCCCTATCTTCGCATGTAAGCAAAGCGAGTGCCATTAAAGAGGGAAACAGGCTCTCAGTCCAGTTATATAAGAGTACTACAAACACTACTGTCAGAAAATATTTGCCCACCTAGAACTCCCAAAATTTGATACCTAGTTAAACCCTTTTATTTTATTAGGTAAATTTAATTGTTCTTAACAAGTGTCCATCATAAAATTGTTTAGATAAGCCTTTTTGGTGAAATCACAAATAAAAACCAATTAGAACAAATTTCAAATTTTGCATGATAACCGTTTTGAGGCGATTTCTGAGAATTCCATTTGAAGTGAGAACTCATTTCAAGTTTCTAGGGATTATGGAAATTCCTAGTGACATTTTATGATAAAAAACTATGCTATAAATACCATTGCCCTTTTGGACATTAACCATTCGCAAACAGTACTTTGTCATTGATACAGGCTCAATTGTTTTTTGAAAATGCCAAAAACGAAAGAAGTTTCCGTTGAAAATTCGGCTCTGATAATTGCGAGACATCAAAATGCGGATGCCAAGGAGAACGGTGGATTACATCGTAAAAAAATTTTCTGCGGGACATGAAATTCCCAACCAAAAACGTTCAGGAAGGCCTCGAAAAAAACGACTCCTGCTGAAGACAGAGCTATAACAATGTCCAGCAGATATAATCGCCGCCTAACCGCATCAGAAATCACGGCTCAAGTAAACCTGGAGCGGCCCATCCCATCAGCGTGACAACCGTGAAGAACAAGTTAGCAGAAGGTGGACTGCACGGGAGATTTGCAGTGAGGAAACCACTTCTTAGGCAAGTAAATAAACGTAAATGATTAGAATGGGCCCGAGATCATGAAAATTGGATATCAGAACATTGAAATTCCGTCCTTTGGAGCGACGAATCTGAATTCGAAATTTTCGGTTCAAATCGACGAGTTTACGTGCGGCGGTTAGCTGGAGAGAGGATGTTGGAAGCCTGTCAGTTGCCTACAGTAAAACATGGTGTAGGTTCAGTAATGGTTTGGGGTTGTTTTGGCACCGGTAAAGTTGGAAAAATCTTTAGGATAGAAGGAATCACGCGAAAAGAACAGTATCAAGAAATTTTGCTAACTCAAATGCTACCTTCTGGAAGAGATATTTTTCAGGGGAAATTTATTTTTCAGCATGACAACGACCCTAACCATTCTACTAAACAAATTAGAGAACTTTTGGACCAATGGAAATCCGTTGACGTCCTGGAAGTGATGACTTGGCCTCCACAATCATCCGAGTTGAACCCCATTGAATTGCTGTGGGACCATTTGGACAGGTGTGTTCAAATCCAACATCAGAAAATCACTTGTGGGAACTTTTACAAGCAGAATGGGTTAAAATGGGTTAAAATAACCGAAGAAACTCTAAAGAAACTACTGTACAGAATGCCGAAACTCTGTAAAGCGGTACTTAGAAACAAAGGAGGTCACATAGATGAGAAAAATCCTGGAAAATCATGAATATTTTTCTGATTTTCTAGACTGTAAATAACGTGAAAATAAATAATTCATTATTAAAATTAAAAAAAAAAAAAGTATTATCTGGGTTTTTGTTGTCTTGAGACTGAAATAAATAGGTGGGCAAATACTTTCTGACGGTAGTCTATGTACAAAGTTGCCACGCTCATTATTCGCATAAGGAGTAAATACTGTCACACTATGCTCTAGCCCAGGGGTGCTCAAACTTGAACTGCTGGCGATCTACCTCAATATTGTTAGACTACGATCGATCGACTCTGAGAGGCTGCAAGTAAGTGTGATGCCTATAATCTCCTTCATGTTTAGAACTTTTGAACACAAAACTTGTTGATGCATAATGTAATGGAAGGAGAAAAATGAAGGGAAATCATCATTAGCTCGACACAATGCCACAAAACCGTTTTCGTTTCCAGTCATTGCTGGTGCTCCATCGGTTGTAATGCACACTAGTTTATATATTGGTAGCCTGTAGTTTGTCATAAAATTGAAGAAAACGTCATATATATCTTCGCCACGGGTCTTTCCTTTCCGAGGGATCATAGTCAAAAACTCTTCCTTAGCCGACATATCATTGAATACCATTCGAATGAAAATACACAGCTGGGCAGTGTCTGTCATATCGGTGGATTCGTCGAACTGTAAAGAAAAGTATGTACATTCTATGATATCATGTTTTAGTTTATCTGCCATGTCCTGACTCATGACTTCAACACGCCTTGTGACAGTCGGACGAGATAACTGAAGTTCTCTAATAGCAGACATAATCTCTGTTTTATTTTTAAAATCTAAAAATAAAGTCTCACCCGCTTCAATAAATGCTTCCTTCACAACCAATCCATCATCAAATGGTTTCTTGTGTTTCGCCAATATATGAGATATTTTAAATGACGCTATCGTTGCAGCTTTTGATTGTTTGGCTGGTCTTGTGAACATGGTTTGTTCTTTTTTCAAACAAGTTATCAAATCACGTACTTTTGTTTTCTTAATTCACTCTGTGACGGAAAATCCTTTTCATAGTTTTTATGAACCGTTTTATGATGCCTCTCTAAGTTCCCACGCTTAGGTATTGCAACTGACGCACGGCAAATGAGACAAATGCACTTATCCTTTACCATACAAAAGAAAAATTCTTCCTCCCAATCGTTATTAAAATGATAAGTTTTACTTTTCTTCGCCGCACTCATTTTGGACTATTTATTAATAAACTTTGTATCGATGTATCGCCTTCAAGTTACAACTCAGACTGACTCCTATTCCTGTAGGCGCAACATTTATATCGGCGCGAACGAAGTCTCGAATGTTCCCGTCAAACACGCCGCCCGAAGTTTCTAGAAAAATCGGCGGGAATCAAAAACGCGGCTTTTCTTTGATAAGTACCGCGCTTTCCTTTGATAAAGCCGCTTTTTTGCCGCTAGCAAGGGGTTATTACGATAAAAGAAAGTGATGAGATGGTTATTCTGGCCTAATTGTGGATCGAATAAATTTTAATAGCTTATTCATTACATTTTGTTTTAGTTACCTAAAATTTTTTTCTCGAGATCGACTCAAAAAGCACTCGCGATCGACTTGTCGATCGCGATCGACCGTTTGAGCACCCCTGCTCTAGCCAGTTGTTTACAGCTTTGACCAAAAGTATTTGCCACCTAACTAAAACTTAAAAATCTTAAAACTGTTGGAATAGAACAAAACGAAAGATATACATTATTAAGAACCCCGCGCCAATCTTATGGGAATATGTGTTTCTGTGGATTTGGCTAATTTTTAGATATGTTGTAGTCCTCGTCGTTTGAAGAAATATCTCCATGGACATAACATGATTCTATGAATGGATTCCGCGCTACGAGCCTTCCAGTCACAGAATCGGCATATATATGGAATACTAATATTTTTCCGTATTTATGAGTGATTGAATGGCCTGCATGCGGGAATTTTGTATCCGCAGGACCGAGGGTATTCTTGTCAGTATTTGATTAAAATGATTAACTATGCCTGTCCACTGCGGCGGGTCAAAAAAAAGCGAGGGAGAAGAGAGGGAGCATAGATAGAATCCTCTTCGTTGAAAGATGTAAAAACTAATTTAGGGTAAAAACCTTTTTATTAAGAATTGCTATTGACATCTAATAAACTACTGGCCGTCTACTTCGGCTCTCAAAAATATAATAATGTATGAAATGCATACATTCGTTATCCAAAAACATAATCTTAATATAATATATAGCCAGACCTGTCACATAAAAATACTCTTAAGGGTCTGCAATTTGAGACATGTCAATAATAATAACTTAAATATAATTTAATCTAGGTAACCTAAACAAGTCAGTCTCTTACTTCTCACGTTGCAGTTTTCTATACAGAGGCGGAGATGATGTTGTTTACAGATGTATCAGTTGCCATTCTTCTTTCCCATTTCTAATGCGTTTTCGACCACTCTTCTTTGAGTTTTTGTGCATTTTTGCCTTTTCAAAACGATTTATAGTACAGCGTGTCCCAAAAAGTTTTATACAAATGGAAAAAAAAATTTATCTTACATATTACAAAAAAAATTTATTCTTGTTAAAAAGTTCTGCATCACATGGAAATCCATAATCAAGCATCAAAAGTTTAAAATATTTGATGGTATACAGGGAAAATAAAAAATAATGATTTATAATGAAGAGTAAACTGTACTTCAATGTATCCACCGTCTCTTTCTAAGCAGGTAATTGTTTTTCGAGAAAAATCTTTTATTGTATCTCTAATTACGTCAAGAGTTATAGCTTCACATGTTTCCCTAATGACTCTCTCAAGATGATGAACATCTTGAAATGGCCTTTTAAGATAAACCTTTTGTTTTAAGTAGCCCAATAAAAAAACGTCTACAGGGGTGATGTTCTGAGATCTTGGAGGCCAAGAAAAAATCTGCACATATCTCCCTATTACTCTGCCGTTAAAAATGTGGCGGAGATAATCTCGAACATTTCTCGTACTGCGACATGATGCACCATCATGTTGGTACCATATACGTTGTCTTTCATTTATTGGTAGGCGATTAAGAAACTCAGGGAACTCATTATTGAAAAATTCTAGGTAACATTCAGCATTCATATTATTTCGAAAAAAGAATGGTCCAACTTCTTTCAAAATTCCACACCATACATTGCTTTTAAACGAGTACTGATCCGAGTTTGTATATTGAAGTTAGGATTAACAGCGCTCCACCAGCGATAATTTTGAGAACTTACTGTCCCATTAGACGTAAATGTCGCTTCGTCAGAGAAAAGTATTTGTCTTGCCATACACCTGTTATCTTCCAACTTTCCTTAAAATGAAGCACAAAATTCAAATTTCCTGCTTTTAAAGTATGCTACTCAGTATATATCACCACTACACCAAACACTTTATTTTTGCACTCGACGCGCGTTTCGCTAACCATGTTAGCTTCATCAGGAGCGATGATTGACTAAAGCTAAACTACAAATCTACCCTATTTATACTTAGCCTAACCCTTGAATTATTCAAGCGGAACTAATGACATAGGCAAGGCCATCAGTTCCGGTCAAGTAACCAGTAGAGGGGACTATAAGGAATAGGCCCTCTGTCTTTATTTAAACTACTTTTACATTTTATGATTTCCATACTTTCGTATGCGTTCAACAATCTCCTATCAGATACATTTTTTATTACTCTTAGATTATCTAATGTTACAGTATGATCAGCTTCAAGAGCATGTTCGGCAATGCTAGACTTTTCTGTTCTATTGTATCTTAAGTGTGCTAAATGTTCTTTAAATCGTATTTTAATTGACCTTTTAGTTTGCCCAACATACTTTTTGTCACAATCATTACAACTAATTTCATAAATTCCACTTTTCTCACAATTAGGAATCTTATCTTTGGGATTTCCTAAGATATTCCTCAGATTGTCTGATGACTTATAGACTAAGGTGAGGCCTACCTTATTAAATACCTTATTGAGTCCCTTGCTATATTTCGGATTATATGGTATGGAGACATACTTGGTGTTATTTTCTTCGCGTGTAAAAAAGGTGGAATTCTGAATATTAAACCTAAATTTATGTCTATTTATTAGCTTATTTACTAAGTCATCGTCATAACCATTAACTCTAGTTATATTTCTAATACGATTCCTTTCTTTATTAAAGTTTACTCTATTCAGAGGGAAAGTGACCAAACGATGAACTAAAAAATGTAATGAGGCTAATTTATGTTGTTTGCAATGAAATGAATCATTAGGAATATATCTATCTGTTATTGTGTCCTTTCTATAGATATCAAATTCTAATCTATTATTATTTTTAATAATTAAAATATCTAGAAAAGGCAATTTTCCTTTGTTCTCAACTTCGTAAGTGAATTTAATGGAATCATACCGGCTATTTAATTTAGAAACAAAATCATCAATATTTGCTTTTTTTGTATCAAAAATCGCGAAAATATCATCCACATACCTATACCATACCCTTGGGAAATATTCGAATTCTTGACTGGCTTCGATTTCAAACTTACTCATGAATAAATTGGCTATGAAAGGTGACAAGCAATTACCCATAGCTGTTCCTTCTTTCTGAACATAAAATTGATTGTTATATTGGAAATAATTTTGTTCCATACAAAGTTTAGATAATGTTAAGTATTCACGAATAATTTCATCTTCAAAGTCATTCATTCTAAGTAATTCTTCGAGATATTGTAAAGTTTGTGGAATTGGCACACTTGGGAACAAAGAACTAACATCAAAAGAAATTAAGACTTCACCTTCATTAAGAACTAGATTTTTTGTTTTATTAATGAATTCTAACGAATTCTTCACTGCGAAAGTATTTAATGGTAACTTCTCAAGTTCTTTTGATAACCATTTGGATATTAAATATGTGGGTGATCCGACCAATGAAACAATGGGTCGCATTGCTTTTCCAGGTTGTGAATATTTCCCAAGGGTATGGTATAGGTATGTGGATGATATTTTCGCGATTTTTGATACAAAAAAAAGCAAAATATTGATGATTTTGTTTCTAAATTAAATAGCCGGTATGATTCCATTAAATTCACTTACAAAGTTGAGAACAAAGGCCTTTTCTAGATATTTTAATTATTAAAAATAATAATAGATTAGAATTTGATATCTATAGAAAGGACACAATAACAGATAGATATATTCCTAATGATTCATTTCATTGCAAACAACATAAATTAGCCTCATTACATATTTTAGTTCATCGTTTGGTCACTTTCCCTCTGAATAGAGTAAACTTTAATAAAGAAAGGAATCGTATTAGAAATATAACTAGAGTTAATGGTTATGACGATGACTTAGTAAATAAGCTAATAAATAGACATAAATTTAGGTTTAATATTCAGAATTCCACCTTTTTTACACGCGAAGAAAATAACACCAAGTATGTCAACATACCATATAATCCGAAATATAGCAAGGGACTCAATAAGGTATTTAATAAGGTAGGCCTCACCTTAGTCTATAAGTCATCAGACAATCTGAGGAATATCTTAGGAAATCCCAAAGATAAGATTCCTAATTGTGAGAAAAGTGGAATTTATGAAATTAGTTGTAATGATTGTGACAAAAAGTATGTTGGGCAAACTAAAAGGTCAATTAAAATACGATTTTAAAGAACATTTAGCACACTTAAGATACAATAGAACAGAAAAGTCTAGCATTGCCGAACATGCTCTTGAAGCTGATCATACTGTAACATTAGATAATCTAAGAGTAATAAAAAATGTATCTGATAGGAGATTGTTGAACGCATACGAAAGTATGGAAATCATAAAATGTAAAAGTAGTTTAAATAAAGACAGAGGGCCTATTCCTTATAGTCCCCTCTACTGGTTACTTGACCGGAACTGATGGCCTTGCCTATGTCATTAGTTCCGCTTGAGTAATTCAAGGGTTAGGCTAAGTATAAATAGGGTAGATTTGTAGTTTAGCTTTAGTCAATCATCGCTCCTGATGAAGCTAAACATGGTTAGCGAAACGCGCGTCGAGTGCAAAAATAAAGTGTTTGGTGTAGTGGTGATATATACTGAGTAGTATCATTGTGCCAAAGATTCCACATCCCCAACTTAGTTTAAAGTATGGGTAAATTGGAGTTTGTATGGTTGAAATTTATTTGATCTTAAAATTCTCGCAACTGTCGTTTTACTCACATTCAATAAAGCTGATCTTTTCCGAAGTGAATCTTTTGGCTTTTCTCCTACAGACAGCATTACTTGTTTTTGATTATCTTCATTTGAAACCCATGTCCGATGTTTCTTTTTAAATTTATTTTCAAACACTTCCATAAATCTTGAATTTATTTGTTAGATATCCTACAGTTGTAAAGTGTACAGTTTTATCAGGGTGTCTATTATTAAAGATTTCTGCTTCTTCTCTAAAAGTTTTATAATTATCTCCAACTATGAGAACAATTTAAAATTTTATCTTCAACACTCAATTTTACTGGCATTTCTAATTATTGCAAATACAGACTGACGTTAGCTTTGAAGTTTGTTGACAGTTGTTAGGTATTTCCAAGATTTATTTTCAGCCTAAATTTGTAGTGATTTAGTTTTCTCTTATTCAATAAATAATCCAACAATTATTGACGTGTTTACTGAAGTTTTTTCGAATTTTTAACTGGGAAGGCCACAAATCTACACGTGAACATAATTTTTTAGTTCCTATTAACATTTACAATTAATATTTTGCTCTGTATTTAAATTTAAACACACTTTACTCTTCATTATAAATCATTATTTTTTTTTCCCTATATACCATCAAATATTTTAAACTTGTGATGCTTGATTATGGATTTCTATGTGATGAAAATTCTTTTGTTAATACGTAAAATAAAGTTTTCCTCCATTTGTATAAAATTTTTTGGGACACACTGTATATCTCACCCTAATACGAAGGGTACTAGGAAAGTTTTGCAATATGACGCAACAAGCTGCTTGTTGCTGTATGTTGAGACATATTCATACGTGCATAGTAGCCGCCGCGCCAAGTCGATGGCTCAGTTATTCATTAGCAGTGAGAGTGTAAAGTGCTTGCGAAGGCATCGTGGTCACGAAATGAGATAAAGGCAGTTTTGCGTTATAATTTCATGCGTGGTTTAAACATAGACCAGTTCTTAGAAGAAATGACTTTTGTACTAGGTGATGTTTGTCCACATCGTACAACGATATTCAGGTGGTATAGAGAATTCTAAATGGGAAATTTCACTCTGGAGGATGCTGAGAGGCCGGGAAGGCCACGAACGTCAGTTACGGACGAAAACGTTACTGCTGTGACCTACCAACAGATAGAGGGTACTTTAGACCTAAATGCAATTCGTTCGATTCTGCATGATCATTTGCACGTGAAGAAACTTTGTTCTCTCTGGGTTTCGCATCGACTGACTGAAGAGCACATGACACGACGTGTGACTTGGTGCCGGGAGATGCTAAAAAAAGTTTGATAAGGGACAATCTCGGTATGTGAACAACATCGTGACAGGTGACGAGACTTGGCTGTACTATTACGATGTGCCGACCAAGGCTCAAAACAAAGTTTGGGTCTTTGATGATGAGGACACACCCGTAGTGGTCAGAAAATCCCGATCTGTAAAAAAAAATGATAGCTGTATTTTTCAAATCGAGTGGAATTGTGGAAACGTGTCGTTTTGGACACACAGAATGTCTTCTGTGTGTCCAAAATGACCACTTAGCTATGACTGTCGTCATAGCTAAGTGGTATACTGAACAGTGCCTGCCTAAAGTCATTGGATCTATGAAGAACCTGCGGCCAAAGTCAAGAATGGACACCTGGTTCCTCCATCACGATAATGCTCCAGCTCACCGCGCCAAAGCTTGCACCGAATATTTGACCACGACAGGTCTGAAACTTCTCGAGCACCCTCCCTACAGTCCAGACCTTGCTCCCTGCGACTTTGCATTGTTCCCGCATTTGAAAATGAAACTAAAAGGGAGGTGGTTTTCCAGTGATGAGGACCTTCTGCGGGCTTGGGACAACGAGTATGCTTTACTCCCTAGTGAAACTTGGCAGAACTGGTTTAAAGATTGGTTTCGGAGGATGGAGAGGTGTATTGAATGTAGAGGAAATTACTTTGAAAAAATTAAATAAACACAGCTGTATTGCAAAACTTTCCTAGTACCCTTTGTATATGGGTATTTCATTATTATTACAATGCCTAATATATTTTCCTCTTTTGAAAAGAAACTGTATTTTCATACATTTTTCGGAATCCTTTTTTTTTAGCATCTATCACTAAGATTAACAGAATATTAATGATGTATACACGATGAAATCTCGACGTAAACTAAATAGTTAACAAGAATAAAACAGGTCAATCATTGTCGAGTTCCAAGAATTTGTCCTTTAGTTTTTTTTTAGTGAGATTCATTATTTTGTTTACTTTATTTGATGTGCCAATTCAGAGAAATAAACGTAAGTATGGTGAGAAATAAGAGACATCTAGTTTCTAAGAACTGAAGAAAGTGGTAAATACTTTTGGCCAAGTCGCGTAAACCGGTACGGAAATAGTTAGGATTTATCAGTGACCTATATACAACTATGGATTATTGGCTTTATAAATATTGGGGAATCGCTTGTAAAACCTCATACTTGTTTTTCCCGTTGTCTCCATAATCCTGTGAAATAATTTTGTTGGTATTGGGATATAAAACGAGTACCTCTTATCTCTCATCTTAGTAAAGTGAATTATAGTCTTAAGTTTAAAAAAATGTTCTAAAAGGGCTTTTCCGTATTCCAGTACTTACAAAAATATATTACTATCCTTTTTATCCTCTCCTTAATCTAGGTTCCTTACCTTGTTACGTGGTAACTACCGACCTGAACTCCCTAACAGCCGTTCCTGGAAGTTCCCTAGATACTTCCATACTCCCCTGCGGTACTCGATCTACAAACCCTACGGCTTCCATGTTGTATTCATCTACAACCAATGGAAGTAAATCAAAGAGTCTCACGACATCACCAGGTGTGTTTAATGTGTTTTATTAATTAAAAAAGCTAGAAAAATCTGTTCGTAGTAGTGTCAGATTCTCGTATTTTCATTCAAAAAATCTTAACCAGTAGATCGCGACGATTTTGGAGAGAGGATTTAATTAATTTAGAATAAAAGTGATAGAATTTGTCATAGAAGTATAATTCAACACTATCAGTTGGCCAAAGAACATGAAAGCATATGCTGGTGGATACAAAATAAATAAATCTGTATGTTCAAGAATTTTTTTTGGGCGAAATAAATAGATTTTTCACAGTTCTAGGTAAAAAACAGTCTGGATAACCACTTATTTTATCTGATTCTGGAACATTCTGTGTGAAAAATAGTCAAAATACTATGTTTTATAAAGTTTTTGAACATTCAACTTACAAATCAAATGAAATTAAAACGTAAACAAAACATCAAAATAATGTTTATGGAAAACTATTGGCAACGTGTGCGTTATCGTGCAATCTAGTGTCAAGTTACGCTCGAGAATGTTTTATTTATTGAAACGTCCATTTTGTGTTGCAGCTAGGTATGCAGTGCTTAAAAATGTATTTGTCATTGGTATGTGTGAAAAAAATTTCAACTTTGGATATGGTTGGTGATATGGTGCTAACGTTGGTGTATGGTATTTTCGTTAGTGACATATATATTTACCTAAACTATTCTATTTACAAAGCTCTAGAACATCCCTTCTGGAAATTAGAAGAAATGAAACTGTTTTATTTGCCGTAAATTACTAACTTAACAGTCCGAGCCTGTCATCTCTCTAAAGTCAAGAAAGTCTCAACTCTTGCATATTCAGTTTTTTTATTGCTAGCTAACATAATTTGGCGCACTATTGTAACAGTTTTTTCTATATATATATTTTTAACAAACTAAGGAATTAAAAAGAAAAAAAATCGAAAACACAATAAAAAAAAAACTAACCAATTTCCCCAGGTTATTCACAAACTGCTGCCGCTGGGGATGGATATTCAGGAGGACCACAAAGGACCACTTCGTACGGGACACCAAACTCGCAAGCTTACCACCCGTATAGACGATAAGTATTGAGGAATGGTTCTTTTTATTGCATTATTTTTAGAGTGCGAGAGCTAAATGGGTAGCTTTTTGAAACGTTATTTAGGTCTATCTCTGTAAATATTAAATTAAAATAGATTAAAAATTAGATATAAGCATCTCTCGGTAAGATACATATTTTAACACGGCATGGTCAAAGTACTGGTATGTTTCGAGTATCCTCCACAAAATACGTCTCGTCATAGACGTGCGTACGTGTTTCGTGTTACAGCGAACACGTCGAGACACCTAAAAATCTATTACACACGTAGCGTACTTGAAGCGATATACTTCATTTAAGGTCTTCAGTTTGTTCAGTTGAGAAAGAGTTTCATTAACGCTTTTGCATCCTACATAACTTCATCAAAAAAGCAAATTTTACATGAGCATTTAAGAGCGTACAACTTTTCTTTGTTGCGCCTAATACGCGTCTGTGACGCTACGCCTCGTGGAGACGGTGACCCAGATACGACAAAAAGGCGAGGTACACGTTACTTAAAAACAAAATGCATGGCATAAATATGCTTTTAGGACTATACGCCTCGTATATCATTGATGTACATATATTTTTCTCTTGATAGAAAGACTAATTTTGAAGACGAATAACAATTCCTTGTGTTTAAAAGCTAATTTTTCGAGCTTATCAATTAATAACTATTAAATTATTATTTAAATAATGTATTACTATTTGTAGATTTTCACCAAAAAATTGTCGGTTTTTGTAGAAAATTTATGATCAGTATTCAAATTTTGCCCAATAGACTAAACGATACGTTCCCCTTAGTAGTAAGCCGAAAATAAAAAGTATAAATTGGGTACTACGGTAGTTCTCAGGACTGGGCTCATAACTGATAGAAATGCCATTTTAATTTTCGTGTAACTAATCATCTATTTAAGCAGATGTTTATGTTTAAACGTAAGGAAATTGTTATGTGTGTACCTCTTGCTTTATATCCTATTGGTTAATAAAAAAACTCAATAAACTTTAATTTACAATTTTTTTTAGATAATCGATAAAGACATGTTATATACCATAGTTACATTAGGTGAAAACAAGGTTCCTTATTAATTTGACAGTAATGAGTTTTTAATTTAAGCTATAAGGAAGAAATTTTTAGTTTAAATAAAAGAGGCTACTATTTCAGTCGCTTTTGGTACATTTTTTGAAACGCATTATCGGAATTATAACAGTTCTTTCACATGAAAACAAGACGTTTCAACAATACTCTCCGTATCTTATTATTTCTTCATTGCAAGTTCTGTTATATCACTGACATCTTTATAAATAACGAAGTACAAAATAATTAGTAACAACTTCGAAGAGCTACTCTTTTACTGCTTGTATTCTGATTTTTTTTTCATTGTAATATTTAAACTTTGCGTAGTACTAAGTATATTGTTCTTTAAACCTTAGCTGAGCTTAAGGTTGCATTTTTACTATTTAGTTTACTTTTTTACCTGTTAGTTTAGTTTTGACAGTTTTAAAAGCATTTCTTTGAATACATGTCAGATGACTTTACCTGTATAAAAATTAAGCAGACAAATAAATATAGATCTTAGTAGAAATATTTTTTTTAATATAAAACTGTTTTAGACAATATGTCAACATGACTAAAACGTTTATCCCTGGTTTTTTGAAGTGTTTTTTTTTTCATTTTACCTACGAAGTTTCGATCAGTTTGTTGTTTACAAGTACACAGTCTGTCAAGTGTGAACGTGTCCGCGATAATTTATTTTTGGTAGATGTGATTCTAGCGATTTAACAGAGGGAACCTTTATCTATGATGCATTTTAATAAAAGTATCAATCGTTGCCACACTTTCGTCGAAATCACGTAAAATCCAAAATCAGTCGCTTGCGCGTCGGTTCGAAGCACTATTTCTTTGTTCCCATCCAAAGGGGCTAAATATATTAAAAAGTCGGTATCGTTTGTGAAGAAGTCGTTTTCGAGACGAAATATGGCAACGACTTCCTTAAACGTGGCTCGGTAGGCCAAGTCACTCTGAAAGTCGACAAACGAATCGTGTCTTTGTTTTTAAGGTACCCGAAATTGACGTTGCATCAATGAGCGGTAAAATTTAAAAAAATGGATTTGAATGTATCTCCTGAGACCATTCCATAACATCTTCGTGCTTATGAAGCACGTTAAAGAAACCTTTGCTGGGGGAAAATCACGCTTGGGCCCACAATAAGATACTAGCGTAACCTTCACAATCGCTGGACGCTAACCCTATTGAAAACATTTGGTCCCTTGTAAAGAGAAAGCACAGAGGAAAAACTCTGAGGACTTTGACTAAGTGGTTTCGCGAGATTTGAAAAAATTTGCAGAGGATGCAGAAAAAATAGCACACCAAAGAATACAGTGATGGCAAAAAATGTTCTCGAAACACGTTTTTTCAAGCATACGAGTGGTCCCGTTTCCTACTTGACAGACTGTACTTAGAAAAAGATAGATTTTTTAGGCTGTGCAAGTTTTCCTTCATAGCTAGATAAATAACTTAAAAAACACGCTGGATCTAGTTCTGAGTAATTTAAGTTTATTCCCTCTGTACATTACCCGGTTGGGATTAATTACTATGTTGTTTATGAACTTTTGTTGGACCCGAATCATGTATTCCTTCAAATGTTAATGGCCCAGTGAGTTAACGATCATCTAAAGTGTAAGGTACTTTTATTCGTTGCACTGTGTGTAACATATTTGGATCCATATCTAACATCAATATATCAACCCTAGTCTGACTATAGAGATATTAGAACAGAGGAGGGAAAGTATAAAGCCTGTTGTACACAAAAGCGTGGCGTCGTTAAAAAGAGACAGAAATAATAGGAGTCATTCTGTCTCCCTTACTCGGCGCACGCCTACAACACTCTCGCACGGGTATGCACTCTAACTTAGTATAGTGGGGTGCCCTGAGTAAGAAAGACAGAATGACTCGTGTTATTTATTTCCCTTTCTATCAGCGCCACGCTTCTGGCGAGAACTTACCTCTTCTATTTTAATATCTCTATGGGTCTGACTATATAGTCTTGTAAATTGTCAACTTACTACACTTGACATCGTATTTAGACAAGCACTTGTGGATCAGTTCCAAGTATTTTATTTTTTATAACTGGAGTCGAGTTCCTTCTAAGGGAAAGTGTCCCTTATGGTGACTCTGCTGGACTTTGTGAAAACGGGGCTTGTATCTTGGCGGGAGTGGCGTTGATTCTCCACTTTCTATCTTGCCCCGAATCGACTTGTGGCAGACGGGTCTCGGACTTTGGCTTCTGGAAGCGGTAGGTGGTTACTATATCGTCCACGTAGAGGGGGCATTTGGGATATTTATCACTGTAAACAATGGGTAATCTTCTCTGGAGTCATAGCGATTAGAATCGGAATTGTCAATAATTAGAAAATAACCCCGCGAAATTCTGGTTGCAGGTTGCTATGGTCGTTTGTATTCAAGAAAAAGACTATTCTATAACACTGTAAACAAAAGAGCGCAGGAAAGATGTTCATAGCAATCAGAATTTGGTAGGATTAACAAAAACAGACCAATATTACCACTCAGTTCTGCTTGCTATAGGCCTTTGTAATTAAAAGGAACATCAATTTACAACACTGTACACAAAAAAGCATTGAGAGGATCTTTATAGCAACAAAAGGGATTGACAATATCATTCGAAACAAACAATTGATCCTGCCCAATTGTGGTCGTAATAAACGTGTGTGCCCTTTTGTTTACAGTGCTGTAAAGCGGTGGGCGCCATTAATTACCATTACAAATAAACATTTCTGAGATTTTTTGTTTACAATGTTGAAAAATAGTGTCCCACTTAATTACAAACTGGAGTAAATCAGTTTTGTCCAGTGATCTGAATAAGTTAGGGGGTCAACCCATCGTATCACGCTTTGTAGAAAGCTTTTAACTAGAATGCTCCACTTTGAAAGGGTTTGTTTTTTTTTAATTTGGTATTACTCGATATGTGTTTATTTGCCCACGTCACAGAAACTATAGCAATCGCTACAGGTGGAACAAAACGTCGCCGCAAAACGAAGCTGGCTGGCTATCGTTAAAATGTGCCTCGTTGCGTTTCTCAGAGGTGCCGTGCAAATATAAGATCTATTATATATGACTAGCGACCCTTCGCTCATTTATTGTATATTTTAGGCTAAATATATTACGATTCATTGTGTTCGCGCATCTCTAAACTATTTACGCAATGCACGCGAAGATACCTCTCCGACAATTGATTTTTTCCGACTTCGTCGACATTCATCATGATAGGTCGACTAATTTACACAAAATATCCATAAATTATACATCTCAACCTTCCCGTGAAACACTCTATCCATTAGTGAAAACTGGAATGAAATCCGTTTAGTAATTACTAAGAAAATCGTACACAAACAGACGCGGTGGGGGACTTTTTATTGTATTACGTATAGATATGTAAAAATAATGGTAAAAAATATGAGCGGAATCTTTAAGAAACTCGACGAGTATATTTTAACGACCTGGCGGTAGCCAGCCAACTTCGTTTTGCGGCGATATTTGGTTTCACGTGTTTATCTGTCGGTAGCGATAGATATATTTCCTGTGCCAATGTTCTAATAATCTAACCTTTTCTTTGTCTCCGCTTTTTGTGATAAAGGTACTCTTGCAGCGCTATCTATATTCCAATAAATGAACAGAATTTTTCGATTCATCGATTTTAATGAATAAGGATTTCGGTAAACATACCGTGGCTGTATAGCCATCTTTAGTATATTCTGTTAACTAACAACCGCGCGAAAATAAAAATAAAACCACCAATCCAACAACACTATTTCACCTTTCTCTCGTCACATCGCGCCCGCCTTTGATTTTAACATTTTTTCCAGGTATAAGCAAAACAGGTGTATGTGTTGTTTGTTAAGGTAACTCGTGAAAAGACGAAAAACATAGATAACAATGAGTTTTTGTTAGTGATTTAAGGCCACATGAGTTCCTGGCGAACTTGCAAAGCTACCTGACTTCAGGTAAGTTACTTTCTTTTGTTTTTGAGCGTTTTCTAGGATGTTTTGCTTTAACTTTTTAGGTTAGTTTTTGTGTTTACACACCACAGACTCCGTAAATCGTAAATTTGTATGTAATTTAATATCGAATGCGTATATTTATACAGCTTTTATTTTAAAAATAGCAACAGGAATTGTATTCTGTCGGATTGGTTTTTATACGATTGTGTACATAATTTAGTTCAAATTTTAAAGTAAATAATTCAGGTAATTAACGTTGCAAAATATCTTATAAAAATGTTTATTCACGTAATTCTGGTTTTATTGCTTTTATTTTATACTGGATGAATTTTCTCGTTTTTGAACTTTAAACTGACAAGTACAAAGTATAAAAAATGAATATAGATTCTTGAAGTTTAATAATTGTGTTTTATCTTATGACTGTTATATTTTTGCGTCACTTTGAGAATAAAAATCTGTTGATTTATTGATAATAAAAACACCAAACTTGTCAAAGATATCAGAACATTAGTAGATTGAGTCGTAAAGTATAAACAAAACCATAAGTTGCGTAAATAAAACGACAGGACGGGGCAGGGAAAAGGGTTGAAGAGAGTGGCAACGTTGCCAAAATTATTAACATTAGCGCACTCTGTGGCTGAGTTATTAACTAGAATTTGGTAAATATGTAAAGAACCGGATAACTCTAGTACAAAGTCAAGTCAAGATTTTATTTTCTAGCTTAAAATAAAAAAAAAAACGAAATATTGATTGGTTGAGTTTCGCGGCACAATTTTGTAGCATGTAGTGTCCAATTCCAAAAGGCAGAATTGCGGCTATTGGTTGATAAATTGTGGAGTAGAACTCCACGACCTGGCTTGGGGAACCTACGGAAAGACCAAGCGCAGTAAGAGGAGATGCCTAGCTAGGATGCTCAGGCTTCTTTGCCGAACATTTGATGGACACTTGTAGGTCATGTTTTTGGTTGGCGTTGGGTTAGGAAATCTTCAGTCTGATAGAAACCGGTTGTACTCGACAGACTAGAAGTTTTTTGACGGCTCTTAGAGCGAAATAGTTTAAAACGTCACAAATAATCATAGGGATATACGAAGAACGTAATTGATGAGATAAACAGCAATAGTACAGTAAAATTACGACAATTGCTGAAATGTGTAATGTCAGTACTCGAACCATGCACTCCATCATTCATGATAAGTTGAACTATCGCAAAACGAGGTCGAGATGGGTTTAAAGACAGCTGACTCAGGTCCCTAAAGGAAACCGAATTTGCATTTGTTCTGACCTAAAACGATTGTGGGAAGGTAATATAGTCACGACCTCGCACCGTTCGATTTTCATCTGTTTGGCCTGCTCAAAGAGTTTTTACGTGGCACTAAGTTCGAAGACGATGAAGCGGGCATGATTGGCTCAGACAGCAAGGTAAACAATTCCACACTACAGGAATTCAGAAGCTCACGGAAGGATGGGAAAAGGGCCTAAATGTTGATAGAGACGTTAAAAAGTAGTATAGATTTCATGAATGTCATTGAATAAACCGTTATTATTTTTTCTGATAGATTTTACAAAACCCTCCAACTTTTATTAAGTATGTCATATACCTATTTCTAATAGTTTTCGATTTATTTTGAATTTTTACCCTTGTTTTTATTGCACTTACGCTATAACATCATAGTTGCCAAGACAAAACAAAAATGTAGGCATTGTCAAATTTTGACATCTCTATTAAGCAAGTAAAAATAGTTTAATTTATTGTAGTACGTGACGTATAAAGATAAGAATTATGGATTTTCCTAAAAATGAATTAATCGATATGGTTTATATACTGGGCGAGGCGGGAAAAAAATTGTCTTTTAGCAGTAAGGCTTTACGGAGCGAAGTACCCTAATAGACGTATACCATCTAAAAAATGTTTTCAGTGCTTAATGGAACGGTTTGATGGTAGTGCTGGGTAGCGTTGAGTATACGAAACAGAAAGTAGTAAACCAGAATATTACCAATGAGGAAAAAGAAATGAAGATTTTACTTCATGTTGAAGATAATTCCCAGGTCAGCAACCCTCGTACCACTCTATGCTTTCAGGCTTCACTATGGCCAAATAGCCCACGCAGCTGAGGCCATGCCAACGATATACACAGCCGACTAACCAGTGTGTTTGATTGAGTTAAAACAACTGATATTTACGCGGTAAATTCCCCATTTTTCTCTTTTTACTTGCCCTGTTAAAGAGAAGTGAAAGAAAAATCACGCTCTTCCATTTTTTACGTTTTCGGGTCTCACTAAATATTAGTTTAAACGAAGTTGTTATTTTCCGTTAAACTCCGTCAAACTATTATTGCTAATTGTTAAGTGTATGGAGACTTT
This sequence comes from Pachyrhynchus sulphureomaculatus, assembly GCA_019049505.1. Lineage (NCBI taxonomy): Eukaryota > Metazoa > Arthropoda > Insecta > Coleoptera > Curculionidae > Pachyrhynchus > Pachyrhynchus sulphureomaculatus. The sequence continues at coordinate 86,547,630 of CM032452.1, read as the reverse complement.
TTTGACATTAATTTTGTTTAGATTTTATAACTTCTAAATAAAATGTTCCGCAGTTGTTTTCAGTACTAATCCTTGTTGGTTAAGTTTCAAATATTAATTTAAACATGTTTCAATTAATTAGTTAAACATAACAGAAAAATAGTGTAGAAAGCAGGTGGTTTATGGAGATTTTTTGGACTGACTGTATATATATATATATATATATATATATATATATATATATATATATATAGGGTGTTATGAAAATCGATAATATATTAAAACCAGCAAACCATTTCATCAAAAGCAACTGCCAAAAATAAGAATATAAGAACATAATTTCCTATTTGCATCGGTCTATCTGTCGGTCTATTGCCACACATACGACAATACCTGAAGTAGGAAAGGAATCTATTGCTTTTGAGCCATATCTTTTCAGGAGAAGGGGATGAAAGGGATAAAAGTCGATACTGTTTTTTATAATTATATAATGAATTGTAAGCATAATTATTTATTGTCAAACACATAAGGGTTTAAAGGGCTCTAAGGAAAAGTTAGAGAGGTTGCCCCGTATATATCGTATTATACGCCCTTTACAGGGTTCTTGGAGTCGAGGAAGCTGAAAATTATGTTACTGTTTCAATATTTATATATTTTATGTAGAGGGACATGAAAGTTTCAGTTTTAAATATCTATTAAGTCAATTTTTTTTGTAATTAATGTTTCATCATAAAGTTGTGGCTTAGTCAAGGGAGGCAGGAGGCATATGTCCTCTCTCCCTTAGGATGTAGGAACGAGGGACCTCTTAGAAATGGAGCTTGTTAATATATGAAGATATGAAAAGACTTGCCATATGGAAAATATCCTCCCCTTCGTCATCATCATTTTAAATTGGTTGTAAGTTGTTAAAAGTTTAGGGTAAGAGCCTGCCACTTTATGCAACCTATTTATAAAAATATTTTTTAATGTAAGAAGGACAAATTCTTTAGAGCTGAACATTTGCTATGGAAGTACGATACTCTATTTATTTGAAACGCGTAGGCGGTCCTATAACAGAGGCGTGCTATTTATTCCCAGGTATTTTTTAGGTAACAATGCTCTTTTGTTACGAAGTTTTATTGCCGATCAAATCATTTTATTTACATACTTTCCTGTTGCCTCAACTATAAATACATGCTTAGAGCAGCATGTCCAAGGATCAAGCCAGTTAGTGACAAGTCAATTAATGTGTTAACAAAATGTATTCTCCAACGAAACGCCAAAATTCGAGCAGCTAACCCATAATGAAAAACGTATAGTTAAAAATGTATTTGACTACGTTAAAAACGATCAAAATTGCGATTTAAGTGTGGACGATTGTCTGACAAAATGTTCCTTAATGACCGGAGGTGGTAAAGCCACACTTTACAGAATTATAAGAGAAGAAAATGAGGGGGGTACCGACTCCCCAAAAAAGAGACCAGGCAGAAAAGAACTTCAGCTGACAGACAACACAAAACAACCAGTAATGCGTGTTGTTCATGACGTCTTATGGAAAAAGAATTCCAACTTCGGATATGATCCTGTAGGCTGCGACAAGCCATCCAGAAATTCCGAAAATGAGTAGAGTGAAACTATGGAGTGTTTTAAAAGGTACGAATTTTTATTGGAAAAACTGTGAAAGAAAACCTTTATTGATAGAAAGTACACTGGAGAAGATACTATTTAAAGAAAAAGAATATATTACTTAGATGAGATGTAGATAAATGAAGCGTACACAGTCAAGAAATTTTGGTCTTCTTCTTTCTAGGACAAGATCCTGTTCTTTAACATAGCTTTACGTCTCGGTAGATGTTGAGTCCCAGCTATCTTTCCACCTTTTCGGGGGTCTTCCTGGTAGTCGTTTCCTGTCTGGCTTGCCCATCATGACTTGTTTGGCTAGTCTGTTACAGTTCATGCATTGGACGTGATCTCGCCAGTGTCTCTCCTGTCTCTAGCAAAGTTTACCACATCTCCCACTTCGCATTCTTCTCGTATTGTCGTGTTCCTGATTCTATCTCTTAGCGTTCTGCCCGTCATTGCTCTTAACGTTTTCATTTCGGTTGTTCTCATTATCTGTTTCGTCTTTTGTGTTTCGCTTCTTGTTTCTGCACCATAAGTTAAAATAGGTCTTACACATGGCTGCTTTAAGTGCTTGATTTCGTACTTCTTCTGTCACGTCTCTGTTACTGGTTATGTTAACCCCCAGGTACTTAAAATTTTTTACCTTTTCAAATATTTTTTCATCCACCATCAGTTTACATCTAATTGGCTCTTTGGCGGAGACCATTGCTTTAGTTTTTTCTACAGATATTGTCATATTGTATTTCTTAGCGGATGTATTCAATCTAAAAAGCATTCTTTGCAGATTTTCCTCGCTGTCTGCTGTTAGGGCTGGTCTTAAACCGCCATCTGGTAAGGAACGTAGGTTAATTATTACGCATATTGGAAGCGAAAGTGGTTTTGTAGACGGAGGTCTTTTAACATTCGTATCCAAGAGAATAGGAGATTATCACGTACATATGAATTCCGATGTATTTGATGATTGGTTTTCGGAGATGAAAGACTTAATACCGGACGGTTCTGTTATTGTAATGGATAGCTATCATTCTAAAAAAATTAGAATGAGTTCCAACCTTGGGTTGTTCGAAAAAGGACATCCAATCATTTCAATTCCAAAAGACAGCGTTAAAAGAGAATTATTAGAATTTGTAAAGCTTGAAGTTCTCAGAAATGAAGACAAGTACACAGTTTCGTCATCGCCGAAGTGGCAAAAAACAAGTAATATTACTGTTTATCGCCTTCCACCATATCATTGCGAGCTCAATCCGATAGAACATATATGGCCACAGGTTAAAGGTGAAGTTGCCAGGAACAATACTACCTATAAATTAGCAGACTTCCGCAGTTGTATATTTTTTAATTAATAATTTAAAACATTTAAAACTATTCAGTTCATACTATTCGCAAATAATACGTATACGCCCAGGCGCACCACCACTGGCCATTTAGCCCCAAACAATAAAAAAAGAGTTGTTTTCCTATTGTATTTAAACATAAGCTGCATTACAGGTAAAATGTAGGTAAAACTCTGGGGCCCTTACTACTGCTTGATGCTAATTTGCATAATTCTGCATGATTTATTGCCATCACATTCAAATAAATAGAGTATAGGTAACTCAGTTTACCGATTTTTTAAAACTACGCACGCCTCCATAGAGCAGTTATCGCGCGAATGTCACAAAATAATCTCCTCGCTGGGAATCCGATCCGCAGATTTAAATGTAATCCATCACACATGATAGCAGTTGCGTGAATATGGTATACATGCGGAAGTCATGCGATACAAATTGATTTACCAGATTTCCGTTTTCGTTTCGTAAGGTCTCCGTTGGAAAAAGTCTTAGTTGTATGCAGGCCATGCGGCTTTCGCGCTGTTGACTTTCTGCAAAAGTTTCGCGCTGAAAGAACTTCAAGATCTACTGAAATAGATATTTCGGGATATCGTAGGGTTAACATGCCCTCTTGATCGATCATTGCCAACAAATAATTTTACTAAAATTAATAAAAATCTCTTCGTGATTTATACCCGGCGACTGACACTGTAGTCCGTTTGGTGGCATTCCGTACCTTGACGCTTCCTTAACGCAGCAGCTTCGTCATCCATTAAACACAAAGTGGGTGGCCTAAAAACTGCCAAGAAGCTTCCATACCTCAACACTTCCTTAACGCAGCAGCTTCGCGTACACTCACCCCTAATAACGTACCTCCTTGGCGTATCTAATATACAATGCCTTAACATTCCATACTTAAATCAACTGGGTTCGACCACATTAGGGTCTGATCAGCGCTGCTTTAAATTAAATCACCAGTAGCCAAACGGCACTTCTACAACGTTCTAAATGGTTGTATTTTCGAAGTTATTATCTTGTATTAAACTTGTATATATTGTGTAAATCGATAGTAAAAGTAAAATAAATATTAAACTTTCATATATACCATTTAATGATGCGGGTATTTTGTGTGAACCAAATGATAATATCGGAAAATATATTATTGATTTTATAATAGCAAAATTGAATTATAAATTAAGAACGTATTTACAGCTCTCGATAATTTTTTTCATTGTAAGTAGGGCAACAAATCTATAATAATATACTTAACACTTAAGGACAAGGACAGGGAAAGTAAAACGTGTTGAAGGTATTAGTAAAATATAAATTTAATCTAAAAAAAATATATAAAATAAAAAGTAGTCGTAGGGCAATCCAAAATTTTCAAGACAAACGCTGTAAAATTTGAAGTAATTCCTTTTTAACTTTGTGGCTCTCATCACTTTCAAAGTAGTCCCCCTTTTTGGAAGGTCGTTGCTGACCCTGCCTCTAGCATCGCCTGCGACTAGCATTGTATTTCTTCTACCGTCTCGAGGCGGCAACCATTTAACCTCATCTTCATATATGTGGACAGCCCGAGGTCACAGGATACCAAATTAGGCTAATAAGGGGGTGGAGAGATGACAATCATGGAATTCTGCGCCAAAAACTGTTGCGTACAAAACGAATAGTGTGTCGGTGCATTGTCATGATGCAAGAGGAAATGGTTAGAATTGTCCTACGAAGGCTTTCATGAATGAGTTGGTGAACTTTGGCGATTATTTTAAGCTTGGTTACAGATCTTTTAGAACGCTCGTCGTCTTCCATCGAAGTTCGGTTGGCATTAAATCGCGAAATCACTTGGAAATTTGCATAGGGCTTCAAGCTTAGCCCACAAATTCCCTCCGAATTATTTGATACAGTTCAGTAGCACTTTGGGTTTAAAACAAAATTTCACACACATGGACCACCCTTTTTTTGTAATCATTGTATAAATCATACAGACTAAATTGGAAGAGTTAGCAAGTCGAAACACACAGCATTATTAGAGATGTACCGCCGACGCGAGTCGATAATATTTCACTTTCTTTCTACATACATAGCATTAGTCCGGAAATATTCGAATTAGTTGTTTGCAGAATTGCAATAACGCACCACGTATAAAATATGTGCTCCAAAATCAACCCATTCATATTCCACAAGAGGGTGAAAAGGACTATTCTCCTTGTGGCGTTCGTGGCGCTGTACTTGCTTGCGGTGCAGAAGGTCTCGGGTTCAATCCCGGCAGGTCGGTATACTTATTTATTAATTTATTTGAGTATATTTGTCCTGGCCACGTACATAGGTAGTAGTTGTTTGCAGAATTGCAATAATATCCGTGGCAGCACTACCACGTTGTCTAAAAAGGTGCTGTGAAATAGATAAATGTATGTTTCGGCACTGGAACAGCGTTGACAGGTATTAAGACATCCTCGCCAATATCCTCAGGATATGAAAAAGGGTAAAATCTCTACTCAGGCGGGGAGGCGAACAAAAAAAAAGGTGCGTGCCGCCATTCTGAAAACGGCCTCTTGTTTTCAGGCCTATAGTGATGAACTCAGTTTCGTCCTCTGCGAGTTACATGCCAAGAAATCATCTTCTTCATCGTTTTATCATACCAAAAAGGCTGTGGGAGTCTGCTCACGCGTCATCTTGTGTTAATTAGTGCTTAAGCACTCACCGTACCTATCTTATTACTCGTCAGCATAGCTCAGTTCTTACAGTATTGTATTTAAATTATACTTTAATATTAAATAAATTTCATATGCCCCCATCTTGTAATGATAGCATACTGTGATCAAAAAATAGTGAGACTTTTGAAATAAGACGCAAACGGGTTATTTATTTTTATATTTCGATATGAGTTGAATTTTTGATGAAAAAGTTGCGAAGAACCAATGCTGTATGAGAAGGCGCATTATCGTGATGAAAAATCCAAGACTTATCGGCCCATAATTTCGGCCCCTTGTGACGAATAGCTTCACGCAAACGACGCATAACACTCAAATGATATTCCTTGTTGACAGTTTAGCCCGGCGGAAGGAATTCATAATGAACAACACCACGATAATCGAAGAAAACTGTTAACATCACCATGATTTTCGACTTGCTTTGGCGTGGTTTCTTCGGTCTGGGCTCACCTCTAGCACGATATTCGTTTGACTGGTCGGCAGTTTCCGGATCGTATACGTAAATCCCTGTCTCATCTTCCGTAATGATGCGCTTGATGACGTTTTGATAGTCAGAAATCATGGTTTCACAGGCATTAACACGACGCTCTTTATCGAAAAAATTGAGTGTTTTTGGTAGCAAACGAGAAGGGACTCGTTTGAGGCCGAAGTTGTCTTTTAAAATCGATTGTATTGACCCAAATGATAAGTTAGTGATGTCAACAAGGTCTCTAATTGTCACTCGATGATTTTTGAGCACCAAATCCTTCATTTGCTTGACGTGGTTCTCATCGGTAAATGTTGAAGGACGACCAGGACGTTCATCGTCCTTCACACATTGTCTACCTTCTTTAAACAATTTATACCAATCAAAAACACTTTCTCTGGATAGAGCATCATCACCAAATGACTTTTTTATCATTTCGAACGTTTGGGAAGCTGAAACACCATTTTTAAAACGAAATTTAATGCAACTTCTTTGCCGAATTTTTTCACTCATGTTAAAAATCGAAAAACGCACTTTTGTTGTTCAACCAATGCAAGTGAATCATATTAACGACTAACGTCATGGTCTTAAAATTTGACACAGATGGTAGTTAAGGTCCTACCAACCTAACGAAAAAAAAATAATCCGATTTGGAAATGCCCGGGCGATTTAAACTTAAAAGTCTTACTATTTTTTGATCACAGAGTATATCTTGACGAAGTGTAGAAAAAATTCTATATACAAGTTATTTTGTCATTGGTTTCCTATTTTCATTCAAGAAAGATCAAGATATTGTCAAAATATAACCAATAACCCTGTACACATCACTTCTAATCGCACCCTGTATAAATTAATTATGCTCTTCCCTGTCTTAACTGTGATATTTTCCCTTTGGCGCGAAAATGTCACGCTGACATTATGGAACTACCCGTGATACGATACGCCGAAAGCACTAAAACGAAATAGGATCCCCCTAGCTAGGTGATGAGGGCTGACGTACCCCCTTTGAGGGGAGAGGGACCGAGCTGTCCACCCCTTTTATTTCTTTCCGATTGCGGAAACCTCCGCGATAAAGGTTGACCTAAATTAAATATTGTGGTGCATCGACCATTTGGGACCATTAGTTTATGCGGAAAAAACGAAAGCTTACTTTGGTATTGTTGGTGTGTGAATAAATTTTTTAGATTAGTCTGCAGATTAGGAATTGCTATTCTCCTTACTAGTTATATATATATATATATATATATATATATATATATATATATATATATATATATATATATATATATATCAGGTGTACAAGTATGAAATGCGGATTTTTTTTTCTAAAAAAAACATGTTAAATTCGGAAAAATGATAAAAAGTGCTTTATTTAAAGTATGCTCCATCGCCTGTTATACATTTTTCCCATCCTTCGGGCAATTTGTGAATACCACGCCAGTAAAAATCTTCCCCTTTTGCTGCGAACCATTCATCGCGCCATTTTTTCAGATCTTCTTACGAACCAAAGCTCTGCTCAGCAAGTGCGTGACCCATCGATGCAAACAAGTGGTAATCGGAAGGAGCCATGTCTGGTGGGTAAGCCGCATGGGGTAGAACTTCCCAGCTGAGTGCTTCCAACGTGTCGCGAACTGGTTTTGCCGTATGTGATGGAGCATTATCATGAAGAAAAATGACTTTGTGTTGCCTCTTTCGGTATTCTGGCCTTTTTTCAAGTAGCGAACGGTTCAAATCGGTCAATTATTGTTGGTAACGTTTAGTATTAACCGTTTCCCCAAATTTTAACAGCTCATAATAGACCACGCCCCTCTGGTCCCACCAAACACAGAGCATCGTCTTTCTGCCAAAGCGATTCGGTTTTGCGGTCGATGTAGATGGTGCGCCTGGGTCTACCCATGATTTTTTGCGCTTGGGATTCTCAAAATAAATCCACTTTTCATCCCCTGTTTTAAAAGTGGTGACTTCGATGTTGCAGACAAGGAACATGGAAAACCGCGAAAAAAATACGAAGATGTGGAATTGCAAGCATTGTTAGACGAAGAAGATTCGCAAACACAAAAACAACTCGCCGATCAATTGGGCGTTAGTCAACAAGCTGTTTCCAATCGACTACGAGAGATGGGAAAGATTCAGAAGACCGGTAGATGAGTACCTGTACCACATGAGTTGAACGACAGGCAAATGGAAAAGCACAAAAACACATTTTGCTCGCTCGGTACAAAAGGAAGTCATCTTTGCATCGTATAGTGCCAGGGGATGAAAAGTGGATTTATTTTAAGAATCCCAAGCGCAAAAAATCATGGGTAGACCCAGGGGCACCATCCACATCGACCGCAAGACCGAATCGCTTTGACAGAACGACGATGCTCTGTGTTTGGTGGGACCAGAGGGGCGTGGTCTATTATGAGCTGTTAAAACCTGGGGAAACTGTTAATACTAAACGTTACCAACAACTATTGACCGATTTGAACCGTTCGCTGCTTGAAATACCGAAAGAGGCAACCCAAAGTAATTTTTCTTTATGACAATGCTCCATCACATACGGCAAAACCAGTTTGCGACACGTTGGAAGCACTCAGCTGGGAAGTTCTACCCCATGCGGCTTACTCACCAGACTTGGCTCCTTCCGATTACCACTTGTTTGCATCGATGGGTCACGCACTTGCTGAGCAGCGCTTTGGTTCGTACGAAGATGTGAAAAAATGGCTCGATGAATGGTTCGCAGCGAAAGGGGAAGATTTTTATTGGCGTGGTATTCACAAATTGCCCTAAAGATGGGAAAAATGTATAACAAGCGATGGAGCATACTTTGAATAAAGCACTTTTTATCATTCTTCCGAATTTAACATGTTTTTTTAGAAAAAAAAATCCGCATTTCATACTTGTACACCTGGTATATATATGTATGTATATATATATTATATATATATATATATATATATATATATATATATATATATATATATATATATATATATATATAACATATATATATATATAACATATATATATATATATATATATATATATATATATATATATATATATATATATATATATATATAACATATATATATATATATATATATATATATATATATATATATATATATAGGGTGTTATGAAAAATCGCAACTGCACAAAAATATCGCATCCCAATAACTAATAAGGAAATGGACCTTGAAGTTTTATGGTTTTTCAGTAGGTACGCCAATGATTTTATGTCAGAAACAAGAAACTGGAATCTTGTTGTTAACCTATACTGTTACAGTGTTGCTGTGCGTAATATATTTTATTAGTATTATTATTATTTCATAGGATAATTAATTAATAGGACTTTACGTATTTCAGTTTACAAAAGTTTCTGATGCTGTAGAAACAAACTACAATTGATGTTTAGTGTTTTAACTAAACCAGTTAATACACAAAAGAGAAGAAATCTAACCTATACATATAATTTTCTATTCAAAGCTGAAATTTTTGGTAATGCCACGAATTACTATGTTTTAAAAAAATTGTTTAACTTTTTTTATAGTTCCATTCATGGCAGGCTACGGTATAAAAAAAATCCATTTTTTATAACTAACCGATAAATCCGGCAGCAGATAAAACACGTAAATTCCAAAAAAAGAAAAATGAAAACAGTTTCTACATAAAATAGACATCACAAAGTTCACTATTCATTTTTAAGCGTACAACATTATGATATTACTAACCATTTATTGTTGAGAAACTTTACATTTCTTAAAAAAAACTCTATCAATGACCAACAAAACGAATAGAGTCTATCGCTGTTACTCCAGTTGCGTTGTAAAGCTAGCTCTTCGCGGTTATAGTATCACGGCACCGGGTCATATTCGGATTCATTCCTTTTGGTTTAATTCCTATCGTTTTATGTACAGTCCCTGGCCAAATTATTAGACGCATTGTATTTTTTTTAGTAATTTTATGTTTCTTAAGAGTTTTTATGCAATAATAGTATACTACAATATTATAGATTTTTATTTAAAAGAATTGTTGTAGACTACATATTTGTATTTATTTTTAACATATGGCAACACTGTGTTGACAAACTGATACATGAACGTAAATAAGTACAAACCTGTATCAGTCGCGATCGGAATCGAGTCAGGTACGGACGTGTTTCTGTGGCTTTGTGGACTGTGATTGTTTGTTTAACAGTTTTATACTACTCAGTTATTAGTTTATTTTGTATGCAGTGTTTTAAAAAAGTAATTGGACTATTTTCATTATGGGTAGAAAAGGCGATCTTTCACCACGTAAAAAAGCTGAAGTGAAGGCCCTTGTAATTGCGAAAACATTTACAAACCGAGAAATATCACGAAGATTGGAGGTTTCTGAAGCTAGTGTACGACGCATAAAAAAGAAAATTGAGTCAGGGAAGGAATTAAGCCCGAAAAGAAAGAAAAGATGCGGTAGAAAACCAATTTTCACTCCACGGTCAGAGAGATGTTTGAAGAAAATTTGTGTAGAAAACAGATTTGCTACCACAAAGGTAATAAAATCACAACTCCAGGATGCTAGCGTAAATGCTTCTGAGCGCACTGTTCGAAGAAAATTGAAAGAATTAGATTTTAAGGCCTGTCGCCCCGCCAGGAAGCCCAAGTTAACAGCTGCAATGAAAGCAAAGCGCCTGAAGTGGGCCAAACAATGACAAGACAAAGATGTGGACTTCTGGAGATCGGTAAGATACAGCAATTTAATCAATAATTGATACATTATTATCATTTTCAGTTAAATAAAGCAAATAAACATGGAAGTTTATATATTTTTCCTATTTTTGACAGGTCTGCTTCAGTGACGAAAGCACATTCGAAATTTTGCAAAATAAAGCTCAGTATGTGCGTCGTCGTCATGGAGAAAAGTTTCATCCTGATTGTGTCGTCCCGACAGTTAAACATCCCACCAAAGTGATGATTTGGTCAGTCATCAGCGGCAAGGGCACTGGACGTCTGTACGTCGTCAAAGGAATAATGAGGCAAGATCAGTACAAAGAAGTATTACAAAATCGGTTGATTCCGCAGCTCAGAGAATGGTTTCCAAATGGGGAACCATTCACTTTCATGCAAGATGGAGCTCCCTGCCACACTGCTCGGTCTGTTAAAGCTTTTTTGGCAGAAAAAAATATCCCTCTGTTGGATTGGCCCTGATATGAACCCCATTGAAAATGTGTGGAGCTGATAAAAAGAGAAGTGGCTAAAGATGTGATTACCAACAAAACCCAGCTCCTAGAAAAGATTATTCATGTGTGGAATCATCATCCTCAAATGCAGGAGACAGTACAATCTTGCATTGATAGCATGCCGCGCAGAATTAAAGCTTTGATAGCGGCTAAAGGTGGCTCAACTAAATATTGACTTTTACTAACATTAATTTCACTTTTCTTTAAAACTTAATAAACTTATGCTTTTCTAAATTAATACTGTTTTATTTATGTCAAATAAATAGGTAATTGATTGGATAATATAAAAATAAAAAAACAAATCAATTTAAAATAATAAAACGGTACAATATCACTCGGTAATTAATATTTTACATGAAATCTTGCAGTGCGTCTAATAATTTGGCCAGGGACTGTGTGTGTTTATTTAAAATATAAAAACTTTTTATTTGTCTGCAGACGCAGATTTTTTTGCAAATACAGTTAGATTTAGGTAATGTGTTGAGACAGATCTCTAAATAATTATTTTTAGTGTTCCGTACGGAGCACTTATAAGATCATTTCGGTGTCTGTCCGTCTGTCAAACCCGATTTATCTCCGAAACTATTTGATATAGAAAGTTGAAATTTGGCACTAATACAGAAATTGATGTTCTCATTAGAGCCATGTAGTTTTAAAAGTTAAATTTTGATTTAAGGGGTTAGTTTTGGGGGCTGAAATCTGTAGTGAAAAAAAATTTTTTTTACCAGGTCATCGAGTGGGGTATCAAATGAAAGCTGGTAAAAAGACGAGTTCAAAAATATATATATAATGTAATAGTTGCGCACAATTCTTTGGTATTATCGCTGTCCCTCCCTTATCTCGAAAAGTACTGATCAAAAGAATTTGAAAAAAATCTGGAATATTCTCTACAGGATGTAGATTAAACGAAAATTATCACGAGTGCATTAAGTTTAATAATTTATTTGGTATATATATAAAAAAAAAAAATAAAAAAAATTTCAAGGTCATTAGTTTTCACTAAAGATCGAAAAAAAACTTTGTCGAATACTCATTTGGGATTATTTTGTGAAGTTACTGATCGTTTTATACCTCCGTAACAAAAATTTTTATTTTAAAAGCAATCAACGTATGGAACATCAATTGCGCAAGTCCAACTTGCACTTGACCGGCTATTTTCTTTTCCAGTCACATCTAAACAGGTTATGTTAGATATAACTGGAGATTTCAATAAACTTAAAGCAATAATTATCGTGGTTTTTGACATCCCTGGGATTGTTCACATTAATTAGGTGCCTGAAGGTCAAACTGTAAATATACAATATAAACAAATTAACAGTTTTTGGCCGCCCTTCGTGAACGCGTAAGAAGGAAAAGACCTAAAATGTAGAAGAATCGGTCTTGGATCCTCCACCAAGTCAAGATAATACTCTTTCAATCAAGAAGTTTTTGGCGAAACATGGAATCCTCCTGTTGGAGCATCGATCCTACTCACCGGACCTTACTCCATGTGATTTTTTTTATTTTCCAAAGTGAAGAGTGCGTTGAAAGGAACCCGTTTTAAGTCCGTTGCTGCAGTCAAGAAAAAACCGACGGAGGTTATGACGAACCTGTCAAAAGACGACCTGCAGCACTGCTTCCATTAATGTAAAATTCGAATGGAGTGGTGTGAGGATTGAGAAGGAGTATATATTGAAGGGGATTACCGTCTTAAGGTCTAAGTTCAAGAGTAATAAGTTTTATAAATTCACTCGGATTATTTTCTAGCCACCTCTATGTGACGCTAAAGCTATCTGAGGAGAAAAACGCTCAATATGTTTTTGACAACCCAATATTATGTGCATATATGCTGGTTTGGAACCGTCTATGAGTGAATGCAACTCACACACATACCATTTTTATCTTCCATTGTTAGTGTTCTATACGAAACACTTATAAGATCACTTCGGTATTTGTCTATGCGTCTGTCACACCCGATGTTCGATTTTCTCAGGAACTATTTGACATAAAAAGTTGAAATTTGGCGCTAATATAGAAATTGATGGCGTCATCAGAGCCGTGTAGTTTTGAAAGTTAAATTTTGAGTTAAGGGGTTAGTTTTGGAGGTGAAATCGGAAGTGAAAAAAAAATTACCATGTCATCGAGTGGGGTGTCAAATGAGAGCTTATAAAAACACGAGTTCAATAATATATCTAATGTAATACTTGCGCACACTTTTCTTTGTATTATTTTTAAAAAATTGCGAAAAATCGCTGCCTCCTTTATCTCGAAAAGTACTGATCAAAAAATTTTGAAAAAATTCTGGGATATTCTTCGCAGGATGTAGATTGAACGAAAGTTATCACGAATGCATTACCCTTAATAATTTATCTGGTATATAAAAAAAAAAAACATATCATCATCAGTCTTCAGTTTTCAGTAAAGATCGGAAAAAAACTTTGTTGAAAAAACTCATTTAGGGTGTGTTTTGTGAAGTCATTGATCATTTTAAACATTCGTAACAAAATTTTTTGTTTTAAAAGCAATCAACCTACGGAACTCTAATTGCGCAAGTCCGACTTGCACTTGGTCGGTTATTTTTAAATTAAAATAAAGTAAACGCGTGCACGGTAGCTCCAATTTTCTATCAAAAAGTGAAAATAAGTTAATTGCATAGTAATGTTTTTATTCTATGCTCACTAAGTAACGGAATAAAATTTTATCTTATCGGCTGTAATTAAAGGAAATTAAAAGGTAATAAATACAGAAAAACAATTGCCTTTATCACCCACAAGTTAGTCGCTATATAAATAATGCTAAACCTTTCAAATGATATGTTAACATAAGCTAATGTTTTATTGTTTTAGTGAATAACTGAACAAAAGTCTATTTTTTTTTTCAGATAGAACGTTTATGGTTAGTTTTACTTTTGTTATCAATTTTATAGGATCAGTTTTACTCTTTTGCCATTAAAATACTCTAATAGGTATTCCCATAATAGTAATAAAAAGTTATTAAAACCAGTCCCCTAATATACGAGGTTCGTTTTTAAATTAGGTAACGTTTCGATATTAAATAACCGGTCACCCCAAATGAGTTTTCAACAAAGTTTGTTTCCGATCTTTGTTGAAAACTGATGACCTTGAAATTTTGTTTTTTTTTTTTTATTTACCAGACAAATTACACAGGCCAACAAAAAAAATATTTGTAAAAACTTTTTAAACCCTTACATCTAAGTGTTATGTATTTTTGGGTGCTGAAACCGTATCTGGTATCAGTTTTTTTGTATCACCCACAGTTCTCTCACAATGTGACATCGATTAAATTTCAAAATAGAGAAAATTTGATACATAAAAAATAAAAACATTTAAACCGTATTTTTATTTGATTAGGCTACAATTTTTACATACGATAACATATTTCACTTCAATGCGAATATTTTTTTGTATTTCCTTTCCCTATTCTCTGTGAAGTTTCTTGTATAGCTTTTTCTCCGATGTGATTCATTTTGTTGTTCTCTATGAAGTGACCAAAGTAATCACCCATCATATTGATATTCCTCCGTCCCTGGTACTGTTTCTCCATCTCCTTTATGTCCTGATGGAACCGTTCCCCCTGCTCTTCACTCACATCGCCTAAGTTTTTAGGAAAAAAGTCAAGATGGTTGTGCAAGAAGTGGACTTTAAGGCTCATCAGACAACCCAGATTTTTGAACTTGTCTATCATATTAGCTACGATAGTTAGGGTCAGCCTCCTTTTCCTTTGTAATCATCCTTGCTTCAAAGTTGTAATCGAACATCATTTTACGAATATCAGGCCCAACGAAAACCCCTTCTTTCAGTTTGACTTCTGATAAATGAGGAAATCTTTTACACAAATATTTAAAACATTCTCCATCTTTAGGCAAGGCTTTCACAAATTGTTTCATTAAGCCTAACTTGATGTGTAGTGGTGGTAGACGAATCTTTTTTGGGTATAATAAAGTTTTATGCAAAATGTTCTTCTCGCCAGGTGTTAAAATTTTTCTTACGGACCATTGTTTTTTTGACCAATGTTGATCCCTTGCTCTGTTGTCCCACTCACATATAAAACATGAAAACTTTGTAAATCCCTTTTCTTGACCTAAGGTCATGGAGACAACTTTTAAATCTCCGCATAGCATTCAGTCGTGAGCTGGATGGTGGATGTTAAAAAGTTTCCTTCATATGGACTGGATGAGCAACAGGCAGTGAAGCATAAGTATTTCCGTTGTGTAACAGAACATCTTTTAAACTAGTTTTTGAGGAGTCTATAAAAAGCCTCCAATCTTCCTTCTTGTACTCAATGCTAAATTGGTTCATTTGACTACCAATATCATCGCAGTAAACCAAATCCTCTTCCTGCTTGAAAAACTGAGCAAACTGTTGATCTCTTGTTCTATAATGGTAAATAGATGTTCCAGATTCCAATAAATGTTTTTCTTTCAGCCTAGAACCAAGCAATTCTGCTTTTTCCTTAGTCAAACCCAAATCTCACCAAATCATTTAACTCAGCTTGTGTAAACAACTGTGGTTTTAAATTTTCTAGAGAACATTGAAACTCATCATCATCCGGTCGACTTTCATTAAATTCGGGCTTGGACTGTAAAACATCATCAATAGACCGAGATGGCTCAGGGACAGGAAATCGCGGTCCATGTCCTACCTACCGATTAGCTGAAGTAAAGTTAGGATAGACAATTACTTTCTTATTTTTGGAGTTATATCCAGAAACATCAACGCTGCAAAAATAACAATCATTTGAATGATTTTCTTGCTCTCCTCATACCATGGGTACTGCAAATCTAAAAGCATCATACACGTACTTTGTGAGGAGCCCAACATTTTTCTTGATTACCGATTTCTACACCAAAATATGCAAAGTTTACTTTTTTTACAAAGTCAGTAATGTTTCTTTGATGTTTTTTAACCACAAACTCACCACATATATAACAAACAGTGTTAGTTGGTCATATTTTGCATGAACATTTAGGTATGAGAAAGCTCTATTCGAAATGGGTATCGTGTTTGCTCACAGTGGACCAAAATACAACAACGTGTTGATGATTCTGAGCGCTGTTTGGACCTGTTTTAGCGCAGTGAAAATGATTTTGTCATGCGATATGTGACAATGGATGAAACATGGGTCCACCACTACACACCAGAATCAAATCGGCAGTCAGCTGAGTGGACAGCAGCCGGTGAAAGCCGGCCGAAGCGACCAAAGACACCACAGTCGGCTGGGAAGGTTTTGGTCTCTGTATTTTGGGATGCGCATGGAATAATTTTCATCGACTATGCTGAGAAGGAAAAAACCATCAATAGCGAATATTATATAAAGTTATTGGTGCGTTTAAAGGCAGAAATCGCAAAGAAACGGCCCCAAATGTACAAAAAAAGTGCTCTTTCATCAAGACAATCCACCGTGTAACAAGTCAATGGTTACGATGGCAAAATTGCATGAATTGAAGTTCGAATTGCTTCCTCATCCACCGTATTCTTCAGATTTGACCCTCAGCGACTATTATCTATTCGCAGACTTCAAAAAAATGCTCGCGGGACAGAAATTTCGCTCTGATGAAGAAGTTGTCGCCAAAACCGAGGCCTATTTTGAAGGCAAAGACAAATCCTTCTACAAGGAAGGTAAGAAATGTTAGAAAAGCATTGGACGGATTGTATCGCTATCGCAGGAGACTATATTGATGAATAATTGAATGAATTTTGCAAAAAAATGTGTTTTTAGTAGCTAGACCGAGAACTTTTGAGCCTACGTATTATAACCGGAGTTATTCATATTTTAAGCTAAAGAAAGTCGTTTTGAAAATTTAAATTGAGCACAAGTTTTTCGAGGTCCGAAACTCAGGATAATACTCCTGGTGATACCCCAGAGAGGATAAAACCATAATATTGCTGTATCTACAGCGATTCAAGAACAACGTGAATCGCTTTTTTCGCAAACATGCTGCTCCTGGAGCGGTTTAGGGACTTCCCTGCAGCACGTGTGCTAGACCCATAAAAAAATAACCGGTCAAGTGCAAGTTGTACTTGCACAATTAGTGTTCCGTACGTTGATTGTTTTTAAAATAAAAAATTTTGTTAGGGTGGTATAAAATGATCAGTGACTTCACAAAACACACCCCAAATGAGTTTTCAACAAAGTTTGTTTCCAATCTTTACTGAAAACTGGTGACCTTGAAATTTTGGTTTTTTTTCTATACCAGATAAATTATTAAAGGTAATGATAATTTTCGTTCAATCTATACCCCGTGGAGAATATTCCAGGATTTTTTCAAAATTTTTTGATCAGTACTTTTCGAGATAAGGTAAGGGACAGCGATTTTTCACGATTATACGAAGAAAAGTGTGCGCAAGTATTACATTATATATATATTTTTTGCTCGTGTTTTCACAAGCTTTCATTTGACACCACACTCGATGACCTAGTAAAAAAATTTTTTTTCACTTCCGATTTCACCCCTCAAAACGAATCCCTTAAGTCAAAATTTATGTTACGATGATATAAAATGATCAGTGACTTCACAAAACACACCCCAAATAAGTTTTCAACAAAGTTTATTTCCAATCTTTACTGAAAATTGATGACCTTGAAATTTATGTTTTTTTTTTATATACCAGATAAATTATTACAGGTAATGCACTCGTGATAATTTTCGTTCAATCTACACCCCGTGGAGAATATTCCAGAATTTTTTCAAAATTCTTTGATAAGTACTTTCCGAGATAAGGCGGGTGGACAGCGATTTTTCGCGATTTTTTAAAAATAATACAAAGAAAAGTGCGCGTAAGTATTACATTATATATATATTTTTTACTCGTTTTTTCACAAGCTTTCATTTGACACCACACTCGATTACCTAGTAAAAAATTTTTTTTTTCACTTCCGATTTCACCCCCCAAAAACTAACCCCTTAAGTCAAAATTTAACTTTTAAAACTACATGGCTCTAATGAGGCCATCAATTCCTATATTACTACCAAATTTCAACTTTCTATGACAAATAGTTTCGGAGAAAATCGGGTGTGACAGACGGACAGACACCGAAGTGATCTTATAAGTGTTCCGTACGGAACACTAAAAATCTAGACTGTGCAATTTCAAATGCTTTTTTTTCTGCACTATAGGTCGAGAAGTAAAAATAGAGGTTTTTATACTCGAGTTTATTGGGATACCTTTTTTCTTTAAATAGACAAAGGCATAAAAAAAATAACAAAAAAGTCATAACTAGTCTAAAAACATGTTTTGATCTATTCATTCACCATCACGTCTTGGTTTATCCAAGGTCAGTTTAAATTAAAAAGTTGTTTGGTTTATATTGCCTTTAGTGCAAAATAAACCAAAACAGCGCAGAATAAACAGCATTTAAAAAAAGTCTATTTTTTTGTTTAATAAGGATCTAATTACCATTAATTTATTTTAATACTAGTTTATGTCTCTTTAATTACTGGAATTTTGACAATTTTTGATAGTGAAATAGAGTGATCCACGGATCGCTATGTTTTATTCAATTAATTAACCATTAACTAATGCTAACGCTGTGAATTTATTTAATTGCTAGCGTAATTTGTTGTGGACTACACAATTTGCATCGAGTAATACGAGGTGTCTCATAAAAAAAATACTTCAAATATTTTTTGTAATAAGCAACTAACCTAATAAACAAATAAAAGAAAATACATCTTTATATTTTTTAACATTGTGAACAAGTGAAAAACTCATGCAATAGAATATGACACCAAAGTAAAAACCTGATCAGTCTGCAGCAGGGGTGCTCAAACTTGAACTGCTGGCGATCTACCTCAATATTGTTAGACTACGATCGATCGACTCTGAGAGGCTGCAAGTAAGTGTGATGCAGGATTGTCGTCTAGGTAGGGTGTATCGTGGTATAGATATTAGTTTTCCGCACAATATGCATTTTTTTAGTCAAGGTAAGTGTAGGTCTGCTCTAAAATGTCAATGAAAAAACTCATAATTATTCAAAATTGCGAGTTTATTGGTTCTTACAAAACAAACGAGTTCTAGTGTCTAAACTTAACTAAAGAGTGACTTTGGATGTTGAAGCGTGGCACTGCATGTCCTCAGCATACTTTTCATAAGATGGTACGTAATTACCGAGTGCTAATCGCAAGCATGATGACATATGTTCGTCAGTTAGTCGATTACGATATTTTGACTTAATTATCTTCATTTCAGAAAATGCAGACTCGCACAAGTAAGTTGACCCAAACATTGCCGTCAGTTGAAGGGCGATTTGCCTTAGATTCGGATATTTATCTTCAGATATAAAACACCAGAATTTTGTATCAGATGCTGTGGCTTTGAGATATATATCTGATATAATCTGCACTAACTCATTTTCAACAGAACATGAGTCCATGTTAAACTGACTTGCTATTTCAGTAGCTAATTCCAATTAATGGTGTTTAAATGCATTGTGATGTCTGTCAAAAATGCCAAATCAGTCAGCCATTTTCCGTTTTTTAGCATCTGAGTGTCATCATCACCTCTTTCGTCCAGAAAAGCTGTTATTTCAGGTAATAATTCTTGAAACCTTTCTAGGAATTTTCCGCGACTCAACCACCTGACGTCCGTGTGAAGAACTAAATCAGTGTGTTCAGCTGACTCACTATCTTCCAACTGCAATTGAAAGAGTCGTCGTTGCAAGCTACGTGCACGGATAGAATTCACAATTTTTATTGCAATGCCCATAATCTCCTCCATGTTTAGAACTTTTGAACACAAAACTTGTTGATGTATAATGCAATGGAAGGAGAAAAATGAAGGGAAATCATCATTAGCTCAACACAATGCCACAAAACCGTTTTCGTTTCCAGTCATTGCTGGTGCTCCATCGGTTGTAATGCACACTGGTTTATATATTGGTAGCTTGTAGTTTGTTACAAAATTGAAGAAAACGTCATATATATAAACCTCTTCCTTAGCCGACATGTCATTGAATACCATTTGAATAAAAATATACAGCTGGGCAGTGCCTGTCATATCGGTGGATTCGTCGAACTGTAAAGAAAAGTATGTACATCTCATGATATCATGTTTTAGTTTATCTGCCATGTCCTGACTCATGCCTTCAACACGCCTTGTGACAGTCGGACGAGATAACTGAAGTTCTCTAATATCAGACATAATCTCTGTGTTATTTTTAAAATCTCCAAATAAAAGTCTCACCCACTTCAATAAATGCTTCCTTCCCAACCAATCCATCATCAAATGGTTTCTTGTGTTTCGCCAATATATGAGATATTTTAAATGACGCGATCGTTGCAGCTTTTGATTGTTTGGCTGGTCTTGTGAACATGGTTTGTTCTTTTTTCAAACAAGTTATCAAATCACGTACTTTTCGTTTTCTTAATTCACTCTGTGACGGAAAACCCTTTTCATAGTTTTTATGAACCGTTTTATGATGCCTCTCTAAGTTCCCACGCTTAGGTATTGCAACTGACGCACGGCAAATGAGACAAATGCACTTATCCTTTACCATACAAAAGAAAAATTCTTCCTCCCAATCGTTATTAAAATGATAAGTTTTACTTTTCTTCGCCGCACTCATTTTGGACTATTTATTAATAAACTTTGTATCGATGTATCGCCTTCAAGTTACAACTCAGACTGACTCCTATTCCTGCAGGCGCAACATTTATATCGGCGCGAACGAAGTCTCGAATGTTCCTGTCAAACACGCCGCCTGAAGTTTCTAGAAAAATCGGCGGGAATCAAAAACGCGGCTTTTCTTTGACAAGTACCGCGCGTTCCTTTGATAAAGCCGCCTTTTGCCGCTAGCAGGGGGTTATTACGATAAAAGAAAGTAATGAGGGGATTATTCTGGCCTAATTGTGGATCGAATAAATTTTAGTAGTTTATGTATTACATTTTGTTTTGGTTATCTAAAACAAAATCTGTGAATAGTTCTATATCGGAATTTTTTTCTCGAGATCGACTCAAAAAGCACTAGCGATCGACTTGTCGATCGCGATCGACCGTTTGAGCACCCCTGCTCTACAGTATAAATTCATTTGTATCAGTCATTTTATTGGAAATGACAGTGTTATAAGAGGTGTTTAAAATAGGTCTTTCAAGCATTTTACGACCTAAATCATTAATGGCCTATAGTGTTGTGCTGCTGAATAAAAATGGGAATTAGTGTAAAAAATGCAGTACAGGGTGCGTTACCAAAATCCTGACAAATTTCAGTCAAAATTCAATTAAAATCGTATAATTGAGGTGTCCGTTACTTTGTGACAGAACATTTTAAATTTCTAAATGAAATAAAACGAATTATTTTTTATTTATCTGCTACTGCAGTTTCGTAGGTTATTCTACATTGTACAGTATTACGCTTGACCGTGTAGAAAACCTACGAAACTGCAGTAACAGATAAATAAAAAATAAGTGACAAATAACAAAATAATGCCTTTCATTTCATTTAGAAATTTCAATTGAAATCTCCCGCCATATTATGCTTCCGCCAGAGGTCGCCGTTGGGATCCGAGTAGCAGCTGATTGAAGTAAATAGTGTTAGCATAGAAAACATAAAACACAGTAGCGACGCTGTTCCGTACGTTGATTGCTTCTAAAATTGTAACGGAGGTATAAAATGATCAGTAACTTCACAAAACACACCCCAAATGAGTTTTCAACAAAGTTTGTTTCCGATCTTCAATGAGAACTGATGACCTTGAAATTTTTGTTTTTTTATATAACAGATAAATTATTAAAAGTAATGCACTCGTGTTAATTTTCGTTCAATCTACACTCCGTGTTGAATATTCCAGAATGAATTTTTTCAAAATTTTTGGATCAGTACTTTTCGAGATAAAGGGGGGGGACAGTGATTTTTTAAAAATTATACAAAGAAAAATGCGCCCAAGTATTACATTATATATATATATATATATATATATATATATATATATATATATATATATATATATATATATATATATATATATATTGTTTTTACAAGCTTTCATTTGACGCCCCACTCGATGACCTAGTAAAAAAATTTTTTTTCACTTCCGATTTCACCCACCAAAACTAACCCCATAAGCCAAAATTTAACTTTCAAAACTATACGGCTCTGATCAGGCCATCAATTCCTATATTAGTACCAAATTTCAACTTTCTATGTCAAATAGTTTCGGAGAAAATTGGATGTGACAGACAGACAGATGGAGAGGCTGACAGACACCGTGGTGATCTTATAAGTGTTCCGTGTGGAACACTAAAAAAATGTCAAGAGAAAGTTTTTGTTGTGCGGTTAGTGCTTGCAAAAATATATGTGGTATCTGCAAAGCAATGAGTTTTTTTTAGATTTCCCAAAGATCCTAAAAGGTAAATTATTCTTTATTTTTATTATGCAATATATTATATAAAGATTATGATAATTGTGTTTTGATATTAGAGATACAGTACTGATTTGTTATTTCACTTGTACTTTTTTTTCTGATTTCGGGGCAGAATGTTTGCTAGAGTTAAGTTACATTATCTGCTAAAATTCGCTTTCAAAACTCAATCTGGGCATGCAAAAGTAGTAAATCTCCAGCACGAATGAGTTTGAATAAATCAATGCATGGATTTAATTCTCTTATATATATATAGTAGTAAATAGGCATTTTCAGTCTCCCCAGCTTACTGGAATTTGTCGAAATATAAGGAGCATGACGGTTGATCTTATACGCGCGAAGCTAAAGGTGTGCAAAGATATATTCTCAAAATAAACATTTTTTCTCCCCAGACAGTATCTCGAATAGTTGCGAAATATAAATTCAACAATAAAATTTATAAATGAATAACGTACAAAAAGCATTGGAACCAAATGTATTTTTACCTTGTATTTTTTGACTTTTTCCGTTTATTGTATATCGGTTTTAATAACAATTTGATAAAAAAATGTTTCTAAAAAAAAGAACCGAATAAGATTTTTCTTGAAAGGAGGAATTTGAATATTTCAAAAACTCACGGGCATCATACCAGCAAAATGACGACTTGTCATGTGATCATTACAAACTCGAGCCCTTTGAGATCAAAGGTGCCGAACCGCTACTGTGTTTTATGTTTACTGTGGTGTTAGTTCATAAATTGTCGCAATGTCGATAACAAGCGCGGAATATAATTGAAAAGCCGCGATCATCGAAGGCCTTGGCGCTGGCCGGTCAACATTAGACATAATTCGGTTTTTCCGATACTCAAAATTAACTATTTATGACGTGTTAACTAAGTACAAGGATCAAGAACAGCCCAACGAAGGTTTCAGTACGCCGGTGAGGAAGCGCCACTTGAAAGAACGTACCGCGGGGACCCCTGAAGGCATCAAAAGCTCAAGCGCTGATTTCAGAGGACCCAGGGCAATCGTTACGAAAATTGGCATCAATGGTGAGTGTAAGCGAGCCGACAGGACCTTCGATACCATTCCTACACAATTAAGACAACACAGATGCTCTCTGAAATGCCAGGACAAAGCGAGTGGCTCGCTGCAATCTGCTTATCTGTTCTTCGAAACAT
Source organism: Pachyrhynchus sulphureomaculatus (assembly GCA_019049505.1). Taxonomy (NCBI): domain Eukaryota; kingdom Metazoa; phylum Arthropoda; class Insecta; order Coleoptera; family Curculionidae; genus Pachyrhynchus; species Pachyrhynchus sulphureomaculatus. The sequence continues at coordinate 86,523,847 of CM032452.1, read as the reverse complement.
GAAGCGGCGGGACGCATCAGATTCTTCTCCGACCAAAAAATTTTCCCTGTTGATGCAAAAATTAACAGGAGAAATGATCGCTGGCTGGCTCACGACCCCGAGGATGTCCTCGTTGTTGCTAGAATGAAATTTCCAGCCAGTGTCCGCGTACTAAGTGTTATATCCAGTGGGGGTGATGTCGTTCCTCCGCATTTCTTCCTAAAAGGGGAAACTATGACCAAAGAGATATATTTAAAAGTTCTGAACAATATAGCGCAGCCGTAGATAGGAAATATTGCAGGGGATAGGTCATATGTTTTCCAGCTGGACGGTGTACCTGCTCACACGAGCCATTTGGTCTAGAACTGGGTCTCGGACAACTTTGACATGTTTTCGTCCAAGGAATTCTGGCTTCCTAATAGTCCAGACTAAACCATCGACATATAGTTACTTTCGACGGAACAGATGTGCCATAACATTTCTCAAGTCCTTCTTAATCAACACATGACATTCTTTTTATTCCATCGTTTTGCAAAAAACAAAAGTAACCTCACTCAAACAGCTGTAACTCATAAACTAATAGACAGAATGTCATGAAAATTTTACACGAATCCTCTGAGAGTTGACACTAAATAAGAACTATATTGGTTTTTTGTTTGTTCTGCCATCTTTCGAAAAATTCGGAAGTTTTCACTCCATGTAGTAAAGTTGCCGCACAGCGAAAAGATGGTTCGCTTGCTCTAGTTCTGGAAATTCCGATGTCCAGGATGCACCGTATTTCACTTCATGAAAAAAATTGTTTTAGTTTTGGCTTAAAAAGGCCCGATACTTTTTCGACCACCCGATATTACGTAAGTTTCAATTGGTTAACCATTCAGATCTCTGTAATTAATTTACGTTGATCTTTTTTTAGCCACAAATTAAAAATAGATTATAGCATGCAACAGAGAAACGAAACATGAAAATAAAAAGAACCTTTATGGGAAAACATTAAATCAACCCAAATGAGACTCTAATCAGTCATAGTCATCATCAGTAATAAATCCATTTATATCAGTCACACCAATCGTGCTACCGGGTTAATTTTTAGATGACGGACAATTTTTCGACAAATAGTCTACCTGGAAAGTGAGGCAATCGAATATTCATCTTCGTAGATTTTCCAATTCTCCAATACTTTTCTATAATCTACTAACATCGGGTTAAAAGTCCCGAGTTTTTCCGAGAAATGCCATCACAAACAAAAAAACCCTATGATTTTCAGTTAGTGTCAACTCTCAGAAAATTCGTGTAAAATTTTTTTGACATTTTGTCTATTAATTTGTGAATTACAGCTGTTTGAGTGACGCTTTTTTGATTTTTTCAAATATGTTCTGAATCACCGCACAGTGAAAGTGAGAGAGATAGCTGTCATTGTGAAGATATCAACAGAACGCGTGTGGCATATTTTGCAAGAATATTTGCATATGAAAAAAGCGCAATCGTGAGAGTGCCCGATGGGTGCCGCGCACTCTCACAATTGAGCAAAAACAGCAACGCGTCGAAGATTCAGAACGCTGTTCCGGCGTAATTGAAAGGAGTTTTTGCGTCGATTCGTAACAATGGATGAAATGTGGATCCACCACTACACGCCTGAATCCAACAGGCAATCCGCAGAGTGGCTGGAACCGTATGAAAGCCAACCGAAGCGTCCAAAAACACAAACATCAGCTGGAAAGGTTTTGGCATGAATTTTTCGGGACGCACTTTGGTTTATTGGAGCATTTGAATGATGAAGTTAAGACAAAAGGGCATATTGCTTCCTCATCTGCCGTGTTCTCCAGGTCTCGACTCAGCGGTTATTACCTCTTGTCAAATTTGAAAAGATGGCTCTAGGGAAAGATTTGGCTCAAATAAAGAAGTCGAATGTAGTAAAGACCACTCGCAACTACATTAATAACGAAAAAAAACGGTACTCCTCATTTTTATTACATAAATTACTACGTAATGAGACCCTCAAGTGGTCCAAGAAACTGCCACTATCTTAAGGAACTAACTCTCAATGCTTTTCCCAAATTTATTTTATTGTTCTCATTCCTCCTGGTAAGCTCTTAATTTTTTGAATCGGGTATAGAGATTTTGCCTGTTTAGCGTCGAAATTTTCTCCGACCATTTTGGGGTTGAAAAACCAAAAACTATCACCTAGATAGGGAAAATCATAAAATCGAACTTTGAGGGTTGGTCTCTAGCCGGTAATGGTTTACAGGACTAATTCAGTGTCTTAAAATGAAGTTGGGTGTGCCCTCTGTTTGACATTCCGTGAAGACGCAGCAATTTAAATTAAATAGGGAGATGTTGCGATGTTTATCAGAAAATTAGTTGTAGTTTAAAATACCTACCTGTTTCTTTGACAATATTTGCTCTGCGATAGATCTAATCATAATAAAAACGTTTTCATGTCGAACTTCTTTGTATTTAAACGCAATATTAAGTTTGTTTCATATAAACGTAAATAGCATAGATTAGTTTTATTACAGAAAATATAGCTATCGCTACAGAAAGACAAATACGTGGAATAAAACGTATTATACAGCCTTGGTTGTATTTGCCGCCCAACAAAAGCTTAAAAAAATAATGTATTCTTGTTTTGTACTGTTCAAAGATATTTTATTAAAGGAAAAACCTCAACAGCATAGTAACTAATATTATTATAATTACTGTCAGATTAATGTGTCACAGCCGCCTACTAGATAAATTGTTTGAAAACATCTAAACGTGGCATACGATCCATGGCAACCGTGATGTCCAAATAATAATATTTTTGAGTTTTTTTGCTGCATAACTTTTTTGCAAAACAAATTAGAAAAAAAACAGTTTAAGGAAAGAATGTTGAAAAAAATTGGTAAAAATAATGTATCCTTATTTTTTACTGTTCAAAGATATTTTATTAAAGGAAAAACCTCAACAGCATAGTAACTAATATTATTATAATTACTGTCAGATTAATGTGTCAGAGTCGCCTACTAGATAAATTGTTTGAAAACCGCTAAACGTGGCATACGATCCAACGATGGCAACCGCGATGTCTAAATAATAATATTTTTGAGTTTTTTTTTGCTGCATAACTTTTTTGCAAAACAAATTAGAAAAAAAACGGTTTAAGGAAAGAATGTTGAAAAAATTTGGTTCTTTCCAATGCCGGTTTACAAAAAGTATGTTGGTTGTATTTGCCGCCCAACAAAAGCTCAAATAAATAATGTATCCTTATTTTTTACTGTTCAAAGATATTTTATTAAAGGAAAAACCTCAACAGCGTAGTAACTTATATTATTATAATTACTGTCAGATTAATGTGTCAGAGTCGCCTACTAGATAAATTGTTTGAAAACCGCTAAACGTGGCATACGATCCAACGATGGCAACCGCGATGTCTAAATAATAATATTTTTGAGTTTTTTTTGCTGCATAACTTTTTTGCAAAACAAATTAGAAAAAAACGGTTTAAGGAAAGAATGTTGAAAAAAATTGGTTCTTTCCAATGCCGGTTTACAAAAAGTATGTTGGTTGTATTTGCCGCCCAACAAAAGCTCAAATAAATAATGTATCCTTATTTTTTACTGTTCAAAGATATTTTATTAAAGGAAAAACCTCAACAGCGTAGTAACTTATATTATTATAATTACTGTCAGATTAATGTGTCAGAGTCGCCTACTAGATAAATTGTTTGAAAACCGCTAAACGTGGCATACGATCCAACGATGGCAACCGCGATGTCTAAATAATAATATTTTTGAGTTTTTTTGCTGCATAACTTTTTTGCAAAATAAATTAGAAAAAAACAGTATGAGGAAGAAATGTTGAAAAAAATTAGTGCTTTCCAATGCCGGTATGTAATACAAAAGGTATGTCGATAGAAAAAAAAAGTTGCTTGGCATCGCGGCGCCCCACGTCGTTTTGACTACCAAATGTCAAATACGTCAGTATACTGCTCGACATTCACTGTACCATCCTACATTTAAAAAGAAATATCCAACAATTTTGAAAAATGATCACCCTGTACAGAATATATGTAAAATAAATAAAATAAAAAAAATTGCCTTTCAGTACTATTTTACCCCTATCAAAGCATGATAACTTATTGTGTGTGTTTTTTAAAGTTATCTAACTAGCTATAAAGGAAAACCTACAGTGTTTAAAAATCTACAAAACTACCGTCTACACTAATCACTTATTCCAGCGGTTCTCAAGTTATTCTATTCCATCCTCAAAAAAAACGATACTTCTAACGTTTTCAATTCATCATCTGAGAAAAATTTTCTGCATCTGACGTCTTTCTTCGGATGTTTAAACTTGACCAAAAAATGTATGTTTAATTACACAGGTCAACGATGAAAAAACTTTTTTAATAATTTTACCTGATTCCTAAGTTTTTTAGTGTGCTGAGTCCGAAAATATTAATAAAAAGTCGTATCACCCACCAATTTTTCATATTTTAATATTCAAAATGTGAAAAGTTTATTTTTTATCATTCGAATGTTATTAGGTTGGCAATAAAACCAGAATTTTATAGGGTTGGCAGTAAAATCAAATGTTATTAGGTTGGCAGTTCCGATAAATGCCATAGCTGTTTGTTTTCTTCCAGTTAATATAACCTCGCATTGCAGTGTTTGACCCATATGCTTTAATGCACACTCAAAGTATGGCTAATCGTGGTTGTAAAAACTCTCCCAACACTTTTTGTTATATATGTGGTGAGTTTGTAGTTAAAAAACATCAAATAAACATTACTGACTTTGTAAAAAAAGTATACTTTGCATATTTTTGGTGTAGAAATCGATAATCAAGAAAAATATTGGGCTCCTCACAAAGTATGTTATGTTTGTGTCGAGGATCTTAGGAAATGGTATAAGAAAGGAAAGAAAGCTTTTAGATGTCCAGTACCCATGGTATGGAGAGAGCAAGAAAACCATTCAAATGATTGTTATTTTTGCAGCGTTGATGTTTCTGGATATAACTTCAAAAATAAGGACGTAATTGTCTATCCTAACTTTAGTTCAGCTAATCGGCTAGTAGGACATGGACCGGGACTTCCTGTCCCTGAGCCACCTCAGTCTATTGATGACGTTTTACAGTCCAGTCCAGAATTTAATGAAAGTCGACCCGATGATGATGAGTCTCAATGTTCTCTAGAAAATTTAAAACCACAGTTGTTTACACAAGCTGAGTTAAATGATTTTGTGAGAGATTTGGATTTGACTAAGGAAAAAGCAGAATTGCTTGGTTCTAGGCTGAAAGAAAAACATTTATTGGAATCTGGAACATCTATTTACCATTATAGAACATTAGATCAAAATTGTAGCCTAATCAAATAAGAGTACGGTTTAAGTTTTTATTTTTTATATATTAAATTTTCCCTATTTTGAAATTTAATCGATGTTATATACCAGATACGGTTTCAGCACCCAAAAATACATAACACTTAGATATATTGGTTTAAAAAGTTTTTACAAATATTTTTTTTGTTGGCCTGTGTGTTTTATCAGAAATTGTCTATTAGAAAAAAAAAGTAAAAAAATATTAAAAACTGACTGAGTAATATTGCAGACAGTGTCTGAAAACAGGTAGCGGTCCCAATCCGACGCCAGGTCACATTTAATGCTATAACTTTGTAATGGAATGGAATTTTTTTATTTTTTTTTACATAATTCTTAGAAATATAGAGAATAAAATCCATAAAAAAAATCAATTTTTTGAAAATTCGAGGGGTATATAACCCCTTAAAAATGTTTGAATAGAACAAAATAAAAGACATACATTAGATTATGACACCAAGAAGGCTTCTGGAGCTGACGGAATACCTGCCATAGTTCTCAAAAACTGTGCAAGGGAACTAACACCAGTTTTCTGTAGACTTTTCAACCTATCCTACAGAAAGGGAATATTTCCTTCCTGCTGGAAATGTGCTACAGTTCAGCTAATACCTAAAAAAGGTAAGAAGACCTTGCCAAATAACTACCGACCAGTTGCACTGCTTTCAATAATATCGAAAGTCATGGAAAAGGTTATCAATCAGCATCTTCTAAAATATCTTGAACGATCTTCTGACTTATGTAACACATGTTTGGAACAACGCAATTGAACACTTTGGAGAATCTCGAGCGGTTGCTCTTGACATATCCAAGGCATTCGACCGTGTTTGGCACGATGGACTGTTGGCTAAGTTGCGCTCTTATGGTATGTGTGAAAGGTGGAAAAGACCGGGATTCCAATCTATAGCTTTGCAGATGACAGTACGCTTGTCTCTTCATTCACCTTGAACGCTCGGGCATCGGCTGCTCAGGCGAATATCCGCAGACAGCAGGAGGTCGTTCAACTTAACAAAGACCTGGAAGAAATTCTATCTTGGGGTGACAGTAACCAAGTGGAATTTAACGCTACAAAAACCCAAGCGGCAGTTTTTTCTAAAAAAGTTAACGTTGCTGAACCCGACATAGTTATGCACTTCATTCCCCTAGCATCGTCGCTCAATTTGTTGGGCGTTAGTTTGGGAGCAAATATGTCTTGGCATGAACATGTTGCAGGCATGGCAAGGAGAGCTTCTCAACAGTTGGGAATATTATTTAGAACCAGAAAGCTTTACACCCCACAGCAACTGTTAATTCTTTACAAAAGCCCAATTCGACCAACTATGGAATACTGCTCCCCCACGTTTGGGGCTCCGCTCCCAAACATACACTGCATTTGTTGGATTCTGTTCAGAGAAGAGCGGTCCGTCTGATTGGGGACCCGGAATTGACCGGCGGCCTTGATTCGCTGGAACATCGAAGAACGGTTGGCGACTTGAGTCTGTTCTACAAGTATTTTCATGGAAAGTGTTCGAAGGATGTAGCCCGCTTAATTCCTCTCAAAGCGGTGCATGTTAGAAATACACGTCGCGCTGGTGCTTCGCATCCATATGAGGTTCAGCTTGTTACTCCGCGTACGACGCTTTTCAAGCAATCTTTTATATGGAGAACGTCATCCCTTTGGAATAACTTGCCCAGCGCTGTGTTTCCCACCGAGTACAATTTACAGCGATTCAAGAACAACGTGAATCGCTTTTTCCCGCACTCGTGCCGCTCCTGGAGCGCTTTAGGGACTTCCCTGCAGCACGTGTGCTAGACCAATAAAAAAAAAAAAAATTATGATATATTTATTATAAAAATTATAAAAATCAATATTCAGTACAATTTTCTTTGGCTTTTATTACCGCTGCAATTCTTTTTGGTAATGACGAAATTAACTTTTTGCATTCTTCTGGGGAAATAACGTTCTACTCTTCGAACAAGTCGCGTTTGAAGATATGTTTTGAGGTTATTGAGTGTTCCTTGATTCTCTGCTTGAGGATCGACCACACATGTTTTGTAGGATTGGGAGATTTTTATAATTTTGCTCTTATAAAAATGTTCATGATAAACGTATTTTTTGCTTATTATTAATCATACAACTTAAACTTACAATAAAAAAAAAATATATTTAAAGGAGGGAAATGAAAGATAAAAGACATACATTAAGTATAAAGTATTTATATTTCATTTAAACATTCAGGTATAAAGAAAACAGTTATTGAAAACACAAGAATTCTAAATTACTCGAAGAAATTAAATGAATTACGAACTCACTGGCCGTCATATTGGATCCTCCATTTTGAATTTTTCCAAATCTGCCATCAGATTCTTAATCAGCACCCCTACAAATCCCTTAATAGCTAATTTCAAAATATTTAGCGGAATACAGAACCGTTAATTAAATCATAAATGAGGTTGGAAGCATGATTTCCACTACAACCAAAGGGTTTAAACCAATCATTTTATTTTAAATAATTTTTATTAAATTGCGGTAAAACTAAAAAAAATCTATATACTATTTTTTTGTCAAATTTCGCGTTCTTCCACGTGGTACTATTATTTTTTCGATACCTTTTTTATTTTTTGAGATATTTGCGAAAAACCGAATATTTCATTTTATTTTCGATTTTGTAAGCTTAGCGTACACTTTAGAGCAGCAATTTTTTTTATTGTATTCTACGTCTAAAAAACTATCTGTTTGCCAAAATGCAGCCTGTTAACATTTAATGAAAGTTTTTCATCAAAATTTTCATCTGACGACTAGGCTACACTCTTACCTGACTAATAAGTGTCAGAGGATTCCTATTATATACGACAGTGGTGAAAATTCCAACAATAAAATCTCCGATTATACTCTTAAATCTTATCAAAATTGGACCGTAGGTATACCCTGTCCCAAAATATAAGATCCTGATTTTTGCCGTTTTAAGTAGGCAATATAAAAATTCTGACCTTTTGTTTATGATAGGTTGCAGAGATGGACTTTTATTCATTAATGCAAATAAATAAAATTGTAAGTGTTTTTTGGAGATGTTTATTTATAGATGCATGTAAAAACAAATTGATAAGAAGTACAAATATACAGTAAATGAATGGGGTTTACAAAAAGGGATATATTGTATAAATAAAAATATATTTTAACTTAAGCCTAATTCGGTTTCACTATCACTGTCATCAGCTGAGGTAATTATCAGTGGTTTTATATTATTTACATAAATATATGAATCTTCAACTTTAAGAACGTGCTGAATGGAATTCTTCCAGCTTTCACATTTATAACTTTTTTTACTAATTAAACCACTGACACGCTTAAGGTAGGAGAAACATTTTGTGCCCTTATTTTTTTTTATTTAACTTGATGCCAAATATGTTCAATGGGATTGAACACACAATAATACGGAGGAAGCCGCAAAACAGTGTGTCCCATTTTTTCAGCCATACTATCACAGGCATATTTCTTTTTCAATTTATAGTCTTCCAAAACTTCCAAAAGATCACTTTTTTATAACTAAAGTCAAAATAAATGTCATTGTCATATTCCTGTATTTCCGATTTGGTGTTGGCTGAATTAGGAACCTTATTTAGTAGGCGACTATGGTAACTTGCATTGTCCCTAACTATAACACTCTGTTCGGGAACATTTGGCAAAAGAGAATTTTGAAACCAATTTTCAAAAAGTTCTGCGATCGTGTCTTAGTCATAGTCCAAACTAGAATCTTTTATGTTTTTTGCAGATAATAGTAGACAATTTGAAACCCAGCCCTTTTTTCAGATCCAGTATGCAAAATGCTTATTCGTTTACCTTTATCTGAACGTGCGTTAGTCTGACATTTTGTACTACTCTCAACCCACCCTTTTAGCACAGTGTCATGGGTATCGAATCATGTTTCGTCGAGGTAAATTATTGGCCAATTCTCTGATCGATACTTTTTAATTTCTTGTAAATAAGTATGTCGCAAGATTCGTAATCTTTGTGACTCCATCACTACTTATCTTTTGTTGATTTTTTGGAACGTGAATCCCATTCTTAAGAGAATTCTGTGAAGGGTTGATCGGCTACAATGTATATTGGTCCCGTCCTGGACCAGTCTTAATTTTATTTTGTCTAGTGTCGGCACTAACTGCTCTTCATACATAGAATATATTTTTCTTCTGATGACGTCTTTTTCACAATCGTCTACATGATTCATTTGAAAATCTTTCCGTTTTTTCCTGTTCCTGAGTGATGGTTTTCCTACAATACCCTTAATCGTAGAAATTGGGGTTTTTGTTAGTTCACTGATTTCTTGCAAAGCACTTTGTTTATTCAAATTTCTTTTTACCAAACTGTCGTAAACATTTTTCACTATTTGTTTAGCGTCAAGTTGCAATTTTCCCACGGACGCCACATAATTAAAATAGAACCGTTACGTTTAAGTTGTAAGTAAAACTAAAAATAAAAATAATAAAAAGTGTCTTTCGAATCATAATGGGGATCTGTGGTCATTAGGCCTATATTATCAAATACTTAAAGGGCTCCAAACCGGGTTGTCAGGTAGTAAATATATAGGTAAAAATATATCCAATATGATTGCAGGTGCAAGTGAGGGCGGTATACAAACCAGGTAAAATAAAAATACGTTTATCCTAATACCTGGCAACTATACACAAAACCTTAATAGGGTCGTTTATTGCCCCATTGAAAAAGCAAAAAGTCAGGATCTTATATCTTGGGATTTACTTTAATGAAGATATTCGCATTTCACTTTTCACAGTTGTCATTGTAAAGAGAACTTTTTTACATTATCATAATCATCGTTAAAATGCATTTGTCAAACATTTGAACGTAAAAATTATTTCCAAACAAATTAACAGAGTTAAAAAGAGGTATTACGTCCTCACGAAGAAACAACAGAACATTATACAAGACTTAATTTTAAACCGGTTAAGCGTAACCGCAAAACAATACTTTTTTCTGCTTCCTTATAAATATTTAAACAATATAACATAGTAGCACAATATACTATAATAACAGTAGTGGTAATGAATAATAATAGGCATTTTAAATTATAATTATAGAACTTGCAGAAAAAAGGTCATTTATAATAATAACAGCACCTCTCGTAGAAATAGATGAACACATGACATTCTGAGCGGCTAAAACTATGTCTGGTTTTCTTAGTTTTAAGTTCATGGTCAACTCGTTTGTTAAATCAAATAAGATATATTATTTCAATTTTAATATTATGTAAAATAGTCATGTCGGTCCTTATTCTCAGGTTAAAGAAATTGAGGTACAACGGTGACGAAAAAGGGTAACGTTAAAATTTTATTGTTATTATTTTCCCGAAACCAATACCACAGTAAATATAAAACACAGTAGTGACAGTCCGACTCGGCACCTTTGATTTCAAGGGATTCGAGTTTGTAATGGTCACATGACCCTGTCGCCATATTGCTGGTATGATCCCCGCTAGTTTTTGACATATTCAAATTCCTTCTTTCAAGAAAAATCCTATTCTGTATAAAAATAAAATTAATTTTGCTGATTGAAAAAAAAAGAAAAAAACGCGGAAAGTTTTTTTTTTTAGAAACATTTTTCTATCAAGTTCTTATTAAAACAGATATACAAAAAACAGGAAAAAAGGTAAAAAATAGAAGGAAAAAATATATTTGGCTTCAACTGTTTGTGCACGTTATTCATTTAAATATCTCATTGTTGAATTTACATTTTTCAACTATTAGAGATATTATCCGAGGGGAAAATGTTTATTTTTGTGAATATATCTCCACACACTTTCAGCTTCGCTAATTTAATATCAACAATCATGCTCCTTATATTTCAGCGAATCCCAGTAATCTGAAGAGATTGAAAATAATTGTAATCATCGTTTTAAGGTGAGATCGTCTTTCTTCTGAACATAAAAATGACGTGAACACACTTTTTGCTCCATTTCATCATTCTGTCTAATAAGCCTTCTTCCATCCAGTGTCGGACGTAGGCCTCCCCTTCCTTTTTCCATCCCTCCCGATTCTGCGTCTTTCTGAACCATCCTAAACCAGCTGTTCTTTTCAGGTAATCTTTTCATCTTGTTTGGGGCCTTCCTGTGGATCTTTATCCCAACCATCGTCTCCATTCTTGTATTCGTTTATTCCATCTCCCATTTTGTTGTCTCATTGTGTGACCTGCCCATCTGCATTTCAAACCTGCTACCTGTTCTCTTACGTCTGTCATTTTGGTCTTTTGTCTTATACTTTCGTTTTTGATTCTGTCTTGTAATTTTATATTCAGCATCTGGCGTTCCATCGCCCTCTGTGTTTTACTCAGTTGGTCCATCATCTTCTTAGTCAGTGTCCATGTCTGGGCCGCGTAGGTGAGAACCGGTAGAATGCATTGATCGAATACCATCTTTCTTAGTTTCAGAGGAATTATTTTATTGGTTAGTATTTTTTTTTTGTTTTTTGTCAAATGCTGCTCAAGCTTCTCTGTACTTCTGCCGTTTGATTTGCTTTTCCACACTTTATTAGTTGCCCTAGGTAGATGTATTCCTCTACGTATTCAAGTGTTCTGCCCTCTATTCTTAAGTCTCGTAGACTATCTTCGTTTTGTCATAGCCTTTGTCTTATCTCTATTCAGCAGTAGTAGTACCCTCTCTGATTTGTCTTGTAGTTCAATAATCATTTCCTGTATGTCATCAAAATTATCTGATATTAGCACTACATCATCAGCATAACGCAGATGATTTAACTTAAATTAATAATTATTATAAAAGACTGCTTGAAAAGCGTTGTACGAGGAGTAATAAGCTGAACCTCATACGGATGTGAGGTATTAGCGCGACGTGTACTTCTAACATACACCGCTCTGGGAGCAATTAAGCGGGCCACATCCTTCGAACACTTTCCATGAAAATACTTATAGAATAGGCTCAAGTCGCCAATCGTTCTTCGGTGTTTCAGCGAATCAAGGCCGCCGGTAAGTTCCGGGTCTCCAATCAGACGAACAGCTCTTCTCTGAATAGAATCCAACAAATGCAGTGTATGTTTGAGAGCGGAGCCCCAAACATGGGAGCAGTATTCCATAGTTGATGGAATTTGAGCTTGTAAGGAATTAACAGTTGTTGTGGAGTGTAAAGCTTTCTGGTTCGAAATAATATTCCCAACTTTTGAGAAGCTCTCCTTGCTAAGCCTGCAACATGCTCATGCCAGGACATATTTGCTCCCAAATTAACTCCCAACAAATTGAGTGGCGATGTTAGAGGAATGGAGTGCCCCGACATAACTATGTCGGGTTCAGCAACGTTAACTTTTTTAGAAAAAACTGCCGCCTGGGTTTTTGTAGCGTTAAATTCCACTTGGTTACTATCACCCCAAGATAGGATTTCTTCCAGGCCTTTGTTAAGTTGAATGACTTCCTGCTGTCTGCGGATATTCGTCTGAGTAGCCGATGTCCGAGCGTTCAAAGTGAGTGAAGCTGTAGTGCTGGAGAATTACTACTTTTGCATACCCAAATTGAGTTTTGAAAGTTTGGTTAGCGAATTTTAGCAGGTAATATAACTTAATTCTAGCAAACAATTTTAACATGAAAGATAATCTTT